>JYCQ01000061.1:0-701192 GCA_000931505.1 Hypoxylon sp. E7406B
AATTAAATAAATTAAATAATAAATTAAATAAATTAAATAAATTAAATAAATTTAAAATTTAAAATTTAAATTTATTAATTTAATTTTATAAGTATTTAATTAAGTTTATTTTAATTTTAACGTATTTTTTTTATAAAAATTATATTTACTTTTATTTTTTCTTTTTTTTTTAATTAACTTTAATTATTAATATAATTAATCGAAAATATGTTAATTTTAAATTTTACCGTAATTTTATTATTAAGTAATATTAATTTAATATTTTTATTATTTTAATTTTTCGTGAATTTTTATAACGTTATAATATTAATATTAGTTATTATATATTTTATAAATAAATTAACGGATGGAATTTTTTACGAAAATAACTTTAAATAAACTTAAATAATAAGGTTTTAACCTTTATTAAAAAGCTTTTTTTTAAACGTTATTTTAATAATAATTAAATCGTTAATTACTTATAGTTTAAAAGTTATTTAATTTCGCGTTTTTATGTTATAATTGTTTATTATTTTATGGGAATTTTTACTCGCTTTAATTTAATTTATTTAATTATTAAAAAGTAAAAAGTTAAAGACTTTTTCGAAAAGGAAGCTTTTATAAATAATATTACTTATTAAATAAAATTTAAATCTTTATTTACATATATTCGATAAAAGCGAATTAATATTACTTAAAAGCTTTTTTATTAAATTTATTTCGAATTATATTTTAATAAAGTTAATTAATGTCGAAAAAAAGTATATCAGAAATGTAATAAATAAATTATACTTAATTTAAATTATATTTAATGTATAAACGTTTATTATAAGTTTAAAACGTATAATATTAAAGTTTATACCGTTATAAATATTTATTTTCGATATATTATATAATTTTATTATAAGTTTTTAATTTATATAACTCGATTTATATTTATTTAATATATATTTATTATTAAATAATAAAGTTATATTTTTTTTATAATTTAATTAAATAAAAGTAATAAGTTTATAATTATAATTAATGTATATTATTACTTATTTTAAGATATATAAATAGTTTAATATTCCTGAAAAATTTATTTAAACTTATAAATATTAACGTAAAATTAATTAACTTTAATTAAAATTAAAAATTTTAATAATAATTTTAACGAAAGTAATATAAACGTTAATAACTTTAATCGATCTTTTTTAAAGCATTTAAATGTTTATATTTTTACCGATAATATTTATATTTTTTTAATTAAATTTAATTAAGTTTATAAAATTAATATATTTATTAACCCTTTTTTTTTTATTTATTTATATATTTTATGGTAAGAATATAAATAATTAACGAATTAAAAATTAATAAAGTTAATTTTATAATAATTAAATAATTTTTTAAAAAGTAAATTAAATTTATTTAAGCTTTTATAAATTTAATTAAAATAAAATTAACTTATTTAAAGAATATTTTAGTTAATTAATTAAGAATTATTTTTAAGAATAATATTAATTTTTTAATAAAATTGTTTTAATTTATATTTTTATGTTTATAATTTAATTTAAATTTAACGAGTTTATTTAACTTTAAAATAATTATAAAATTTAAAAATAAAAGAATAAGCTTTATATCGTTAATAAAAAGCTTTAAGCTTTATATATTATATTAAGAAAGATTAAAAATAAAAAATGTTAAATTTTATTAAACTTAATTAAGTTTAAAAAGATAAAAAAGTTAATTAAATTAAATAACATTAAATTAAATACGTTTTTATTACTTAATATAATATTTATATGTAAAAAGATTTTAAATAAAATAGGAAATATATTAAAAAAAATCGATAAAAATATTAAAAATAAGCTTTATTTATATAAGTATAAATATCTTTAAGAAAAATTAACGAAACATATTTATTAAAAATTTAAACTTAAAATAATTAAATTAAAATATTTTAATAATAAATGGGAAATATTTAAAGTAATTTTAATAAAAGTTAAACTTAATTTAAAAATGTTAAAAACATTAAAAGTTAATAATAAAATAAAGTTTTAAGTTTATATAAATCGAAATAATAAATAAAAGTTAACTTAAAATGGATTTATTTATTAATTAATTATAGCGAATTTTTATAATTTTTATATTTTAATTATAATATTAAATAATATTAAAAAGTTATTATTTTTTTTATATAAATTAATTTTATATATTTAAAGCTTTTATATATATTTTCTTTTAATTATTTATTTAAATTTTATATAACGTATTTAATTTAAGTTTAATTTAATTTAATAAAGCTTAATTTATTAATATAATACTTAATTTAATTTTAATTAAAGCTTTTTCCACTTTAATTTTATCTTTTTTATTTTATTTCACCACATTTTTTTATATTTTTAATCGAATTAATGGATTTTGATTTAATATATTTTTTTTTACTTTCTTTTTACTTTATTTAGTTAAATTTTAAATAATTTTTAAAGGTAAAAAAAAATTATTAAAATTATATAAATTTAATAAATTTTATTTAAACTTAATAAAGTTTTTTATAATAATATTTAAATATAAATTAAAGTAATAACTTTTATTTATAACATTATTAAATTTAATTATAAAATTATTTTTAACTTTTATAATTATATAAAGTTTATTATAATTTAAGCTTAAATTAATAATTTATTTACCGTTATTTAAAATAACGTTTTCGATAAATTTTTAAATTTTTTTTAAAAAATAACTTTTAACGTAAAAGGTTTTTAATAAATGTTTAATAAAAATATAATAATTATTATATATAAGTGTGTTAATTTAAATTTTAATAACTTAATTTATAAAAATTTAATGTAATTTAATTAAAGTTATTTTAAGTTAATTATAAAAGAATATTTTATAAAAGTTATTTAAGTATAAATAAATATCGATTTTAGTAAAAAGTGGTTTATAAAGTTTACGTTTAATTAAAAAAGATATGTTAAAAAATAAACTTATTTTATGAGTTTTTTTTAAAGTTTTATAATAAACTTTAAATTTAAAAAACGTTTTTATTTTAAAAGTAATTAAAGTAAAATTATTTCGAAATAATTAAAGTAAGGTAATAATTATTTAAGTTTAATTATAATATAAAAAAATTTTAATTAAGTTAATAATATTAATAAAAATTAAAATTTAATTAAAGTTAATTTTATAAACTTAATAATAAATAATATATAATAATTTTTCTTTAATATTAATATATAATTATAAAGTTTTAAAATATTAATTAAAAAATATAAGGAAATTTATAATATTAAGTTATAAAAATTAAAATAAAATATAATAAGTTTAATTAAAGTTATTTAATTTTAAAAAAAATAAAAAAAATTTATAAAAGTAATATTAAATATATTAAAATTTATTTATAAATAAATTAAATTTTAAATATTAATTTAAATAATAAAAAAATCTTAATAAACGTTTATAAAAGTGTTATATTAAATTTAATTAATTAAACTTAAGTTAAACGTAAATATATTAACGTTTTTTAAATTTTAATTATTTAAGCTTTATACGTTATTATATATAATATTATTTATATAATATTACGTTTAAAATAAACGGGTTTTATTAATAAAATAACATTTATAAAAAAATATTATTTATTATATAATTAATTAATAAATTATAAATTATTTATTTTATATAAGTTAAATATAATTTTTTAAAATGTAATAATTTATAAATAAAATAATAAATTAACTTTTTTTACTTTTTAAGTGTTAATATTTAATCTCGTTTTATTTTATAAAGTAAAAGTTAAATAATATATAAGTGACATTTAATAAATTTTACGTGTTTTTTATAAAGTTAAAAAGGCTTAATTAAAATTAAACTTTTTATATAAAAATTTAAATAATATTTTTATTTTATTTATTATAAAAGGTGATAAAATTAACTAAGATAAGTTTTATATTAAACGAAGCTTAATTTTAATACGACGGTTAAGATTGATGTGGATTTTAAATTCGATCATTTAATAAGAGTCGATCGCATTGGATTATAATGTGTGGCCTAAGGTTTGAGAGTGAGGGCCGTGCACCTGTCCGTAACTGTTGTCATGAATCAGATCCAATTCTGGCGAGTTAGCATCATAATGCGTTTGAGATTCGTATAAGTATGAGGTACCTGCTAATCGCCGCCGGCGATGGCTTCTTTGATAGTAGCGCGCTTTAGGAGTCTTATGCCGAGCCGAGACGCCGAACTATAGGCTCTTAGTAATCCACGAGGTCGTCATGTTCGCGCCTAGGATCTTGCCAAAAAGAGAAGTTTGCATGTAAGCGAACCAACAGTCTTAGAACTTCTTCATGAGCTCTCCCAAATAGGTAAAAATGACATGAAAAGAGTTTAAATAGCGGGGCGTAACATGTAGCCAAGTTGCCTTATTTGGATGAGAGCCTAATTATATTTCCATTCTCAGATACATGTATTCTTGATTGGTTCCTAATGGTATATTCCGAGCAATACAGCTTGCTGACTTACAACATTCGCGATACATCGGCTTTCAAGGTTCGCACCGGCATTGCGATTGCGCGTACGCGTAGTAGATACAGTAATCCATTACTTTGCAACACGTATGTTAGGCATACTAACAAGTGGAAGGCTGTGCACCCGGAGGATCTGCCGTAAGAAATGCCAAGCTGACTCTGCTTTAGAAGAATGATGACGCTAAAACGATGCCCGTCTCGAATGTTATTTACCAAGTGTCAAGCAGTATGACAACGGCGGTATTTGTCTCTTGGGTTTGATGGCCCAATAATTGTCAGAGCCAGCTAAGTTATTCCAGATATCATCCAATGCGAGATATGATCTACCACAGACTTGACCATATGAAGATTAATTACTTGTCGCGATATGATCACGTCATTGTGTGTGTGTGTGTGTGTATTTGAGAAAGGGCAGATCTGGAGAAGTACATGAGACAAGGGTCCTTGAGGCTTTTCTTAGGAACATTGAACATTTCAAGTTAGCAGTTGCCATGGATCTGGTCTTGGCATTCCAATGCCGTTCATTCCGTACCCCGTACTACGAACCAGCTAGTGAAATACACCTACTACCACCTGCAATCGGAGAAACCGCCCTTCCCCACATCCCACCCGTGCACTTCCCATGTCTAGTGCAGTTGTCACTCCAAGTCAAACCATCAACACGCACGCATACACCTGACTCTCTTTCCCTCTCGTTCCATGCCGCCCGCCGCCGTCCAACAAAACAGTCCAGGCCCGCACCCTTTCAAGTCTGCCTCCCACATATCGCCGCATCCACGACAGGGCCCGTATTGCCAATCGCTTATTGTCGATCAAGAGACGAAAGAAACGCCGCCAAGCCCCGAATAGAGTCTCCGACTTCATGTCTCACTGCGAGAAAAGACGGTGCTGAGATGCGACAACAGCCCTGTGCGTGTCGCGCTAGGTAGGGCTGTCTCAATACGAGGATCAGTCCGCCTGTCCGATTGCTTCTTCCTCGTCCTCGCCGCCCTCCTTCCGCCTGTTCCCTCCTTCCCCGCGTCCCAGGTATTCCACAACGGCTGGCCCATCGTGTGAAAGCCAACAAGAGCCAAACATGGCGGCGTCGACCGTCGCCAGTGTCGCCAGTATCGCCAACATGGCTTTCTTCATCCTGGGTCTCGCCTCTATCTTTTCCATCGCATCCGCCGACCAAGCCACCGCGACTGCGATGAATGACATACCCAGTTATTACGACCAGTTTGCCATGGCGCTTGAGCTAAATTCCGATTCGATTCCTGTGCCAGTCAAATATACAGTTGCCCCCTTAACGGAACAGGCAGGACTAAACCAGACAAATCAGAATTCCGTGAAGGTATATCATTCTTCCGTTAAATTCTGGTGGCGCACGGTAACTAACGTGCATGATAGGTTATCAATGTTCACGGCAATATGATCCTTGTGGACCAGAACAACTATAACAGCAACACTCTCGATATCAAAGATTCCATCGCTTATTTGACCTGCGATTCTAATTCCGACAATTCCTATATCTCTCCCAGCGACGTTTTAAATTCAGTCATGGACAGACAACCGCAAGCCGTATTGCTATTTACCACGACTGCATCCTACTGTAGCCTGGCGGGATCTAACTTGCCCTACAATTCTATCTGGTCTATGACCGACCCACAAGACGCCTGGATGACCAAGAACTGGACTTCGGATTCCACGGGAGGAACTGTTCGCGCAAGTATATCAGGGAACGACACGAGAGTGGTTTCTGAGGACGGTCGGTCGCAAGGTGGTAGTAATTCAGCAGTTGCTATGAGCATCCTGTATAGTATCACTGGACTCATAACCCTGCTCTTTCTCATTATCATCATCACCGGAGCAATTCGAGCGCACCGCCACCCTGAAAGATATGGTCCAAGAGCTAGTTATGGCGGGAGACCGAGACAGAGCCGAGCGAAAGGTCTCGCGCGAGCGGTTCTGGAGACCCTTCCTATCATTAAGTTCGGTGACCCTCAACCTGCAAAATCTGATCCCGAAAATGAACTCGATAGTATCTCGGGAGACCGACAGCATCATTCGACATCCCCAGCGCAACATGAATCAACGACAAGTGGCGCGGAACAAGATGGCCCCTTTCCAATCGCACCAGCTGCGACTACTCTAAACCCCACTTCCGAAACCCCCGCTGCGACTACATCGGATGAAAGTAGAGCCAACGATAGGCAGATGGAAGACGAACACCTCGGCTGTTCTATCTGCACAGAGGATTTCACCGTGGGACAGGACGTGAGGGTTCTCCCATGCGACCATAAATTCCATCCGCAATGCATCGACCCCTGGTTGGTTAATGTGTCCGGTACATGTCCGCTATGGTAAGTCACGAGGATCCATGTGCCATGAAATATTCAAACTAATAATAATCCAAATAGCCGACTTGATCTTCGTCCGCACGATGAAGAAGAAGAAGAGGTTAGCATTCCAGTAAACCAACCGGAAACAGCTGGCGACGGTTCCGGTGATCGTCACTTAGCTCCCTCCCCCGAGGACGAGGGAGACGGTGCACAAAGACGACGGAGATCGCGGCTTCTGGACTGGAATCGATTGCGCCATGCTTCAGTCGATGAGCGTATCCAAGCTCTTCGACAATACCGACAGTCGCAACAAGGGACAACGTCAGGTAACAGCTCAGCCGAGGACCAAAATCGACATGCTAAGCTCTCAGACCGGTTGCGAGAGAAGTTCCACATTAGGACAAGGGCTCATCCCCCAGCCGGCTCGTCATCTACAGCAGTTGAGACTTCTGGGGCTACTTAACCCCTAGAGCGTTAGATGACGGTAAAGCATCAGGTACGAATATACGACGAATAATGCATTTCGCAGTTTCGATATGACCATGAAGCAATGATGGTGGGAGGGTGGAGCAAGTTTAATACCATGAATAGAACGGCGTTGAATGTTACATTAAGAATCGGGACTCAAGGCGAGGGGAAATGCATAAGCCGGCGTTATAGGTGCGAGGTTATCTACTTTTGCAATCAGAAACCCATGGAATTGAGCTGCGTTGGGTAGGAGTGACGGCGTGAACAGTGGCTTTAATCAAATCAGTATGAGACCGAATCAACACGCGGATCGTTGCCGTCGGAATATAAAAAAAGGTCGATTCTGTCACTCTTGAACCATTATCTAAAGTATACTTGAGAGTAAATGCGCCTAATTCGCTAGCCATGACCAATACATAAGATACCTACCTAAGGTACCCATCTTATTCTCCAGTCTAGGCCTCCTTTCCCCTTATTGAGGATACCCCTAGTACGATAACTTGGTAGTCTTGCTTCAGAGGGATTCCACCAAATTTGATTAGCTGTAGATGGCACAGCATAAAACACAATCTCCTGGTTTCTTGCACAGTCCTAACCTCCCGGTCGAATCCTTGAATGTAAATGTATGTCTCACCGGTAGAAGTAGCTCTCATCTTACCACCATGCACGAAGAATCCGAGCTGTCAAGGTAGATAGGTGATTGGCTTTACTACTTCCCCTTTTCGAGGACCGTCGAAGTCTAAAGGGAAAACGGCGGTGACGAAGGGGACGGGCGAAGGGGGAGCAAGCCCGTTGACCCTCCAGCCCGAAAACCTAAAACCGTCTATACCTGCCAGACACCTTGAACTTCGTCAAGTGCTATCTCCTCCTATCTTGCCCAAGTCGGTAAAAAAACATGCTTATACCTTACTTCGCTGAACATGAGAATAGCGAAATACACAAGAGGACGGCTATCCGAGTAGCGTGTGTCATTCTCCGGAGTTCACTTACATGCCAGCGAGTTATCGAGTTAGTCTGATAGTGCAGAGGCGGATAGCCCAGATTTAGAATTAGCTTACGCTCGGGCATCATGGCTAACTTTGACATTCATCTGAAATAACGTTTCTCGGCTTCTTTTGAGATGGGACTGTTCGGCCTTCGGGATTACGACACGCATCGAGTTGGCTACCTGATAACCTTGAAGCGTGCTCTATCGGCATAGCACGGTATCGCATACAACTTACGTTACCATCTAATGAATTCCGTGGTCACTCCTTGCCGCCTCCCTCCTCTTTCTTGTCGAACTACTCTTCCCCCGTCGTTCGTGCTAGCCTCGAGATCATTAAATTCTACCAAAGTCACTAGAGAATTCTTCGTTTACTCGAGATGGCCTCGTCCCTCTCTTATAGAAGCAATGAGATATCATCCTCGATTTCACATCCTCGACCTCTCGCTGGAATCGTTGTTGGAGTGATTCTCTCCTTTAGTGCCTGCTCTATTCTATCATGCTTCCTCAGTCCGTAATCCATCTCTTTTCATTAATGCACAAGCTCAAGAGGAACGGATGCTAACTATGAGAATAGCGCAGAGGTCGCTTGCCATAAAGACATGGCGACGTCTACCATATATCTTTTGGTGTAGGCCCAGCCATCCCGCCAGTTACTCTGTTACTTGGCTATAAAACGACAGGAGGGCTCTGGCTAACAAGGAACCGTTCTACGTTTAGTGGTTTTTGCGATATACATTGATTCGTGGCTCTTCGTATTTACGGCCGGTATCATCAACTATGGCATAGGCGTCAATCTGAATTTTGCTGTCTGCTCTGCTGCCATTCTCTTATTCCTCTTCTGCTATGTCACGACAAAGGTGAGACTGCGCGACCCCCCCTCTACTACTTACTTTCATATTATCATGGTACTAATGTTAGTTTTAGATCGTAAGCACCCGACCCCTTTCACGAATAGCTCTTTAGACTCACACGCCGCGCACACAGTTGATTTATGTCTTCCTCGTAGAGAGAGCAGTATGCCACCCCCTTTTATCCCAGCAAGCTTACGATCTCACAATCAAAACTTAGTTCATCCTCGGAGGCGGTACAAAACGAAGATTTGAGTCCAGATTGTACATCTTCAACTCATTTGGCATACTTAGTGAGGCCTATACATATCTCCACCTGCCCGAAAGCAAGTTCTCTAACCCAACCCTGTAACAGCTCTATACGCAATTGTGGGCACGCTGAGCTTCGTCTAGTAAGTTGAAAGGCATAGGATCTCATCGTGAAGGAATTAATCTTAATGGCCGAGTCTGACACGCCTCATAGTCGCATCGCACGCATGGACAATGGACAGTGTATCATTGGCATAGAGAGGCCCGCACTGATTCTTCTCATGGCTTTTGACGTTTTGATAAACGTATAGCGCCACTTATATAACTCCTTTCTATTATACGAGACGAGCTAAAGCAGTAATAGGCCTACCTCGCTATCCTCTTCCTAGACCCTTTACGAAGTTAGGCCCTCCCTTTCCATACTTCACTGATTTACCCGTCTCGGTTTCACGGAAGATGCTTTAGCTAACCTTCACCCTTTCGCCCCCAGATGTCCAGTCGTTCAAAAACTTTCCTCGCGCGGCGGCTAGTTCCCCTAAAATCCGCGCCATAGCTACGAGGACTTTCGTCGGTGCCCTGTGTACGACAACTTCGAGTATAGTGTAAGTAATGTCTTTCGCGTCGACGGGGCTATATGTAAATACCGAAGACCGGGAACTAAGGTAGCTTCTATTTCAAGAAACCTCGCGGTTCTCATGGCTCTCAATGGTGAGCCCGGGTGGATTTGCCTCACATGTTGTAATGCAGATAGTGAGTTCCCCTATTCCTCTTTCTTCTCTCCACGTCCGACCTATTTCAACGGCCCCTATAACGCCGATATATGTCGAAACATCATCCCGAACTCAGGCTCCTTGAGAGTAAACATTGGTCGTCATTTCCTCAGACTCGTTCCGATTCGAAATCCCCCAAGTCTGCAAAAGTAGGGTATAGTGAAACCGCCCACTAATCAGTAGAGCAACAGTCCTCTTCTCCGCGTTAGTCATCCAATGGATCACATCGCGCGACAACCCCGGGACCGTCGACTCCTCCTCAAGCCGCACCGGCTCACCAGACAAGCCTCAATCATACCACCCTCCTCCGCTCCCACCGCCCGCACCACCGCTGAGAAGCGGCCAAAAGCTTTCCATATCCCTGCCCCTGAATACGACGAGCACATCACAGTATGAGCACATATTCGGGGACCTGGAGCCGGAAACCGACATCATAAGCGCCAGCGCCAGCGCCAACACCTCGGGGAACAAGCTCGCATCATCCGCCTTCGACTACGACACCGACGACGACAACATCCCCAGCAGCGACCATCTCGAAGAAGAGGACATCGGCGCGGGAACGCTCAACCGGCGCCGAAACGGCAAAGGCACTACCCGAAATTGGGCCAATCCACGGCCGCTCGCTGAAGCACGAATCGGAGCGGAGGCCCGTCCCCAGCCGCAAACCCCGACGCCCAGGAAAGGCCGCGAGAGCCCCTCCGTGTCGGCAGCTCTCGCAGCGGACCTGGAGCGCATCCGGCGGTACAAGGGCCGGCGCCAGCACTGGTCGACCCCAACCTCAACCTCAACTTCGACCTCGACGCCGACGCCGACGAACTCGACAACGCCAAGAACAGCGAAATCAACGCGTTTTACCCGCAGGCCCTCGCACAGCTACCACATCAGCCAGCTAGCGTTCGAAGGGGAGGAGGATGAGGAGGACGCGCGGTGGACCGACCTAGTCGGGATGGAGGAAGACGGGGGTGGCGGACCAGGCGGGAACAGGGGCGGGAGGGTCGATTTAGGAGGTTGGATCTGATTACGATGGAAGTAGGGGCAATGATAGGTTACACTAGATGATAATTGGCTTCTGAAATACGGGACAGAAAACAGAAGAAAACAGAGAGGGATTGACGTTGAACTGGGTTGAGGAGTGAGATTGGAGCAGGTCTAAAATTGCACGTACAAGAAGTAGCTGATACCGAACCCCTAGCTCTTCATGTTCTTATTGTAGTAATGTCTAATAATGCAAAGATAGAATAGTTTGAAGTTAATATTCTCATCTGGCATCGGTCATGGGCTGAGTACCTACTCCTTACCGTTCTTATCTTTAGGGGCCGTTGGATTGCGCACCCCACTAAACTGGAGGGGTCGATATAAAACGATAAAACCCATGTCACAAATGCGAGAGGAATGCGATGATGTTTATTGCTTAAATGCAAGGACTGATTGTTTTCATTCCATATCGTTGTGTCCGTATCTTCATGAATCTTACCTAGATTCTGAGATGCCCCTCCTCCGTGTCTAAAAACAGACTAGATCCTGGCGGGKGTAACCCAAAACAACCAGATATCCAGTGGCTCAAATGGGTAGAGCCGGACAAGTATGTACAAAGAAGTAAAGTGCCGAAATTTTTATAAATCCTTCGCAATGCAGAAGCCTTCCCTCCCCCTTAAAAACCGTATAACAAGAAGTGTGAAAGAGAACTAGCTTCGCTCAAAGTAAGCGGCTGTCTTACGCGGTACCGGCAAAGATCTTTCCGAAGTCGCTCAAGGCAGAGGACGACTGCATCAGGCTGCCTTCGCTCAGCCAGAAGTACGAGTACTTCTCGACGAAGCTGTACTTGTCGCTGTCCAATTCCTGGGTGATTTTGGTCATGAAGGCATCCACATCGCCACTCTGTGCTGCGAATTCGGTGACCCAGACGTTCTTGTTGTCGCAAGCCTCGTGGACCTTGGTGAGATGATCCAAGAATTGCGCGGCGCCATCCAAGCCACCGGGACCATACCAATGAGCAGCGCAAAAGTCAACCTGGCACTTGCCGTCACATGCAGTGAAGAACTGGGTGAGCCAATCGATACCCTGGTTCGCTTGTTCGCTGCTAGAGATAGCAGGTGAACTGATTCTGACCTTGCCAGCGTATTTGGCGAAGTACTGAATGTGTCCAGCAGCGGCGTCAGCAGGCGACATATTAGCTTGGCTGCCAATATCCGGCTCGTTGAAGCCGAGCAAGGCGTCAGCCCCATTGGCAATAGCAGCTTCTGCCTTTGTGTCCCAGTTGTCTGAATGGGGAGATGCAGTGGACCAGAGCATAGGGTAGTAGGTAACATCCGCCTTCAAGCCATTGGGATCAGGTGTCCAGTTGTATGCCCACGAGAGCTTGCCACCCAATCCCAGCACAGTGCTAACAAGGCTTGCATCATTGTACGCAGCACCTCTCTTGCTCTTTCCGGAACTAGAAGACCCGGTAGACACAGAAGTAGTAGACATTTGAGAGGCTGGTGCAGCTGCCGATGTAGCAGCAGCAGCTGAAGATTGGGACTGAACCGTGGAGGCAACGGGGGCAGCGGGAGCAACCTCAGTAGTAGAGCTCTGGACAGCCGAGCTGCTGGCAGGAGGCGCAACAGCAGGTACAGAAAGCTTGACTGTGACCAGAGTGGTGGGGCTTGAGGCAGGATAGGTTACCTCCGCCGCCGGAGCAGTAGGAGCAGCGTTCGTAATCGATTCAACGGTCGAGGTCGAGGACGAAACGGTTGAGCTCGCGGGGGTGAAATGCTCGGAAGGATACTGTCCCCCATGGCCATTGAAGTCATGGATGGAAGTCGGGGCGGCCTGGATAGTTGGTCCTTCCTCACCTTCAGTAACAGTCTTTGTTACATAGTCAGTGATGATAACGGTGTCGGTTTCGGCCCAGACGATCTCCCTCTTGGGGTGCATGTGGCGATGGAGAGAGCCAGCAGCAACCTCCTTTACCGAGGCAGCAGCGCAGAGCGCTAAGATGCTGAATTTGTTGTACATCTTGTTTGGTTGGTAATCGTGTTTTTGGATAGTAGTTTCGGAATATCCTATGTTCTTGGTGAGATGGAGTATGTATTGTACTTCTCCTTGTTTCTATTGTCGATGTTGCAGTTTCCGTTAAGGAGTGTCAAGGTGCCAGCAGTCCAGTCAAAGGAGAGGAAGACGTATCAGAGGATAGCGTCAGAAATGAATGAATTTGTCGAAGGGTGTTGTACGCTCTGCGTAGTGATACCGGTAACAAGACGGGAAGCAGGTCGTGCAGTCTATCAAAGACGCAGAAGGAATGATGCGAGTTTGATGAGAGTTGAGTTGCACCCTTGGACAATGCGAGTTGGTTGCGATTGGGGGCGTGTGAGTGTTACGTTTGACGGGGGACAGCACACACGGCGTTGATTTTATCCTTCGAGGCCAATCACACAAGGAACAAGCGAGGCAATGAATGGGTCGAAGCTGGCGACCTGGTGGAAAATGTACACGGGACTAGAAATGAATGTGTGGGTAGGGGTAGGAAGCGAGAAGGTGGTGATTTCTCAGATGGACAAGAGTGAGAAGGAAAAGAGAAGGAAGAGGCGGAAGGGCTTATTAAGGCCGGTGTTTTATGTGCCTGACCTGTCCCCTGGGGGAGACAAGTTGAGGAGTTGAGGATATGCAGGTCCAAAGCAGGTCCAGCAATCGGGTTGTGTGTGGGGCAGGTACGTGAGGTGGGGCACAGGGGCTGCAGGGGTAACAGACAAGGAACAGACAAGGGCTTCTTTCGCCTTGTCAGTGGCCAGGCCCGCATCGCCAGCCGCTTACACTTTCTCGCGGTTTGTTCTTAGCGGTCTTTTAGCTGCGGCAGGCGCTATTTAGGGTCGGATTAGCTGCCAAGCCTGGAAGGAACCGTACGGGAAACTGTCCGGCGCACGGAAGATCTCACGCTCAAAATCCACCTTACCATAGTCGATTTAGCGCTCATCAGGTCACTGTACTGCACTGTCAATACCATGAGGTACCTACCCGTTAGCCTGTCACCTGAAGTCCAGCTTATTCGGATGAAAAGCTGACTTGAGCCATTGCTTCCTATTGGATGTCTTCCCGACAATGGCTGGCACCTCATGTGCCTCTAAAGCAAGCAAGCACAGAGAAATCTTTACAGCGGTATTCACAGACTTGAATATTGTACAAAACGAATAGATAGCAGGAATCCAATGTATACCTACCTAGGTAGGTATATCCTTTGTTAACCTCTATGTTTAAATACTCGGTTATTTCCGGGTTGCGTGACCTTCGCTGAAAATAACTTGCCCTTGAAAGGTTCTTTGAAAACTGCCAACTGGCCGCCAAAATAATTTACACACTTTTGTTTTGTGGTTGTCCTTTACAGAAATGTGTGTAGCTTAACCTGTCAGCCAATTAGACTCCCTAGAATTTTGTGCCTTGTTTACAGGAGGGCTACCAAAAAGTAGCCTAATACCAAGTAAGCACCAATCATAAGATACAATCGTAAGAGCGAGTCCACCCGAAAACCGGTCTCTTTCGCCAGTTCAGACCTCTCGTTACGTAGCACATGCAGGTACCAAGCTAGAGCTGCAGGAACAGAACGTACTATGTAGACCGACCTCTCAACACGAAGAGCGATAAGCTGATGGCGGCAGGATTTCAGGGGCTGTCAGAGATTCGTATATCTGTATAGCCTATGTATCGCCACGCATTGCTTTATATGGACAGGGTACACACATCTACAATGACACAACCCTAGCAGCAAACATCCTTTTTCCCCAATTCACTCAATTCATTCAGTGGCAGGAGTATCAGCTGGTGTGCCGCAAATACATTATATCGCAACTCGAATCTTTCTTTCTGCAGGAATATTTACCCAGCACTGTCATCGGTGCCGAATCTTTGTATTGAATGCGTCAACCTCAATAATCATTACAAAGAATAGTGGAAAAGGCAAAGAGAAAATGGGCCTACTCGCCAACGTGCCGCGCGCTCTTTTTGCCGACATGCGGTGGCGGTTTCAATTACAGCAAAACGGTTGCTTTTCTGGCCTTGATTCCATTCGATCCACGTGTGGGCCCGGCGTGGTTGGATTATAGCAGCCCAGACCTGAGCGTTGCGCTCTTCTCCATTCTGCTTACGCCTTGCTTCTCTTCTGGCTTAGCGTCTTACGTGGACACACGTAGTCAGGTAGTGTACCGACAGGTCGGGGGGGATCTGCACCTCCCCCTGGGCGAAAATTGAGAAAGAAGAGAATGAAGAAATTTTGCCATACAAATGACGTGTTTGTGGGACGGGTTCCTCTGCCAGTGAAACCACATGGCGAAATTGCTTTTGCAAGATAATTTCGCATTTCACCAAGACGAGTCCCGCCGAGTATTGGAAGTTGGGTTGATATGAAGGATGGTGTCGTGGCCCCCTGGTCAGCTTGTTCCCGAAGATTCTGCGCCCCTGTCCATTGTAACGGCACATCAAAGCTTAACTTTTCCTTTCTTTGGACGCTAATCGGACGATCCCAAAGGATCAGTCGCTCCTACGAACTGAACAGATTCGACGTCCGATGGTTGGTCCCTAACTATACGTGATTTCCTTTTCAAGAATGTTCTCGAGCAAATTTAGCTGCTTTTCCCCAACCTCGAAACACGCCAATCTTTAAAATAGGGAAGCTAATTTACCTGCCTGTCGACTTGCTTCATATCAAGACATGAGGCTTAGCCCAACTTCGCACTAGATCGTTCCCGGACCACCGTCAAGATTGGTTATGCTAACCTCGCAATTTCTCGTCTCGTAATGCATGTGGGTACAATATGATAGACCTTGCGGAGATAGTTAAAGTCTAGACCCCGATTGATTACGACGAACCCATATAGTGTACGTGAAGCTATTTGAACAGGCCGTACGTTAATAACTTGGGTGCGAGGCTTCTGTTTATGTCCAACGTGCCCTTTCAGTGTGATACAAAATTTAGAGTGATGACCAGGGGATTTATCTCCACGCTGGAACCCGTCGGAAATTTGCATGAACACCGTTCGCCAACGGCTCTTGTCTTGGGTTTCCCGACTGGCCAACAATTACAACTGGCCTCGTAGGTTGAGAGGTAAATTGTGTAACTGGGTAGATTAATTTCAATGTGTCTTGTCCGGGCGTAGAGTCATTGTTACAAAGCCTTGGCTCTTCGTAGCATCGGAATTCCGTTTGACATTGAGTAAGAGGGCGGGAAAACACAAGGTGATTGTTCATAACACCACTTTCTTCCATCTCGAGCAATGACACTTCAGGTACTTCATTTTCTCATTGCTGGAAACTGGTTTTCTTAGTTACACGGCGCCCATGTGCGTAATTGTAACCGCAAAGATTCAGATGCAGAAATGAGAATGTTCCCAACAAGTGTCACGTCAAACAATCCATCAGTCTTCAGTCATAGGTCATAGACTCATACGATTACACATCCTTTGTTATGTGGGGCGATTTCCCAATCAGGCAATTCCTCGTGGAAACCTTCAGGCTTCGCGAACACCAGCAACAACAGGTCACATTAATTTCTGGACAATAATCCTTCTTTACAATGATAAATGTACAATGTAATAGGTACCTCCTAGTAGTCTACTAGCCATGAAACTTTGTATATTATCAACTTAAGCCTCTATATCAGATCTTGTTTTTCCCAGCGACCTCAGCCTCCTACACCCACTCATCTAGATTGTCGATCCGATTCGGCAAACGCCACCAACTGCCACCAACCTCCCTTGTCCGCTCGATTCCGTGGCGCCTTCTAGCTCATGTTCCCAGAGCTGCTATATCGTCATTATATCCGAATCTTACTGATAATGAGGTCGCACAGGAATTAGGTCACGTATTTCACAAAGCACTAMCCCCGCCTCCCTTACAGATGCACCGCCGATATGATATATCGCCTGACGGCTTTATCGTATCCCGAAATACTCTGGCAGATAGCATGGCACTAGATATATTAAAAGATGAGACGATATCCATCGTTCGATCCAGTCTTATTAGTTAATTTTAGGATATGTTTTCAATGTTAAAGGTAGGGATAGCTTGCAATCTATTAAACCATATGTTAGGTTGATCAGAGCCGCGCAGCATACTAGTCGGGCTGGTGTATAGGTAGGTAGCGATATTCTCGCCGTTCTTGACTAGGTGAGTGCTAATTTTGCCCATGATTCATATAATCTGCGCCGCCTCTGTGGCTGTGGACAGGAAAGGGTTCGCTCAGAAGTATATGCAGCTCTGTATAATCAGAATGGTTCCAAATGGTGATACGACAATGCAAACACTAAACATCCTGAAAATCATCTCACTATACAAAGATAGGATACTACCGCTCGACATACCAAAAGTGTTTTATATGACAAGGCGAAGGTATTACTGTTTAGCAAGACTAGGATACAACTGGGCAAATCAAGAGGCAGGATAGTCAATAGGATGAAACTGCTGTGTTTAAGACGATAATGCTATTAGTATACACGAGAATATGGTGAGTCATTTGACTTGTATATATAACGTCATATATTAGGCTATAGGAATACTTGCCTCGAATATCTTGGTCAAATCGGCGGCCTTCGAATTTTGACGGGKAGAAATAATTTAGTTGCTAAAAACCCGGAGACTATGGCCACTTTCTTGAAGAAATTCTCTTAAATTTTCTTATACCTCACCAGAGCGGCTTTCTTCTTGGCTTGCCTTACCATCTTCACAAAATGTTGCAGCTACCCAAGGACTCTAAGAACTAGCCTTTTAATAGCTATTAACAATTCCACCCTTATATTGCAATATGCAGTGGCGAGTGTTATATACTCGAAGTAGTGAATAACAAGTGATAAAAGTCTACCCTATCCGGGCACTCGAAGAACTATGTCTACTTAGAAAGATCCGTTATCAGGTGTCGCCGGTTCAACTCCTTGGGACATGAGTCTATTCCAAGGGCAATGGAATCAGAAATGAGGGCACATAAAGCTCGCAGGGTCTTTATGTGTCAACTTTCCCAAGTGACTTCAAACTTCAACTCTAACCAACTTATACATAGTCCGATGCGGCGAAGTAAAGATAAGTTAAGCATCAGAAGTACCTGTTTCTTTACAGATATTACGTTGGCTCGGATAAATGAAGGTGTTGAAAGTGCGAGTGATCGTGAACCGCGAAATTATTGTGTAGTACTGCACAAGTAAGGGACACAAGAGTTGTATGCTGGCAGTGAACAAAACTTCCCAGGGTCAACAAACAAAATTAATTGCTTCGGAGCTGATAACTAGAAGGATGTCGTCGGATGTTTTCTCGTCTCCTTCCTCTCCCTTTCTCCCTTTCCAATTCATCGTACCTTGGCTTGTTGAGAGATATGGACTTTTGGAGCATAGCTTTTTCTTCCCTCCTGTACGCAATGGCTGTTACTCCAGCTATACAGCCAGATGATCAATGACCTAAATAGTTAAGTTCGTATATTTATATTTCTTCACTTTCCCCTATGAGCGGAAGAATTGAGGCTAACAATGCCGGTCCTATATAGCAATGCTATAATTGCATGGTATCGCACGCGAGAAGCCGCCCCTGTCAGTCTGACTCATTATAGAGGCAATGTTAAGCCATGCTTATTCACGTACCCAAGTAACCAGAAACAAACGACAATAGGCTAACTGTTGCCAGATCCCAGGAATATATGGCAGAGCAGTATAAGGGGCGAGGAATTTCAGCCCGGCTTACAATTGTGTTGAATGATGACCAATCACAGACCGCCATCTGAGTCCTTGGTTGAGTCGTTTGACGGGCATCGCCACGATCCAGACGCGCCTGTGATTGGCCTGTGCTCGGAAGAGCTGAGGAACTTATCCACACCGTACTTGGCAGATCAACATTTCAACTGACCTTGGCATCCGCTGGAATTCTTCTGGAAGCTGAACCTTGAGAGGCCAATGCTCTCCGGGGTAGTCTATTTCTTTTTTCGCCATTTTCCAAAATATAATTGACTGACGTTTAGTCGACAACCTAACGCCGGAAACTAGACCGCGGGTGGATATGGAGCCGCCGAACTCGACGCAGCCTACGGCCCTCCCGCCATTGAGCTTCAATAGTGGAGATGAGCTAAACTACTCGAACTTCCTCCAGGATGATGACACCAGCTACTTTGCGAATAATGAAGCCTCTGGTTCTACGCTGGCGGCGGGTGACGATCTTGGTTTAACAAGCGCGTCGCCGACATCAACCGCAGTAACCAGAGGCAATTCGAATCTAAGACAGAGGTTAGAGCGGCGGGGTCATACTAAGAGTCGACGCGGTTGTTTCAATTGCAAAAGGCGGCGCATCAAGGTAGACTAGGAGCCTAACCCGTAAGAATTGCGATCCAAATGCTAAGACTGGAGAAATAGTGTCAAGAGACGCGGCCATCTTGTGGGCACTGCGTGAAGACGGGGTTAAAATGCGAATATCCAGCGGCTCCCCAAGTCATACATCAAGTAATGAGTCCTGAATTATTAATAGCCATTGTCGAAAACTGCCGCTAACAGGCGGAAAGCCACAACATCAGGTCCCCCTTTTCAGCCTGCAGGACATGCGCTTTTTTCAGCACTTTCTGCTAAGTTGCTTTCCTCACCACCCACTAGGAAACGAGTCCATCTGGACTCACGAGATACCATGTTTGTCGCAAAATGTACGCTTCTCAGCAATGCCAATATAAACCGGGAGTTACTAATGGGTATTCCAATGGATAGTACGAATATCTTATGCACGCGATCCTGGGCCTCGCAGCGTCCGATCTCATGATGCAAGATCCTAGTCTAATCACATTTGCCATGATGCACCGGCTCAAGGCCATCAAGGCCATTAAGAAGACCCTGAACGAGGTTCCGAAATCTAACAACTTTGAAGAAGGAAACGCCCTCGGTAAGTAGTTTTCTGCAATGCGGTCTTTTAATTCTGTCTAAAACCCCTCTTCTCTATTGTTACACAGCAGGACTGTTCAGCTATCTTCTAGGACTTGTCTTAGGGGCTCAGGTTCGCGGAATGGAAGACTTGATCTATGACTTGGTCTACTTTACTATGTATATCATCGATATAAGAAGACGAATTCTACTCCTAATCTAACCCACCTCTCACTAGTGGCCACCTGCTTCGCGCTGACCTTCCAATCGGTGATCCTCGACGACGGGATGGCAGAGTTCATGACGTTCTGCCGGGGGATCGTGATCGTGACACTGCAGATGGTAGCTAAGGGGACCAAGTTCGTGTTCAGCAACTACCAGCAGAGCGACCCGCAGAAGATCCTCAAGCCGTTCATCGAAGCCGTGCCGCCGATCCGGCGCGACTGGGTCGACCTGGCGGTAGCCGGGGTGCGGGCGCTGGAGCCGCTTCTTGGCCCTGACGACGACATCGCCGCCGAGTCGTTCCGCTACATCCTGGCCATGGCCGAGGCGCTGTACACGTCGTCGTTCGCGGCGTACGAGACGCTGTGCCAGCACTACGGCTGGTGGATCCAGATGCCGCACGAGCGGTTCCAGCGGCTCATCGACCCGGGCAGCCAGACGTGCACGCTGCTGTCGACGCACTGGATCGCCATCAAGCAGATCATGGCGCCCATCACGCAGGTCGAGCACAAGCTGCGCGCCCAGGAGCCCCAGTACAAGAACAGCGGCGGCGGCGAGCTCGGCTCCGGCATGGGCCGCTGGCTCAAGCACCTCAACGCCCAGGTCGACGCCGCTCACCAGCAGTACAACAGCTGGCCCGTGTGGGTCCAAGAGATGCTCGAGCGGGATTCGACGTACTTCGGTAGGATGAAGCCTTAATACGAACAAAAGGGTTAAGAAAAGCAGGAAACTTCACGATTGGATTTAGTACACTCCTGGTGGGGGGAGCGGGTTTTCTAAGACATCATGCAGTACATATAAGGGAAAGGGTACCTATTAGAAGGCGTTAGTTCATTTTGGGGTCTACTGATAGCATGTCGATTTCTTGACGAGGAGACTATAGTGCTGCCCTAATGCAACAAGACTCCGCGGTTTAGCTACGGCTACGTTTCACAGGCAATTGTTAGAGTCTACTAGAAGCGCTAAAATCTAAGACCACTAGGGCAAGACAATATTGAAAGACATTTCCGCTCTAGGCATATCAGCCACTGTTGATCGCGGTCTAATGCCGTCTCTTCCAGCCCTGGAGGCCACGTAATGTCGAATGACACAGCCACCTTGCTTGCAGAAAGCCATAGTCGCTGCCTGCTTTCGTATTCGCTTTGCAAGAGTGGAAGGTGCAGGAGAAGGCTGCAGGATAAAATGATCACACGCAAGCGACCTCTAGCCAAGTGGTTGGCTCTGGTTATGAAGCTCCTGTACGTCAATATGCTCCAATAGGAGAAAATACGTAATGCCTATTATATATGAGATATATTCAGGTAACAGGTTTGCGATGAAATGACAAGGCATTGCAATTTGCACACAGGCAAATATTACATGGCATGGAAGATTGGTCTGATAAAGTTCGAATGGCCAGTCCCAAACACAAGCACAGCAAGGTCATCGGATTCATCAACACAAGTTCAACGTCAAGTTCGAGACATACGTCTCAATTCGCCGGATTTCAATTATTTCCAGCTAGTCATTCTAGGTCTCTGAACCGTTGAAGGATACCACCACCTCTCCGTTCCCATACCGTCCCATTAGTTCCCCAGATTTACCTAGTTAGGTACCATCGTAGACCCTGGGAGGTACGCCTCCTCTGAAACCCCTATAGACAAAACAAATATAGAACGCCCTGCTTAAACGCCTATAGACTCCCATAAGAGTCCCCGCGTTCTGTCTTTGTACTGGTGCCCCCATGCGGGATTGGTGCACCACACAAACCATCCAATTCTGCTCAAGTAACGGTGATATGCAAAGGTATTTAAACACGGTCGAGATTGTAGCACTCAAAGGCTGCAGTTCTCTAGAAGTATACGGAAGAAGTGAAATGAATGCAAAGAAAAAAGTTAAATAAGTCCCAATGCATCTGGGATAACCCTTCGTGCGATCTCTCGTGGGTTTGCTACGAAGGTGGTATAACTTTTGACTAATGTGGCGCCGCAAGACACTAGCGAGGGAGCGACGCTGGCCAACATAGCGCCAAGAGTGAAGACCAGAATCGGAATCTACATGTATCTATTAGTATAGTTCTTCAATGAAAAGGCTTGATGTGACTTACCCAGACAAACCACAGCATTTTATCACTGCTGCCGGTCTTGAGCCTCTGAGCGTGGGCTCGTTGCAAGTGTTCTTGCTGTTCTTTGGTGATATGGTGCTTGCGCCCGATCTCGAGGAGTGCAGGCACTTCTTGCGACTGTGATGCTTCTTCTGATGTTTCTGCTGATGTTTCTGAAGTGGCCTGGTCGTAAAGGGAGGCGCATTTACTGTCTGCTTCGAATTCCGCAGCTGCGGCAGCCGCCGAGGCTTGTTTGATATCCACCTTGTGGTCTGTTTCAGGGAAGATGGTGTCGTAGGCCGGTGGAGGGGACTCCTTAGCACCGAAGAAGGGAAGATCCCACCACTTGCTATTAGCATCTTGCGGGGTTTGTTCATCTGCAGATCCAGGACGCGAGCCTCGAATGTTGGGAACAAGAGAACTAATACGCTGTACAACAGGGGCCGAGTTCAGATATGCTTGATAATCTGGAAGCATGGGCATTGGCGGMAAGGCTGGCATTTGGGGCATTTGCATGTGCGGCATCTGAAGTTGGGCTAGATTCTGCAATTGAACCGCCATGGAATGCTGCCACTGCTGGACTTGCGCGGCGAATTGTTCTCGCAAAGCTGTCACTGCTGCGCTTGGAGATGCGGGCGCAACATCTTCGTCGGCTGATTGACGAGGTGCGACATCTTGAGGATAATGAGCAGGAGGGAAGCTGGGTCGCCTCATGTCTAGCCATTCGCGAGTTTCCTCGTCGCTTGCCACTTCCTCTGACGAATCTTCATCGCTGTCATTGCTATCTTCCGCCGAGCTCAAGCTGTCAGACATGTACTCCTCGCGGTGTGCTGCAACCATTGAGGGCGGATCCCACAGTGATCTCAATGAGCTGGCACTGTTAGCCCTGCTATGAAGAGAGCCGTTGCTTCGAGATCTAGAATGGTTCTCTATCTGCCTAAGAACTCGAAGCACATCGCTAGATCGGGCAACGTCAGCGGGAGTAAGACCCGAGAGACTTCGCATGTTTGGATCAGCCCCCTTCATAATGAGACGGCGAACGATCTCCGGATGATTATTCATTGCTGCAAAGTGCAATGGCGTGAAACCACCTTTATCTCGCACGCCCACATTTGCGCCACGGGACAGAAGACCAGCAACAAAGCGTGCGAGCCCGAGAGAGCAGGCTAGATGAAGCATGGTTTGACCGCTTGACCTCTTGAGGTTTATTTTCGCCTTGTTAGCACTGTCATCCAAGTCGATCAGCTCCAGAATCCGAAGGAGACCCATTTCTACAGATTCAGAAAGATCTTGTTCAAGGGTGCTGAAATTGGTGTTGGGCCCTTGAGTTCCTCCGGGAGAAGGACCCCAAGAACTATTGTTTCCAGGCCCATAGATGATATTTCTTGCGATATCAGCCACATCTGTTATTTTACCACCGAGCTTATTCCCCAACACAGTAAGTGCCGTACGTATCAGGCGATTCTCATCATCGTCGACGTATCTAAAAAGCGGTTGCTGATTCCCCGTAAATGAATGCTGGGGCGCAACGCCGGGCTGCCTGATCGATACCGGGACTATCCCCGCAGTGGGGGACGGCGGAAGTAGGCAAACTAATGACGTCTCGCCCCAATATGTTGTAGTAGCTGCTCTTTGCTCTCCGAACATGACCTCGAGACCAGCGTTGGTGAACCCTCTTCCAAGAATAGTCACTTCAACACCTCCGGACTTTGGTCCTTCGCCAGGAATAATCTTAAAAATCATCGGCTGCGGACTTCTGTTCGAACCCATAACCGTAGGCGCGTTATACATATTCTGAGGTAGTGGAGTCTGTGCTATATTCTGAATGTCATTTCGCAGACGACTCGGACTAGGAGCACGACTGGGATGAGCTGACGTCGGAGCAGAAAACATCTGAGCTACAGGCATGTTGTCAAGGCTCATATTACCGTTGGCTGATGGAAACATGAGCTCGGCTCCGCTACTGTTTGGTGTGGGGGGGCCTGTGGGGAAATGCTGTCCCATGTTATTAAGGTTGGCTTGTTGCCCATGAGCAAACGAGGGTTCCGCAGCCAATGGGAAGGTCGTCATATTAGGTGAGAACGGTGACGTAGCTGCAGAAGTGACGGCTGACTCTCCTGGAAGCATCATCGGGGGCGATTGGCCTGTCTCAAGTCTCGTCATTGCTAAACCGCTAGGTAACTTCACAGATCCGCTTGCTTTTCTCTTCTTGGAAATAGGACCAGAAGGACTTGTTGGAGAGCCCTGTCTAGACAGATTACGGGGTGTCGCGGTCACTGGCGCAGTCGGCGGTTTATTGTTAACTGGGACCGGAGGAAAAGCAAAAGGCCCGTTTTGCGATAACGCTTGGAGATCGGAAGTTGATTGTGACGAGTGAAACATCATGGGGTCGCTGGGTTTGATGTCATTCGCTATATGCATCGGGGAGGCCCCCAATGATGGGGCAGAGGACTGTGTTGTAGATGATGCTGGGAGATGAGTTTTGTGATCATCTGTGATCATGATCGACGATGAGATCTGTTGAGCGACAACATTGTCTTTGTAATCTTTCATGGTGAAGATGACCTGGAATCCCATTTTCTCGCCGTGATGACGACAATAGCAAGCTATACGCATCGGCGCGTCCACCTGGACGGTACCTTCGGGAACTGAGAGATCAGGGCCTCCAGCGCCGGTCGGATCAAGCATGTGAGGAGTGACAGCCTGCCACTCTTTGACTTCCTGGGTATTGAAAACAATAACTCGCTGGTGCTCATATCGATTCCATAGCTCCTCTTCCTCCGGCTTCTTGTGTTTTTTGCGGCCAGCACGTTTGCGTTCCCGAGTTATACAACCAGCACATATTCGCACTTCCCCACCATTCTGAGGTTTATGTTCGTCGTCATCGGCGCCATCATCCAATCGCTTTGGGCCTTGGAAGTCGTGCCTGGCAGCTGCGGCTCGCTTAAACGCACGCTGGAGCTTTGCTGGATCCTGCATAGCGCTGGTGCAGACTAACATGGTATACAGCTCGAGCATGTCGGGAGATCGCATGGCTACGGGTTTTGCAAGCAACTTAGGTTTCGATATTGTATGAGTTGGCAGGTGAAGTCTCTTGATACCCGGGGGTAGATGGTGGATTGTTAACTTGATAGGAATTTGGGTCTCAACTCGAGATTTGAGAGGTGTAGGTTGAACCACTAGTCTCGGCCGAGGACACTGAGCTATATTCATCTGAGGTGAATAGGACGGGAGGCCATGAGTTGGGGGCGGCATGTTGATCGAATTTTGTCTGACTTGGGGGACTGAACCGTTCGTTTGCAGACCTGCTATTCCAGGCCAGACCGGTGCCATATTCATGTTTACTAGACCGCCATTGAAATGATTGGTAGTGGTGTCAGGAGACGGCGAATTCTTGAACATTGCTGCTGGCGAAGTTTCTTGGCTTAGTGCCATAGCTGACATCGGCGAGCCTTCTCTAGAGGCACTCGTCTTCAGTCCATTCATCGACTTCGTCAGGGAATGCTGCTACATGTGAATTAGTTTGAGTACAATGGTCACGCACGAGGGCTAATAGCACGAACCGATTGTGCCTTGTGATGGCCTTTGATTCTTTTAGTAGCGTGGCCATTGGATATGAGCTTCCCTGATACGGATAGATCTTGTATAGGGCCATTTGTCGGAGGGCTGGGACTACTAGACGCACTATCAAAATCGAAAAGAGTGGAAGGATCTAAGGTGTCGAACATGAAGTTCGAGTCGTGGTGTTTGGTATCATTTTCAAGGTTCCATGTCGGGAAGGGTTCATCGGTCATCATCGCATCCGCCGAGGAGTGGCTGGTCTTGTTGGAGTTACCACTTGTCCGGGACGAGGAAGAAGACGAAGAACCGCGGTGGGAAGGAAGTGACGAATATCCCGGCGCTGCTCTGTTTGAATTGGCTTGTACTGACGGGTCGGGKCCAAGAGGAAACGCCTTGGAATCCTCAAACAAAGTCGAGTCAAGTAATTCGCCGCCGGTAAAATCGTATATAGATGCACTCGCGTGATGGTTGGTGTCGTCCGCGTCGTACAGTTCAAATTCATTAGTGACCGCGAAGGAAGAAGGCATCCCTGAATCAGGAGCGAAGGGGTTTGTCCCAGTGAATGGGGGAGAGCCAGGATTCGGCATGGCCTAGTAGAGGATTACTCGATAAGCCGAGGACGTGCAACTGTATGTGTTCGTTTCTCGTCGTTATCCGATTCGATTCCCGCCAACAGATATCCCAGACCGGATCTAAACGGTCGTCGTCGTATAATGACCTAATGATAGATATCTCGATAATAAGTTAAGGTCTTAGATAATCATCCAGCGAGTCCCGACAGTATAATGTGAGAAGACGTGCGAGGTTACAGCAACATGATGACTCCTCCACCTCAGCTTGATTGAAACCAGATCTACTAGCGGCCAATTTTCGCGGCCTCCCAGTTCCAAACCCACTCCCAGTTAACGATGAATGTCAGTGCGATAGATGAAATTCGACACCCGATTGATGAATCGAATTGTCTGGCGACGGTGGTTCGGAATAGGGTGCCGGGAGACGCGGATTCCTTTGATACCAGGGAGCAAGTATCGGTGAGAAGTGCGGTAAGACTAAACAGTGTGTGTTTGCTCAAAGTTCGGCCTACCAATCATGTAGTATTACCCCGTTATCGGAATCCGAATCTGACACGAGTCCTAATTGACGGGACGCGTTGGTAAAAGCGATCGAAGGGGCAAGACGAAGGCGATACTATAATGGTAACGGCCCCCGGGTTCTCGCTGTCGGTCGAGGGCTCGCTGGAGGATAGATGGGTTTAGGATATTGAGGTGGGAAAGGAAGTTTGGATGGATCAATTTAGTCCAAGATGGAAGAACCCTGAGCGTCGCCCACTAGGACCCGATTGAGCAAAGCAAAGTGGAGTTGAGAGACGTCCAGTCGAGGAGGTCGAGGTGGTCAAAGTGGTCAAACGCAAGAGCAAGTGCGAGCACGCTAGCATTAGCACTAGAACTAAGTACGTAGTAGGTCCATAAAACCCATACAATCCATAGACTAAGATTTGTGCGGCAGCTTCCAGCCAGCCCAGCCAGCCCAGCCTCCCCTGTCCCCCCCCGGCAAAACCGGGGKTTCTTTGCCATTGGAGAGTGCTGCCCGCTGTTTTTTCCCCTGAAATTTGTTAGTGGCTTAGCATCCGTGGACCAGTAGTAATCTCGATTAATGGATGTCAGCGCTACAGTAAAAAAAAAAGCGTGCTAGTGTCGTATCGACATTGACGAAACGAGAAAACAACTAGAAAACTCTCCTGCATCTCTGTGAGTTTAATTCAGATAGCCTCCAAACTAGGTCGTCTCGAATTTGAGCCTTATGTTTCTAGTCCCCCATCTGCTACCCCTTGGAGCGATATTCTCGTCGTGGTTCTCGGTTTCTCAGCCTCAAATCCTTTGAAATCTCCCGCCGGTCATCGGATCATCTGTGCTGACCACCTCATCCACGCCTGTCCAAAACCTATCCATAGATGGCCACAGAGAGTCTATCAAATGCCCAATGTCTCTTCTAAGCCTGATACACCGCTTACCTACTATACATGTAGCCAGCATTTCCTATACTAGGCATCCCACATATCCACCTGATTACCTAGGAAGGACGACAAGATTCTCTGCTACGGTCCCTTCATGCATATCCGATGTTTAGTTGAAATAACTCTTTTTACTGTATTAGGGTTGCAAGACCCAAGGCTGCGTCTCATCCTAAACTTTGACTGGTCCCCAGATCAAACTAGCTTGCTAAGGGTCCTACGAATGCATGTCTCATGGAGGGGTTGCTGATGAGTATCTAAAGTTCCACGCGCCTCTGTGCAGCGTCTACGTATCTCCCTCTGGAAGGTCGTGCTCGCTGGCGTTAACGACATACTAGGAACGGATCTGTCAAAGTAAGCGGTTCCCGTTTCCACAAATACGTGTCTCTGTTTCCACCAACCACATGCGTCTAAGCGTAGCCACAGGAACCACAAGCGACAACACCGATAGCGAAACCCCGTTTATCTCCCGCCCTATGGACATCAGGGTGGGTTGCACTGGTATAAGCACCTTCTCTGTCGTAGCTAGAGCAGCTCTCAAATAGAGCATATCTTAGACTACCGCACTTACATACATGTAGTCTTTGTTTGCGCATTCCTTGTGTAAACCCCATTCCGCATTCGCTGTCTTGGGCTATCGGAGAAACAGAACAGTTTATACTAGTAGGTACCTATAAAATCAACCAGGTAGCTATCAGTCTTAGCCAGGGGTGTGTCGGTTATTAGATTATACGACACTCTTCTGGTCTGGTTTTTTTATTTTTTTTTTATTTAGGCAATGTAACACCCTGTCACTTGACAGTGCATGAACCGGTAGTCGAGATGAGCGGGCTTGATGAATGTGGCATATGCATACTTACCTACCTATAGCAACCAATATATCACTTCCCGGCCTGCTGTCGTATCTAAGACCATTCGAATGGTCTAGGTTGAAAAGCGCGGGGGTTACGTGGGGAGTTGTGATATGTCTCTCTCGAGAAGCCACTTCCAAGGCTGAGGAACGACAGACTCCATAATCCCCGTCGGTTCCTCTGCTGACAAGGCTGGCCAAGCTACAGTCAAGGTGCACAATTGTACCACAGAAATTGCCATCTCTTTAAGGATCAAAGCTTGTCAGCTGATTGCATACCTAATGTGCCGATTCGGGCAGTTTGGTTCAGTAAGCCGGCGTCTAGATTACTATACAGGTCGTGACCGGACATCCGCCTGACGTTGTAGTTGACATCATCGGAGTCCGATGAAGTGCAGGAACCGGTATTCGCAATAGAACCTGAAATGACAGGAGAAGCTACTATTATATTGTGACTAATAACATTTCATTTTTATTTTTTTTTTAAATGAAAAAAATCATAAAAAATAGAAGGGCCAGCGACCAAGAAGATGAAAAATTCGTAAGTATCTTGAGTAAGGTCGTGTCTAGAGAAACTCGATCAGACTCCTCCCGTAGATCTACCTCCTCTACCTAAATGTTACCCTGCTTATCGTTGCTGTTACGGGTAGTATACGGCCAATGGCCACTGCTACCTTCTGGGTATTGATTGTGCACTGCGTTTCCATGAATTGGGTGCCGCAAACAATTGAATAGCCAAGATTTTGCTTCGGCGTGGAATGACAAATCATTCACGCCTCAGTGGCGGCATCCGTCTTGGGCTCTTGAGACTCCTTGTCGTCCGGCGGCGCTTCGTCAGGAAAGCGAATAATGCGCCCAGGTGGGGCTGGCGACGCTACGCTGCCGAGAGATTCTGGCTCTTCTGGAGATATGGGACTTACTTCAGAACCCCCCCGAGGTCCAACTGCAATCTCACTGGCATTCGACAGACGCATAGTAGCAGGCTGGGCAGTCGGCGCGTGCTCTGGAATGACAGTTCCCCCAATCCTGTAGACTGGTCGCGCAGACATAGAACGAGAGTCGGTAGGGGTATTGACTGCAGTCTCTTCCCTCGAGCGGCTCCATAGTACTACCCTCCCATTCGTCTGGAAGGAGATCAGATCCTCAGGAACGGACAAGGTCCTTGAAATAGTACGAGGGAGGTAGAACCCAAACTTGCCCAAAGGAATACTAAGCCCGTGGACAACCTGTCATCTATGAGTATAATGAGAGTGTTAAGGGTAAGATAGCATTGCTTACGACGCTGCAAATCACCATGAACCAAACTAAAACCAACACTTCCTCTTGAAGGTTGGCCACGTCCCATCTCGGCGCGCTTCCTTGATTCGGATTCAATGAGGTGATAAACTCGAGCGTTACGTATAGGTAGAAGATAGCTGAGCAGCCGATTGGGCCGAAGAAGCCCATGAATATCGCTTGCCGTAAGCCATCTATCTGCGGAATCTTTTTGTAAAGTGCGAGTATAAACGGGAGGCGTCTAAATAGCAATATCAGAATTCCCAGAGGAATCAATCGGTAAATGGGTATGACACCATTTGAGACAAAACTATGCCACTATCATACACTCCAGTTAGATTTTGCCACCTTTAGAATATCAACGCGGTGGCTTTGGGTTGGAAGCCCCTCGTAATGTTTTCTGGGTCAATCTTCAACAAGATAACTCAAATAATAGGCTGAAAATCACGGGAGCTGAATTATCCAGAGAAGTACTTACAGGACACATGGCACCATACCACATGAATATAGTCACGTTAAGAAGCATATCAATGGTCGGTTGAAGCGAACTGGAGGAGGTACACAGTTAGTAGAGAGGCCAGGTCGAGCACGGGAGTCCATCATAAGATTGTGACCAAGAACATACTAAATACTAGTTAGCGGACAAAGTTCAAAACCTCCGGGATATGGAGAATATACGAACCTCATCAAGTGTCTGTAGACGAAACCAATCATCCCAAGTAAAGACATTCCCGGCGATGAAGCAAGCAAGAATATCATCGCTACCAATCATACCGCAGGTACCAGTGATGAACAGTGCGAGCGAGAAGGCGAAGACAAGGAAGCTCTCGCGGTCGACAAACTTGCGCTCCTCGCAGAAATGGAGCAGCTCCTTGGCAATCCAGCCCAGCACCGCACCGTATATCACACTAAGAATGATGGTATATCCCCACGTCTCCCCGAACCAGAGGCCGATAGCAAGGCCAGCACCCCCTGACTCACTAGCCCCGCCATCACCAATATATTTTATCAGATACAAAGCGAAGAACAGAAAGGGGTAGCCAAGTCCGTCGTTGGCACCAGATTCTGCGATGATTATCTTTTGCAGATCCTTAGGAACGTTATGATCAGCAAACCTTCCCTTCACAATGACATTTGACAACACTGGGTCAGTTGGCGTAACGCAAGCACCGATTGTAAGGGCGTGGAGGAATGGCAAATTCGGTACTAAGGCCCATATGAGCAGACTCGTTACTATCCACATCGCCGTCATTATCGGGCCAAGGAGCAAGGCTAGGGGCTTCCATTCTTCTTTCAGGTAGCGACTTGGTAGTTGAACACCGGCGAGAACAAGCTGGACCCCCAGAACGAGACGAGTGAAGTACAATGTCTTCAAGAAGAGTCAGTAGTACTCTATAGCCGCAGAATTCAAATGGATTTCCAGGAGGGGGGGCTTTTTAAGTGCTGGATGGGTGATGTTATGAGGACTGCTTACGATCGCATTTAAGTTTTCCTCCGAGCCTGCATATTCAAGAGGGCGGACGAAATTGGCAGCGTGGGGGGAGAACTGTGAACATCAAAGCCTGTTTGTTAGGAGCTCACTATTTAATATTCATCAACAGAGAAAAACGAAGAAAATTGATTCACGCCCTACTAAAGCGTTGCCAATGATAAACTGAATTCTAAGCTCGGAGTTAAAATAGGCAGACATACCGAAAGGCCCGCCAGAAGAGATATGACTATGTGAGCCGTCAGCCCTACGTGTTAAGCGGTACAAGGCAAGATATAGGCAGGAGTTATGAAGATATCAACACTTACGTGCCTCTGAGAGGTAGAAATTCTCTTTCAGCAGATAAGATACTAAGCCGAAGAGGGAAATCCATCCTCCCAGAACACTAACGACGATATTGAAATTGGTAATAGAGAGAGTCGGCATTGTGAAAAGCCAAGCCTCGACAAATTTTCAAGTAACGCCAGAATCGTCCTTGCAACAACGCAAGGCAGGTAGACAGTGATATGCCGGAGGGGTGAATGTTATTGAATCATTTGGCTCCGATGAGATTGTAGCGCACGTCAGTAGAGCCGCCACTTTGAATCGACCTATCGTGGTGAAAAGGTTGACGCTCGTGCGACCAAACAGCGTAGTACAGATTCGGCAGTGTCTAGATCTCTCTTGAAAAAAGGCGGGATTGCGCTTCTTTGGGCTTCTGATGTTTCGTCTGATGCGACGATCAAGAGAAAAAGGCGTTAGTATGCTCGCAGGGCAATACTATAGGCTCTGTGAAAATTGAGCTACAGTAGAAGTAGGAGGTAGCTATGCAGGTTTGTACATGAGAGATAGATAAGGTAGGAAGAGTCACGAATCTGCGTGCAACGCAGGGAAGAAAAGACAGCGATGAATGGAATAAAGGTACCGGAGCCCCACTATTACCTGGTTACCAAGGTACCTTCCTTGGCAGATGGGTGTCGCCTCCCTATTACGCAACCAAACAGAACTGGGAATTCAGCCTTAAGACGCCGTCCAGAAGCCATAAGGTTCAAAATATCTGGGGAAGTTACACGGCTTGATGACGACTAACAGCAATTGCTAAATACGATTAATCCAGGATTACATAGTCCATGATTTACGAAATGTAGGTATTTTTCTGAGGCTATGGACATGACCTCAGAGCTGCACGCCATAGCAAAACATTGAACGTTGGGCACCAAATATGAGAATCTGGATCGTTTTCTCATTCGAGTGATCAATCATCAATAAAGCAAGTAGGTAGTAGCAAGTGATGATAGAGTATCATTTCAATATCAATGGAGCGGGTAGCCATTTGTATGATGCCACCAACTTAACGAATCATGTCTTGCTGTAGGCATTATCTGCAGCAAAAACTATACATGTGAATAATCGAATGGAGAATAGAGACGCCTGTCCCAAAAATGGTATCATCCAACACTACACTGTGTAATCATCGTAAGCCTATCAATACGTATTTCATGTGTATTTCATGGTCGGTATTTGGCATGCGGCACATAAGTCATTAGTAGTCCGGATGTTCATGTGCTCTTTGCGTCTTTTGCGCCTTTTGCGCCTCTAACGGCAAGGTCGTCTGCAGCCACATTTCCAGCATCCGCCGCGTGACCCTTCACCCATTGGAAGTAGGTCTTCGTGCCAGCCTCGTTGCGCTCGTCAATCTTTGCCCGGATCGCCTCGATGAGATCCTTGTTCTTCACCGGTCCAGATTGCGTTTTCCAGCCATTCTTCTGCCAGTTCACGTACCACTCAGTCACGCAACTGATGGAATACTTGCTGTCCGAAAAAATGCGGATTTTCTCGCTAACTGGCACCTTTTGCAACGCACGAAGAATAGCAGTCAACTCGGCCCGCTGATTCGTCTGTATATCACCCTGGAGGCGTTCCGAAACGTTCCTACACCGCTTTGTTAATAGGCTGTCTTCAGGAGGAGTTTCACAACAATTACCTTCTGTCACCATGTCCGAACCAGACTCCAACTCCGGCAATGGCGCCAGCTCGGCCGTTGGAGAGGCTACTGCCATCTGTATAGACATGTTGCACATCCGGTTCATCTTCGACAACAAGGGTTTCCCCGGCTGACGATTTCTTAATCTTCTTGGTAGCAGGTTCAACACCCTCTTCCGTGAGCACATTCTGGGCAGCCTCGTTTCCGTGCATGCGAATGTATTCTATTGCGTCCTCTCTTGTGTCAAATCTCTTGTACTTCGGGCCTTTCCATCCTTTAATTGCAAGAGACGCTGTATCCCAATCGGTATAAACCCCAGGCTCCCTACCGATGGCCACCGCATAATATCTCTCTTCGCCCGGCGCCGTAGTCGATGTCTTTTTACCGGCGACAAAGGCCTCTGCGTCCTCGCGGCTCAGGAAGGATTTATCTGAATGGAAAGAAGTTGTCAGCTATAGGTTAATATGTAGAGTGTTTATGCTTGGCCCACGCACACGAAGCACCTCTAAAGCCCGCGGTCTGTTCTTGACATTCCGTCCAAGTCAAGTAGACTCCTGGTTTGACTCCGGCTCGTACGGCGTAATACTTCTGGGTATCGGCATCCATCTTCCGCTTCCTGCTGGTCTTGGCAGGCTGAGCAGCGGGKTTAGCTGCCCGACCTTTCTTCGTTCCGTCCGACATGTTAAATAGTGGAAATGCAATCTGTTTCAAAAACGAGGATAATTTACTGGTCCATAGCAAACTGCAAGATCCCTTCGGCAGAGGCAAGTATGGTACTTGTGCGAAATACACGGCTTTGTTGCTGACGTTGAGGTAGCTGTATGTTACGGAGAACGCAATGCAGTGTGAAAAACAGTGTCGCAGGAGTCAAAGGGGTGTCATTTTCATTCAAAACAGACAATTCAGACCCTCTAGAGGGGTCAAAGATGGCGTCCGTTCTCGTCAGTCCCTGGCCCTTTCTTGTGCGATACGGAACAAATGCAAATTAAGTCTTAGGGAAGAAGGGGGGGGTTGCGGCATGTATCAAAGCACCTGAGTTATCGTAATCGCCGATAAGATAAGGGGTGTGAAGGTACATACATGAAGTACGTACTTGTATTATGTGGGTCCCACTGCAACCAGAACAGTAAACCCGTGCACACAGAGCTGCCAGATTCTTAGGTGCATGTAGGTACCTTCTACTAGAGTTGATCTCTTTGGGTATGTACGCTACATGGTAATATCTACTTGTACATAGGGTATCACCAGATTCATCATATACTATGCCGGCTTACTTGTGATTGTGAATCCCTGGCCTTTCTTCAGTATCTCATGAATCACTACGGAGCCAGAGCCAAAGCTTGAGAATATACATGTGTCCTTTATCCTCCCTAATCACGAGCTGTCTACAGTGTAATGATCAGCTCTCACAACTTACAAAATGCCATGAATCAAGCCAGACTCCTGTAATGCTGTAATGTAACTACGTCCGTCCTCAATGCAATGCCACATCCTTCAGTAATGCCAATTCGGACAAGGGGACTACCTAATTCCTCTGCCTGCCTCAAAACCAAACCTTACGAATGACCACCATGAAGTCTGAAAATGCTCACGCATGAAGATGTGTATCAACTGGCAAGCCCTCAACTTGATCCGATTCCCACTCCCATCCCAGGAGGGTCCAGTTCAATTCCTTGCGCCAGTGGAGACCGAGGCCCTGGCCTCCACCACATTGGCCTTGTGCGCAGGTGTTCGATGCTGTGCAAGAATCGTGATCTCGATCTTCGGCACTCATACCGCCTGTCAATGGCATACGATGACGGAACACAATTCTGCCCATTCGGGAATGGAGGATTGCCATGGCACACATGGTGCACGGCTCGTGCGTCATGTAGAGTTCTAGCTCGTGGCAAAGGTAGCCATCTGGGACTGGATGTTCAGCCTCGAACACGACTCGCTCATCGTCGAGTAGGGGGTCGTCCTGGAATGACTCGAAGTCCATGATTTGGGGTGGTTGAGTCTCGGGTCTGTCCTCAGCTCTCACCAATTTCTGAGCTACCATGCTGATAGCTCTGAGCGCTGCATGTGCCATCGGATTTCCAGTATGTCCGATCTTCTCTTGCTGGTGCCAGCGAGCGTCACCTGCAATGGCAACAATCTGGGTTGTCTCCTTCTCCGTCTCCTTCTCCATTCCTTTAGTGCGTCGGTCCACGTCGCGGCCAGATTCAGTGACGCGACTATGGTCGCCGACATGGCCAGTCTCAGCAGTGCGACCAATTCTAATATTACCTTCGCTATTGGACAAGTCGGACTCTAAATGAGCTTGCTTCGCAAAGGAMCCCTTCCCGCCGTCATATTTACCAGGATACGTCCGCTTGATGATGACAGCGCCGATTGGCTCACCTATGCCTTCCTTCTGAGCTTTCTTGGCAACTTGGTGGGCCAAGGTTATCCACACGGACGCGTCACGGGAGACGCTGGTCTCTGTTCGGGTGACAGTGGCTGGATGAGGACCGAGAGGGKTGTTCTTTCGGTAGACAGTCTGCCAGAATTGCTGGGACCACAGATTGGCCTGGACTTGGGAGGTGGGAGCCAATAGAGGAACCGGCAATAGCGCCACGAAGATGTCATCTCTAATATCATCGACAGTGGAGAGGCCTCGCACAAGTTCGTCGTACTGCAACTCATCCTTGCGACCAAGTATGATGTACAGCCAGTTGGACTTGCCGACATGGACTTGTCGTCCATTTCCCTCGTGCATGAATTGGGTCTTGAGATGAGACGGGAGGTCGTTAGGTTTGACGCATCGACGCAGGTGTGGGAGATTCTTAGCGGCATCATCACCGGCTAGGGAACGCGCAATACTATTTAGAAGAAGTATTAGTCCGTGGCACTGTAGGGGCCTTGGAAGAAACAATGCAACTCACTTAACGACATCGTTAGTAACTTTGTTAGGTGCTCGTGTAACGTAGGCCAAGCCAAGAGTAAGATTGTCTCGCAGCTCGAGAACAGTCTTAAGAGGTACCAGAGTCCCTAGATTAATGTCGGGGGGTAGAATACGTCGAGTGACGGGGTCGAGCGTCTCGACAACTTCCTTCATGGAATCGCTCATAGCGGAAAACCCAACGGACGCGACGCGTCAAGTTCTGTCAGGTATTGACTTGAGAGAAGAGTGCGGGGGCGACGAGACGACACAAGACGGAATGAGGCGGAATGAGATGAGCCTACTATTGGACGTGCAGCTTTGAGATGGGAGATACACGGCGTAGGAAACAAGACAAGAGTATTCTTGAGAGTCGTGTTGATGGGTAATGTAGGTAACCAGAGTGAAAGGGCCGACCAAAATCCAAAGACCTATGAGTTCACGGGGTTCAAATCAAACGAGAGAGTCGATCCAAACTGAAATCGCAATGAGAATCTCCAGCATGTTGCTCAAGAATCGGCGGATACATAGAATTGAGGCGGCGGGAGAGGAGTAGAAAGCCTCCTAAAAGGTCGAAAGATTTGGCGGGGKTTCAAGGTTAGGAAGGTAAGAATTGCCTGGTTCTCGCGTCGAAAAGAGCTGGCCAGATTCAAATTGCCGTAGTGAAAGAGCCGCCGGAAGATATTTTCCCATGGGAAGGACCGGGGAATGTTTGTAGCTGGTGCTCTTTCTTCAAAGAAAGCATGCGATTAAAGTTTACGAAGCTTCATTGCACATGTACATACCTTTTCTTGCGCGTGGTGGGGTTTATCGATAAGACATTACGTAGCTACATGCCTAACTGATATATTAAGGTGGAGCTACCACGTTTATTGGTTGTTAGCCAAAAGTATTAGGTATTCGTMCCTGCCGCTAATATCTTTCTGCATGTATGTACTTCGGTACATAAGATCTTCACAGCCATCAATTTCAAATGTTGCGTGGACATCTTTGTAAGTGCCTAAGGTGCAGGTCCAAGGGTGTCTCGTCGTGCTGCTGGTTAATTCTTTCCACCATTTCCATTATCCCTCTTCATTATATTTATAGGTTGTCCTTATATGTCTGTATACTTCAGCCTCAGGGTACCCATGAATTCGTATATATCTATTACATCAAGCTTGAGGTTGGAGGCATGCCGAAGATGTACATGAGGTATTCTACATATTACATACATGGAGATGTACCTACCTGCTGCATAATACACCTATGTGGCTTGAATGTTGTGTCCAAAAAGCATGTGATGAATATGACATGTCAAGAATTTAGAGTGAAAAGCAACTCGAAGGTAGCATGGTTCTACCGTTGAACAAACCGGCAGAGGTCTAGCTTCAGCAGTTGAGGGTTACAGTGACAGCCTTATATACCTCCTAAAGTATGCTATGACGCTATATAGGCTCATGAGAAGTCTCTACATCTAGGTAAACTAACATGTATGGTCCCATTCAGAACTCCATCAATGACACCACGAGCACCTGGGACTCTACCCGATTCGGTCTCTGGCCTTGTCCCCTCTGTATTTGTCACATCCATGACTTATTTAGTTTGCTTTGCCCGTGCTTATGCGCATAATACCTATCACCGAGGCAAGGGTAACCGTGGGGTCCCCTGCTCATAAATTAGGCCCCCACTACGAGGCTGGGCCAAGATGGTTGTGACGATGCTGCATACTATACCGAGTATTCGCTCAAAGCGGCCTTATCTCCCTCCTCTATTTCCCCGCGAATGCTGCGCTCCTGATCCACCACGTGGGCTCGTAAGTCCCTAGACTGATGTTTCTGAGGTATTTATTGAGATGCACTGGTACGCATACCATCCTCTTAATACCTCAGATTTCATATTAGTAACGTGCCGAGCCAAAGCGCGGCCTGTAGAGCAATCTAGTCTGCATCGCTTCCCCAGTTTTGGGTTGCATTCTATCATCAACGGAGCGCCTCGGGTATGAATGCGATAGATGCAAGATATATTCACCCTGACCATGTGACTGGATCAGCGATTCCAGTTTGTTTCACGTGAGTCCATAATAGAGGCGTCCGATGTTGGAACTTCCACTGCTACAACTATTGGATCTGACAGCTACGCTAACCGCAGATCGTGGGAGGTTTGCTGACAGATGCTCTTTGGGGAAAGACCGGGGTACTTATCTTCAGCCCCGAAGCAGATGGTTGGGTATGAAGCAAATCCGATGGCTTTCCTTATATCATTTCTATGCGTCGTGTCCAAAAAAAGAAGCTATTGCCAAGACGGATCTCCGGTAAATCTCTCATACCACGTAGGAGGATGGGCCTAAGCCGTCGCACTGCGTAAGCCACGCAGTCGCGCCCGTCTCGGCGCCGAGGAGAACAATCTAATACCGACATGGGAATTGGGATAAGCAGCTCAGAGATATATATCAAGTTCGGAGTTAGATTGAGGGTGTAAAGGGGCTAAGACTATCGAATCCGGAACCTGTTTGAGGAAATTCTATGCCTGCCAATTTGGCCGACGTTCGCTTCTTACGCGGTCTCAGTAGCTTAATAAGTGTAATCCTTCTTGCGCGATAATTACGTCGCAGAGACCCAGGCACCCCCCGGGATGGCAACTCAGCGAATCAGTTGCAATAGCACTTACATGGCATAATCCTCAGGTCTCCTCCGGTCGGAATACTCATGGATCCAATGGTAGATAGTCTAGACGGGTGCAATTGCTCTACGTAGTAATCACTGTCTACATACCGAGTTCGAGAATCGAGATGGATGGTTGCGAATGCGTGGTTTGTTGGCGGTTGCCTATCTGATAGCATGGCTTATACGGGACATTTGACAATAGCCCTTTGGTATACATTCCTGTCATCCTCCCCGCCGGTTTTGCAAGTTGGCTCTCCATGACCAGACAGCTCTCAAGTGCCTACCTACCTATTCAGTCTAGCCTCGTCTATTAGCTCAACACATCGCAAAAACCCAAAGCGTGTGAAGGCTAGTGCGGTGAAACTTTAATTTGTTACTGTTACATTATATATGAGATTCAGGTATCCTTAAATCCGTTTCAGCCGCCAGCTAGGAAACAAAAACGCCGAGCCAGAAACAAAACCATTGATCGAGCCAAGAACCTCAGCCTCCGGGCTTATTTGTTCTAAAGCGAAGAACAATTCATCCTGGGCTTTAACAGCAAGGGCTTGGCTTCATATCAAAGAAGCCCGCCAAGGGTTGAGTCGGACCAACTGTTGAGTGCAGCCCTGTTACGGACACAGAGAGCCTTGCCATTTCCATACGACTTACGCTTACGACTTACCACTTACTACGGTGACGCGCAAAAGGCATATTAACGTCAGGCACGCCGCAACCGCTCGGAAACAGCTTGAGGACGACATCATAAAGTCCACCGCAACCCACTTGCGCCCACCTCAATCGACACTGTTGACCCACAGATAGAGGAGAGAGGTGCCACTGATTCACAGCGATTTGCTTTTCCTCTGGTGGGAAAGGTGATATCACAAACGAAGTCTCGAAGGCTGAAGAATAATAACGACATCATTCACCCCAGTTCTTCTTTCCTTCGCCTCTACCTCGGCACTCCATCGTTCACTTCTTCTTGCATACTTCGTACAAGTCTCTGCGCGACCTGTAGTGGACCAGTCCAGGGTGACGTGAAGCCCATTGGCGCTCGAGTTTTCAAGTTATCGGAATCTTGCCTCCACCGAGGGCCTTAGCTTTTGGGCGAATTTTGTTGTTAGTGGTAGGACCGGCAGGACCGACAAGACGGACAGGACGGCCTTCTGAGAAGCTACCGTTCGATTGGCAAGCGCAGAAGCGGTATTTTGGGGTTTTATTTTGGGGTTTTATTTTGGGGTGCACAGCTGCCTACTGCACAATTACATTACCTTACATTACCTTACCTTCTAGCCTCATCCGATTCGCCGGTCTCGCTCTGGCCGGTGCTACCTTGCTGCAGGTTCCTGCCCTCCTCCCGTTGTATTGGGCGGTACAGTGCCTCTTGCAACCTCTTGGAACCTCTTGGTATTTCCGAAGGTTGCCCTGTATTGCCCTGTCCGTACTAGCGGTCTGCACTAAAAAAACCTTAAACCAGCCAAGGTTAGGGACCCTGAAGTCCGGAAGCAAGACGCCGCAGCTATGACTCCTCGCCTGCACGTAAAGGGAGCCGGCCCTCTCGAGGTCGTTGCGCCGGCTGAGTGCAGCATTTCTACGGCGCACCAATATTCAACTAGTTCACAAGGTGAGTGAGAAGCAAAATAAATTTATTATTTTGGCCTTTTCTCTTTTCTTCCTCATTCCCTCTTCTGTCGTCATAGAGTTTATTTTTAAACCGGCTCTCTTCCCACTTCACCAATCCTCTCACAACACATTGAGCACCGTCACCTGAGTTCCATCCCACCTTGAATCTGCTGTTGCTACGAGGCTGCATAAAAGTCGCGCTTCTGCACTTCCGCAATCTCGACGCCCCGATAATCGGTTGCATTGACTAAACCAACAACCATTTTCCAGACCGCAAACCCGTCCGCAGACAATCGCAATCACAACAATCATCGCTTGCTAGAGCGGCGATGAGCAACCAGAGGCTAGCGTCCAACACAACAATTCCACGATCTGTACCGACGCCACCAGAGCAAGCCATCGCGACCGAGTCTGAGCCTCCCACCACAAGCCTCGACACCACCCTGGCTACTACCGCATCCCGTGATGGCGCATCAGCATCCCCTCCTACGCCCACTTCCTTGAATGGAGACAACGGCGCCGTGTCTCATCAGAGCACGCCAAGCCATAAGGGCCTTGCGCCACCTACGCTCAACAATCTTCCTCATGTTAGTCTCGGTCCAGCTGCGCACCCCTCTGCGCATCCCTCATCCCTGGCCACCGCGCTCAGGGCCCTGAACGATGGGCCTGGGGGAGCTGCCTTTCGCGATTTTCCTACGCCTTCGTCTAACGATTCTCCATACACAAAGAGCATTTCGTCTACAGCTCCAGCCTCGCCTCGGATGTGAGTCTCCCATACCCCGCCCTTCTGCTGCTCCATATTTACTAATGCGAATCCGCAGTCCTCCTATACGACAAAACTCCGGTTCTCAAACCCCTCGAGTTCGGCCCCATGCCACGACTCTCAGCATTCCTGGTATGACCCGGTCGCTCATCTCCCCCGACGGCAAAATTGCCGATAGGGATGTGGCCGCGAAACTTGTCATCATTATGGTTGGCCTCCCAGCCAGAGGCAAGTCGTACATCACTAAGAAGCTTCGGAGATATCTCTCTTGGCAACAGCACAACACCCGAATCTTCAATGTTGGCAATCGGAGACGTGTCGCGGCTGTGGCCTCGCCGACCAAACACCGCAAGGAGAGTTCCATGGATATGCCGAAGCCAGGGGCCACCATCCTAGTTAATGGTGCTCAACCTCCCGATTCTCCAGACCAGAAGAAGCTATCGTCTTCAGATCAAGACGACTCAGATCCAAAGCCCATGGATCAGTCCGCCAAGTTTTTCGACCCTAACAATGAGCAAGCATCCAAGCTAAGAGAAGAGATCGCCATAGATACTCTGAACGAACTATTGGATTACTTGATCAGTGGCGGAGGCTCGGTTGGTATTCTTGATGCCACGAATAGCACAATTCAACGTCGCCAGAAACTTTTCGATCACATCAAGGCCAGAGAACCCAAACTGGGTATCCTGTTTATCGAAAGTGTTTGCAAAAATCCTAACCTCCTAGAAGCAAACATGCGTCTCAAACTTTCTGGGCCCGACTACAAAGACAAAGATCCTGTCAAGTCGTTGGCGGATTTCAAGGAACGTGTTAAGGCGTATGAGAGTGCATATGTTCCTCTAGGCGACTATGAAGAGGATCATGAGATGCAATATATTAAGGTAAGAAACGTGTAATGTCTTAGGCCGTACCACCGCGTGCTAACATCATTGCAGATGACAGACGTTGGCAAGAAGCTCACCCACTTTGGCTTGGGCGGTTTCCTCAGCAGTGGCATTGCTCACTACCTATCGTCTTTCAACCTTTCACCGAGACAGATCTGGATCACACGGCATGGCCAATCTGTGGACAACCAGTTGGGTAAAATTGGTGGCAACTCCGAGTTAACTGATCGCGGGCACTTCTATAGCCTCGCCCTGTACAAATTCGTTACACAGAAGCGCAAAGAGTGGCTTGTTGAACAGAAGGATAAGATTGCGCAATCATCATTTCCGCCCCAACCCGGAGATCAATCGCCACCTTATCCTGACCTGAGCCGTGAGCTCGATGAGAAGAACTTTTGCGTCTGGACCTCGATGTTAACACGCAGTATACAAACGGCCCAGCATTTTGAGGCAGACGAAGACTATGACGTCAAAAACTGGGAAATGCTCAACGAGCTCAATGCCGGCAAGTTCGAGGGTTTGACGTACGAAGAGATTGCTCGCAACCACCAAGACGAGTATGCGAAGCGGCAAATGGACAAGCTTCATTACGTCTACCCCGGCGTCGGCGGTGAAGGTTATCTTCAGGTCATCAGTCGTCTTCGGGACATGGTGCGAGAGATTGAACGAATCAAGGATCATGTCTTGATCATCGGTCACCGCTCGGTCTGCCGCGTCCTAATGGCCTACTTCATGGACCTCACGAGGGACGACATCGCAGACTTGGATATGCCTCTTGGCATGCTGTACGCCATCGAGCCTAAACCATACGGCATCGAATTCCACGCGTACAAGTATAACGAAGCGAAGGGATGGTTCGACGAGGTTCCCAACTATAGACCTACGAAGACGGTCGATCGCGATGCTTAAGGGAGGGGTTATACGCGAGATTCGCAAATCTTCCACTCACTCCACACTGTATACTATTTACTCGCCATTAGGCGAAGATGGTCATGATACCACGAGAAACGGCATGTGTTTGCCTTCGGCGCATTGCTTTTTTCTTCTTTTCTTACTTGGTTTCTTAAGGGGGGTTCAACGAAATGGACCGGTTTGCATGATTTTGGAGTTCGGGTGGTCATCGGGGAAAGATAACGGTCAAGGGGTTCAACAGGAAGGACTCGTCGGCCGTGTCAAGAGGGCGCCTCGCGGAGCTCAACGCGGTTTTTGCCTTGAAAGATTTTGATTACATACCCCGCGGCGAAGAGGCAAGACGCTCACGGCATATGACGCGGCCTTTTTTTTTTTGTATAGTTTAGCGTGACGCCGGATAGACTTCCTAGATAGGACTGGGTGCTCGTTGAAGGTACGAAAGATCGCTCTACGGAGAGCGTTCATGAGTACATCTATCACAGTACTTACCTAAATATGAAGCTGTTTATCAAATCCTTACGCTAGTTAATGTGTACCTATACCTAATATATGAGTGAGCAATAAGACTCACTGTCACAAGTCTGTTGAGAATACCACCTTGAAAGGATGTGGCCAAGATGGCACTCGAAGTCAACAGGTCACAGACACCAAGACGTATAAACAGCACAGCAATATTAAGGGGGTATATCCCTTCATTTAAATATCTAGGTATCTAAGCTATGGACATCATGCTCCTGGATTCTGTTCCTCAGTGCTATGTGATGTAATGCGTTCCGTTGATTGCCGTATTCCACCTAGCCTTTTTTTTTTGCATCCTATAATATTTACAAGCTATAAACTTATAATCCATTTTCGTGTCATCATCTCATAACAGGCAAAAAGCTGAATGCCATAAAAAGCAAGACGCCACATGCGATGCGAGTCACAAGTAGTAGGTCCGCCGAACCAACGAACGCCTGCCCCGCCCCTTGCCGATGTCGTGAGAAGGTAGGTGTGTACCTCGTAAGGTATTTTATCCTATTCCTGTTTTTTTTTTAAATTACTGTTTTGTTATTTTATTTCCGTCCTAGAGGTGAGGAGGTAGTAGAAGAAAGAACCCGGGAAAATGTCGTCATGATATCGTAGTCGTTAAAGGTCATCATCAAGAGGTTGGTTGCTCTCGTCGTCGTGAGGAAAAAAGCAAAAGGGATATATCCATCCGTACGGGAAAGAACTGAAAAACAAAACGCCGTGTTTTCCTTGCTTTCTCGTAGCGGTCGTTATCATCAAGAAGGTCAAGAAACGAATTCAGAAGCTTCAGCTGTCGTTAATTGCCACCACATCTTCTTCCCCTCTCTTCTCTCCGTCTGTTTCGGCGTGGGAAGGTTCGCCCTACAAAGCCTTCCCGTAATGCCACTCCATTTCATCGAAATCGTTCTCAGTATCGCTGCTGCAGTGTACTGGGGCGTCCGGCTTGTGGTAGAAGTGATATCGATCCGGGATGCGAGGGACCGAGGGTATGCCGCGATTAGCATCAGGCACAACACTCAGGGGAGTTGCTTCTCGTGATCGCGAGAAAGGTTGCACTGGACCGCCCTCACTTGTGGCGGTCGCATCTACGCAAATATCGTCTATAGACGAGCGCTCGCCAGCCATTCCCCACGTCTCGAAGCTTTCCCCGGACGTAGACGGCGATCGCAGCGAGGCAGACCCCCGGCGCTTCCTAAGCCGGTGGCCTTCTCCCTTGCTGCTACCCGAAAGGGTCCTGCGGGGGGTTCGCTGCTGCTGCTCTTCAGCTCGCCTGGCTATCATCTCAGGTGGTGCAGGTGAGGGCGAGCGCATGCGCACTGGTCTCTCCTTGAGATACAAGGTCCCACCAGTCGAGATCGAAGGTGGTAGGGATATGACACCATCTGGCGTCCCCACTTCCTTAGCCGGAGACGGCATCTTGCGTAGTTTCTTCGCCACCCTCTTAAGTGGTTGAACGAAGGATGACGACGTAGATGCTCCTGGTGCTTCGACATTCGTTACACCTTCTGCGTCTGCTCTGTTGCGCTTACGGCCGCGGAAGGTTGAGTAGAAGGACTCCTTGTTTTGTAGTGTGGGCTTAAACTCGTCTTCTGACTCTGGTGTCCTGACTTGTCGTCTTCTGCTGTCTGCCCAAGTTGGACTACGGGGTGAGGTGGGCACTCGGGTGGCGTCTATAGATGAAGTACGAGGCGGAGGCTTCTGCGGGGAGCAGGGTGCAGAGCCTGGGATCGACGGCATAGGTGGTGCAGAACGACGCTCATTGCAACGGTTTGCTGGACCAGCATGACGTGTAGACTGTATGGCATGTGCTTGGAAGAAGCCCGTGGCCATCAGCTGGTTGTAGGATTCGAGGACATCCTCCCGGGTTGGGCGGCTGGCGCCATCACTGAAGCTTGACAGCTGGGGGAGGTTGTACATCTCGGAGTAGGATTTAGCAGCTCGAAGATTATCGGGCCTAGGTGACGGTAACATTGGCTCTTGGAGACTGGCGTGCTTCCTAACAGCCGCCTTCTTAGGAGGGCTGCTATTGCTACTATTGCTGCTGCGGCTGCTGCGAGAAGAGGAGTTCCAGCCTAGGGCATCACGGACACGGCCGAAGAAACCAATTGATTTCCTGTGGGTGACGGTCTTCTCTGTTACGCCGCTGTCAGAGAACGGACGTTGGCGGCGGGGCTTCCGCGTCTCGCCCTGTGATGTAGGTCTGTCAGTGTAGAACTGCTTCTCGAACTCCCTCATTTGGTCAGGCCCGAGGAATTGTGCCGGCGGTGCAGCGCTGACTCGGTCGTTCATGGAGCCTTCGACGAAGCGTGACGTTGGGGGACGGGAACCGCCATTCCCGGTCGGAGGTCTCGACATCTCTGGGGCCATCATGGCGGCGACTGTAGTGGGTAGCTTCAATTTGCAAGTCGGAGAGCTGAGGGAGCCACGGGGAGAGGGCTGTAGAAGTACGAAGCTGGAGGTGAAGCTAAGACGAGGGATTGTTTACTTGTGACAGCTGGACCAATACTTTCCCCCCACTCGGTAATTGCGAGKGGGTCGGGGGGCAACCAACTTGACCAAATTGACCGTTAGGATTAATTAAGGTAGGTMCCCGCCGAACCGTCGTCTTAGCTACCAAATTAGGTTGGCCAGGGCAGGTTACCTATTGATTTTACCCCMCCTGCCAGCCATATGTAGGTACAGAGTCTTGCCGTGTAGGTACAGAATGTACCTGCTTTGCAGTCGAAACTATTCCCAAAACATCGTGAATTGCTCGATTGAGTCTTGTACAATTACAATTCGGTCGTGTATCGACGCATGTCGATTAGACGCTGGTCTTATCCACCTCGCAGCAAGGGACCCCCAAATCGGCGAGCCATCCGCGAAATCAAACAATGTCGCTTGACGGAGATGAAATCAATGGTACGTCCCCGTTCATCTAAATCTCAAATCCGAAGCGTTAAACTAACCCAAGTTGCAGCCTGGCCCGTAGCCGATGCTGGTCTCACGCAAGAGATCCTCGATTTGCTCCAGCAGGGCATACGCCATGGTCAAGTCAAGAAGGGTGCCAATGAAGGTCCGCTATCGTCCGCTATCGTCCGGCCTGTAAGGGACGGCGATAGCTAACCACCTCATAGTCACCAAGGCTCTGAATCGCAACCTCTACGAGATAGTTGTGATGGCTGCCGACACTGAGCCCTTGGCCATTCTTTTCCACCTACCATCTATGGCTGAAGATAAGAGTGTGGTCTACGTCTACGTTCCCAGCAAGACAGCACTTGGTCGAGCCTGCAATGTCAGTCGGCCCGTCGTAGCAGCGAGCTTCACCAGGAACGATACAAGTGACTTGGCGCCCCAGATTAATGACCTGAAGGAGAAGATTGAGAAATTTTCAATTTAATCATCACTCGACTGGTTTTTCCCAGGCTCCATCATTGATAGATTTCTTCGAGTCTAGCACCCAGCAATGGAACGCTGAATCCACTTACGAAAAGAATGAGTAATATATCGCCCGCCCTATTGTATTCTCGGTTATGACATCCGCAAGTCTTCCACTACTAACACGAGCTATACTCTTTAGCCTTCTAGCCATACCGGAGTTGTTTAGTGTCAATCTGCAAGCACCAGGTCACTCATTTAACCTACATGTATACTAGGCTCCTTGAGTCACACAGCATCAATTATTGTAATAGAAGCCATCATTAGAGCAATAGCCTTTTTTTTATCACCAACTTGCTTATTATTTAAGACTTCGTAGATTTTGCTGATATATATACAAAAGCAACGCAGTTACTCAGTTGAACCCTCAAAACTAACACATGAAACTCAGAAGATGTATCCCTAAGGGATAACAAAGTGCCGACACTGGTATTGCCAACCATAAACATGGATGCTCTTGCAACAATACTTGTTGAATCTTCAACAAACCACCGCCAGCCATTTGGCCCCGTCCTATAACCACCTGCTTCGGTCTGTGTAGGACCTTGCAACCCTAGTGATCTCTAGTGACCTTAAGCTATAAAAAACCGTACGCCTGAAGGAAATTTGCGTCAACATCGAACGACATTCCGGAGGTCGGAGCCCGTTATGCTGAAATGGTGTATACAAATGCGAATGAGTGAAACAATGAGGTGTCGAAAACAAATGGAACGGAAGCCGCCAGTTACAGGTATGGCCCTGAAATATATATATATACAAAAAACGGGGTCGGAGGAAACCATTAGCGCCGTTGAACACTCAACGCCAATGCAAATGAACCCTGGGCATTGTCATTCGTAACATCCGTGAACATGTTAGAATCACTACGCGAGAGAATCGGGGAAGATAGCCGTCCTCTCTGAGCCATCAGCTCGCCTATAGAAGGGAACCCCAGGGTAGTCAATCGAGGGACGATCACCGTTGACATTGCGACCTTGTTGAGTGGTCGGCGTCAGATCGTCGATGGGACGCTTCATAGGCCTAGATTCAGCCTGGTGATACGTTGTTGGCCTTGGAAGTGACGCTATCGAGCCTGAACGGTCAGCATAATGACCTGGCGACATTTTAGGGCTTGCCACTATGGAAGGGAGGGTAGTTATGGATCCAATGGACGACGCAGTCGGAGGCCTAGGAGGGGCTCGAGGGAGAGAGTATGGGGCTGACGTATTAGCGGAGATAGTTGAGTAACTCGCGGATGATCGTCTCCTCAGGTCCTGATCATTAGTAGCAGAGTCGTAATGCGGGTAACCAGAGGGTGGATAACTAGGCGAATGTGGTGGTGGTTGAAAATTGGTAGTCTGAGGGAAAATCGGTTGCGCGGGAGACACCGGAGTCGATTGGTTTGAAGGTGTTGGAGGGCCATAAGGCTGGGCAAACCCGGTATTTCCAGAGTGTCCAAAATTAAGCATCGTCGAAGGAGCCTGGCCGTTTTGATATAAGGGGGGCGGAGGCGGACCATACTCGGCATTTGAGGGACGCCGCTGGTGGTCTGGGACGTAGGCGGCTCGATCCATGCTCGAATTACTCATAGAGCGGGCGCGGTACGCTTCTGGAGTCTGAGTCCTGTTTCGACGCCTGGTGTACTCGTCTTCTGCGTTGTTGTCGTATTCAGTTGCAGCAGATGCCTTAGTGTCGCGTCGCCTCATACGCACGTCACGTCGAATACGGACGCGGCAACCTTGCTCGGCAACAGTGCGACTCAATGATGTGCTCTCGGTCAATCCCGGAAATTTCTTCGCACTATACACAATAAAGTCGGTTGATCTGAGGTCCATCCGATGGTTGGCATTTCCTGCACTTAAATCCGACATTCCATCTTGATCTTGAGGCGGTGCATCCCGATCCTGGTCTTGCTCTTCCTTGATCAACTCATACAGACTGAAAACAAGACGGTAACGACCTTCGTGGCGGACGGAAAGATCCGGGAATAGGAAATATCCCGCGGGATCGGGTCGATCAAGATAACAACATCCCGATACAGGAAACCCGGTAAGAACAGGTGGTGACGTGGCCGCTGGGGTTTGCACTCTGCCGTGGGCCATAGGGCGCGCATGCTCAAGTGAGGCGTAACAGAAGAAATCAACGTTATAGTCGAATGTGATATCTCTAGCTCCATCAAAGTGCTCTCCTTCAAAAACTCTCAGAGTAACTACAGGCGGTGGGTCGACCGGCCTACGGTCGGCAGAAGCTGTTGTCCCGTTAGCCAAGACAAAACTCGGTATTGGTTAGAAAAGTGGCGATTGCTTGTCCATACATTTGGGACCGGAACCGCATGCTCTTGCACGCTCGGGTTGTTGCAGAACTTCCAATTGGTACCAAAGATGCCTACCGCCCTTCGTAACGCGGTGCTCTCGAGCATACATTCTAGTATCTACTTGAGCGGCCATGGCATTCGCCATGTTTGACTCGGGCTAGATCATAATCGAACGTTAGTATTGAACCATAATAGCAAATGTGCGAGGGTTGATTAATGCGGCAAAATGAAGTTCAAAGCTGAAAACCAATCACCCAGTCCCGCGACAAAGTTATGCCACTGGAATCTTATCGGGGCTTGGCTAGTGATTACGACGTACCTGAATGGGAAGCATCGTGATCATATACTCTATTTAGAGGACGGGTTTAACGGTCGGTTGAAATTGAATTATTCTTAAGTGCAATCCCACCGGTAATCCAACGGTCCCAAATGTTCGGACCGTCAGGTGTAGCAGGACCAGATCCAGGAAATTGAAATTAGGTTTAAGTTGGTCGCGGACATAAATGAAGGAAACTGGGCTGGCGGAACAGGAAGAGAATCCGTCAAATTGGGTCGAGGGCGAAAGTTTGTTTTGAAGGGAACCCGAAGCGCTGGCTTCTAGCGCAAGGCAACTCGATAATGGTGCAGGCGGTCGGCACAATGACGGTTGGCAGGTGACGAGGTTCCGGTACTTGGCTCGCTACCCTTGATTCGCTTGATTCGTGGACGGCTGGAATCGACTCAGTTCAACGGTCAAAACCTATCTTGACCCGATGGACGACACGGCCCAGACTGGAGAGCAGACGGGCTGGCGTGGTTTGTCGTCAAGATGATCAGTTGAAAGTCTGATGTGGGAGGGAGAAGGGAAGAAAAGAGCCGGGTCGGGTGCGCAGAGAAGGGGAGAGGCCAGTGTGGATGGGATGCTAAGTGGGCTTAGTTTGAAGAGCGTGGGAGCCACTGAGAGGGTGCTTGCGAGATTTGGCAGATTGGGCGAAGAGCACAAGCGCAAGGGAGATAGGATTGGTCCGAGCAAATCAACCGGGGTGGTACGGGGTGGTACGGGGTGGCAGGGTGGAGATTGATTGCGTCGGGTTCCCTACCTGTGGGCCAGGCTCCGCCAATGAGACTGGGGTGCATCCGTGTGGGAGTGGGTCCGTCTGCAGTCGAGTGGGTAGAATACCCCCATCCTTCCCTCGCTTGTCCCTGCTGGGAAGTCATGCTCACAGTGCCCCTTCTACCAACGCCCGTCCCAGCGAGTCCCAGCGAGTCCCAGCCAGTCAGGGACAGGGGTAGATGGAACTTTTTCAACCAAGCGGCTTGTATAAGAACGGAAGGTCCTCTACCCAATTTCCACCGGCCTGAAATCCCCGAATGGGCTCATTCGTCGACAATCATGTCGACCCAGTTCCGCCTACTTGGACCGGAGACGGTATGAACCCGCTTTGCCGTACTGTATGTCTACATCTCGCCTCTGTGGACGTGCAGGACCCGCGGGTCCTGCAGTGTGTCAACAAGTGGATCCCATTATACAACAAACCAACCAGCTGGCCTCCCAGGTCCCAGGATTCTCTCCTCGTCTGAAATTCAGTTCTGAGCCGTTCGCGTTTTGCACTTGAACGGCGCCAAAACGGATCCATCTCCCCCATTCCCATAGCTGCGGGAGGAACCGACAGTACGTACGCCGCGCACAGATCTACATGTGTAGCGCGTACAGTATCAATTAATAAAATTAGACGCGTCCTTCGCATTTGCGAATACATTTGTAGTGTATATTCATCAACGCCTGCTATTTCTAATGGATGACGGAGGCTCATGTATCCGTGCAATTATACTCCTACGTACGAAAGGGTCTTCCCCTAGGTTATCTTAATGAATGGAAACGGAAATGTATAGCCATGTATCCACACGTTTTGTAACGGTATCTGTGGATGATTATCAAACATGGTGGTATTCAGTGAGACATTGTTTGCTTCTTTTTTTCTTCCTTTTTTTTTTCTTCTTCCCAACCGGCTTTTAGCGTTGCGTCCGTATGGAAGATTATGTCTGTGGAAATCATTAATGATAAGTCATATTTTACAGAACCAACAATAACGTATAAATCTCTAATTAAATACTTATGCACATCACTTATGATGGCATCCATTGCTTTTTTGCTCGGCCTGCTTTCTAGAAGTCCGGACCACGAGGCATGCCACTACCTGTGATCTGGAGCATGAAACAACGTCACAGACTCGGATTCGATACATCGCAAAAATCTGTTATTGTGTAGTTCTTTCCAACGAATCTGTAAGACATCTTCAGTCATCATTAAGGGGACTTGCAAGCCACGTTTGTAGGGATAAGAATTCCAAATATAGAACTGGAAGAACAAGGGAGCATTCAACTCTAGTCTGGTCCGAATTCCGTTGGACTCCGAACTCCGTAGCGGATTAGTACAGTATGAAACGCTACCCCTACGTAGGTACTTTGGGTATGTACTGCCCATACCAAGGTTTAGGGCTAAACAACGGCGTCTGCCTTTTACGGATCGTTTAAGTAAACTGGCGTGGAAGTTGACCCAAGCTTTCTGAGTGTCGAGTATCTGGGAACCTCATACGCCATCTGTACCCAGAAGGCAGTGTTGCACATCCGGGGTTGCTACCGAGATGATCCTTTTTCTGAATCAATGGCGAATCGTCTGTTGTCGTCTAATGTAGTGTCTCCCGATAAGAAGAAAAATCGGGTTTAAATCACGCCTCGTCGTAAGCTATCAATGACTACGCTAATGATATTCTACGAATACAGGCCCATGGAATGCCAATCGTCATATACGCAGTACGGAACGATTAGAAGACCAAGCGGTCGTGTCTCATTCGATGCGTAAGCTCGGTCTAGTCGCTGTATTAGATGTAGATAGTCAAGAGTTAGACTTTCGGCGGGCTTTTAGGGACCAATCTAGCAGCACTGGAAGCTGCTGGGACGTGCCCTTCTGAACTCCCATGGCGGCCTTAAAAACGGCACATAGAAATAGACTCAATACCATAGTTCGTCTGATGTCAACATGAGACGAAGTACTGCCCGTTGCCGGCGGCTCATCGAGGTTGACTTTGGCGTCGGGGCCATTCACGAGTCCAGGGCAAGCCCAAGAACGTCTTGTTTGGTACTCAGTCTTTCATTCGTTTACCCTATTAGTTCGTCTTACGATCCTAGTTTGGATCAGAGCTACATCTAACATCGTGATAGGTCATATCTAGATCATTACCTCGCACAAGTACGGCCGAAACCCTGTCGGCCCTTTCCTCTGGGAATACTGACTCGACGAAACCCATACTCCTAATTATTGGATCTGCGAAGCCCCCAAATCATGATCCATTCTTTTCCCACGTAGAGATCACACACCCCAACACCATGGAACCCGAGCTAGCGGCACCAGCTGCCCCAAGCATGCTGTGCTCACTGGGAATACCTGGTTCAGTCCGACCAAACCATAAGGTGATCAGACACTCGCGTCGTTAAATGCCTAGAGCTCCCGTATGTCTCAAACCGCCACCCCTAAAGAACTAGGTTATGCACGCCGCATTAATTAGTCCCACGTGCTATACCTCGAAGCGACATTTCCACTTCTCGAAGCCAACCATAGGATGTCTACCATGTACGTGTGTATACCTCATGTTGTTAGCGTGGACGATTGACACGGACTTCCCGTCATCCATGAGAAAGATCAGGTCAGTAGAGCGTTTTGACAACGTAGCTACGTATAGAACCTTACGTACATCTTTTCGGCACTTGTGTTCATACCGCCATATGCCGCGGACTAAGCATAAGCCAAATCCCATCATTCGCAAATATGTGACGATTTACGGCGGATTCGCTATCCCTAGCCTAATTCACATGATGGGAAAACATTGGAGGCACTGGGGGATCTGATTGTATCGTGTGCTAAAGAGGTTCCAGACCACATGCAACTGATGCCTCATATCGGATTGCCAGGTATCTACTGAATGCAGCCCCAAAGCGTTACCTCATAACATTCGATTCTAGTCCAGCAATAAAACTTCTAACAGCCTAGAGCTTATGACGGCTGCCCACAGAAATGATACTCGGTTGAGAGATATAACAGGATGGCCGGCGGTCCTGCACTCTTACTGCAGTGTAATCTTGTTCGCTTCGTTCTGAAGCAATAGGAGCTACTAGCACCGTACATTGGTCCTTCCTAGACCGCCGTTACACAGTCTCGTTCACGACATATTGGAGAGACTTTTACCGTCTCACATCAGTAAGATTCTGCCCGACGGCTTAATCAACATAACGTACCAGTTTCTATGAATGCCCAAAGCTGATCGACGGCAGCATCTATTTCGATACTCCTTGCGCCATCTCTCGGCGTCCAAGTTGTCCCGCTTGGGGTCCAAGATACCGCACAGAGCGTTACACTAGATTATCTACTTCCCAAGTATACGGAAACGAGTCGATAGGCAAAACCCTTGCGTGGCTTCGAAGGACACAAGATTTAGCACTAGACGCTCCTAGAAGTGATTATCTACTAGAGTATACCCCCTTTCGAGCCCGTACTCCTGGACCGAGACGTGGGGGGGAGAATTCATCTGGGTTCCTCGCCTAGACGTCGAGCCGTCCTGGCTATCTGCATCTATTAAGTTACACTGCTTTCTCGGTAGCCGAAACCAATTTGTAACACATTAGTTAGCTGCCAAACAACACCCCTACAAGCAATAAGCTCACACTATCCTATATTGTCAATAAGGCACAAAGGATCACGCCTTTTCGCTGAACCACTCTCTACTCTAGACAAGCGAAACCAGGCTCGTTTGTGACAATGGAGGCAGCAATGAGGTGCTCACTATAGAGAAGATTACATGCCCGAGCCTATTCCTTAGCAAATATCGTATCTGAGCTGCATTACTACGTGGCACTTCCACTAAGGGAGACGGGATTCCAAATTCCGAGCGACAGCATCTACACCTCTCGGAAACCACGACTGCCTTCCCCTTATTAGCATTGCTCCCCGTAAGCCCATCCCCTGAGCATCCCTTCTTGACTCGCAGTATTCCTAAGCTCCCTTCGTCCCTGTCTATACCTCCTTTTCCTCTTCCTATTGTTCCTTGACCGCCGATTCAGCTGTTGGGGCCATTCGAAAACCGGCTCGACCCATCTCTCCTGCTCTCGGGAAACCTTGTCCCATTGTCGCCCGAGGATGTACTGCCAGCAGTGGGCGAGGACGCAGACTAGCGTTACGAGCACCACGACGCTAACGATGCCCACTGCCATCGCCGTGATAAACGCCTTGGGAAAGTCGGCCGGCACGGGAAGCTCATCGTCCGGTTGTTTTGCGGTGCACAATCTTATAAAGAGGAGTGTAGGGAAGAATACGGTGAGCAGTGACGCCATATTCGAGGTGTAACAGTTATTGGTACTATTTCGCTCGAGTGAGGTAAAGAACGCTGACAACACATGAATGGATTTTCAACTAGGCTTGCTCCTCAATGCAGTATTTGATGGTCCTGAGAGCAAGCTCGAGGTTCGTCTGAAATCTTGATAATAGCTAAGTGACCTGATCTGAGCATCCCGGTGAGAGAGCCATACATTCACATTAAAAGGGGGCTGATCATTTTTGAATTCCCCTACTCCAATTGTCCGCTTCTTCGTCGTCATGATTTCTGCATACTCGCCAGCCACGGCCGGATACGAGGCGGCAGACAGGTTGCTATAAAACCTAATCGGGTTCACAAGCATGCAGTCTGGGGTTGGCACGAGTTTAACTCGATGTATGTATAGGTATTTACTCTCCACTTTAATTTCTTGTCAGCCGCATGCCTAGGATCTAGGATCCTCCCTTCAATGATCTCTAGGATGTCTTCGCTTCATGATAGGAACAGCACTGCTCAATGCCCTTACGTAGAAACCAGCAACTACATGCCTAGGTTGTCTGGGAGTGCTAGGGTAGAGGTAGGCAAGTAAATGGTATTCTATAAATATCCTGATACTTGAGATTCCCATATATAATTCAAATTGTATTGCGAGTATGAAGGGCCCTATGAAGCACACATGAGACAGAAGTAAAAGAAAAAGAAAAAAGATTTAAGTATGACAAGACGGGGATTCGAACCCCGGCCTCCTTCGAGAGTAGGATTCTCTTTTATAGAGAGAATAAGAGGAACTCCTCTTGAATCTACCGCCTTAGACCGCTCGGCCATCTTGCCTATTTCGATGAAATAAATCGCCTTCAATCTAGGTACAAGAAGGAAAAGAGAAAAAAATTGTTGTGCTGGCTTTGCTTCCGCCCCGTGCGCACGGCTCCCGACCCGCAGCACTAAGGCAAAGTAGCCCTAAATGCCCGAAGACAGAGCCGCAAGTGGGGAGCCAAAAGACCATCGTGAAAACCAATAGATAGTGCTCTCCTTAAATTATTGGATATTAGGTATGCTCAGTAAACTCAGCGGAGGGGAAAAGTGAGCATTTCTAAGAAGGACTAGCTAAAGCTGGTAGTCTGAAACGTGGAGAGTGAAGACCTCATATATAATGTAGTTATCACAGACTTCCTACGTAAGGCGTCTTAGTCTAGGCTACTAGGGAGCAAAGCATCGAGGCATTATATTAGGTGATACATATCATCCGTCGATTTCCGTTAAGGTTAATAAAACCAGTATGCCCAACCCGGCATGCCTCTATGATAAGAGGTTCGTAAAATATGACACCGGCTATTACAATATCAATAGAACTCCTAGAGAGCGAGCGGCCATGTCTATACGAAAAGCTCTGAGCTGCCCCCCTTTTCTTCTGATGTCCTATCATTTCCTGTACTATACCTACTGGTCCACAGAATAGTCGGCATATAATCCTTGAAAACAATCGAATCACCACGTACGACCATACGATCTGGAAAATTCGGGATCCCGTCCGCTCTCCCAGAGACAAGCCGGATACGGCCAGACTAGTAGTTGGGTCGGTGACGACCAGCGAATCCCTGGTGTTGTACGTTTTCTTTTTCTTTTTTTTCTTCTTCCTCATCTTAGCCTTTCAGATGAGCACCGCTAGCATAGTATATCCATAGAGACCACGACTGCAATAGCCAACGTTGAGATTCCAACAAAACTGAACACATTGCCAATGATATCTCCGGGGCTAGAGGCCAGGTCCACCGGAGCTCTTAGATACCAAAGGAGAAAGGAGCTTAATTAGTTGACATGTAGCGTCTAAGTAGCAAGGTGACTTTCGGCACCGTACTAATCCCACGTTCCCTACACCAATCTTCCATGTAGGCTTTTGCTGTAGTGACATCTTAAGCATTAACAGAAGGGATATGTTCTACTATACGGTTGAATTGACAGCATCCGCCGATGACCCAGCTCGGCATTGGGTGGTGGGAGGCATACTCATCTTGACTGGGGGCCCGTATCAGAAAAGCCGGGATTCAAGAGAGAATATATATATATATCCAATATCTTTCCCGAGATTGTAAGGAAGTTGACCATAGGACGGGGCTAGAAGCAACGTTGCTGTGTGAAGAACTACCGGCCTGTCTGCTACAGAGCTTGGTACCTACCTAACCTACACAGTCTCAGGTCTCCCTTATCATATCCGAGGTGTGGCCGTCTTGACTCCCGACAGAGATTTAAGCTGGCATCGATATGGGTAGCCGGTTGTCCTCTAGTCCGATACATCTAGGCATGTCTTGATGCACCTACTTACTATTGTCCGTTCCTCCTTTCTCCATTTCCCCTTTATTCCATCCACTATCTTCAACCACGCTAGTAACGAGTAGATTTATGGTGTCTAGTATGCATCTGCGACGGTGTTGTATTTACTGGAAAGACTACGTTGATCAATGAAATGCTAACCACTAAACATAAAGGCGTCGGAAATGGCATGTCTATGGCATAATGTAGTATATGTAGGGTATCTTAGCCCAAATTATGTTTGTCGGGTCGATGAAGTCACGTCATATCCAAAGCATCATATTAAAACAGCGAAAGGGTATTTATTTCCCTACACTACCACTACCATTAAGTATTATTAGGGGTACACCATCCCATCCCATCATCTCCTGCCCTTGAACACCTCATTAATACGAAGGGTATATTGTCCTCCATCTTTTCAAAAACGAGCGAAAGGGGTATAATAATATCGCGACCCTCCAAGATCCCAATTGAATTATTAAGATCGTATCAGATCGTAAGAGATTCGTGACGATCATGGTCATCACATCGTAACGAGTGACAGGCCCAGCCTACCATATTTTGACACCATCGAGGTTGGGTGAGGTGAGTATCTCTAGCATTTGGGCGACTTGCAGGAGACCTGCAAGCGACGATCAACGCGGGGCAAAGTCGCATAACCTATGCCGATACTTTATTCGTCTATGCGGCTTGTTCGCCGACGACGGGTTGCGCCGGGGCAGTCGTAGTCTTTTCGGGGAATTCTCCGGCTTGGTGGACACGCCCATATCGCGTGAAAGCAAGGTTCAGCTTGCCGTAGTCCCAGTTTCGGGCGAGGATGATAAAGGTGAAGGAGACGACGGGGATTAGTAGGACATCGAGAATACCGAAGAAGATGTAAGCGGGTGTTACGCCGATCTTGTTACCACCGTCAGATAGACCCCACGCAATAGGGTATAGGAGCCATAGAAGGTTGACCCATCCCGCGAGTGTGGTGTCTGCCGAATCAAAGTCAGCAACTGTCTAATCAAATTTTCACATGTCAGGTATACACATACGGTCTCTAGCGACGCCAACGCGTCGAGCAGCTGTAGTACCACCAGCAAGGGTGCTGAAGGCAAGGAGCGCCCAGGCGATCGTTCCAAAGGCATAGAAACCCCACTTATAGTTGGATGTTGTAAAGGCACCGACGAGGTATGAAATGACCCTGTCCTATCAGTCAGCCCAATTCGGCAGGATACCAGATTCGGCAGCAGGATTACTCACCAGGTCCATGACAGAGCAACGTTGTAAATAATGGTAGCCCAAGAGACACCACTCAACAGGCCAAGAGCGATCGTAACGACGGGGAAGCTCACAACCCAGTTCACGTACTCGGCCCAGAAGATTTGTCGACTCCAATTATCCTCTGGCTTAGAGTTGACAACCGGGATCACCACGTAGGCCAGATCAGAGGCAATGGCGAAATAAGAGATGGAGCCGACGAGGAGAGCAATGGTGAAGAGGTAGTGGAAGATCTTTTCACCAGACCGGGCGATGAAGGTGGTGGCGAAGAAGGCAATGAACGAGACGATGTAGATAGCCGTTACTGCCCATAACCAGTCACTTCCGTTCACACTCAGCGCTTCGTTACCACCCGGGCGGTTGATGTTGAGAGCATCGTTTGCGCGTTGTAATAGAATCGCCATGGCGCTTTTGTTTTGTTGATGTTATGTATACTAGGCAAGCCTGAGCAACTCGAAATAGGAGATATTCACTTTCAAAGTGAGGGAGGGGAACCTTGATATAGCCTTTGGATCACGGTAATTGCTGTGATTCGCTGTGTAGCTGAGAATGACGAGTAGAAAAACGAAGGTGGGCGAGGCTCATAATATAAGAGAAAACCCCTTGCACAGGCATCGAAGATCGAATGCAGTAGAGTTGCACTCACGCAAAGCTCGGAAACCGGTCATTGGCGATGAGTCAATGACCAAATGTCGATGCGAAGGTGATTAAAGCCGAGATCCGCACGAAGTAATCCGTTTGGATAATCATATGATCAACTGTCACCCATCTTTGAATAGAATCTTCCACAACGCCCGGCAGGGTGCGGGCGGATCATGACGGATCATAGTGATGCGTTTGTGGCATGGGATAAACTACATCGTTACCCACTCGGAGCTCTATCAGACCCCAATATGCGGAAGCCGACGGAACGACGCGGTGTCAGAAGACCCTAAAAGAAAGGAAGCCATGCAACAGAGACTTTGTAGCACATGGTTCTCTTGAGCCAATATGGTCGACGATATTTCAGCCCTAATGTGGGGAACTACGGGAATCAATAGCTATTACGCCAACGTGCCTAGCTTGCAACCGGCTTAAACCGGTGTTGGTTTTCTATTGGAAAGTTAATTTTATGGTAAGGTCTCTTGAAATTCAACCTGCAGCTTGACTCTGCTCCTCTGCCTTACTAGGGTAGAGCATGAACAGACATGGCCGTCTTACAAATGGCGTCGAAGCTCAAGGAAGAAGATTGTTCCCGGGCAAAGGGCGTAACTGACGCCCGGGTTGTGTCAGCAAAATGCAAGGACTGCTCGGCAATCGCGTTAAGATGCCGATGTCCTAATGCTGTTGGTGATGTGTATCAATAGCCGTGGCCTTCTGTGGGAATGGCGACAGGCTTCACGGCAGCATCGGATGTGCTAACACAAGATGCAACTATTGGGAAACAAAAAAGTGATAGGTCTCCACCGAAAGCTCGACCACGTTCGGGTCTAAAAGGGGTATCGGGTGCATACCAAATGAAGCTAGCATCGTGAAGCAAATGCCGGAGCTTGCAGGGAAAAGCCTCGACCTCCGACGAAGGCCGGTAGGCAAATAGACGACTGGGCAAATGCACGGTGGCGTCGACTTGACGTGATGTGACGTGACGATATTGAAGGCCCTGTAAAGATGGAAGCTCGATTATATTACTTACGCAGCACCACTTGGGCTCCGGAGTTATTTAGAAAACTGTTTGTTCGCTTGAGAGAACATCCCGTCTTGGTTGAGGATATCCCCAGCCAAGACGTCGTTTTGATTGACAACCCCTAGCTTGGTTCATCGATCCCATCAAGCTCATCATTACTCTGAAGGTTAAGACGGAGGTCGATGGAGGGGGGCCGGGGTGTGAGGTGTTTGGACCATTGAGAGCCTCAATTGCATGCAGCTTCCCCGGCTTTGACGGATGGACCATTCATCGAGTTGCAGCGCTAACCCTGTCTTAGATGGCGATCGACCTCGCAGGTGTCATGCCACCAGACGAGGCTTTTTTTGTTCTCAGCGTCTCGAACCGAGTCGAAATGAGCTAATAGCCGGCAGAAGTTGGTAGAATGACAGGTTGACAAACTTGTTTAAACGCCTTTTTGGATCCCATGCCACGTTAGGGTGGCCGGACACACAGACCACTTTCCTCGTTAATCGGGGTGTTATTAGTCGGCGCCTGCCGAACAATCCGGACCTTGTTCTTTTAGAGTTCAAATGTTCTTTGGGTAAGTTTTTTTTTCCGGGTACGCCGGTACTTCAACCACGGGAAACTGGAACCTTACTTATCATAGCTTGATTACGATATCATGGAAGCTGAGAAGGAATGCGCTTAATAAATGGGCAACGGTGTGTGAATCATGGAGGATTACCATGTGTGCATAATGTGTAAGACGTGTAATAAGACTACTAAACTCAACCTCCGAGGCCAGCCGTTTGCTCTGCAAGCCACCCAAATGGGTGGAAGTCATGCAGCTCGTAGAATAACAAGTCGATATTAACTTCAACCATTGTCAATGATCTTCTCTAGGCTGCCCCTAGTCTCGATCCTTGGATGCAGGCATCTCCTCATTTCTCCTCTTCTCAATTGGCGAGATGTTCTTACATGTGGCTTTGGGGCGAGCTCCCACTCGTTCACACCCAACACGGCGGATATAGTTGCTGAATCATGCCTGCTGCTACGGTATTTGCAGGGCCTGGCAAACCAATTTACTCGTGTCACCCACGCGCCTCGCATCATTGGCTCTCCGCCGCAACCTTTAGGTAAGAGACTAGTAACTTCTCCGCCCGGCGGACATGGTCCGGTTCCGTGAGCAAAATGCCTAATGTGACATCTTCCTCCAAACAACATCGCTGTATCCAATTAGAAAAGGAAGAGGGTGCCTGCTTGAGCGAGTGGTGGAGGAGTTTCAGAGAAGTCCGCCCTCGTACAACCGACGGCAGTGTATGCGAACCGAAGGTGCTTCTGCGATGGATTGTATGTGGGCGGCGTCATACCTGACTTGTACTGAACTACGCAGTTGTTGAAATTTGACTATATCAGTATAATGTGAACGTTAGTAAGGGGCAGGTATTTACATAGATTCGTCCCCTTGGAACGCCGACGCGCCAATCATGTTTTGTGGCCTACTTGATGCACGCATCCCAAAGCCTCCGCATGCATGTACTCCCCAGGTTGCCTTGGCTTCCTTTCCATCGCTGTAGAAATTGTACAAAGTTCGTATGATATTATCTTCCAAGAGTATCCCCCCTACGACCTCCGAGGAAGGGGACTTATTAGCCGGTAGGCTTCATCTGCCACAAGGCTGATTTTGCCCGCTCGCGCACATCAAGTTCGTCGTCACCTTCCTTCAATGCCTCGAGCTTTGATAAAAAGCCTAGTTTCTTTAGTTCCTGGGCCCTCTGGTGACATCCCGGGCCGTCACTAACGTTGTCCTGCCACGTCAGGTTGTTGATTAGGTGGCAGAGAGCAACTCGTACTTCCCTGTCCTGGTTGTTGAATAGCTTTGCCAGCTGTTTGAGCAACTCCGTCTGGGATACAACTAGCTGCCGGTGACGCGGTATGCTAGCTGCGATGTGAACCAAGATATAGATGACCGATTCAATGATCTTGGTTTGAGGTGGGAGAATACGTGCTTCGGGATTTGTGCCGCCCCGCTGACTAAACGGATGGAGAACCTTGACCCGTAGCTTAGAGGCAAGGATTTCAAATAGTCGGTCTTGTCCTAACGTGTTGAATAAGAAATCAATCATCTCTGTCGTATCGTTTGGAGAATCAGCAGTATTGCTCGATTGAGCCCCTCCAATTAGATTTCGAATGAACCCTAAGCCCTGTTCTTGGATAGCCAAGTCGTCATGTCTTGCTTTGCGAATCGGACTTAATTCTGCTTCGCGGAGTGTCTCTAGTCGCGTTTCCGCTAGTCGCAATATGCGAATATCCGGAGGGGCCCGAGTCGCGGGCGTTTTGCGAAAGGATGTTGGAAGCCAGGCGTGATATCGGTCCTCAGCGAGCCCCATATCTACGTCTTCGTCCATGTCATCTAGCGTTTCTTGGGCCGCTTCCCTCTCACTCCTTATTTTGGCGGAGAAAAGTGCATCATCTTCAGTGTCATCGCATATGAGCCGAACTAACCATCCTGACTCAAGCTCTTCTACCGCTCTCTTCTTCAAATCTACACTTGCTGAATGAACCAGATGCTTAAGCGCCCAAAGTGCATTCAAACGTAAAGCCGCGTTATGCGAATGTGCATGTTCACATAATGTCTTTAGAATTCCCGCCTCAACAAGGGACTAGGAGGTATAGTTAGTATTGATTAGATCTGTTGGGACCAATGCTACTCACTTCTCTCATTGGACTAAAGTCCATAACTAAGTTACAGACTGATTCAGCGGCTGCTACTCGCACTTCGACATCGTGGTGTCGAAGTAATTGAAATAAAGGTGTGGATACCGCGTGGTCGACTAAAGCCGTTCGAAGGATATTTACTGAACGGGATAGCATTCGAACCGCATAGCAGGCTGCTAAAACAACTGGAACTGGGTTGTCGGTGCTAGGATTTAGAGATTCGACAATATGATGGATAACTTCTTGCTCGACGACTGCTTTCCTATACTCGTCTTTAAAGGTTGCCAACGCCCCAATAGCTTTTAGCGAGTTTTCCCTAACCTTAATGCGGTGAACCAAATACCGGTGCTGGCCTTCTTCGCCTAGGCGACAGTCAGGGGGAAGTTCGTTTATCGAATCTTGGCTTTTAGTATGCGGGGACCACGACCACGATTTAGGAAGCACAGGTGGCGTCTCATAGCTGTCTTTAAGTAGTTTACACAATGTCTTCACCGCGTGGCAGTCAAACGCTGCTTTCTGTAATGATTCGCTGTCTGTTATCAAGCGGGCTAGAATGGCAGGCGCCTCTTCGATGAAATTGAGCATTGAAACAGTATCCCGACTGCAATTGTTGTAATCAACGTCCTTCATCTTCGTGTCGACGTCATTGAGCGCGCCTAAGAGAACTGGCACAACCAGCAGGCCTAAATCCGCTTCTCTTGTCTTGTAAGAAAMCCCCGCCTTGAAGAGAGAAGTTAAGACAGAGGTAGCCATAAGCATTTCGCTGCCCCTACGAGACCGAATCGTATATATTAGCCAAGGGATGAGAGGGCTTTCGGCTTCCTCGCCATCTGTGTCATTATTTGAGGCCGACGTCTCCTCTGACGGGGTCCGCGAGGTCGTGCTATTCTGGTACTTGGACGTTGAGCGCCCATTGCGACCTTGGCTCTCCCGCGATGTGCCTGACGGAGGTGAAATGGCATGATTGGAAGGATGCTGTGACGTGTGGGGGAGAAGTAGGTTCATGGGCTCGAAAGCCATACGTTTTGTCGGCCTTAGCCCAGGTAGTTCCATGCTGGGACCATAACGTGATATCGAAGATTTCGTTGGGTCGATATCAGCCACGGGGAAAACAGCTAGTATTGATGGCGAGTAAAGTAGTTTGCAAGCTCGGAATGGAGACTCGCCTATAATCGAAGCAATCGCCCCTAGAACTCCATCCAAACTGCTAGCAGAGGTAGCAGGCGCTGGTATGTAGTCTTCTAGGCCTTCATGTCGGGCGATGATCTCAGCTCTCGGCATAACTTGTCCTTCGGCAACTGCAAAGCTTGCTAATTTCGTAGCAAGTGCATCAAGAATGCCGCTACTCACTAAAGCGGATTGATGGCGTTCTTCATGACAAAGACCTTTGATTAAATGGGTAACTATAGATGCTTGTGCTTCGCTGTCGAAGCTTGACGTTTGTTGCGAGAGGATACGGTAGAGGGACTCTAGAGGGCTATCGGCAAACAACGTATCGGCTAGGGATGATGAGCTGACCGGCGAAGATGATGGGGCATATGATGCGGCGTCGGCGACGCCTTGCACCACCCGCAGAGCAGCCAAGACGATTTGGGGATGTTGACTTCGAAGACAGGAATTGCTCAAGACCGCAGGTAACGCGCCGGCGGCATGTAACGGAGGGAGAAAGGTAGGACCGGCTGTAGACGAAGAATATGTAAGTTCATATAACGATTAAGATGCGATACCAGGTGGACGAGAAGATATATACCATTCGCGAAGCTAGCAAGAAGCTGTAAGGCTTGTAACTTTGCATTGTCTTCGTCTGTGAAGGTCGCCAACGTTAGGAAGGGCGGTCGCGCATCGTCGTCATTTGCTTCATATGTGTCTGGAACTACGATCCTCACAATGGGCCGGAGTATACCATGCTGAACCCAGTCCTCTTTCTTCTGGATATGGCCGATGACCTCGTTCTTCAAGTATCCCAGAACCGTGATTTGTTCCGGTGTACTTGCATTGAGCTTAGCCAGCACAGATTCAGGGTCGAGTGCCATCATTGATGGCTAATACCTTGATGAGTGAGTATCTATCGTGGAGAGACCAGTAAAGGAGGGTTGGTCGCGCAATCGTAGGAAGTTGGCGCTGGCGATGGCGATGGCGATGGCGATGGCGATAGCGAAATTGTCGATAACGGCGTCGTCGCGAAGGTTGAATGCATGGATGCGCATGGATAGGCGTGTGGGGCGGCAGAATAATTAGGCCAAGGTACGTACCGAGAACTATGTACGTAGGAGTTGACATCTAGATGTAGGCAGCCTGACAGAACGGCATACTGTAATGCACTACTCGTTACAGTACTATCCGCACATGGTGCACTTAGTCTAACGCCATTTGGGCTGATAAGGTGGCTCGTGCTTAACGGTTCGACCGATTACTAGCTAGCACGGCAAGATCTAGCCCTTCCGTCAATTCGGCAGAGCGGCAACAGCTCAACTCTCCGGAAGCGACTTTGGGGACTTAAGATTCGAAAAGAATTATCAAATATTTTGCTTCAGTCTACAGCATACCCTGGTCCTACCTAAATTACGACATTCAGAGCAAACGTCATTGGTAGATTTACCATCAGAGATGGATTTCTGAATAAATTCATCAGCTTAACACGGATACAACGCCACGGTAATCAAAACCTTCAACTACCAAATGTCTTATTATCTACATGTATCTAATGGCTGGGGTTTATCGAGGGAATGATGAGTCGTCGCAGGTAAACAAAGACATTGATGACCTAACGATGCTAAAAGTGACCGGTACTATACATATTTGCCTTTTGATAGAAAAGCTCTTAGGTTACCTGCTGGAAGTCTTTCTATCACACCGAGGAAGGACAGATAAAGGTCCATTCCTCGTGATTGCAGTCGAGGTTTGCCAAGAGACTAAGCTATGGACTAATAGGGCACCGAGAGGAACGGGTATCGACAATGCGCACCTAACAAACCTCCCACGTGCCCCTCCCCCTCAGGATTTTCATATACCTAGTATCAGCTACTAGGCTAGGCACATACATAGGTATATATTTAGGTGTATGTAGTTAAGTTGCATGTATGCAGACCGTACATAGAGAGAGCCCTTTGAATACACCGCAGGAAGATTTAGATGGCTTGGTTTTACATTATATGAGACTGGCTACTCGGATAGCCTCTACTAGTCCGGAGTGCGATCGGGCAACTTAGCATATCTTAGGAAGGCACCTAATGAGAAGACTTTAGGTAAGAACCTGGCCGGGTGGGTCTCCACATGGACGTGTTGCCGAAGCAAATCAGCAGTGCCTCGAAATTTGCCTTCCTTACTCTCTGGTGCGTTCTCGGCCTCCTTTCAAACCCTTCAATCCTTCAATCATGAGTTCGAGCATGTCCCACTATCGCTTGCCACAAATAGCAGAATTCTCGTCAGCTCTTGACGGCCCGTCACCTAATGAATATTTTCTTGTTTAGGTAATCTGCATACACGTATAGACGAGAGAGTGGGAATCATTCGACCAGACCGCCGTTCCTATGAACGCCCATATCTGCTGCGGCCTAACCTGCGACTACTGCGACCCCATAAGCAACGCGGCTGAGACATTATGACGCCTTGGGAATCATGTTAACTTCGTCGTCGCCAACCATACTAGGAGCAACAAGCGCATCGCCGAGGACCTTCCACTATGCAACTTCTCGCTCTCCACAGCATTCGCCCAAGATAACGGTGCCCTTAGCGCGCCGCCAATCTAGACACTCTCTATCGCGCTCCTCCCCGTCCACCCCTCTACGGTCACCGTCTTTCTCCAAACCAAAGCAATATGTTGGCGTCGATGCCGCTACCCAGTACTCACCCATGGAGCCCTTCGATCCCACGGTCCCTTTACGGTCCGCCCAAGTATCGGGTCCGAGGATATCGAGCTCCACAACCACCACGACCGCGACGGCGTTCACAAACCAGTCCAATCCACACCCCGTCGCCCCAGAACATATTCCCAGTTCGACATCATCGCCTAGTAGATCCGCGAAAACCCAAGCCCAACCACTTTCTCCTAATAAGAGGCGCAAGTCGCAGGATCTCATCAGGACCCACCCATCTTCATCGGTAACGGCGTCAAGCCAGCCGAACTCTCCAAAACGGACAAAACCTAATGAGTGTCCTCCTAAAGTATTACCTCTGAGATACGAGTTATGTGAAGTGGAGGACATGGTGATTCTCATCTCAAACATGCTCTCAGAGCTCATCGAGACCAACGATTTGATAGCTATGAAAAGTGGCCATCTCACAAGGTTTCATTCTAGGTACGTATGAGGCAGTTCCTGGGGCTGCGTTATGGTGTTAATTGGTCACATAGGACGGCGCCGGCCATCTCAGTTTTGGACTATTTGCAGCGGCTGGCTAAGCACGCTACGCTAMCCCCGCCTCTCCTCCTATCCATGGTGTCTTATATCGACCGCCTATGCGAGTACTATCCCGATTTCACGATTAATACCTTAACTGTACATCGATTCCTAATCACTGCTGCGACGGTGGCGGGGAAAGGTCTTTCGGATTCATTCTGGAACAATTCATTCTATGCACGCGTTGGAGGGGTAAAGGTAGCGGAGTTGAAGCTGCTGGAACTCGAATTCTTAACTCGGGTAGATTGGAGAATAGTGCCAAACCCGGAAGTATTAGTGGCTTACTACAAAGGCCTGGTCGCCCGTTGTAGTGGATATGTCTTGGAAGGGGAACAGCTCTCCTCAACTAGCGACGGGGTCGAAGTTAAGAAGGAGGATGATTTATAGATTACGGTAGAAGTGAGATCTGAGAGAACGGCCAGGAAACGACCCCCGCAGCAAAAAGCAATTAGAGCACTCACTCGGGACGCCATACGTATTGAGAATATTTTGGTCCGGGAGTTTTCTAGGGGCATGGGTTGCATTTGGCGCTACGTGCACGGGGACTGGGTCAATACGGCTGGTTATTAGAGGTATGGGAATGTTGACGTCGAGGAGAGCCAAGGACATACCCAACATTTTGATGGTTCATAGTGAAAGGTGAAATATGAAGCTTGAGCGGATACCATGTGCACGACAGGCGCAGCATTAAGTTTGCCTCTGGTCGTCATCATGGTCTCAACCGCGAGATAATGAAACAATGCGCTTTTACTATTGTTATATTAAGAAGAAATTCTCGATTTTGCAATCAACTAACTAATGCGATGTGGGTGACGGGTGATGGGTGATGGGKGATGTAGAGTGCTGAGGCTCAATCAGCCTTATGCAGTTAGATACAAACAAAAGGGATGGATGCGGCAGGAACCGTTTGGGAAGGGKTCTAAAAACCGGGGAATCAACGGCCGACAATTACGAAACAACGAACAACAAACAATTCTAAGCCCGCGTAACTCCTCCACTCACCCGCAGCCTTGGAACTCTACAACGTCAGGCTTCGGCAACTAACCGAATTTTACCAAGTCGCGGTTCCATGAAGTTCTCGTCGATTTTTTCAGGCCTCGCGGCCCTGGCCCTCGCCAGCCTAGCCAGCGCCGCAGACCGGACGGCCGCGATATACGTCCAGCCCGTGTCGCAAAAGCCCGCCGCACCAGCACCTCTAGCCGAGATTCGCTACGATCCAGTAACGGCCGCATCGGACGCAGAATTCATATCGTACGAGGCGCCCGAGATACCAGACGAAGTCAAATTGGTGCGCATCGGCGTGTACAACCCGTCGGCGAAGCGGTGGGAGTCATCAACATCGGTAGCATCAGTCGAGAACTTTAGCAAGGGCTACTCACCGACGCTGTTACTATCCGTGGATCGGAAGGGCGACGTGCTCAGTGCGGCGCTACGAGGAGTCAGGATTGATGCTGGGCAGACACGGGATTTCGGCCCACAGGCTCTGATACTGGTCACAGAGCCGGGGAAGCAACCTGAGCTGAACAAGCCCATTGTCCTCTCGCCTGAAGGAAAGAATGTGGTCCAAGAGGAGAAAACTTTCTTGCAGAAGTATGTATATGAATCCATACCCAGTCTATTAACAAGGTCTGCTAGTACCTGTTTGCTAACTATATGTCGCAGATATTGGTGGTTGATAGGCATTGTTCTCATAATGACGATGACCGGAGGAGGTGGTGAACAAGGCAAATGATAGACTACATAGTTACATGAATGCTTAATCAAGGCTATGGCGGGTTCAACTTCTTCCAACTATTTGTTCTCTATATTCACTTAGCCTTGTCTGGATTCATGTACATCTTCCAAGGTTTACTCGGTCTACTGATTGCTTGTGATATTAAGGCCAGGCGTCTAGGCCCCCTAGGATGTAGTATTTGGAAGCGAGCTTTAAAGTGTACTGCTCAAATGCCGTACTACCTAAGTAATTATAGACGACTTGTAATCACCATCTTGCAAACACCTTCAGTCTGCAATATGACTCCCAGCCTTCTATCTGAAAATGTTGGGAGCTGTAGGTACGTAGGTACATAGTGGGCATAGCATGTGCACCTCAGGCGGCAACCACGCGCCAAAGGTTGCACCTGCAACCTCCAATCTTCACAGGCGGTCAGCCAATAGCTACGCACACCATCCCAAAAGACCCTAGCGCGCCTTCTGATCCTGCAGTAACTCTGGAGACCACAGCTGCGGCTTTCACCAACCGGTAAACATCTTCAGGTACCTTTTCAGCGCTCTACTTTTTTTTCTACCTTCTCCAACTCCCCAACCCATCCAATCCAAACTTGAATTGCGTTGCTCTTACAATTCCAATTTCGCCATTGATCAATCGCAACGCACCTTTTCTCACTTGTAACCCTACCACTTACACATCCACTCAAGAACGCAGTCAAGATGGCCAGCAACACCGGCGCTACTATCCCTCAAGACGGTTCGGCCAGCAAGGCCCCCGAGCAGCCTGTCCAAGCTAAGGGCAAGGGCAAGGCAACTGAGGACCCCGTCGACACCACTATGGATGAGGACGACGACGATGAAGAAGAAGATGAGGACGAGGTATGTTTTCCCCAATTCCCTCAATTTCAAAGTACCTTGAACTCATGAACTAACAATCTTCTAGAACGAGGGCGGTAAGCTTCTCCCGTGACCTGCGACTCTGTCTCGTGAACGAATTATTAACGTAATGCTACGCAGGTGACGATGATGCCGAAGACAACATGGACGAGATCGACCTTAACAACATTGTCGAGGGAGGTCGCCGCACCCGAGGACGCGTTATTGACTGGGCCAAGGCTGCACAAGACAACCCTGCCGCAGACGACGACGAGGATGATGAGGACGAGTACGAGCCCGCTGGCGAGGAGGACACTGGCGACAAGATGGATGAGGACTAAGCCAGTACACTACCTCTCTTCATTCTCGCGCGCCCGCTGGTTGGATACCAGAGTTCCAACTTCTCTATCAATCGGATCTGCATCGTCACTTTTCCCTCGGTGTTTAGCAGTCTCATCATCATCGGCATATCTATCGCACACGGGATATAGAACTTAGAAAAAACCCACGTTCTAGTCATGAATGCATGCATGGGGTGGTTGCGGACGGAACACATGGATAGCTATAGCTAGCTTAGTCTTCGGACAGACATGACTGGCGGTCAGCCTTGATCACGAACATGCGCATGAATAAAAAGTAATTGAGCACTACCACAAGCAATATCCGCAGGAGTGATGGCGTATTCTAGAGTGCCTTGCTTGCAGCATGTGGCTGTCTACCTTACGCTTCGCCAAAACCATCCAATTACAGGGCCGGCCTTTCAATGCCACAAGCCGGTGGTAACTTTCACCGCGTCTCGCTGTGATCTGCCCATACTAACCGATTTCATGACCATGGTGTATGAAAGTGAAATAGTACTTCTCTTCCTAGCGGGAAGCTCAGCGCCTTTAGAGATTACTCTCTCGAACGAACAGACCACAGAGCATACATCTCTCCTAGACAAATCTAAGACATGAAATCTCGAAGTTATTATTGTATCACACCGCCTCATAGTTGTCTCTGGTATTCGGACTTCATTTGCCTTTGCCATAGCTTGTCGCGGCGAGAGGAATCATGCCAATGTAACCTATGAGGTAGGTATAAAAGGTAGATATTCGCCGATACGGCAGAACATCACTAATTCCCATCCAATCAGCTTTGCCCTCCGCGCCCTAAACAGGTAGGAAGCAATCAATGTACCGGCAAGTTACCTCCAAATATTTCATGTTTTAATTACTATCGGGGATTTACCTACATGTATGTATTGGATCTTGGTGAATGGGTGTACCTATAAGATCTAGGGTTTGAGACGCTGCTTTGACGACTCATTATGGTGCAGTAAGAAGAAATAATATCTAAATGTAAGTCCGTACCAGGCTCTAACTGTATGTGTACCTGTTCGTCAGCTTAGGTAGCGATAAGGGATGATGGTTGTATACATGTACCCAGGTATACATGCCGTCCATTCAAGCTCGAAGAGTCGTCTTCACTTGCAACTCGCGAACGACGGTGAGTTTCCCAGTCTTGCAGGCGATAAACACCAAGTATCATTTAGAAAAGTCGATAAATTCAAGCAATAATAGTCCTATCCAATGGTCAAGCAGAGTACATCCGAGGCCATCGAAGGTATCACCAAGACAGACAAGTCAATACGGAACAAAAGGTATACACTTTTTCCTAGCTACATAAATGTAGTATTATATATCGAGAATGGATGTATGTACATCACCTCTCGTTCTGTCTATAAGCGAGGCTCATCAGCCGAAGAATATATATCCTCTATCCTAGGACAATCCCTCCTAAACGCCGTTGCTATGCTTCGTATCCATTCCAATCCATTCGTCCTAATTCGTGAACGTGCCTCCCGCTCAAAAAGAAAATTCTGGGTATCAACAGTTGCGCGTTTGCAGAATCGTCTGGCGTATATGCCCAAATCCCTTCCGCAAAAAAATATCGTATCCCCTTCTCAACCACTCACTCCCTTCTTTGCTTTTCTTATACTTTCAAGCTGGCAAAGCCTATAATCTCGCCTTCGCTCTTCTCGTAGTCTTCGTCTTCGTACCCTCGCTTGCCGCGGTGCTTGTGCTTCCATTTCCCCATCCCTCGCTCAGTAAGACCCTATCGAACCAAAAGCGACACTCCTCTCGGACCCTCTCGGTCAGATTTCCATTCTGCGCCGCAACGCCCTTATTCTGTCGCCCGCGGACGCCCATACGCTCATCGTTACCCTCGCCGAACAGCGCAAGGGTATTCGTAGCGTTCGCTTGGTCGGCACTGTTGTCGACAAATGGACTGACGAACTTGGGCCACGAGAAAGCAGTCGCATTGGTGCTTTTGCTGCCCGGCTTCGGATTCGGGTCCCCGGTGACGGCGAACCGGCTCCAGAATCCGATCATGTCGTCCGCCATCGACACGACGCCAGGGTACTTGCCGATGACGTCCATGTCATGAGTTACGACGGGAGCTTCATCGCCATGGTCAGCACCGCCGTGGGCGTTCGATCGCGCAGCGTAGTGGTAAGCGTAGACGGGGCCAGCATCTTTTGCAGTCGAAGCTAGGTGTGCCGTCTGAAGTACGGGGCAGATGTACGCGTAATGAGCGTACACATCGTCCAACCTCCAGAACTGTGTCCCGAAGCCGGCGGGKGGCTGTGTGATGTATAACTTTTCCCCGACAGCAGTGGTGGGGTCCGGGTACATAGTGTCCAGTGTTTTCAGGTCTGTCTTATTAAGAGCCGGAATGATGGCGGACATGAGATTGGTCATTGCTGACGCGTTGTTCGCATGCGCAGGTACAAATATGGTACCTTCGTTCGTGTTGTAACCTGTTAAAATCGGGATGCGAAGGACGTTTCCTTTCTGCCAAGACACGAGAGGAAGGTCTGGTATTATACCTCCGGGACCGTCAATGACAGGCTGGAAGGCCCAGCGTAAACTCGGATTATAGTGCCTCCATACGGTGTTGGAGGCTGTGACGATTGTGTCCAAGGGGAGGGAACGAAGATTTTCAAACATCTTATCTTCGGCGGTGCCATTAAGTCCACATTCCGACAAGAATTCTTTGAGTTGCTGCACATGGAGAGGATGAGTGGGCACAAATGTCGCGCGCGCAGTCGATCCACCGGATTCGAGGATCGCTTTCTGAAAAGGTGGAGGTGCCGAAGTCAACTTGTTGGCGGGAGAGTACGATATTAGATGATGGCCGACCTTGAGATGCTGTTAGCTACCTTACATCCGTCCCTGGTCCTCTCGCGACCTGCTATTCATATGAACGTAATAAACTTACTGAGTGAGCGCCAGCACTTAGCCCCATGATCGTGACGTTGTTTGGGTCTCCTCCAAAATCGACTGCATTTTTCTGTACCCATTGGAAGAAGGCCTGCTGGTCCTTCAGCCCTAGATTTAGTAGTCCTTCCTTTTGAGCTTGTGCACTTGGTAGGAAACCCAATGCTCCGACCCGGTAGTTGAAGCTCATTCCGATCAGAGGCGTTTCCGACCATGCGACAAAACTCAACATGTTTCTCTCCGCGCCGCTTCCACTATTAAATCCACCACCATGGACATATATGACGATTGGCAATTTGCCAAATTTGGCTATCTCGGCAGCAGTGGTATTTTCACTACCACTAGAATGGGGTCTGAAGATGTTTAGGTTCAAGCAATCCTCGCCCTGATTTTTGCCGCCTCCATTTTGAGGGCAGACATGCCCATAACTAATGGCGCGTTGGACATTATTCTTATCTACCGTCCCGTTCAATGGCTGCGGAGGTCTGAAGCGGTTCTCGCCGGCCGTCGATTGCGCATACGGAATTCCGCGAAACGCCTGGACGCTGCGGGGATATTTCGAGCTCTGCGACACAATTTCGCCAAGGTAGTTTCCTTGGGATAACTCCAAGGGTATTGCTTTCTGTCGCATTGTATTAGCTCTGGCACAAAAACAAAAGCTGATAATCGAGGCCGGAGATAAAGCACGAAATAAAAAGCAATGTAGGCAATTGGAGATTGGAGATGCCAAGCACTGGAGGCACGGGGAGCGCAGGAAGCCAAGAGCGAAGATTGGCGCATCAGTTACTCGGCAGGAATGCTATTCGACAATTGTACGCGCACGCCAAGCCAGCCCAATTGCTTATATAAAACCACATATCAATTTCTCTTCTTACCTTAAATGCTTCGTGTAAGTGACCGTTGCCGTTCAACCACAAGAGAACGCCAAGAAGAACGGCGACGACGACGAAGAAAAATACGATGAGAGCCTGGCGTGTCCGGCTGGTACGGATCTTGACGGCTTGCGTTCGTAGCCACTGTGGGACTTTGGAGCGCTTATTGTCTTCCTCTGGAATCACCGCTTTGGTTTTGCTGCTGTCCGTGCTTTCAGTGTCGCCAACTGAATGTGAATCCATGGCTTCGCGGCCATGGAGGAGGTCGTGTTTTCTCGCAGAATGGGAAGGAGGATCGTGTGGTTCTATGGTAATAATAAAGACATTTTCCTTGGGGTCTTTCATTTGCCGGTGGTAAGGTGATAGGAAGTACTCGGGCGATTCGGGTTCCTGGGCCTCGACTCTCTTGCAGCAACCTGCAGCAGCGCTAGGATACTGTGCCGTATTTGAGGCCTTATCTGAGGTAATGCTACCGAATTGGGACGAGGCGAAGCATAACGTGCAGGGGCAAAGGGCGTCGTTCAGGGGTCGACAAAGCTTAGCGGCTTACAATAATAGTATTTTTGTAGCCCTATGAATCCTTGGTTGAAGCTACACAATGAGTTCTTTTGGAAATGAAAGCGGGTAAGTGAGAAAGAGGATGTATGGATCGGCCTATGATTCATGTCGGTGAGCCAGTCATACCAAGGCGTACCAGGGCCTGTTTACATATGTCTATGAATGAAGACTATGAATTTGTTGTCGGGGTTGGGCGGTTAAGGTGCGAAGGGTGGACTTATTCCCATTTTGAGTCTGGGCCTGCCTGGACTTTCGACTGGGACTGGGGGCAGAAACGAAGCTGCAGCAGTTTGGTCTTTAGTGCGCCAGTACAAATCGTACGACATTGAATACTTCCAAGTTCCGTGTGTTAGCGTTGCATTATTTGTATATTGAAAGTACAACGAAGCTAGATTTGGTGTTAGAAAGCGATTAGAAATCGATAGTTCTTTCCTCATCAACCATCATCGGCTTCGGACACGAGAACGTCAGCAAACCTACCTACATTCTACTAGGCCGATATGGCATCATCGTCTATGCATAAGGAATGAGGGCCACTGGAACAAGCTCTCCCTTTTTTTACCCAATTGCAGTGAGATCACGCTACCTTATCTGCCGTGCTCTTCACATTTCTAGATTGGCTTTTCCCAGATTAATTGCCTTGGTGCGGTATGACACAAAGGGCATTGGACGCCATGCGAAGAGGCATTAAATTAACTCCGTAGAGGCGTCACTACCTACTATATCCGACCTGACTAGTCAGTATATTCAATCATCATCGTCGACTGCTAATCAGCTAACGACCCACGATTATATCATGGTCGAATCGTCGATCAAGCAGAAAAGAAGCACGTTGGTGATATCAGTTGAATCCATTTGACGCAATCTCTTGGAACTATCCAACTCGACTTTAGTTTCCTAGATCTGTCGACCCAAACGTGCTTTAGCCCCCACCGTCTAGCTGGTTGGTTGCTTGGCAAGCATGTGTGTTTTGGGTACTCGGTAATCCTGGGCGGTTCTAGATTCACATCCCACATTGACGAAAGTGGTTGGTTGCCAAGCGAAATCAAGCTTCATGGATCTGACCAACGGGAATCCCTCCACGGCACCAGCGCCCAAACTCCGACCCTGGCGCCATGTTACGTCGCACGGGTCCCTTTGCTCCAATCATTGGCTGTGCTCCGGGCACAGCTTACAGCTGAAGCAGTCAGCACTTAGCTGGTCTTACACAGTACAATGCCTATCTGTAGGCAGACCCCATTTACATTACAGCACAGCTTCCTAACCCGGCTCCCCGTTGCACTGCAGATATCGAGGCCTCCTCGCCGCCGCTCCAGACCCTTGATATCTTCTGCGCCGCGCGGATATCCTCGTCCGGTTTCCCTTCTACTAGGACCAAATCAGCCCTTAGGCCGGGCGCAATCCTACCTCTGTCTTGCAGATTGAAGTGCCGCGCCGCCAAAGATGTGGCTGCTCTTAGGGCCTCGAGAGGCGTCAATCCTGCGCGTACCAGCAACTCCAATTCGTGATGCAGCGACTGCCCGGGCACGATAGTGAAGATACCGCTATTATTCGCATCGGTGCCTGCGAGAATGGGCACCCCCGCGTTGCGCATTGCCGTCACGCTATCTAGGGCAACTTGGAAGTTGTGGCTACGTCCGGAGAACCAACTAATTCCCCACATGACCCAGCTCTCTGCCATTCTTTGCATCATCGATAGCGTCGGAACCGCGATCGTTTTCTGGTTAGCCATTTTGTCCACGATATTGTCGTCCAGGACTTTATCCGTCGGCACGTGGGTTAGGATGTCGAAACCTGCTCGAACGCCACGTTCGAACGCCTCGTAATGCGCCGTATGGGCTACCGTCATCTTGCCGTGTTTCTGTGCCTCTCCCTGAATCTTATTCAGGACAGCCTGGTCGTGACCCGGCGCATCCGCGATAACTTTAATATAATCGACCCCTTCATCTATTCGATCCTGCACAAACTTTACCGCTTCGTCGGTGTTATGGACCGCATGATTAGGGGTGATACCGGTGAGTTTGAAGAGCTTGCCATGTCGAGAGTTCTCCTAATCCAATACCCGCAAGTTAATACCGCTACTATTTGCTGGTGATACAATTAGGGACAAGATTGGTAGGTAGCACCAGAGCCTCGTTCTTCGAGACCAATGTCTCACTCCTTAAATAGACGTATCTACCACTGACCTCATACGCGGGAAGACTCGAGCTCAACCAGGTCGTCGGCCCTTTTGCGGCACGTAGCTTCTTATATTTCTCCAGTGGTATGCATCTAGGCACGGGGAATGATTAGTTCTCTTGAGCCATAATATTGTCCACTCTACTCACGCCATATCACAAACCGTTGTCACTCCATAGGTTACACATGTGGTCAGCTGAGCCTCATCGCGGATATGCACATGGCAGTCGATGAGGCCGGGAAGCAACGTGCGGCCGGTGCCGTCGACAACAACAGCGGCCGACAGATCTGGGTCATCTGCTAGCGCGTCGTCACCGATGCTCGACCCCTCGATGACCACAGTCTTGGGTCCGCTAACAGCCTCGCCGTCGAATACACGGACGTGCTTAATGATAGTTATTCCGCCCATTTCGAATAATATACGATAAAATATAAGTTATGCGTGGTGTCTATGGCTATCAATGGAAACCATAAATATTTGAAGCACCAACTTGATGTGCGGGCCGCTTTACGTGAGATGGTGGACGTCGTGTATACAAGTGAAGTTGAAACCCAGCTGCAAATACCTATACGAGAATTTAAATCGTTGATAGTCATGATCCATATGACAATTGGGGCTGTGGGGTCTGAAGTATTCGCGGTGAGTCGGCCGTAACCGTAGATGCCGATAATGCCGGTTGACCCCGGCGCAAGGTCGCAAGGCTACGCGTTGGTGGCAGAAGTAATCTCATAGCTTATAGCTCGCTCTCGCTTGCTCTTCAATACCCCGGGAGTTGACGGATGTGAACCTAGATGGAGAATACCTATGTGTTATGCTATGGTTATCCGGGCCACACTGCCAACTAATGGTAATGTCTTGCTAATCGATACTAACTCAGAATTAAGTCATGGCCTACGAAATGAGTCAATTGCCTGTATCGCAACTTAACTACCTCTTGTTTAGAAAATATGCATTTGTTCTCGATTAATGCACTAGACCTGATAATACAGTCGAAGAAGGTCGACCAAAAGTCAACATTGACAAGTACCTATACACTAACAATCCCCTAGGTAAACCAGAACGCCTTGATCAGGCCATAGCCATGGCTTTACCAACAAACGCCGGGCTTTAGCTTTTAAAACTCCATGACGCATGCAAAATACACGGAATAATACACTTTAGTCGCCTCACTAAGTAGGCACCTCTTATGGCTCTATGAGAGCCGAATGCCCCGGCTCCTGTCATTTTCAAGCCATGACGTCTCGCAATGAAGCGATGGTCATTCTCTTTCTTGCTTGTTTCGCCGCCCMCTCCCGACTTTGCTGTCGAGATCGTTCGGCAGCTTCTTCTCGTGCGAGCTTAGCTTGCGCCTCCCGCTCCCGCTTCTCACGTTCTCGCTCTCCAGTCCACGAGTTGTCCCGCTTGTATATCTCCTGGCCACGCTGTCTCTGGTGCTGTACATCTTCCGTGGACACCGAACTACGCTGTCCACTAGTGCTTCCTGCTGTGGAGCTTGAAGGGGCTCGAGTTGGTTGCGTTCCAATTGGATCAGGATGGAGTCCTCGACCTCGCGTTTGGGATTGGTTGTTGGTTTTCGAAAGAGGCGAGCGCGACATGAGATTCGTAAAGAAAGATGTGCCTTTGTTCGAGTTCGGGGAATCTTGAGCGGAATTCTCTGCTAAATTTCCTTTGTTCTGTCGAGCTCGGCTCGCAATCGTCTCTCGTGGGAAAGTGCTCGGCACAACACCCGAACGGATTGGTCTCGCCTTGAACTCTCGTCTCTTCCGTTCTTCCTCTTCTTGCGCTTTCAGCTGTGCTTCCCGCTCTTCCCGCTTGCGACGGGAAATGGCTTCCCCTGGCAACTCAAAGTTGGGTCGCGTTAAATTTCGAGCTGACTTGGCGCGCCGAAGACTTGACGCAGTTGGCTTTGTTGCTTGTTCTGCGGAAAGTTGCGCCGAGACGCGAGCCTCACGCTTCTCTTTCAGCTTCCGCGCGACTTCATCTCCAGGTAACTCAAAAGTTGGGATGGTGGGTTGCTTCACTGGCTTGGGAGGCTGCTTTGGCGGGAGAAGACTTGTTATTCCTTTGGTAGTCGTCTTCTTTAGCGGAGCCTGAGCCGCGGATTTGTCCTCAATTTTCAGCTTTGGAGGGTCGAGAAAAATCATAGATGCTGCTTTACGCACAGTACGACGAGGTTCACTGCCCGGCTTGATCCTAACAGAAGCAGAGCCAGACTTTATCGGGGTAGTTCGCTTCGGTTGTGGTGATACAGATCTTGCGACATCAGCGGTCTTCACAGATAGTGATCGCATTGGCGGCTTGCTTCCTGAGCCTGGCGCTTCAGGGGAAACGATTCGCCTGAAATGGGCAGCCTGGTCAAACGCCTCCAGCTGCTCTTCAAGCTTGTCAAGCGCTTCCACAGAGTCCTCGATTCTAGCGACAGATAGTGCAGGCGGTCTCGGTGTGATTGCTTCCGGGTGCTTTATCTTTTCGCTGGCGGGGCTAGTGGGTGCTGACGTGGGCTGTCGTGTTCCATCTGTTGGTGATGCACTTCGCTCCTTCACTGGTGCAAGGTGACCATTATGATTAGGTTCCGCAAGAGCCATATTCCCTCTACGTGTAGACTCGACGCCTGCCAGTAATTCTTCACCCGGAGCTAAAGGCGATATAAGGATTGTGAAGCGGGATGGTGCAGCGGTCTCGTCCGTATTCTTGCGATCTATCCTATCCTGAATCGGCAGGAGGTTGAAGCCAAAATGCACCTTCTTAGACTTGGGAGTAACGTTGGGTTCTGAACCGGAAGGTTCGATAAGGAAGTTTGTAGAGAGTATCCCTTCAAACCAGCCGTCGCGATGTTTTGCGATTTGCTCCTTAGCCGAGGGTATGCCTTTGCGCGCAATTGCGACCAAAGGGTGATCCGAAAATTTATCGCCTTTAAAAACATCGAGTAAGTACAATTCGCCGACATGCAAATATAATGAAATAACATACTTGAGGCTGGAAGTTCGAAGCGCAGTTGCGTTTCGTTTAATATGCTTCTTGATGCAGATGTGGATGCGAATGCGCGTTGGGGTTCGTCTTCAAGCACCGTCTCAAGGACCTCGAAGGTGTTGGCTGCGATTGCGGGCCTCGTTAGACGACGTCGACCCTGGTTATTTGAGCTATCATTCCAATTGAATCCACTACTGCAATTGTCTGTGTCTATGTGCAGTTTTTTCAGACCAGTAGCGAGGGACTCGACAGTTGAATTAGAACTGGCACTTGAGGGGCGATTCTGTAGTTGAGAAACAGAAAGATCACGGAGAACGGAGTCGTTTAGCTCGAGGCTATCGCGAGAAAAGTGATCGTCCTCATTGGAGCTCGTATCACAGAGGATATCAAGTGGTACTCGAGATGGAATCACGGTCATCTTTCTGGCTCCAGATTGGATGCAATTGACCAATAATTTGCTAGGACCGAATGTGAGGCAGCTAGGGGTGCACGGCTCAGGGGTCCAGTGCAAGCAAGGGTTTGATGAGAGTTATTACCTTGCACGGACCTGGACCAGCGACCGCGAGCACGGGGATGCCGGTGGGAGCGAATAGCGTCTAGCAAATGATAGTGTGGGGTTTGTATCCCCTGCAAGATAGCAAAGAGTTTATTGAGCTTCTATCCAACTAGAGTATGGATGGGGTTGAAGTCGTATGCTACCTGATGAATGATTGAGGTTGTAGAGAAGACGGGTGGCCTTTGGGAGAATTGGGTCGCTGATGTTTGGGCTACATGTATGGTGAGACACGGTTGTACTTGCCGTTCTGGTATCGTCGAATCCCGTTGGAAGCATCGTCGCGCAATTGATGTATTAAACTCGAGTTAGTACGCTACTATTGACTCTCGGCTGTAGCTACCTCCTACGTCAGACTCTGTCCACAGCAACGGCTTAGTAAGAGACGCGATCTGACGCGCATCTACATGCAGCTAGACGCGATCTTTCCCCCACTTCAGTCCCGCAAAGACGCCCTTGCAGCAAACTGTGGACGAGACATCGTCGTCAGTCCCAAATTCATTATTACGACCACTAGCCTTGTGTTCATAAATGAGCACCTACATGCTATAGTGCTAATAGGTTCTGTGCATCTGCACTTATGTATGTACATCTGTTGGGATTTAAGTAGCTGTGCCCTATGTAGTACAGAATGGTACCTAATCACCTGCATGTCCTTGGGCAATCAGAGGGCTTGGCGCGAGACTATTGAGAGTCCGAGTCTATGCAATCCGGTAGATAGTGAGAGAAATCCCAAACCACACGCTCTCAAGAGACTGTCGATGAGTTGTGTTCATTCTCCATGACGGCCTCAGTCTGAGCTTGCAGTGCCGGTGCATGTTCCGTTGGTATTCGGACAAGAGTCTGGGGTAAAGGCATGGTATCCTCTTGGGGATTTATGGCCGCCTCATCCGCATTTCGGGGACTCGGTATTTTAGCTATGAACGGGTCAGTACCGCAAACAGGTCCACATATCTAATATTGCTTGAATGAAGACATGGACGTACCTGATGCCATATTGATAGCTCGTAGCACATTGTGCCAATTTCCCACGACAGTCGCAATCGCTGCTCGTTGTTAGGTTAGTCAAAACCACAGATTGCTTATCTAGGGCGCCCGCACCTTCTGTTCCGTCTGATAGGGTAGCAAGTTTCTGTTCTAGGGCTTCCATCTGATTCGCCACAGCCGCGCTCAGATCTCGCAGCTCCTTCAGATTCTCAAGCTCTGCCTTCTTCTCATTGACTCGAGCAAGGAGTGCTGGCGATTGTCCTGTGGACTGAGCACCAGGATTGCTGGAGGTTGAACCCTGGCGCAGGTGGCTAGGGAGAGTGCGCGTGGAGAATGCCATCTTGACGACCACCAATATAAGTCAGGTTGGAAAAGGTCTTTGCAGGTAAAGTGTGGCTGAGGATGGGCGAGAGATCTTAGACGTAGCCTGAGCAACGACGAATAGGTGGAGAACACAAGTACAGGATTACCAAACTCGAGCCGAGGTGCTGGAAAGAGTGTCTAATGCATTCAACCACCTAACGCATGGCTATGCCAGTAAAGTCCGATGCTGATATACTCTGATTGCGAATTGCCTCTCATATATGAATACTCGTTTGTGACATCTCTCAGCTTGGTAATTGTCGAGTTTTATCGATGGATTTAGTGCCAAGTGTGACGTGTGAGCATGTGAATGCTAGCTGTACATACCCTTGTCCGAAGTAAATGGTCATAGCTTTACTGCGCTAAAGCCCTTTTTGGAAGTTTGTTGACATGCTCTGTGGGGACAACTCCCTTGCCAACTCATTTCGCAGACCAAAACTTTTGAATTTCCTCACCGCATTACTACACGGCACCCATCGTCTTGCATACTGCTCCTTTCAAGAGAAAAGTCTTGCTATTCATTCGCTGCTGACGGGACCTTTTTGCATGACTATCAGGTTTCCAGACTCTTGCTACAATACTTAAACAGCCCTGATTTTCCTCCACCTCATGAATCTTTACAATGGCACGACTCAACGAGCCAATGGTGTCAACAGATAGTTTAGAGACGCGTATGTTACCTGATCAACTGAGCCTTCCTCAGAATGTGGGTCAACTGACCTCTTGCTATAGTACGTCGAAAGTTTCTACGACAGAATCGAGATATCGCCCGAGTAAACTCAACCCAGTCGCTCAAAATACGATCCTTGGAGAATGAATGTGTTCGACTGTTATCCGAAAACCTCGACCTTCGAGGCCAAGTCTTGCGACTTCAAACCGAGTTAGAAGACAGCAAAGCACAGAAAATCGCCGATCATGCCCTCGAGATCAAGGAGAAGATGGAAGCACAACTAGCAGAATGGGGGAATATGCTTGCGAGTTTAGGACACGAGCCCATACCTAAGAGTCGGTCGCCGAGAGAACCAAAGAAGGCAAAGCACAGATCGAGCATTGGTCGCATCAGTATGTCTGAGTGGAAGAGAAGAGACACAGTGAGCTCGATGAAGGACTTAGAAGCTGCCGCTGCTCAAGAAGGCAGGTTGGCACCAATCTGGGAGAATAGAGCGTGTCCCCGTGAGACACTAACGTAAGTCGCACGCATCAAGATTAGCAAGTTAAATATTCTGACAATATCCCCAGACGCGACGACATCCTTGCGCTACGCTCTGTAGTCGATGATAATGACGATTCTCCGGACCTTGGACCTCCGCCGGTATCGCGTTTTGTTGACGAGGATCCTGTCAAGATTGACCTACCCTCGAGATCCGCCGCATCCAAGATGGATTATTCGTCTCTTGAAAAGGCGTCATCTGAGCCTGATTCCAAGCGACTGCCACCTCAAAGCCCCAAGCTAGACGAAAAGAAGGACGAGGCGATTCCCGATGCACCTTCGGCTAGCATCGAGTCGAATGAGGCAACGGCAACTACCACATCTGAGTCTCAGCCAACTGCTCAAGTAGTTAAGACCGGCTTGAAAAGGAAGTTGAGAGAGGAAGATGAGAAAGAGAATACCGTAATATCTAAACCACCGGCGCAACCCACCACAGCTGCAAAGGAACAACCAGAAAAGACTTCCAGCATTAAGGATCGACCACTTGGCAGACCTATTAAACTACCCTCAAACCGAAAAGAGAGCCGCGATAAGTCTTCCGACTCGAAAGCCCAAAGAAAACCGTTGGGCGCAAAGAGTTCGAACGAGTGTATCAAGTCGACAAAGAAGGGTGCCAAGCCTCCTGTCTCAGAGGAGGTCGCAAAGGAGGATTCGAAAGGGAAGAGCTCTACAACAGTTGAGATACCAGTCCCTCGGTCTCCGCAGCCAGTATCAGTAGCGACTATGGATATTGAGACAGAATCGCTTTCTGCGGAACCCAACTTGGCCGTACCCGATACTCCGGAACCTACGCCGCGGGAGGAAGTTAGAGACACGCCACCCCCGGCCGATATTTCATCCAGAGACACGTCACGGGGTAGCCGTAGAGCCCGAGCTGCCGTCAGTTACGCCGAACCCAACCTGCGGGATAAGATGCGGCGGCCTACGAAGCAGCTGTTCGACGCTGTAGCAGGCGAGGGTAAACATATTCGACGAACTAGTCAGTCGAAGAAGGAAGACTTTCCCTCTTCTGGCCCTTCATCCGGAATCAAGTCAGAAGGGAAATCGAAATCATGGAAGGATCTTCCCCTAGCCAATAGCATATCTACCCCGTCTCCGGACGTCACGGCTAGTCCACTGGCTCGGAAGGGCTCGAGAGTTGCTCCCACAGGCGACTTACCCACTAGTGTAGTGATGGACAGGAAAAAGCGAAACTCGACAATCACTACCGCTACTCCTGGAGCAGCTGGCGATTCCGAATCTTCCTCGTCATCTGGTGGCAATACTGCCACTAAGTCTAACTCTCGAACAACAAATCGTCGCTTAGACGAGATCGCGGCGCGGGAGGCGGAAGTCGCGAAGATCTTTGACGACGAGCAGGATGTCTATGAGTTTCCCAATGGGTCACCAAATGGCGACTCTAAGCACGCGACGGAGGAGGCTACTAAGAAGACCAGTAGCAAAGCATCTCGCCGTTCGAGGGCGAGGCGATTATCATCGGTGCTTCGCGAGGATATAGACTTAGACACGGAAGACCAGAGCCATGAGAAGGGACCTAGAAACACGGGGTCCACTAGAAGAGCAACCATGGCGGCATCGAAAGAGTCGAAGACTGAAGTAGAAAGCACGGCGGACAGTTCCCTAGAAGGAGACAGCTTGAGCAGCTGCTCAACTGTAGATGCAGAGAGTTCCGCTCGAGATCGGGTCTCGATGAGACGGAGGAGTATGATGTTATGAGAAGAAAAAAAGGGCTCCATTCCACTATGATAATGATTCGCACGGTCGTTCGAGCAAGTTTTTTGTTGGGGGGTAATTGCATTGATTAAAACAATCACAAGGTTGGGACAGGTGTTGAGCTGCACTCTTCATAGTTCATTTTCATGGCGTTTGGTTTGGTGTACATGGATTTTTCAACGTACCCAGGCAGCCTAGGATACCAATCAAGTATTTTTGTTCGTCTCCGACATTGATTCTATCATCATAAGTGAAGGCCAGAAGCCTGCTCCCGTTCATCTGGGGGATACATCTGGTTCATCAGCTGAGGCTTAGGTAAAGAACTTGTTAATTCCAATGATTATGACGATCCTCCTGTAGGTTCTACAGGTTTGGTATAGGTCACTTTCTCCACGGCGACATTCTCCACCCCGTTCGCATCTTTCCTTAGCTGGTAGACGTAGAGCGTAAGCGATATACCTTGAACCTATATTCAACCATTAGTAAACAGACAGATCAGATACCCATTCATCCCTTAATCTCCAGGTTCCCGCATTTCCCGATGACCAAGGTTAGGCATTACTCACATCCATCAAGCAGAAGCTAGGTACCATCTCCTCGCCCTCTTTCGTCCAGCCTGTCGTGTACGCGCCTGTGGCGCTGCCGGGATTCACGAAGAATTTGTCCATGTACTCGAAGGCATCGAAACGGTGGGTGCCACCCCAGCACAGCACGTCTACATCTAATTTGTTCGCCTCGGCGAGTAGGAGATCCGGCTCAGTTGATACCAGCGTGAATCCTTCAACAAATCCAATACGCAGCGATCCGTGTGTTACAACTTGTGATAGTGGTAGTGATGTCGCTTCCACGTCGAAGCGGCCCTTGACGATCTTTAAGTCGGGAGCAATCGATCGCAGGTATTCGTACGTGTGCTTGTCCGTTAGGTTTCCCAGGCATAGTGTCTGTCCAATCTTTCCGGGCGAAAGAAGCTTCTTGAACTATAGGGGTGTGGAGGTCAGCAGCAGCGCTTAGGAATGAGGATGAGGAAGAGATGTCGCACCTTTTGTGGTATGTCGAGGGCACGGTCGGGGATGTGGAGGTCCCCGATTACGAGGATGAGGAAAGCCATTGGTTATGGATGAATGGAGATTCAAGATCTCCTGGCTGTGTCAGAATTCCTTCACTGCCGACGGCGCGAGTGAGATGAGCTGCACCGATTTAATCGGACAACAGGGCCAGACGCGAATCGGTAGGCAGCACCGTTTCGAGTCGCGCAGGGKAGCGCGGTGTGAAGACGACGGATTTAGATGTTCCTCAATATTTTTAGGGTATCTCGGTGATCCACAGTTATAGTAAAGCCGTAATGACGTGAGGACGTGTGCCTACATGTCAGAGATGTGTACATGTGAATGCAGATTGAAGCTATCGCCAAAGCTGCGAGGCTGACGTTTAACTCTCAGGGACCGAAGCTTTGGGAGCCCCGCAATTTCCAGCTATCGGTACGTACCTCCTACGTACCTGGTACCTAATCCAGTCTGAGGTACCTCTTATCTCCGAGGCAGCTCCCGTCGCCTGCAGAACATTGGACCTGCAGCAATTGAGGAGGATATAACATGATGTTCATTGTCAAGTAGGCGCCCTAGTACCAGCACAGCCACAGAAGGCTTCGATGGGTACTGCTTCAGATAACCGGAACTCTACCTTACATGTATGTACAAGTAGGACATCGGGTTATTAAGAGGCGGCCGAAGACGGAGCTACTGAAAGCTGAACTTGAACTATTTCGTGGAGAAATGACTGTGCTTACTATATGCGACATGATCTCTCCTTCTCAACTGGACCGGATATAGTTAATACGGATAACTGCTGATAGTGGGGGCGCTTAGTCTAGCCGTTTCACCTCTAGAAGTTGGGACATTAATAACCATTATCCTGAAGCGCATCCAACACAAATTCCCTTCAATCTTTTTAAGAGCTGCTGTTTGTTATGGGATGAATACTGCTCCTTTTTACTAGGTTCGGAGCTCAGGTGGGCATTTCACTTGGATTGGACAACTAGGGGTTATAATTTTCTCAAGTCCCTTAGGCAAAGTTACACGACTCAAGCTCTGCCCTTTGTACAGGCGTACGTAGTTGAAACTGGCTTACTCAACAACACTACGGAGGGCCGCCGGTGCGGTAGTCGGCGATATGCCCCACCGTCTACTCAAAACAACGACCAGCTCCAACCCCGCAGCCCGAATCTCGATTATATCACGACACCTATTAGCCAACGCCCAGTCTCCTGCCAACCCTAGCTTTTCCAGTGACATTTCTGTCCCTTCAACTCGGGCCCGTAGCTTCTCTTCATCATCTGTCAACATGTCGTCTCAACCGGAGCACCCCACCTTGCTCATTCCGGGCCCAATTGAGTTCGATGATGCTGTCCTACAGTCTATGAGCCATTACAGGTTTGTACCAAGTCATAGTACCAACATGTACTTATACATTAGACAAAGACCCTTCTAACATACGGCGAACAGCGAGTCCCACGTTGGCCCTGGTTTCGTCGCTACATTTGGCGAGGCCTTGTCGATGCTGCGGAGGCTCTTCCAGACTACCTCGCCCTCTTCACAACCTTTCGTCATCTCAGGATCGGGTACACTTGGATGGGATCTAGTAGCCGCGAACCTAGTTGAACCTGGCGAAGATGTCCTGGTTCTCAGCACTGGCTACTTCAGCGACGGCTTCGCCGACTGTCTCAGGGTCTATGGTGCTAATGTCGACCTCCTCAAGGCACCGGTCGGCAGCCGGCCGCAACTGCCCGAGATCGAGAAAGCATTGAAGAGCAAGAAGTACAAGGCAGTCACGGTCACGCATGTCGATACGTCGACGGGTGTACTTAGCGAGCTCCAGAAGCTTTCCGAGACCGTTCATAGTGTTTCACCAGACACGTTGCTAATTGTGGATGGTGTTTGCAGCGTGGCTAGCGAAGAGATCGACTTTGATGCGTGGAAACTGGACGGTGTGATAACGGCAAGCCAGAAGGCCATCGGTTGTCCTGCAGGCCTTTCTATATCGATGTTTAGCGGCAAAGCCATGGATGCCTTTAAGGCGCGAAAAAGCCCTCCAGCATCTTACTTCGCCTCTATGAAAAACTGGACGCCGAGTATGCTATGAAACCCCGGACCTAAAATTATGAACCCGGATGTATCCTAACCTATTGTATAGTTATGCAAAACTACGAGGCGAAGAAGCCGTCATACTTCGCGACGCCATCGCCACAACTTATTCATGCTCTTCACACAGCGCTAACTCAGATCCTTACCAAGCCTCTCTCCGAGCGGTTTGCGAGACATCGAGAAGTGTCTGATAAGATCAAGAGCGCCGTAGCAGAGTTGGGCTTGAAACAAGTTGCCGCTAACCCGGAAGACCAGGCCCATGGTATGACGGCTATCTACCTCCCAGAAACCGTCAAGGCCACGGATCTACTTCCAAAGCTTGCAAAGAGCGGTGTCATCTTTGCTGGTGGCATCCACAAGGAAATCGCGGCTAAATACGTGCGCTTCGGACATATGGGCGTCAGTGTGGTACGTTTAAGACATCTGTGTACTGGCAACGATTGAAGGATATAGATGCTGATTGTGACAGACCGATCCTAAGAGAACCGATATTGATAAGGCGATAACCGCGCTGAAGAGTGGTTTGGCTGATTGCGGTTATCAAAAAGCCTAGAGCTCCTCACGTCTGGTCCAATGCGTTCCAGAGCCTTGAGGCCGGTGCGTATGGCAATTTCTCGCGGTGACCATTTCTAGGAATAACATTGGTCAGCTAGGGAAAGAGAACGTGCCTCCTGCTCACGGTTGAAAAGGATGGCAAAAAAAAGGATTTTACGGTGTAACCATTCCACAAGAGGATAGACTAGAGGTTCTAAATGGCGGCAAAATGAAAATTTATATCATTTTCGGGCCACACTATTGGGTACGGGTGCTGCATTCGACGAAGTAACATGGTGTTCTCGCCACGTCATATGTGACTGCCTTATTCCCTTTGCTTCGAGTCTGACCATAGGGGAGGGGCTAGAAGTTGCCATTCATCGTCGGCGACTGGCTTTGTAAGACCCCAAGGCTTCAGGAGCCCAACTGCTACTATCAACGTCCCAAAAGAGGTTTTAGCTTTTCCAGGTGCCCAACGAACCGAAATGACAAGAACGGCGACGTTGCGCACTCTCTCCTACTTTCGGGGAATCGCCTCTTCTCTGGGAATGACAACATAGCATTTATACTGGTAGCAAGTTGGAAAGATCTAGTAAGATATTACTTAGTAAACCCGGGAGTTCGGAAAGAATAAGGTATTTGAGTAATAGTTCGGTACCATTAAATCAGAACGATGGATTATGATGATGTGATTATGTATATGAGATAGATACATTGAAAGGACCCAAAAATGAACTGTTCGATTCTATCCAGTGTTAGGTATCCCACAGTCGTTCTTATTAAACCTAAAGATACACGGTGAGAAACAACCGATTGTCGCACATAGCAACCTGAAATTGTACGCTCCTACTAGGGTACACAGCATCAACGTTCAATATTTTGAACTCCGAAGCAGCGGTGAGCCTTGATAAATTATATTTCTTAAGGTGATCAACTACAAAGTGTTGCAGGCACACTGTTGTCAGGATTGTGGCCTCGGATATCAGTTTATCGGTTTGCGCATCCCATCTTGGGCGTTCAACTCACGACGCAACTTCGGTCCATCGTCTTAGGTAATTCATCGCGGCCTTGCAAATTGACGTCACAATTCAGTTTCCGTCGTTGTTCTCGTCTTGCAACAAAGCGACACTTAGGCAGACCTCGGCGCCTTGACACCTTGATACCTGAAGCGCCTCCAATTTGATTTAAATTGGAGGGGTAAGTCAATTCAGGTTGGTCAGTCGCTAAGGTGGTGATATTGGAAGCCTTGCGTGGCTGGCTAATGACATAATTGGGATGTTGGGCGTGTGATTGGTTTCCGTGAATCGATTAAACGCTATCAACGACGAGTTTCAGCCGCTACCGCGCTACAGCCGGGGCAGGCCAGCCTCCCAGTACCTAAGGGCAGTGTGGATGTACGTATCTCTGTGCAACCGGTACGTACCTGACCTATGGCATTTAGTAGCTTGGACCCAGCTCCCAAAAACCCCCCCAACCCCACTACCGTCTGTACGAAGTAGCCGCTATCATCTCACAGACCCGTCACTTTGCTGCCTCTTTGAATTCTGGTGATACCTTTTTTCACAGTTCACCTGCAGCCGAGCAATTCCTTCCGCCATCTTCACGTCCCCGCCTACCAAACTGCGATTGCTAATCCTCAAGACAACCAGTCTTCTTCTCAACCCGCGCACTGTCGCAACAAAGCTTTCACATAACTATCAACTGCCTTTCTTCCGACGCAAAATTATAGCGAGCCCTTCCACATATTTCTAGGCGCGTAGCCTACCTCATCCTTCCCCCGCCACCCCATTCGAGATGGCGCCCTCGATCCCAGAGCTGGACCTGATGGTCCAGTCCTTCTATGAAGGTCGCGGTGAACAGGTAAGTCTATCGTTGCTCTGCTTCATCGATATTTCAATGCATCCATCTTGAAGGTTGCAAATAGCTAAGCTACTAACACTTGCCTCTTCCCCGCCTTCAGCAAAAAGCTGCCCAAACCGCCTTGAACCAGGTAAGTAATGCGCCCTACCCTATTCACGCACGCCGGCATCGAAACTAACGATCATGATCCATAGTTCAAGGAAGATCCCGATGCTTGGCTTCTCGTCGATAAGATTCTCGCCGAAGCTCAGCACCCGCAGACCAAGTGTACGCCGCATTAGTCCCACGCCACCGCAAGGTATATGGTAGAATGCTGACGGCTTGCAGACCTCGGCCTTCAAATATTAGACAATGTTATCATGACGAGATGGAAGGTCTTACCCAGAGAACAGTGTCTAGGTTAGCCATCTCATCTCGCGAACAAAACCGCCCATGACCCGCCACGGCTAACCGTACCGCAGGTATTCGCAACTTTGTTGTGAACTTCATCATCCAGGCCTCTTCCACGGAAGAATCGCTCAAATCCCAGCGTACTCTCTTGAACAAGCTGAATCTAGTTCTCGTCTCCATTCTGAAGCAAGAATGGCCTCACAACTGGCCTACCTTCATCAATGAGATCATAGCAGCCTGCCGCACGAACCTATCCATCTGCGAGAACAATATGATTATTCTCCGTCTTCTTTCCGAAGAAGTCTTCGACTACTCCGCTGAGCAAATGACCTCGGCCAAGACCAGAAACCTAAAAACAACCATGTGTAACGAGTTCTCACAGATCTTTCAGCTATGCCAGGAGATTCTTACCTCGGCGACTCAGGCTAGCCTAGTAAAGGCTACCTTAGAGACTTTGCTGCGCTTCTGCAACTGGATTCCGCTAGGATATATATTCGAGACGCCGCTCATCGAGACGTTGCGTACGCGATTCCTAGAGGTTCCCGAGTTCCGAAACGTTACCTTGCAAGTGTTTACCGAGATCGGTGGTTTGGTGACCGGTGGACCAGGACAGCAGAATGCATACAGCGAACAACTAGTCAAGATGTTCGTCGATGTGCTAACGACCATTGCCGGCATTATTCCCATAGATCTCGACTTAAAGAGCACGTACCCTCAGAGTAATTCCAGGGACCAAGAGTTTCTCCAGGAGCTAGCACTTTTCTTGTGCAACTTCTTCAGCCAACACGTTGATGTAGGTTATTTGCGAGACCGTTAGGTTTCATCAATGCTAACTTTATGCACAGCTCATCGAGAACCTCCCAAACCGAGACTTCCTCACGCACGGTCATTTCTACCTTATTCGCATTTCTCAAATTGAAGACCGCGAGATTTTCAAGATTTGCCTGGATTATTGGCTCAAGCTCGTGCAAGAGCTGTACGAAGAGATGCAGGCTGTGCCCATGCAGGAGATGAACCCGCTCATGATGAACAGTGGCTCAACTAGTGGAGCAATGAACCCGTCCGTGCTGGCACCCCTCCCTCTCCGGATGCACAAGTATAAGGAGGTCCTATCAAACCTTCGAGTGGTCATGATCGAGAAGATGGTGCGACCTGAAGAAGTGCTTATCGTCGAGAACGACGAAGGTGAAATCGTGCGCGAGTTCGTCAAGGAGAGTGACACAGTGCAGCTGTACAAGACCATTCGAGAATGTCTTGTCTATCTGACACATCTTGACGTTGTAGACACAGAAACAATCATGACCGAAAAGCTTCAGAAACAAGTTGATGGTTCCGAGTGGTCATGGCACAACTGCAACGTCCTATGCTGGGCTATCGGTTCGATATCACTGGCGATGAACGAAGAGACAGAGAAACGGTTCTTGGTCACAGTGATTAAGGACTTACTTGGACTCACGGAAATGAAGCGTGGCAAAGACAACAAGGCTGTTGTAGCCAGCAACATTATGTACATTGTTGGGCAGTACCCCCGTTTCTTGAAGGCACATTGGAAGTTTCTTAAGACGGTTGTCAATAAGCTCTTTGAGTTCATGCACGAATCCCATGAAGGTTAGTTTTTATTCTCAAGGTCAACCGTACGGCAACTAATATCGTCGCAGGAGTTCAGGATATGGCGTGCGATACGTTCATCAAGATTGCAAGGCAGTGTCGACGACACTTCGTGGCTCTACAACCTAGTGAGAGTGAGCCTTTTATCGAAGAGATCATTCGTAACCTGCAGCGCATCACGTGCGATCTGACGCCTCAGCAAGTCCATACATTCTACGAGGCTTGTGGTTATATGGTCGCGGCACAGGGAAACAAGCACCAGCAGGAGAGGTTGCTTGCCGAACTGATGAACGCTCCCAACGCAGCCTGGGACGAAATCATTAGAGCAGCCACCCAAGATCCCCAGATTCTTCAGGATGCCGATACGATCAAGATCATCGGAAACATTATGAAGACCAACGTGTCAGCTTGCTCTTCGATCGGTCCTTACTTTGGCCCTCAGATTGGCAGAATATATCTGGATATGCTCCAGATGTATAGAGCTACGAGTCAGCTCATCTCCGAGGCTGTTGCTCGTGATGGTAATTCTGCGATACCCGCCTTTTACTGTGATAGAAGCTAACATATTATTAGGCGAGATCGCACCTCGGATGCCTAAGGTTCGAGGCTTGAGGACTATCAAGAAGGAAATCTTGAAGTTGATTGAGAGCTACGTCGATAAGGCGGAAGACCTCCAATTGATTCGTCAGCAGATGGTACCACAGCTTCTTGACTCTGTGCTGGTGGACTACAACCGCAACGTCCCAGGGGCCCGAGACGCCGAGGTCCTCAAGGCCATGTCCACTATTATCACAAGACTTACAGTGAGTGGTTTAAGGGAAGTCAAATTATAGAATGCTGCTAACCGTATATAGGGGCTTATGGAGGATCAAGTGCCAATTATCATGCAAAACGTTTTTGAATGCACCCTCGAAATGATCAACAAGGACTTTTCAGAATTCCCCGAACACCGAGTAGAGTTCTTCAACTTGCTTAGAGCCATCAACTTGCATTGCTTCCCAGCGCTTCTGAAGCTAGACAACCGCCAGTTCAAGTTTGTCATCGACGCTTGCATGTGGGCCAGCAAGCATGACAACCGGGATGTTGAAAGTGCAGGGCTCAACATGTGTCTCGAGCTTGTTACGAACATTGCTGAGAAGACTGATGTTCAGACTGCTAATGCCTTCTTCCAACAATTCTTCATCGGTATCCTACAGGATGTGTTCTTCGTGTTGACGGATCCCGACCACAAAGCTGGTTTCAAGACGCAATCCATGCTCTTAATGCGCATGTTCTATTTCGTGCTCCCCGCAGATGGTACTACCCCGAAGATCCAAGGACCTGTTTACACAGACCAGGCGCCGGCTGGAACAAGCAACAAAGATTTCCTTGCCGAGTTCGTCGGAGGTCTCCTACGCAATGCATTCCCGAATCTTCAGATGTAAGTACCCTTTTGCATGCTACTCAAAGTACGATAAAACTAATTACCCCTTCAGTCCTCAGATTCAGGCATTCATTGAATGCCTCTTCACCTTGAATGCATCATATGAGAAGTTCCGCCTCCAGGTCCGAGACTTCCTAATCTCTCTCAAGGAGTTTGCTGGAGACAATGCGGATCTCTACGTTGTTGAGAAAGAGCAAGAAGCTCGTGACAAGCTCACCGCCGAACACGAGAGACGAGCGAAGGTTGGCGGCTTGCTGAAACCGTCAGAGATCGAGGACGATGAATTGTGACTGCGCCAGGAATTCCGAAACGAATTCGCTCCCCACCGCGATTCGAACACAACCGACGTCCGCCAACAGACTTCGAACGACCATTTTGATGGATGGGACGTTTATGGGCTTTGAAAGCCCCCTCAGGCGACACTCAAACGGGCGTAATGAGGCTTTGACTTTATAAGTTTTCGTCACGACTCTTCTAGTGCCTCCTCTTCTACTGTTCTCTTTGTACGTGATACCAAGATAGAGCTACTGCGGCCGGATACGTTTAACTGCTCCTGGATCATCACGCTGTTAAGTGGCCAGACGAAGCTACGTAGTTTAGTTACGCTTTCTCTTGGCCCGGAGTCTGAAGCTGATCAAGACGTAATGGCCGGATGGAAGAGAATGCGTGGTTGGCTTAACGGAGGTGAATGAGAAGGAAAAAAAAAACCAGGGGCGATGATAGGGAGGAAGGGAGGAATGCATATATGTTCTTTTTTTCATGGTATTGGCCACGTCGTCAAGAGATATGCAGCCGTCGCAGGAAAAGGGGGAGGTCTAGCATTACGCTGAATGAGGCAAAAAGTTAGGGAGATAGACATCGATCCGTTTATATCCCGGACATGATCTCTTTTTTTTTTTCGTTGCTAGCTGATGTAGTCAGTCATGAATGGACGGCGTTAGTCACCGAATGTGCAATTAATATGAATTAGGGGTTTCGTTGTTTTCTAGGGATGCGAGGGCGTCTTACTCCGTAAACTCTCAGAGTTGCCACATCTAGTAGGAGTAAGAGTCTAGTAGGAATTAAGCCAGAACACACACACTACTTGCCAGATACCTGTTAAACCTGTTAGGGTAAGGCTGACACAGGTATATTCAGGCTCCTCCTCTCACTTAGGGTTCAAGACGGTGGGATTCGATGAGGGTAGAATCTTCATAATCCCTGAATAAGACTCGATGAATAGCTACCTCCTATTTGTCTTACCACAATTAGGATTATATATCATCGTTTCTTGCCAGACGATAGAAAGCAAACAAAGACTTGGTCGCATCTGATATTCTTGTAACCTAACCGGTCCTGGCAGAACGTCGACGGTTGAAAATTAGGGCTCGTAAGGCAAACCCTGTACTATCCATTGAAGCGATAACCTTCATCTCTGACCACCCCAGATGTAGAATTTACTTTGACCACATTAAACGAAAGGCATTCAACGTGCTCCCAACCCAGTAACTATGACACTGTACACTCTTGGGTCGACATCCGCAGCGGTACTGCCGGTTTCTTTCTCGACATGTCCATATGATCGGATTACGGCAGTCGCTGTCCCAACAGCAGTGGTCGTTAATCTGAAAGCATCTGTTCTTGTTGCAGCACTGTTTTGACGGGCCCACAGAGTTAGTGATATAGAATGGATCTCGGGTACCTGAGCTAAGGACTCACGCAGTCATCTGGGCCGACGTAACGACAGCATAGCACGATACGAGGATGACGAAGAGACGCATGGTTGGAATTCCCGTGAGGTATATAAGTGCCAGTATTCTTGGAAAGGAAGAGGCTGTGAGATTGTACTCCGACTTTACTTTGGGGCGAGGATGAGGGTGTTATTTTGAAGCATCCCGTTTAGAGCTCATGGGCAACTCTTTTTCTACCCTATATAGATAGGTACCTCTTACTAACCCATGAATATGATCGGCGCTTCACTTAGTTGCGCATGTTAGCATGATTCTTTTTTTTCGTGCTTTTAACGCAGTCTACTTCAATAATGTTGGTAGCTCTCATTGTGATGAGAAGCTCTCCCTTGCGGCAGCCTCGCATCTTCAATTTGCTAAGGCGAAGCAGAAATCATTTCACCGCATATCGGAAATGAGGTGAGTGTGCTCCATCGGTTTTCTACCAATGGCAGTCAACCGCCCGACCTTCAAAATAGATAGTTGGAATTCGAAAGGACGGTGTTACGTCCCGGGTGTGGGAGACGAACGCTGAGATACTCAAGTCCTTTGCCTATTTAGCCTAGTATTGTCTTTTCTCGCCTCAGTTCGCCCTTGACGCACGGAAAATTAGGCCTTCGTGATAGGGATAACTCGCGTCGTCGCTTGGGAGCCTTGTCTAGTCTGCCCATTCTAACTAGTATATCCCGATGCCAGGCATTCGATGTTTAATTCGGAGACGCAGCCGTCACCAACGTGGTAATTTCAAGCCTCGTGTACGCCCATAATAGTTCTGGTTATAGTTTGAATATATTTTCAAAAGTGTATGCTCGAGACATATTTTTTTTAGTGTTAGAAGATGGGTAGTAGAACCCAGAATAAGAAGTAGGAGGACCCTGGAGTGCTCAATATCACCAGCGTCCTCTTCTCAGCGTACCCTCATGGTAATTCTTGGCCCTGTACCGTTTTTCGATAGAACCAAGGGCAAATATATCCGTTGAATTTGCATAAATTTCTGTTTCAGTATTCAGACATATGCCGTTAGAGCCATGCCGGCTTGGGATATCAATGTGTCAAGTAGCCGTTTGCAGGGTCAACGGATCTTTCGTAAAATATTGTACTTTCTAATTTCCTAATCGGTAAGCTGAGTCGTGGTCTGGATGTCACAAGGAAGATTTCTGCAAGTTTTTCTTTTTCGATTTTTCTTTTCCCAATTCGATACAGAGTTGGGTCGATGAAGACTACCAAACTCTAGTGGCGTATTCTTTCCGTCCCTTGCTTTCCCCTTTTCAAACCCTCATCACAACATGTTCACATAGATTCAGCAATAGTAGGTACCTCTAGAAGTGTTTAATGAGACGAATAGGGAGAACCGAAGCCCTTCGGTTTCGGGATGGTTGGATGTCTGATATCTTCAGAGAATGGAGTCTGAATCGAGTTTCTACGTGGTTCGAATCTTAAGAGATAAACAGATTATATTCCCAAACTATCCCTCATTATATACGTCGAGCAAGTGTTCGGCACCTTAGGCACCACGCCGGCAGAAGGAACATTTCGCGTCGCTTCTTACCTATCTCTGCCGATCCGAAGCCGGCCGATCCCGGATGGCTAAAGGCGGGGCTTAGGACGCAGCGCCCGGAACTCTTCAAGTACAACAACTATTCGTTTTGAGGTAGAAAAGACTCGGATGTAGCCTTATCAAAGATAGCAGTTATAATGTTTACTATATTATCTTGAGAACTTCTACCGTGCTATTTGTTAATAAAATACTCTTCGTATTGGTTCATATCTGTGGTAGACGGTGACGCCCTTCCTGCGGGGGAGCTCTGTCATGTCCTCCTACTCCACTTCCGAACGGGAACTTATCAACTGCCTGACTGCCTGATACGTCAACTATATATTTCTCGTATTGTACAATAGTGAACTGTATTGATTATTGCGTAGAAGCTGTCAACTCCTTTATAATAGCTTAATACTTGGGAGAATCTCATTCATACATGTCCTCTACCATTACGGGAAACCATGGCTCCTTCAGCAATCACAGAGACCATCTCGAGCACCTTGACGCTCAAAGGTGAAGAGAAGCCGGCGGGTTCCGCCACACAAATCGACGTGGAAGCCAAAGAGAAAACTCCTCTGGAAGCCATCTCCCACGGGATTTTGATGCCAGGCATTCCCACATTCCCAACATATACGTCGCACAGGAGACACACACTGGTTCACATGGCTGCCACATTCCGCTTCTTCGCCCGGTGCGGTTTCACCGAGGGACAGTCAGGGTGAGTTAATCTCCCATAGCCCTCATAAAACGACTTCTTATCTACTGCTTCTCTACGGCTAGACTCCGAGTATCTCGTCCATACTGGCTCAGACTTACATATCAACTCCACATCTCCTTGCCTGGAAGAACTTGGATGACTGACATCATGTTGCATAGACACATCTCGGTGCGGGACCCGGAATTCAACGGTCTGATGTGGATGAACCCTCTAGGCCGGCACTTCGGCATGCTCACGGCTGGCGATATGATATGCCTAGACATCGCCACCGGCAAGATCGTCGGCGGGAACACGTCGCGGCCTGCCAACGCCGCCGGCTACCTGATCCACTCCGCCGTGCACAAGCGGCGGCCGAACGACATCCATGCCATGTAAGTAAGCCATCAGGACACGTAGCTCCTTTTCCATATCTTGCATGTTATACCCTAGGCGCATGAAAAATGAAAAAAAGGGGGATTCCCTTCGGTAAAGCAAAGGGAATACGTTAGTACCGAACAGAGGTCAGAGAAGGGACTCGCCTATCATGCAGCAGCAATCGAAAGAAGAAGTGATGTCGCTAACCGACGTCGTCAAAAAAAAGCTGTCACGCCCATTCGAATGCAGGTCGGGCCTGGAGTGTATTTGCGCGACCCCTGGAGATGCTGAACCAAGGTACGTAGGCTACTCCGAGGCTCCACAATCCCACTGTCCCTGTTTCAATGCCACCGCCCACACCCACACCTACACACATATACCTGTTCCGGGCGGAACAACATAGTTGCAGTGCCTCGGAGCAGCTCCGGAGGAGTCGCTCCCTTGTCTGGCTCATCCCACGTCTTGAAAAAGAAGAAGAAGAAGAGAACACCGTTGCCGAATCGGGCATGCCAAGCTAACCCCGATCTGAACTGCTGCAGACGTATGCAATTTCCACAACGCGCACGCCGTCTACGCCCGCTACGGTGGCATCGTGTTTGCCGCCGAGGAAGGGGAGCACATCGCGGCGGCGCTGGGGGACAAGAACAAGGGCGTCATCCTGATGAACCACGGGCTGCTCACCGTGGGGTCGACCGTGGACGAGGCGGGCTTCATGTTCGGGCTGATGGACCGCGCCTGCGCGATGCAGCTGCAAGTCGAGGCCGCCGCCGCCAACGGCATCCCCAAGCAGATCATCAGCGACGAGGAGGCTGCCCACAACTTCAAGATGGCCAGCGAGGCCAACGTGCTGTACCGCGAAGCGCAGCCGGACATCGAGTACGAGCTCGAGGCGGCGGGCGGCGAGGATGTGCTCGCCAGGGGTTTCGAGAACCTGCGGATGGCGCCGTAGGCCAGCGCCTTATCTCCTAAATGGCATGATCGTATATAACTGAAGCGCGGCCCTCGGCAAAATTTTCACCCCTATCTACAAGGTTGCTTGCTTGCCGGTAATAGGCGCGGGAGACGCTGCGAGTTAATGGGACCCATCTAAGGTTAGGGGTAATAATAAATTGAAGTAAAAGCTCGGCCAAGGTTTTTTCTTTCTTTCTCGATTTGGGTCCCTGGCGTCTACTGAGCGCTACGTAGAAGGGGGTAGGAATCATCACGAAAGTAACCCTAACAAGACCAATGCAGAGACGTAGGATTGCCTTCTAAAAATTGAATACACGATGGTAGGCAATGATGCAAGGCGTACGAAAGTTAAAAAATAATTTCCCTTCATTAACCCTTTCGCTGCCTGGTGTGTTCGATCCACAAATGGCATAGCGTTGGAACGGGGAGATGACGGGATGATCCCGCAAATGTCAGGGACGGCCCGCATTTTGCGTCGTAGTGTTCGAACATGGGTTCTCTGCGAGCAAGCCATCGGATCGCCCGATGGTGATCGAAAGGTTTAAGTCACGGCTTGTTGAAAAGTAAAGGTCATGAGGGAGCAACCCTACCAACATACATAACCTCCTTCCTCTCTGGCTCAAGACAAGTAGATAGTAAATATTCCCGGCTGCAGATCAAATCGCTTGGAGGGCCATTATTTTAACGCCGAGGTTTCACGACGACAACCGAGCAGGTGCTCACCGAGGACAGGATACAGTATGGGTTGTCCCAGACACTGCCTCTACGCGACGCATAGCGCACACATTGCCAATACGACCTCGTTAGATGGGCTGCTGCTACTTGCGTCGGGGGGTGTGCAAAATTCTTTCATTTTCGCCGCCCCCTCCCCCCTCCACCCATCCCCGGAAATCTGCAATTTGTCTGCTGCTGCACATCAATCCCGGAATGGCGACCAGAGATGAGCCCATGCAATGAGCCTTCGGACGAGATCCGCGCCTAGATCAATACGACCAAGAACCTCAAACGTTACCCGGTCAGAGCTGTATGAGATTCGAGTTTTAGGCGCTAAACCTCAAGCTGTCAAAATCAATCTTTGCCAATCTCGTGTTGACGCTTCGGTTCGGTTCGGTTCGTGCGCTCGTTTCCCCTTTTTAGAAATAAGCACGCTATCTGTGTGTATCTGCAATTGCGTGCAGGATTTTCTGACGAGATCAGGGATGTCGCACTTGACAGATCGATTTGCCCTTTCCCGTGTACCTATTGTATACATCCCTCAACACGCCGGTCCTCGGGGACCCAGAGGTTGGTTTGCCCCCGTTGCCTACTCCCTGTTTTGATAAATTGGGTACTTGAATTATTATGAGATTGCTGCACGGCAAGTGAACTGATGAATCTCGGACGATCCTGCAGCAAAACACTCGGCTTGACACAGCGCAGGGAAGACGCCCACCTAAGCGAAGCCCCGACGGCCAATGGCGTGCTCGAATGCACGATAAGCCGTTGGCCTGCCCTTCAGTTATGCCGAGCGGGAGGTGTGGTGGCTTGCAGTCGACCCATCTAATTCCTGTTTGGCGTAGTTCGCAAGCTGGGGTAGGGTGCGGCTCTAAATGGCAACCCCCAATGAGCACACATCTCGCGAACGCTGTACGGCTCGGCTTTGGACTGATTAGGCTACTTCATCTAGGTGTAGGTGTAATGAGGCCAGACCTCATCGGCATTTCTATGAGCCATGCATCTCCATATGGCCTTGGTGCTAGGGGTTTATCAAGCGGTGCCTGGAATGCAACGACTTATTTCCAGATATCGGTGTTCCGATGGAGGATTCAACGTGCATCGCCCAGCTTTGGTAATTACGAGTACCCAAGCGTAAATTATGCACCGTGCTGAATCACCGAAGGAATTGTGACGACAACAGATAGATGGACCTACATTACGAATTATTCTGCGAAGAATTCATGTTCAACTGAAGCTCGGCTGAATCATTATTCGACCCCAAACTCCTGGGTGCCGTTGGGGTCACCAGAGACCAGAGCAAGGAATGAGGTCCCTGTCTAGCAAGGGCTAACTGAACATCACATCCACCCACTCAACTGCTAACAAGGCAGAAAATTTCTGCAAAATGAGTCACCTGTTGTAGAACTGTAATTTCCACTTCTCGTCATGACTAACTTGAGGAGCCAAGGTAGCGATAGACTTGTTTAGAAGTGCGTCAGTGACACTGTGAACATTCCAAGGAGGAACCAGGTCAAGACGGAAAGGTAGCTGTGGAATGACGGGCGAAACAAGCGGATGAGCTTCTGGAAATTTCTTATTTGCGTGAGACCTGGCTTTAAGACCGACTAGCCAGCAAGGATGAGTCATCCACTGTGGATCTAGCGGAGCTCAGAGAGAGGGTCTTCATTCTCTTAGCAAACCAGTCTATGTACGTGTATATTCTCGTGGGTTTGAGCTATACCTGTGTGTCAAGTCGGGCCTCTATCACCGGTACACAAGCACGACGGGCTCCAAACGTAACTAGGGCGGAGAATTAATCACGATTTGAGACTGTTGGCGTGGAACGAACTAGGAACCTTGGAACTCATCCGATTGAGCATCCCATCTGCCCTTACCTAAGAGGCTCTGTAGAACTATGTAGAGGTTCACGCACGGCAACGGCTGTGACTGGTAGCGTCCCCCTGGTGCCTGGATCATTATTGGGTGACGCCTCATCGGTCGAGTCGGATGTTGTGAAAGCACAAGTAAGACATTCGCTGAGGCATCGGGTCCTTCCGCCATTGGCACAGCTCAGGAACGCACGCAACAAGATCGTGGAGGGCCCATTAAGTCTCCTCCGGTGTAGGGAATGAAACAAAGATCCACGCTAGAAGACTCCGTAGAAGAAACATAGGCGAATGGGATACGCGGACGAGAAACTAGGCGGCTTACTTCAGCGCCTGTCCGGGCGGGTCCGCATTGCCTAGACGGAAACCGGGTGGGAGAATCCTCTGAAACGTGGCATAACAGAAGGCCTAAGAAACATGCCTGGGTGATGATAGTGCCAAGGTCCAAGGTGGATAGAGGTTCCGACTGGGTCAGCCAGCGAAGCCGTCAATAGTGGATGGAGCCCGGGTCCTGGTGGGTTCTGGACATCCGACTAGGTATCTCCATTGCTGAACACGTCTTCAACGTGGATTGGTCCGACGGAAGCACTGACGAGTCCAGCACGTCTGGGACTCGGCAGTCTACGAAGAGCAATGGCCGACCCGTATGCCATAGTGGGAACGCCCCGTAACCTAGCACAAACCCCATGGAAATGCACATGTGAGGTCGGACGGAACACGGAAGACAAGCCGGGACGGGAAAGGAAGAGACATAAGATCTCACAAGCACCATACAGCTCAAAGCGGTAATTGAAGGAGTACGGAGATGCTTTTTGGAGGGTCCCAATTGAAGAATCTGGATTGACCCGGGGGAGACATCATGCGACATTAGAGACGTTGTCCTTGTTTTCGACAGCCGTGGCATCCGTGGCGTTGAGGAAAAGCCAAGTTCTAATTAGGTATTCGTAGGCACCATTGTCTTGGATTGTACGTCAAAAGAGAATTGGGTGGAATTTTTCAAGTGTCGTAACACCACCATCCGCGCTAACGGCACTTGAGGGCGACGTGCCAGGGACATGGTTGGTAGAAGATGAGAGAAATATCCCGAGAGCTATGGATAGCCCTTGCTGCTGTTGTTCAGTCAGGTAGGAGCGGACGGAGCCTTACGATACCACAGCAAAACAACGAGCATAACGAGCTAGCCTCGATGGTGAAACTCTGGAAGCGACTTCCTCTACATGAGCTCTAGGCTCTAGCTTCCCATGTTCCTGCTGGGAATAACACACATTCTGCGGTACTTAATAAAATGATAGGCGGAATGTAATACCGTAACCAGCGAACGAGGTGGAGAGGTACCACGTCTGTCGAATTGGGTAGGGAGGTACACGTAGCCAGATAGTGGGGCATCAATTGATTAATCCCGTCTGTACATCTTGCAGCCATGAAAGCAAAGACCAGGCCTACCAAGATGAGGCAGCATATCCAACTTACAGTGTGTGGAGGTATTATTGCTTTTCGTGCAATGACAACCTCCCGCCTTGTTTCTATCCCGCGTAGGATTTTTTTATATTATATTTGCCTGGGTCGATATTGATGAGTCTTGTGGGGGTGACCCTCTCATCTCGCTCGGCACATTCTCCATATGCGAAAAAAAGTTGGTAACGAGGGCGTGTTAATCAAAGAGTCGAGAGCTGGAAAAACACCTCTGTGATTAAGGTAGGCTCCCAATTGATCGACACGTACTCGTGTGTATGGCAGCTTTGGTTGTTCCCGTAAGCCGAGGTGAAACAAGCTCGCGGGAAGCAACTTATGGTGCATAAGAACAGATCAATCAATTGTTAGAGCCTAAGGGTCGTGTCGACTGGTGGAACTACACACATACCTAAGTGTAGAGCTCGTACGCAAAGGTTCTCGCCCTCTAACGCCGACGTCATGTGCATATGTGGTTCATCTTAGGCTGCCTCGTCCGCCTTAGCCGCAAAAGACTTGTCATCAACAACATCAATGGATGCTCTTAATATGGAATTGATTACGCTAGACGTACAATGCTTAGGTTAGGTACCGAGCTAAGCATATATGGGGTCTATGCTGTGTCAAGGACTCGTTGCTCTTTGGTTAGCTATTCTGATCGAGGCTGAAGTGAAGAAAAAATTTTCCTTCTCAGGCCTGAAACATACTACCATCATACTTTCGTACCGCACTCGCACTCGAAGAAACAAGCGAGTCGAATAGAGACACGCCCGTGAGCTGCCCATCGCATAAGAGACAAGTTGCGAGAMAAGCCGATTCTGCATACAGTCCTAGGCAGGCTGGCCTTATTGTCTGTAATTTACTTGGTCTGGAACGTCTGTGGCATTTTAGATCTTTCGATCTTGCTGTCATTGTCCTACCGGAAGTGTCCCAACAAAATTTTTACAGTTCGCAACCTGCCTAGGAGAAATTGAAACTGCTAAACTTCGCTTAGAAAAGGAAATAAGCATAACAACAACATCAACAAGTCACATTCATCTTTATGCAAGGAGATCGATCTACTTGAAATTTGCGTGTTAAGAGTTGCCGTGTCCCTTAAGATACATGTATGTATGTACGATACGAGACTCTTCCAGGTTTCTCTATGTAGTCCACTCTACATGTATCAACTCTTGCATCTCGGCTGAGTATTCGCAATATGTAGAAACAAGTTTACGATGTTTTGATGAATAAGGCTATGTCTAAAATTATACATTTTATGTAGCTATGTGGGAATGAGTGGGTTTATGCAGCTGCATGGTTCCCAAGTACCCCTTGCATAAACCCAATCCCGTTCCTGAGCTGACGTTTTAATCGACCAAAGCATAACTTTGATAGGACTTTCAAAGCGGCCACTTGTTGCCCCGTAAGTTAGCTAGCATAAAGTCTAATAACCTGGGAAACCCAAGGAACACACGGCAAAAAAGTAGGCGTTTACAAAACACCTACGCCTACACCTATTATGAAGCTACCCCTAGCTCTACGTACACAGGAATTATAGCAGGATTGAGTTGACGCCAACCGGCAGATGTTCATTGGATCGATTGTCCGTCTGGGCGTCTCGCGCGGAAAAATTGTTTCGTTGGCGCATAGTCGGAATGGTGCAATTGGCCCTAATCCTGAGCCATTCACACCCGCCGACAAGTCCTATCGCTTTCCATCGTCTCCCTGGGACGTTTTTCCCTGGCACAGCAGTTTCAGTGAGACCGGACCCTGTACGCGTATAAACTGTATAACAGAGTTTTTCTCCAGACCAAGCAGCCTCATCTTGAATGGAATCGAATTAAATCGGGTAGGTAACATGAAGGGTCTGCCCGAGACCGCGGCGCCGTGCCGGAATTCTCTCTTGGTTGGTAATTCTCCGTGCGACATGAAGCCACTCCCAAGGCGTGTGTATGCATGTAGCGAATTTGCTGCGGGCGAATCCGCTTTCGGCCTCTCCATAGAGTAAGTACCCTCACTCATGGCCTCATTCTCAGCAGATCTTCGGTTGTGGCTGGKAGCTCTCTAATAAGTCTTATAGAATTATCGCACCATTTTCCTCTAGGCAATACTCCCTTACAAAGGGCCACGCATACTCATATAGTTGATAGATAGCATTGTACATAGTCTAGGCTTCTCGGCCGGTGTGAAGCGAAGGAAAAAAAAATAATGCCAATACGAACACCCTAGAGCTGATGTCCCCCATGGGGGCTAATGGCGATCATGGCATGCCCTTTAAGGACCATCCCTGATCGCGAAGGTATTAGGGTATTACATAGTATGTACACTTTACTCTGTAGGTGAATCAGCAGCCATTTGGAGTTTTACCCGGCTCTATACGCCGTTGTTAAACTAAGTGGTAGTTTCATGCGGTCGATAGCGAAAGCAGCACCAAGCAGCACCAGGTGCTTCCGCTACCCCGTCACTAATAGTGTAGACTAAAAACTGGGCTTGGCGATCAGGTGTTGTGCCTCCAGCTCGATGAGCCTGACGATCACGTCTGAGCATATCTGGGGAAAAAATGGTGAAATTGAGTAAAACGCCTAGCACATTTCTTAGGGGTCCCCACCAATTGAACGATTTTTGTGACTTGTGCATCCACTTCAAACACTAAAATATACGATCCACTAGGGAGAATAATCTAACTGCCTTATCTACAATGCCTAATGCCAACCCTTTTCCGGCGTGCTTCTCCACAGGGTGAATGGGAGCTCCCGCCTAGAGATGGTAAAGTAGGGTAGTAAGGCTCCTTTCATTAGGAAGATTGCTTGTCGGAAGTCTCCGAATGTCGAGATCACAAGTCACGGCCTTGGGAGACGGACATCACAAATATGCAAATCAATGAGGAAACTCAAGTGAGGGGCTTGAACTGTCTTTTTCGATTCCTTTGTGAACGAAGCTCCCATGACTCTGCATAATGCAGTGCCAAGCTGGAGAGGCAGCGTAGGCTATTCCTAGTCGCCTGAAACGAGTATCAAGTCCCATCAATCCACGCTGTACGTGGATGAGCCTGTGTCCCGGGTGGTTTCCCCCGTCACGGCTGCTTGCCCGATTCTAACGCCCTCGTCCTTATAAGACGACTTTCAAAACATGTCTGATCTAACCGACTGCTCCGTCAGTTCCCGTGCCAATAACCCCGATCCCGGCACCGATGTGCCATGCAATAGAAAAGCAAGTGATATCTCAATATTGTATCGTGGTACAACAGTGTCCGTGCCTATACCGGTAGCCCCCAATCGTACGCCCGCGGCTGGAAGGAAGTCGAAGACAGAATCCCGAAACGACCCAAACTTTTTATGATGCTGTGCTCCAAAGATGCTCTTGTACAACAAAGTAACAAAATAAGGTAGAAATGTGATCCTTCATGCCTGGTCGTTCTGTTCAAAAGAAATAGGAAAATAGAGGAAATGAATGAGTCGTGTAATGGTTTCGTAGAACCGGTGATGGTAACATGCTTAGTGGGTATAACAAGTGGAGTATTGGAGGTTTGTTGTTGAGTGAAGACTGCGTCTATTCGCTTGATATGCGTCTAGTAGGATCGTCGTCGTTGTTGTTGAACGCGGGCGTGCTCGAACGAGCTAGCATAGTCCCTCAATTGCTTCTTGGCCTTGTCTGATAATTGCGTCCCTTCACTTCCCGAGGAGGATGTACTGCGAAGAGAGCATAGGCTGCTGTGGGAGCTCGACGGTGTAAGAACCCGAGTTGAAGACGATGACGACGATTCTGAACGTTGGGATAGGTAAGAGTGCGGTAGGGGCGTTGAGCCGTATGGCTGAGCATTGCTGAAGTCATAGGCAGGAGGTAGGAAGAATTTGGATTGAGACCTCGGTGCTGTCCAGTTGTAGGAAGACGGGCCAGCAATTCCTGGAGTGCTGGCTGGTGTGCTCGCAGTCGAAGCCGTCTTCTCGAAATCGGAGAGCCTGCATGCCTCAGAGCAGTAGGTAGCACCGTCTGTTTGCCTGTCGCAGGCGAGGCAGAACTCGGGTTCCCAAGATAGATCGGACGACATGGTGCTGGATGTGTGTGTGGACGTTGGTATGTGAGATAGCAAATAGATGTTGCTAGGTTGTTCGATCGAGGTCGAATTGGTAGAACGGCAAGGAGAGCTTGGTCAACTGTCTTAGTTTACAGAAGACTACTGAACATATCCAAGTTGGAAGAGTCGAGGTGAAGGCTTAGTAGATGGTAGCTGTGTGGTGGTGGTGGATGTTCGAGACGACAAGACCGAGACGGCTTGGGCTGGTTTATACTCTTACGAGACAGTCGAAGATTGTATCATGTTCTGCTACGGTGTTGCAACGAAGCACGCAATAGCGGAGCTGTGATGGTTGAAAGAAAGTTGTTGAAGTCTACAGTAGCTGGCAGTGGACTCATTGGAAATAGTTTGGAGGAGACGAAGTTCATTTGTATGAATCCAACTTACACAGCCAGGATGGGGTACCTGGGTACATACAGCTTCTGGGTTGGGAAGGGTGCATCGAAGTCAGTCACATCAGCAAGCGTTTTGATCAGCAAAGACATGGGGACCCACCAAGCTAGACAAGGGCAATTAGCTCGGTGGAGCCATTTGCAACTCTGCACCACAGTACAAGAAGTGTAGGGGGGGAGGGGGGTCAGTCAAGCCTGCCTTCCAGGCTTCCCTTGTCCTTGCAGCGAATTCGCATATGGGCTAGTCCGTGTTAGAGCTAGCGCCAGAGCTGCTGCCGATCAACAACTGGGGGGTTCAGCAATGGTACGAAGGTACAGGGCAAGGGCCTCCTCTGACGATTTGTAGAAAAAATTCTGCTGCAGGTGTGTGAGCAAAAATTAGAAGGGGGGCGAGAATTAGAAAGGAGAGAGAGAGGGTGTTGCGGAGGGGCGTGTGATCTTGCATTCTCCATTTTACCTATTCTACGCGGTACACCCCTTTCCTCAAGGGACCCCCTCATTGATTCATTGCTAATTGCACCATTGCACCCATTAGCGACCCTGATGGCTCTTGTAACTGATCATTAACAGATGTTATGCCTGGCGAGTTCCGGTTTATGGCGGGTTTATGGATGAATAACCCATACCCTTGGTATATGAATATTCAATTGCTAATTGCTTGGTGCATATCCGGCCAATGCCTAAGCGATCTCGCTCTTTGCTGCCTCACGAGAGCGTCTTTTGTCGTGGACTGTCCTCAATGCCCAGAGCCGCTGTATGATTCCTTCGGCCAGCTCGAATGGGAGCTCTCTCAAAAAGCAATGGCTATGCGTAGCGCTCTGCGTACGGTGCCACCCACACATGCTGCTGGCATGATTTGCAGTAGTATGCAACATTCATGGGAGCTGGCCTCCTCGGCCTCTCATTCGCTGCTGGGCTTATTGATAATGTTTACTGTAGTCGAGCTATGCAAGCACTTGTCTGTGTATGCTGGTTGTGCTGCTCGGTGTATTGGTTGGGTGCACAATTACTTCATCTTATTTTGGTATATTACGGCCTATCAATGCCTGTTTTCTGCGACTTGCATAGCAATGTCGTCTTCTGAGAATTATACAGTAAAACACTACATATGTAGGGAGGATATACCCAGTACCTACATACGTAGGTAGCAGCAGAATAGCATATAAGACGTCGATGGAGATGGAGTGGAACCCGTGGGGGCGTCTTCTCGACAACCTTTCAACCACGGTTGCCACATCGCAAGTGTACGATCGTCAATTAATTAGGGACTGCGTAATGGACCAGCCGGAACTTCCCAATGGCAATGGCAGGAGAGCCTGCGCTTCCTGCGTACAGTCTGTCGGCTGGATTCTGGTTGGGTGGTCCAGGCAGAAAAGTCAAGTCCGTAGGCAGGCTAGCAAGTTGGCAAAGCTGGGACGCAGCAGGGCAAGTCAAGGCATACGTAAGGCCATGTAGGCCTATACAATGTGTGTATGCGAGTATGGTTGCACGACGACTATCATTTCATCAGTGCCTACGCATCGCGCAAATGGGCGAGGATGGGGATGGGGGAAAGAAAAGTGGGATTCTAGTCGATTGCGAAGAAGAGCGTATGCGAGGCGACGATGTTGCAGTCGAAGCAAAGAGAACTACACACTACACTACTGTGCAAAGCCGAGGAAAATGTTTTGCGGGGAAACAGCCAACATTCGCACGATAATCAAGCCATAATGATATCTTTTGTCGCACAATGTACCTTGTAGCGCGCAAGAAATTCCAGTGGGCGCGTCGAGTTGTGCGAAGACAGCGGTAGTACCACACCAGCCGGCCATTCATGACACAACATAACCTCCCAGTCCCTATACCTTACCATCTACCACCTACACAGTATAGCCCTGCTATAATATAGAGCTATGGGATGGTAACTGTAATGGCAGCATGCCACCGACCACCTGAACTGTCCACAATATCGATGCAGGTCTTGCATACCCTCTACACGCTTCTACGGACGCACTCCTCAATCCAGCCTGTCTCATTGGCTCGTGTATACTTCCAGAGAGGATGGCAATTTATGAAAACCGCCTAAGGTGCCATCGAAATTACCACTTCTCTCACCATATTCCAATCATGTTGGTCCTCTGTCCACGAAACTTCTATTCAGGTTCTTCACCTGTGTGGCTGCTACCCCCCCTTCACTATCAGTTCCTGCCAACATCATCGTCGTTCATGGGAAATTCCGCGCATGGATGACACATACAGCAGAGACACGGCTGCACCATTCGCCTTCGCCGGCATAACAGCGACAATCGCTACGCAATGGCTAGTAAATCTAGATCGGTCACGCCTACGGGAGAAGCCAACCTCAGACAATTGTTGACTTAGTTGAAGACGACCATCCTTTTTAAGAATGCTTCAGCTTCTGACATCATCGTACTTATTCCAAAACCTGACTGCTACAGCGACGCTAGTTCTACTGAGCGGGAAAACCCCCCAGGATATGGTCATTTCATTTCATGGATGCTCCCAACCACATCCACTACGGCCGGTACCTTACATCGGCCGACCAATCTACCAGTCATTTTCCGACCCATCCGATGAATCACGGGGAAAGGCTGGAATGGGGGGACCCTTCGTTATCATCAGCATCACGGGTTGCCCGAAAGAGACATTGGTGCTCAACTAGCTTAMCCTTCCTGCCAATAATCCAATTAGGACAACAGCTGACATCTCCATGCTCTAGAATATTAGTAGGATGCTGGTAGTATGAGCTGCAGAATGCTCATGTCGTCAGCTCTCTGTATCATTTCCCCTTATCCCTGATGTTTAATCTATTGGGAGAAGGGTGCTGAAATACTACCTACAGACACCTCGGGGCTACAGTAGATCTACACGCAGCAGGCATGGTCTACGGAGAGGATCTGGCGCCCGAAGGGTTTGATCGTTGGCTAGGCCGAATGAAGAGGGAAGAAAAAAAAACTAACGAACTTTGCCTCCATCGTCTCGTAGCTTGGAGCTTCACACGATCCATGCCTCGCAAGTCGGATCTCCAGGATCTCTTCTCCAGCTTCTCTCCATGTTCATTCAAGGCCAAGTGGTCCCATTGAGAGTAAGCGATTGAGAGACGAGCTTTACTGGCAGTACTGCAGTGGTCTAGGATGGCCGATTTACACCCAGCAGGCGAGAAGCCCTTGTTGTGGCAGCCGAGGACAGGACGCTAGGCCGAATCCGATTTGACCTGCGTCGAAAGGCGGGGGAATCTCCTGCAGGTTCTCGCAGCAACGTCGAGCAAATTGGTCCAAATGGTTCCAATCGACAGCCACCCTTCGTCATTGGCTGTTGGTTGGAAGCTGCAGTGTGTGTGGGCTAGCCACACCTTTTCTCGTTCAACTCTTGAGATCGCCACCTGATAGCTCGTACCAAACTTGCCTGCTCCAAGGCGATTTGCCTTCATGGAGACTAGAGTCTACATACTTCGGCGCACCTAGCAGAAAGGGGACCATAGGTGCTATTGCGAATATTGGACCTTTCATTTGATCGGGACCCTGAATCTGCAGGCCTGCTGTGTTAGAATCCTCTTATGAAGCACATCAATTCTCCACTCGGCCGACAAATCCCAAACATCTCCAGGAACCGCGTAAGTACTTTGATAAGATGCTAGGCTGATGAACGCTATAATACAACCTCATTTGGCACTACTGGCCTTGTCGGTCTAGTGTAGCGGACAATGATACTAGTGTAGGAAAGGCCCCTAACATACTGACCTAATCAAACGACGCTCAACGACTATTTTGTGCTACCCCATACATTAGGTATTTCGCTTCTGGAGCACTGCTAGACGTTCGGGTGTGTCGATATCACAAGTCTCAACCATAGCTTGTGGCAACTTATCCGATGGCTTGAAGGGCGACAGCATACACTAAGAACCGCAAACAAGGCTGTTGCGAAGTCGGGTCCTTTCGAAAACAAATTATTTCCAATGCGGATAATCGAAAGACGGGCACTTTACTCTGCAAATTCTCTCACAGGTGTCAATATTTAGCAATATATTCGCAGATAACGTCCCCATCAATTATCGGAGTCATGAGGCAGTTGATTGACCTAGCTGACATGCGCGACGCTGCGAAGCAGGCACCTATGAATGAGACTCACTACTGGGGGTCTGCATGTCTTCGACAACGTTCCTTGCTACCGTTCTACGCGCGACGTACATAGGACTGTTACCCTGGCTGTAAGTAGCTGCGCGGCCGACGCAACAACACGGGTTACTTGAATGAGGATATATTCTCCCATGTCGTCGAGCCCACCCTTACCCGGCTAGTTCCACGGCAAAAACTTGACTACGAACCTCGAAAGGAGGGTCCGCGTGGGATGTATATGTCTTGCTTTGGATGCCTATCTCTCGGATATGAATAGGCATGCGTCCAGAGCATGTGGAATATCTGAAACTGCTGAAGAGGAGGTGGGTACATGATAGATAGGATAGATGGAGAGTCGAGTGTGAGTGGAGCGCTCGCCCGCAGTATAGTCACATTAGACTATCCACTTAGATCTTGTTTATCTCGGCAAGCAGTGTACCTAACACTCGACGGACAAGATGAAGTCTCCATTCATAGCCATCTCGTGGGAGATAGCCGTCTCCTAGTCTATTCCACTCTGGCATGTCAAGCTCGGACTCCTGAAGGAGCTAGGAATCATAGTCTGCAAGCGATGACGACTTCCCGGCCTCTCATCAACGATCACCAGATCTTTCATAGCTCCTGCGACTAAGCTCATAGAAGCAAATGGGCATCATGCCGCCTATCCGTGTAGAGTCAATCTATAGGCAATTGCTACGAGATCCCCAGCTCATTGCGCAATATAGTTGGGGACGCTATACCATGTGTGCAATCGATGATGGGTCAGTTTATTACCAGATAGTCGATCTGATGGGAGCTCCTTATTCTCCTATCTGCAGGGCGCTCGGCGATTCGCTGGGGTCACATTCAATGCACATGTGCAGAAGCAGTCCCCATTATATTCAGCAGGTAACCCCGTGAAGCTAGGTCACCCGCAAAAGAAAAGGGGCCTTGTGTCTTGGATGCTGACGAAACAGAGTAGCACGCGGCTGGTTGCGACCTAGTACGAATGTAGGAAAGGCAGACTGTGGCTTGGCTACGGGCTACCTAATCTATTCCGAATATTCGCCGTTATCCCCCAATATTCGCATCTCATTGCATCTTTTTGTACAGCATCTCCACCAGGCGTAGGTGGAGAAAAAGAAGGGGTAGGGAAGATCCCTATCACATCTCTCATACATGACACTATGTATGCGAACACTTGCGACAAACCAACACCTGATAGAGCAATTGCCATGGTGTCAAGACAGTCCAACCGAAACGGGAGCGGAAGAGGGAGTTGTGCGCAAAGCCAAACTCGGACCGTAGGTTAACGCAAAGGAGGTCGATATAACGACCCGGAATCTTCCATATGTCTAAAACCCCCACGCGCAATTTCGTCATGTTTCCATGGCACGTCGAAGTTGACGTTGATGTGATTCTTACATAGTAGCATACAGTATGCGCCCAATATCCCGATCCAATCCGGCTATTCAGCTGTGTCTCAGTGCCATTCGTACCGCGAATAGCCATTCCCCTTCGAAGGGGGAAATGTAGGGCAATATCGATCATTGATTGGCCCTTGCTCTCCCCTACCCCCGGGATATAACCTGTCACATTTCCATTTTTGTAAGCGAGATGCCAAGTTGGGTCAGGTCGGCAGAGAACGTGTGCATGAACAAGTGGGCTTCCTTTAATTCGTAGGGTACCCAATGAAGGGCCAGGAACGCATCATGGCCAAGCCACAGTTGTTCGGATCCCGACTGCTGGGAAATTGTGTGATGATGGGACCTTAACCTCTTTTGGAGCAGAAACCTTCCGCTTGGCTCCGAGAATTCCTCACCGTAAGCGCCACCTAATGAAACGACCCAGGCTAACGGGTTCCTCGCTGAGTGAGACTGTTTGCACGAGTTCCAACATGGCGGTTTTCGGCTCGTTGGGAATCCGAGACCAAGGTAAAGAGGGAGGACAACTCGAAAGGGACGGAACGAGGCGAGCTAGCGAAGCGCACGGGTTTGGTGGAGCTTGATGGTCCGTGAAAAGCGGTAGAAGCTGTTATTCCCTTGAGGATATTCCTTCAAGGTGTATCCCTACCAGTTCATAGCTTGGGCACCCTCGCGGCGCTAAACTTTGATCAGGGACAGTTGGCGGCCTGAGCGTGCAGTTGGGGTTTGAAAGATAGGGACTTTCGACAATCTCTTGATCTTCATCGGTTCATCTTGCTCATTCAGCCTCCTCGACGTCTTTGTTGAGATTAGCGCTGATGTTTAGTATATTCGCAAGCAGACTATCTAGGCTCACGACCCCTACGAACTCCCTATTACGGGGTCCTCGCTATTCTGCATTGGACCAAGAGCTTGTCTATTACTCAATGGCTAAGCTCTTGGGATCTGAGTCGTCAAAGTCCGATGGCCTGATCGCAAGAACGAAAATAAGTCGTGCCTCTCACCCAACTTGGGAATAGTGAACGCCATTCTCACGTCAGAGGTCTTGATTTGGAACGGAACGAAAACGTGAACGCCGAATCTATCGCTCACCTAGGCTTCGGGAATCTCTTCTTCCAGAGTGCTGGGTCTGAGTCGTGGTGGTGTTTTCATGCACGCCCTGCAGATTTACCACTCCCCAGGGACCTGGAGCCGAGTTGAGTACCTATAGAGGTATAGCTCGTCAGGGCTGAGTTGAACTTTTGAAATAGGAGCGTTTAGTGCATGGCAAATCGATTGGTTATAACGGAACCAATACCGCACCTCACTATCACCAGATGGGCTAGGCGGAGAACTACAGCTATTGAACTCGGGTCTCGGGAGCAATTTCATGTTGATCGTTCATAAAGCCAAGCAGCACTCTAGGTTCACATAGCCATAGTCGAACGTGCCATTGAGTGGCAAAGACGCACGTGGGATACTCGATAAGGAGCGCAATTCTTTCATTCGGGCGTCAATGCTGTGATGAATTGGGAGGTATGTACGGCCTAGTCTAGAACTTCCAACTGCTTATTATTTCCGTAGCCTAATTACCTGGGCGCATAACGAAAGACGCCGTTAATAAGTCGACAAACGAGATATTGATACCCCAGCAGGTCTAGTCCTGTGCTATTTGCTTACAAGAGGGACAAACATGCAACAATAATATCATCATTTGGCAACTCCATCGGCGGGTTTCATATGCAGGAACCAACAGTTGCATGATCATTGAAGCCCGTAGAGCCTAGTCCTACCGGACTATCCATCTTAAGCCAGTTCCAAATATCATATCTGACTACATACTTACAATTGATTTGGTGAGATTTTGGAGTTGGAGTACGCGGCGCTATGCATCCCGTTTAGGTGCCTTGCAGATAAGATTGGAAATACTACTTCAAACAATGTTGAGAACGGAGGATTTGTATGACGTCTCTCGACGAGGTGTGATTTAACCCGCTTACCGGCAGGATAATGTAGTCACATGAGCATCGTCTTGCATCGTGTGGCACAGCCATACCTCATAACATGATGAGGATGGTGTAGGATGATTCCATACTACTCAGATGCTGGGCAGTGTGGCTCTGGACTTCCCCAATATCCATGCAGTCAGAGCTCCTACGTATTTTAGACCATAACCACGCGAGAATGCACAATCCCAAGCACTGGGCGTCTCGGCACTATGACATGGTTCGCGTGGTCTAAGGCGAAAMCCCTGGGAAGCCCAAGCCGCTAGATGGAATGTCAATGGAGAAACATGTAATGACAAGAGACTAGCTGGCTTAGCTTCACGCATATCTCCATCATAATCAAGGATCGACGTATCACGAGACGTGAGGCGGGAGCAGGGCCATTGACGATGCCTTCAACCCTAGGGTCACMCCCACCAGCCTATCTACGATGATTATCGCCCGTTAATCTCACTCCACTTATGTCGAACTTTTACTAGCTTAGTCCCCTAAAAGATAACCATGTTCCTAAGAATAAGCGAAGGGACCTGGAGGGACCTTAATCATAAATTATTAATGACCAGATTTATCATGCTCGTAAATCGGTTACCATCCTCGCTGAGCCATGGCTAACCTAGATTGAAATCAAGGCTCTGAGTTTGCTATATGTCCACCCTAACCCTTTCTCCTCCGGCAATGGGTGAACCAGGCCAGCGCGGTCCTCGTTCAATTAAGTACGCATGTTGGTACTTCATTATACGGTCCGCAAATGTCATTGAAGTGCGAAATGACGCGAATACGATAGCCTGCATCGAGCTATGAGCTCAGACGGGGTAAAAATCGCGAGAAAAAAGAAAAGGCGGAATTTGTCAGACCCTTTCAACCCCGGACTTTTTCTTTTCTCCCCTTTCCCATTCTAAGTCTTTGTCGATGGCCAGGAATAAAACCCTGTGCTTTGCATCGAGACTTGACCTAAACGAGAAAGATAATCCCGATCATTGTACCGGCCGAGTCACTMCCCCAGCCAGTGTTGGGACCCCAGGTTATTGAACATTCCTCAATTGCATGGCAATGTCACGGATTTTCATAAGCATTAGTACGGACTTTAGTACTGATCGAGTTAGAGGTATTGAGATCCTAAGAAAGGGACCCAGTTCCAACAGCTTTTTCTTAGTTGATAAGAGATCTGCTATAACATGTATTTGCCCACTAGTCCTTATCTATTATACGAACCCGAGATACCCATGGCTGCCATGACTGTCGCAAACCGTTACTTGCAAGGTAGAGCGGGAAAAGCCGTTTACCCTATCTCCTTAATACATATCTACGTACACAGCCTTTTCCTAGAATCGTTAAGCTGCAGAACTGATCCAAATTTGACACTCTTCACAAGGGGGTAGATGGAGTCTTTCAATAATGATCAACGCTACAGTGCGTGCGATAGGGTCACCCCTTTTGAATGTGTATACGTGCGTGCGCATGGCTTTTTAGCGAACTGGAGAAGAGCCTCTTCAACCTTAGTTGCATCAAGTGCGGTCCCGCGGTTACACAGTAACAACATTTTTGTAGAATCAAACTTCATGTCAAACAAATAACCCTATTCTTTTCGATTATGTAACCGACTATTCTATATCCCGGCCAATATAACCAAACTACTGCATGCACTCATTAGCCAGCGAGGCGTTCTGGCTGTGTGGCCAATTAGCATCCATGAGAGGTAGTTCTAGAATACGTATGTCTTTCGCAGAGATCCGTGGTTCATGGCTAGTTTAGTAGAGTCGGTGTTGTTACTAAGACACCATGCTGGCACTATGGATGTTAGCACCAACGTTCTCTATGTAGGTAGAAGATAGGGCCATGCGTGCATGAACACAGTGATGCAGAATGGGTCTTTTGAAGGGGCTAACGGATGTCCGAAGCGGGCTCGCCCGTGGTACCACGATAGCCTTATCAGCAATTATCTATGTACAAAAGCATCCGGTGCAACAGGTTGAGAACAGACCTACACATGTAGATGGATAATATGTAGTGTTACCATGTAAGTAAGTACATGTTATTCCCGATGTTGAATCCATTAACTCGCAGGCAATAACAATAATCTACCGTTTAAGGACATCGAGATCTTATTCGCTCGGATAGGTAGATATTGACTTTTCGAGTATAGTGGAACCGCGCCTTATGAATACATGTATGTACATACATAATTCAGTCGCACCAGCTAACACCCCGCATTCTACAGTCTTGGCATGGATACGTACCTGTGCCCCTACAATTGAATGTAAGATCTGGTTGCCAGTTTGGGACAAGCCGCTGTCAACTTGTTGGCTTTCCTCTTTTTACCAGAATCAGAAAATGAAGGATTATCAACCTTGCACTAACCATGAAAAGTCGTCGTCAGCCGCATTAGAGTATTGATGGCTCGACAAGTACGTACTTCTCCAAATCCCATCCATGGGTCAATCACGAATTACGAGATGCCCACAGGCCCTGTGGATCCAACCCCATGGCGGTGCTCGAAACTTGGTCTGCCACGATCTGTCATGGCGATCATACGCCTTTTCGTCGTCTGGGGGCTGTTTCAATCCTACCCGTAAGCTTCGGGTCTCGAGTGTTGATAGCAGAGTTCACCATGGTCCATAGCGTATAATCAGCAAAACCAGTCTGTTGCATGCCTAGCGGCTTCAGATTAAATTCGTATTATTACACCCATTCCGTTGATCCCGAATTATCGTCTTCCTAGGCTGCATAGTAAGTATTACAAAAGTTCTTCGAGGGAGATCTCCAGGGGCGTGGATTCTACCCAAGGCTAGACCCAACAGTCAAAATAAACATGAGCCAGGAAGACGACATGTCATGTCATACAACGGCCGTCTAACCATGGCCAAACGCCGCCATTCTAAGGTTAAGGTTCGTATCTTCCCTTCGCCCTAGGTCACACGGCACTCTCAGTGTTACCCAACTCCTACAAAACCTACATTCTTACCTAAGGAAAAAAGCTGACTGGTAACAGCAACAGAACTCGCGTATTTCTCACGCAACCTGCTACGTACAATTTACAATATATTGCCTTACTGCATGTAATCTCTGTCGCGTAACCTACCATCGGCTAGTTCGCGACGCAGTTGCTCAAGTTAACTTTAAAGAATTCTAGTTTCCGTTACTACCGGTACGCCCATTCTAGCGCTGTGCACGAAGACATCGCATTCAAGGGGTAGCATAGTAGCATATTGAGAAGGTAAGCCGGTGTGCGTGTGATGAGGCGAAACAAGTCAATACGCCTTAACCTAACCTCACATCGTCCTGCGTCGATCTAGCGCCCTGTTTTGCACTTATTAAATTGCCCATGCACTATGCGTAGAGCATACCTAGATCAGGCGCCTAAACTGTATCTTACATTGGACATATTCCTATCTTGCTTTTCTGCAGGATCACAATGCTACCAGCTCGTTTCCTTCCTGTTCGAGACTCGGCCAGGCCCTCCTCTCGAATGGATAAAAAAGGGACGCCAAGGAGCAAAGTTCCATAGCAGAAACAAACTACGATGGTGGCGACGAGACGCAGGGTCTATTTCCTGCATGTCTTTGCAGCGTTTGCTTTTTCTATAGCACGAGGCACGATTCCCACGTTCTCGAACCCGTGGCTGCTTCCATACCTGGGTAAGGCTCATATTTACGTCAAGTTCACGTTATTCCCAGCCTGGCTTGCGACTTTCTTTTCCATGGTCACACATGTCTCTTATTAACGACACGCCCGCTGCTGACCTAGCGCATAAGCTAACTAATGTGGCTTCCCGTAGCCATTGAAGGATCCTGCCACGTCTCCTCATTGGCCCCTCCGCACCGACGTTGCGGTTCTTATTTCCTATCACACTTGTGGCTGCATGATGAAGCTTATGGAACGCCCTGATGTTTACTGACTTTTACCTACTGGAGTTCGGATCGTACAAGGTGTAATCTGAGACGTTAGTGTCGCACGTTACCGTTAACAACCTCCCTTGCTCTGTGGCTGGCTGCTAGAGGACCGAAAGGGTGGACGATGGCTTGAGATCCCTGGCAGAAACATTCCAACTCTGACATATTGATGTTAGTGCTGAGCTCTCTACCACAGTTTGAAGCCACAATGGCACCAGGATCGAGCCTTATGATCGACCGTCCCAGCGGGCTGGTTCACGGGAACTTTTCTCGCGTTATTTCTCCCAATCTTTCGGATAGGAGTCATCTCCAACCATGGGATTGCCGCCGGCATGGCACTGACGTTACGGAAAGGGGAACCACAGCGAAGGTGTACCAACCCGTAGAGGTGCGCATAGCTAAGCCCGGTCCCAGGCACGGAACCGTGCTGCCGAAGGAGAAAAAGCAAGATGCACGCTAGGTTCATTCATGGTTCGGGAATAACAAACTCTTACGGGGAGCCATTCAAAAGGACAAATACGTTTACAAAATAACTTCGCCACTTCGTTTCTGTAGTACGATATGCATCCCATTGAGAGTTGAAGCCTGCGCGACGGAGAAGAAGCTCCAGTAGCTCTCAAGGAACAAAATGCCCTACTACGACGGCTGTTGACGATTGTCTCCAATAAGCGCTTGCCCTCCCGAAGGATCACATTAATCAGGCCATGTCCTGATGCTTGGTATGACATTGGAGCGTACTGGGATCGTGGGCGACCTAAGCTGCAAATGCACGGGATGATAGCAACAATTTGCGAACCAAAATTTTGTATATACGACAGGATGCAGGCATTGTTACTTTAGCACGAATTGATCCAAAAACAATCCTGCTTCTCCGACCGCCACCTATAGGTGATAACGCACAAGGTATTTAGTCTCGAATGTTGCTGTCTAGGTGTCAGCGTGACTTTACGTCTCAAGCTTGCTTATTCGACGCCGTCCAAGGATAGAAGACGTAACACTTTTTCGCATAAGGTTGTGTGGCAGCACATCGCCTCACTTCAATGCAATGCCCCTCTGCGGATAAATGGCTTCGTGTGACGCCGGCAACTCGCGTCTCTATCGAGAGGAGGGTTGCAGCAACCCGGATCGCGATTGGGGGATCATCTCACTCGCCAAGTAGGACCTATATTCATCTACGCTGCCTCCCGATGAGGGCGTTTTGACTGGACTGTAAGAAATCGCATACATATATTATGTTATGTACATTCTTGCCCAACGTCCATTGCATAGTAGCCTTATTAGGCGTCAGCAGTCATGAGACCGTGTGCGTATGCACCTTGCCGTCCCTGCTTGTCTATCATAGTGCTTGCGTCCGAGATCGCTGACGCTGCAATACCACGCTGGTCTTACTTGGAGGGAGGTCAACACTTTACTACCACGGCGGCCGGGGGTGGGTGTGTGCCTCCAATTGCCTTCCTGTCGTGCCTTTTTTTCTTCTTTGAGCTCATCGCGAGATGTTGACTTTTAATTTGGATGTTCGACTTTGCAGCCCTCAGACATTTTCCTGCCCTCCTGCATGCCATCGCACGTTGATCGTCTTTGAATCGGCAGATGCGAGATTTGAACCGCTACCAGTGACGCGTACTTTCTGTTTCGCGATCACTCAGCAACCCCCTTCCACATGTCGGATACTATAGTCCCGACGCCCCGTTCTAGATAGGTAATTATACCGCATACTTGCTTTGACTATCGTGACCATCGAAACATCATCGGCAGGAGGCTTGTCTCGCGCCGACGAGAGCAACCCCGTAATAAAAAGATGGCGTTTCTGTGCTTATTCCTTACCCGAGCACTAGACACCGAGCTTGATAATTACGCCGAGCTTTCAACCATGCTCCCCTCTCTCCTCGATGACTGATTAGTTACTACGGGAATTGACGTTCACTAGCCCTACCGGACGTAAAACGGGTATAACGATGGGAATACGGAGGATCAAACAGCCCGCTCCCATCCCGGGCTTTGTTCGGGTTGAGTTGAGTAATACGAAGGGCACATCTGCGGGTTGAAATAACTAATATGAATGAAACAGAGCCGGCGATATCAAGATCTCCATGGCTTGTCTCGAAACTCCATCGCCGAAATATACAGGCTTGACGGCAGCAAGAGAGCAGGCATTCAATTGGACGGGCTCGTACGACTAGATGTGAGATCGTTATGCGGTGCTTTGTCCTTGCTCCTTGATTTCGGAAATAGACGCGAGCTGCTGAGTTCTCTTGGGATCGTCTATGATGAAGATTGATACTTCCGGGAAAGCGAAAACATACGTGCAGTAGAAGCCAGGGTTTATATGCTGACCATGAAACAAACGCAGGTCAAAGTTAGCTCCGTTTCTGAATGAGCTCGCTTTCGCTATATCTGCCGGCTGAGTCAAAGCCCTCTTATTCCCCAAGCAATGCCGTCTCTCGCGGCCCCTAGCTACGATAGGGGCAGGAGGAACAAGCTGAGTTGAGATAGGGTCTCCTTAGCTGGTGCCGTCATTCTCACCTTCCAGACAAATAGGCATTGTTGACGCGGTGGTGTTAATGGATCACTCTCAATTCCATTGCAGGGTGGATAAAGGCGCTTGTGCCCTTAATGTGGAGAATGCTGTCACCGACGCTCGTGGTGACAGGACGTGGTGTCATTAGATATGCATAGAGCATCCATATTGCGTGAATAGTAGTGGGCATTTCGATCAGTATCGTTCTCATTGTGTTAGTTTGGAAGGATACCGTTCTGTCCAGTTTGCTTGCTCGCATTAGTAGGACCGTATCTAGTGATACCTTTGACTATTATGTTTGTAGGCGGTTCTTGACCAAGGCTATATAGGTATTTAGCAAGAACCTAAAAGTAGGAACAGCATTCGAGCAATTGCTAGAGGCATGAGCAGCCATGAGCGAATTTTGAAGATGTGGTGTCTAGTACCTCAAGAGGTAGAGATACAGTGCTTGCCTGTGTTCTCGCATCTCATAGCCATAGTACAGGAAGACCAAGCCTCAGTTATTATGATAAGGTACCTACCTTAGGTAGATATTAACTTGGTAGAAATGTATTCGAACTGAATACATGGCACTCAGTTTGAAAGCATTCTCTCTTGAAGCATCTTGGAATTGATAGTGTAGGTACTTGGGTACTTTATGACGTTGAATTAGAGTGCATGGTGCGCACAGACCAAGTAGCTTTCGATGTGGGTCACCACGTACGGTGAATTAACTTTTCCATTTCCCGCGGGGGAGCTCCAAAATTTCTAGGCGGGAAACACTTTCTGAAGGTCAAGAGGCAAGCTTCGCGACACGAGATTTCGACCAGGACCTGTCCCCTAACTATTTGTATAGGGTCAAATTTGGTGTCCATTTTCTGATTCTGTTCGATAACCCTAAACACCCAGGGATTACGCCGGCGCACCTCCTTCAACATGCAGGCTCCCGTTTTGGTTATGAGTGAGAGCCCCTCCATGAGCTTGCATAGCTATCACGAGCACACATAATGCTAACCAGCAAACCCAGACACCCAAAGCGGTGATAGACAGACTGGACGAAAAGCCCAACTGTCGAACATTGCTGCCGCGAAGACGTATGACCTCTCCCTCCAATCCTCGCCCAACTTGTGCTAAGCCCAACTCTATAGTGTTGCCGATATTATTCGATCATGCCTCGGTCCCAAAGCTATGCTGAAGATGTTGTTGGATCCTATGGGCGGTATTGTGTTGACGAATGATGGCCACGCTATCCTACGAGAAATCGAAGTGTCCCACCCAGCTGCGAAGAGCATGATCGAACTCAGCAGAACACAAGACGAGGAAGTCGGTGACGGCACCACGACAGTCATTATCATGGGTCAGTACTCTAATTAATATAGACTTGGAAAAATCTCAGCGCTAACTTCGAAGCAGCTGGTGAGATTCTAGCACACGCCCTCCCGCAACTAGAGCGAAACATACATCCAGTCATCATCATTTCCGCCTTCAAGCGTGCCCTCAAGGATGCGCTAGAGATCATCGACGAGATATCCCTACCTATAGACATCAACGACGACAAAGCCATGTTCGGCCTGATTTCTTCTTCTATCGGCACTAAGTTCGTTTCGAGATGGACGGACCTGATGTGCAGCTTAGCTCTCAACGCCGTCCGAACAGTCACCTGGGAGGAGGTAAACGGCAAGCGAGAAGTCGACATCAAGCGATATGCGCGTATAGAGAAGGTACCGGGTGGTGAGATCGAGGATAGCAGAGTCTTGGACGGCGTCATGCTCAACAAGGATATTACCCACCCGAAGATGCGAAGGAAGATTGAGAACCCGAGAATCGTTCTCCTGGATTGCCCGCTAGAGTACAAGAAGGGCGAGTCTCAGACGAACATCGAAATTACGAAAGAGGAGGACTGGAACCGTATTCTACAGATCGAGGAGGAGCAGGTTAAGGCCATGTGCGAGTCAATCCTAGCTTTCAAGCCTGATCTAGTGATTACAGAGAAGGGTGTCTCGGATCTTGCGCAACACTACTTCATGAAGGCCAACGTTACTGCCCTGCGCAGAGTTCGGAAGACGGACAACAACAGAATAGCCCGAGCTACCGGCGCAACCATTGTCAACCGGGTGGATGATCTTCAAGAGTCCGACATTGGAACGAAGTGTGGTCTATTCGAGATTGAGAAGATCGGCGACGAGTACTTCACCTTCCTCACCAAATGCAAAACGCCCAAGGCTTGCACAATCCTACTCCGAGGACCTTCCAAGGATATCCTGAATGAGATTGAGCGAAATCTCCAAGACGCTATGGGTGTAGCTCGGAACGTTATGTTCCACCCCAGACTCTCGCCGGGTGGTGGAGCTACGGAGATGGCAGTCTCCGTACGACTGAACCAACTAGCGCGAAATATTGAAGGTGTCCAGCAATGGCCGTACAAGGCAGTGGCCGACGCCCTAGAAGTCATTCCTCGAACCCTGGTACAGAATGCTGGCGCCAGCCCGGTAAGAGTTCTCACCGAGCTTCGCGCTAAGCAAGCAGAGGGCAAGAGCTCTTGGGGTATTAATGGAGATACTGGAACGATCGTGGACATGCAAGAGTACGGTATCTGGGAGCCCGAAGCGATCAAGCTTCAGAGCATCAAGACCGCTATTGAGGTAAGTTTCATTAACTATCTCTACTCGGACTCTATACTAATACTTTGACAGGCTGCTTGTCTCTTGCTGAGAGTTGACGACATTTGCAGTGCAAAGAAGGCACAGCAAGTGGGAGCCCCAGGATTAGGTGGCGGAGATGACTAAAGGAGAACCAAAAAGAAAATAATTGACGAAGATATCATGCAAGCCTATCACAAATACTGAGAGGACATACCCCTGTACCAACGGCTAGTCTAAAGTCACGAGATAGATGAATTAGATGGCTTCGCTACCATGCTGACTCATTCATGACTCTATTGTAATACCTTACTCATCGACGAGACTCCTGTAGTTTGATGGTACAAAGACAGCTGGACTTGTCTCAAGTGAGTTGGCATTGCCTTTTTGGTGCTAATCGTCCAAACCCGTGATTATAGTGTAAGTTAATACGAAGACTGAGATTTTTGTTCCCATTGCAAGCCGGTTTGGCTGAGACTCCCATCCCAAATTATGACAGCCTGGGCCTGTAAATTTCCTTACAGACTTTGATGGCAGTTGCTATAAAGGGACTTTCAGCCCTCAATGTCAGCCTTTACGTAGATTTGTTGATCATTGGGAAATACATTAGGATTCTCAATCCAATTTAGAAAAATAAGCAGATATAGAGGCAAATATCCTAGCATCATTAATGGCCTTGGTGAGGTTAGTTTGCTAAGTCGAGGCTAATTGAGAGCAAACATTAGTCATGAATCAGGAGGTCCTGGAGTCAGTCTATTTTCTCACAGACATATCAAAGAACACGACAGCTGGAAGGTAAAATCTACAGTGGGAAAGGTAAGAAAGGTCCTCTGACTCAGGTACACGCTTCTTGGCCGCGAGTGGGCAAGGCAGATCTGGTATCTGAATGTCGAGTTAGAGGTACTTAGAGACTTCTGATCGTATCTATATAGTGCACCTTATTCACTAAAAGGTCGCAACGCCGTCTAGTCATGGGCACAGCATGCAAGAGCTGAATTAGTTACTTTGATCTCACGTAGAAAGTATACTGGCAGTATTACGCATAAGGGGCGACCGTGGGTCACTCCTCCATAGCTCTGCTATGAACTTCGAAGGCTCTAAATTATCTACCTTGGTAGGTACCTAGGTAGGTACGTCGATTATGCGGTACCGAAGTGACAAGTCTACAGCTGGATGTGTACCTAGGTACACTATGATAAAGGGGAACACTGTCCAGTACCTCTTTTCGGCGACTGATTGCCCAGGTGACGAAGGTACCTAGGTGTCGGCGTACACTCACAGCATACAATAAACAGCTGGCTGCCCCCCTGATGCACCGAACCCTGACGCACGATTATGAGAGACTGTAATAATCACTCGCTGTGACATTCACTATTTAAATCGGGAATCCGACGCACACTTGTCCTCCTCTTCCTTTTTTCCTTTTCCAATCCCTAATTTCTACTTTCCTTTCTCCATTCCACAATTCAGCCGTTGTCCTAAGAACATCAATCATCTATCAACCACGACTACCTGGGACCCCTTCAAAGGTATCTGCATCCTAGATGCCAAATACCTCTTATCAGAGAGTAAGTCAATGACTGTTAAGATGCGACGCGCAAGCTTTACTAACTCTGGTTGACATTTCTAGGTAACAATAACCAGTGTCGCTACTACCTTTCATACAACACCCTCTTCTTACCTTTAAGCATCTCGTCATTCCCCATAGTGAATCATATTGGCGCCACAACCTATCTATTACCCATGTTGGTAGTAATAACGACGGGTAGGAATGACAGGTCAGCATTTATATCATAGGTTCAATCACTAACACTTGACAGGCACCCCTTTGCAAAGCAAGAGCAATCATCCCTAACACTCTATTGTTGACGGTAAGGCCGATCAACATACTTATAATATTAGGATGCCACAAAATCTACGAGTCTACCACGAACCCCTTCGCCGTGATTAAAGACAGAACGGAACATTAATTCTGCAGACACAAATAGGCCTACTTCATCTCTACAATAGATGATAAAAAGGCCCATAATTATCATGCCGGCCCTAACTAGGAAGCGCAAAGCCGAACTTGAGGAGGAGGATGCGCACATTGCGGCGCAACTCAAGGCCGAACATGCCGCACAGGAGCCCTTCTTGAAGAGCCCCAAGTTAACCAATCTGTTCGAGAGAACAGATCCATTTCGTCCCTTGGTAAGTAACTTGAGCCTTTCTCTTATCTTTCTTCTGTTCTACTCTTCTGCCTTTTTTGTGTGTGTGTGGTGGGGGTGGGGAGTTAAGAAAAAGGGGGGGACAAGAGGAGGGGGCTGATACCATTTCATGTTTAAGTCGATTGAAGTGTCATTGCTGTCGCAACTGGTTTAATTCTTGGCGACACTTGAAAAAAAAAAAATAAACTAACACGCGTTATCATAGTCACCTCCTCCTAGAACCGTTTGGCGTCACAAAAGCCACCCGCGCCACCCCATAGTGAAGAAGGTCGCAGTCAACCCTCAGCGCCCCTTACCGGTGATCTTCTTCACCATCCCGGAAATGACCAAGACCAAACAGGTCGCTAAGAGCCGAAGCAGCAATAACGTTGACACCATCCTAGCCACCAAGTCCTTATTTGAACACATAGAGTAAGTCATTTTCTAACTCGTCATCCCTATTCTACCTTGTTTTCATTCCACATATGTCTATAGTTTTGCTTTACTCTTAACCATCCCCATGAATCATGTAACTTTTTACCCCCTATCCTTCTAGAGAAAGGCATTGAGAAAAGCCAGCGGTGTGTTCAAGCAAAGCGTAAAAGAAAGATAGAAAAAAGGTATCAAGGCATGAAATCATAGGTCGTTAGCATGTATTTCACTGTAATGGCTAGATGGAAGCCTTTTGTTACAAACTTACCGACCTGAAATCGCCGACTGATATAGGGAGATCGCCGACTAGTATCCAGGGGTCGCCGACTGTGTCTAGAGGTCGCCGACAAGTATCCCCTGAAACTATGGTGGCAGGGCAAGATTGGTGGCGCTATTTTCCTGATAGTCATGTCTTCCTTAAACTGAATGGCGAAAGAGTTTGGGGGGTTAGGAATGAGAAGAGCACACATTTACAGATAGCCATGTAACATACTAACAAGGGTTTATAGCCTACACGGCACTGAAGCCATACCAAGCCATGAGGCTCTTGTGAGCTGGCTCGAGGAGAATAAGAATGAGTTCATACGAGCGACTAGGGAGAGAATCCGCAACAAGCTAACCAAACCAGCTGGTTGCCATACGACCTCCAGTGGTGGCACAGCTGCTGTTGGCGCCATTGCAGCCTACCCAGAGACGCTGGCCATCCCAGCCCCAGAAGTAAGACCTCGCGCCGCCCAGCTCAGGAGGCCCATAGCGAATAGTGGAATCTTCCGAAGGGCAGCCCGCTATACTCGCAGGGCCACAGTACGTCTACTTCGTAGGCTTGCCGCCAGTCTTGAGGATTCCGCATCAGAGGGGCCGGAAGAGAACCAGCAACAATCCCAAGATGGGACGGAGCAACACCAACCGCATGAGGAGCGGAGGAGTCAGGGGCAAGGCCATCAGCAGCCTACCACTTCCCCTACGGTAGCGAACCTAGATGACGATCATGGAAGTGGGGCCCGACCCGGACCTGGAGTAGTAGCGGACAAGGGGATGATTCGGGTCAGACCGGTTGCTCCGCCATTAGATGCACGTTTCTTTCACCCTAACGGCCAGCTACAGTCCGTGTATAAGTATCTGACAGCACAGATCCCGCTCCCTTGGTCATGGGTGCGGTGGGCCATCCGCAATGACGTTGTTAAAGTTCCCGGACGTGGGGACGTCCGAGAACCTGGGATATATGTCGCGGAAGACACATTTGACTATGACGCATTGTACCAGGCAATCCATAGTGGCTCGTTCCGAACCGGCCGGATGGAGGTCGACTACTACCCCGAGCATTGGCCCCTCGTCGAAGGACAGAGGGATAGCATGATAGCAGATCTAGAACTGCACCCCTTTACGACAACTCTTGCTGAGGGGGGGCCTTGCGAGCGAAGGTCAAAGAAGTCGGCTGCCCCCTCCCCCTCGCCTTCCCACACAGAGCCTGCTACCGAACATGTCCCAGTGCCTGTGTCAGCACTCCGTCCCGAGTCCTGACGGATGGGCTGATAATTAGTTCCGAGTAGCAGAAGAGCCCTGGTCTAAATGTAACCGGCATCACAAGTCTCGCGATTGAGATTTTTATACGACCAGGACACCCAGGGTGGTTATACTGGCGTCAGTGACTATTTGAGTGTCGCTGATGCTTGCTGTTCTTCAAGTCACTCATCTAGAAGATCTCAACTAAGTTGACTATCAAACTAGCAATTGACACTGCTCTCAGAGCAGAAGATGGCTGAGTTGCGCATGAGCAGCCGCAGACAAATGTTTACCAATACCACAATCAATTTCTGATAGGAAGAAGGGAATTGAGGAGCATTGGGTTGGCTAGATACTATTCCCATGGGGACAGCCAATAAGGGAAAGCATATTGGCCACGCATGAAGGCAAAAGTTGCCCCCATTGTCGACCTGACAAGAAGGTTTGAGCACATGGCGGCGGGKGCGATCTTAGCAAGAAGGCCGATCACCGAGTGGCACAGGGCTATGTGAGCTCCGAAATAGTTTCCTCTGTAAACGGGGAGCGATCTCCGAGGACCACCAAGACAGCCCCTCGACGGGTGAGTTGCTACGCCTAGATTCATTACCTCCCAAAAACCTATGACGCACAAATATTACTGCACCCAAGCCCACCTGAAAATAGAAGCTCTCCCTAAGCAAGCATATCCTTAGGTAAGACGGCTACTTGTAATGCGTATGCTGCCGCTAAAAATCGCAGCACTGCATCTCGGAATGTTAACCATGCCGTTGAACCCCCCCCCTTTCGCTTGAAGGGGGGGGGGCGAGTACAACCCTGATGATTTCGACACTAGCACCACCGATCACAGTTCATCAGTCAGGGCTAAACGCGGCGAGGACACAATCATCAGCCAGCGATTGTGAACAGCACTATTCGTACGCAACTATAGCGTTAGAGAACTCATTCTCCTAGAGATGGGTCACCGCATGTTCTCTATTGATTTTGTCTCCCTGACTGACCGAAATAACTATGGACTTTGGTTCTGCCAGCCGATCTTGGTCGTTTACGCTGACTACCGAACAAACCCGGCACCCGATGTGAACACGCTAAAGCTTATCAACCTACTACAGAGACAACCGATGGCTTTACATCGCAGACAAGTTTCGTCGTTGCCTATCTTATATCTCAGGGCCTCGAAGAAGACTGGGTTAATGCTGGGGATAAGGCCACAATAGATGGCTAAGACGACACATAGTGTCTGTCGTCAAAAACCGCAAGTGCAGAGTAAACCGCTATCCAGCATCGTCGTACCTTGACAAAAGGTGGCGGCGTTGCCCATCGAAAAGATACAGCCTAAATCTCATACCAGAAAAGGGGACCATCCAACAAGATACCTAGGTACCTAACTTCGAGGCCCGCAAGGGCAGTATTGAGAAGTGGGTTGATTCTAAACAGCACTCGATCATAATCAAACGTCGAGAGCTAGCGAAGATGATCTGGACAGATCACCGCAAATCCCTATCTGATGGCACCGCTGCTATCAATAGATGATTCCGGTCGGCGCGAGACGCCGGCAACTTAACGACCTGCCCGCGCATAGTGAAGCGTGAGGAGATGAATTATAACGATGAGTGCCTCCATACCTTCAGCTATTCGATATGAACTATCAAATGAGCATGCCAAGACTGAAATGATCATGCCAGTTGGCGCCTGTGTGTTTTCTTCAGTCGGGGGGGGGGGGGGGCCTCATGAGAAGAACCCCCTATACTATCGTCGGGGTTTATTACAACCGCAAAATCGGTCATCTTAGACCGCGAGGGCGTGGAAGCAATTTAATTGCGAATGAGTCGATGTTAAGCCAATCGCAATGCGATGGCCTATTCTACCCCTACTCTAAAAGCACGATACCTGGCGTGAGTCTAATAAGAAAGTACAGAGGATACAGCATACTTGGCGCGAACATCCATGGCTGCTCCTGTCGAACAGTCCGCACGACACGGTGGCTCTAGTGTGGATACCAAGAGAGGCCTGGGACAGGAACCAGGGCCAGCGGCAGATCCCGGCTGGACGTCATGGGGCATCGCGGCAAGACAGCTCTATTCGCTCCTTTACAACCTCGAGCGCAACCAAATGCGCCGATACTATTTCAGCCGTAACATTATACGTGTAAGCCTCTAGTACTGCAGACAACTACCTTGATCCCAGTCAGGGAAAAAAGGAGGGAAAGAAAGAAAAGGCCAAGCCCATGAAACATCGAGCATAACGCCCATCAGACGGAGTAGACTGCGCACTGGGCTCGATTATTCTAATTGGGACGTTGGCTAGACTACGTGGAGAATGGCTACCAGCAGAGGAGTAGTCTATTCCTTCACAAAATGCCGGATATCGAAGCAGAGCCATTCTCCGCCGAATACAACGACGCTTACGGAAAAAAGCTATCCGGGTACCACATGGAGGAGGTCGAGAAACACCGTCCCAGGGTATCCCTCATAATGAAGAGCGAGTGGCGCGAGCTAATCCATAAAGAGTATCTACTCGCCCATCTTGGTCTTTGAACCACTATCTGGACAACCTTAATAACTTTTGATACATTCGGCTTGTACAAAGGTGCCTTCGCGTTCTCATCCACGGCCGGTACAAAGCCATCCGCCCTCGGAAATTCAGTGCCTATATAAATGGCGTCGAAACCCGTGGTGCTATCAATGACATTGGCTACAAAGGCCGTCTCTAGTTGATTTGAGAGCAAGGCCTAGGTCGATATTGGTTGGCCGGGGAGTACCGTGGCGACGACAGCCACATCGGAGGTCCCCGAATATCTTCTATCACACCAAGCTAGGACTACAATAATTGTAGTCGGGATACTGTTTGGTGCTGCAACAGAATCAAGATGTTTGCCCAAGTTGCTGTCGGTTATGAAGAGGGGGGTGAAGGAATGAAGGGGTTCGTTGATGGGCGACTGCTCCCCCGCCCTTTAATCTGATGGGTCGCTTCCACGCGATGGTATTCCATTCACTTCTAAGAAGTATACCTATGAAAATGCTTTATCCGTCTCTTGGATAAGATGTATGCCTTTAAGATTCGCGTCCCCTTCTCCTTGCGCCGGCGATGACAACGGCTCTGATGGGAGCCGCTGCGAGCGTTCCTGAGGTTGAGATATTTTACCTTTCCCCTTTCTTCGCTAGCCATCTTCGCTAGCCAACAACATTCCTCCCACAACCCTCAACTTCTTCCAGTTCTTGCCAACATTATAAAAGAATTCAACACCAAGGGACCGCTCTACGCAGCGAGCTTCGTTGGGCGTGGGAGTATTGAGGGAGAACTCTAATCTCAGAAGCCGGTCGCACTCGGACCAGCGGCCAAGGCGAGACGAGTTCTCCCACAAAACTCGCACGCTCAGAGAAGCTCACTGCGTGGAGCGGTCCAAGGGGGTATACTTGATTTCTCAGCCGTCGCAACCTACGCTGCTCCTCTCACTACCCCCATCACTACTCTTCATTCGTCGCAGCACAAACTCCCGTCGTTGCGAGCCCCTACCTCAGCAAACCATATTAGTATCACTCCCTAGCACAGCTCACTACGCCGAGCAATCCAGGAAAGATCCTCAACCTACCTAATCCTGGATCGGAACCGTGGGGATCTACAAATCAAAATMCCCTAGGGGCACCAAAGCAATGAAGCCAAAAGGCCGAGCGGGTGCAGCCTAACCGAACTATACCTCGCATAATCGTGGGGCCACATAACGCTACTAAGTAGCAGCTATATTGGAGTCAACTTCTCGACCTATTCAACTATGCACGTGTAGTGTTTGGCGAGTTACCTTACGAGAGCTATCATGCGGTGCTCTTCTTCGGCACACTAGACGTAGGGGAATTTGGTCGATGGTATCCTACATACCACCACGACCAGACAGATGGGGCCCACGGAACCCCGGGATGGAGGATCGCGAGCCGTCAACTCCCTACCAGTCTTCATACACCCGGTCCTCGCACGAATGCCCCTGGAGGTCTTGATCGGCCGTCGGCTTGCCGTCAGCTCGTCTTCAGCCGAGTTCGGGGGCAGCCGTGCGAGGATCGGGTATATGAGGATTGGTTGGAGAACACTCTCCTTCCTTCCGGGCTCTACCCCCACAGCCAGCGATAATTTCGGGTCCAGTCAGCACTAGAAATCTTCCAGGTCTGCAGAGAAAATACCGTTCGGCTTTCCATGCACCTTCTCAGGAACCCCGATGAGACCACATACGAGAACGCCAGGTCAACCACAGATGACATCTGTGGAATTATTCCAGACGTCTGGCGTAAAAAGACACTGTCTTGGGGCGAATACGATATTGGAGGCTAAGCAGTATAGCGACATTGAAGGACGACTAAGAACTTGTCCGATTCCCCAACGGGCGTCAAGGGAATATGAACAAGGTCAAGAGGACCCGGAATGGCTGGCCGAAGCAGTGGTGAGCCGACAGAATCAACACCACTGCTTCGGCCGAAAATTTCGGAGATTCGATGGCATTATCCTAGACTTATCGTTGGAATTGGGTTTGCCTATTGTTCTGAGAGCCTACTACAGCTCAATAAAAAAAAGAAAAAAAAAATTTAAAAAAGAAGAAGAAAAGAAAAAAAAAAAATGAAGCGTCTACAAGAGAACTTTCCGGAAGGAGGGGGGAGTGCCATAGCTTCTATATCAAACCAGAACAAGATTCTCGCGAAGAATACTGCTGGGATATCAAAAGACAATCCAGGGCCGTTAATCTGGGATACCATTGCTCTGGCAGAGAATTATGCTGCCGAGAAGGGCATGACGCCCTACGACAGACATACTGATGATTGCCGGGGTGCGCGTACTACTACAAGACACTATAGATCTCGCACTCGCTCGCCATTGGCGCCGTTGTGAAGTCCTTCTGACGACGCCAACCCTATAGAAAAGAGATACATAACGACTGCAGTGTACATGTTCGAGATCGCCCAAGTAAGCGAATTACTAGAACTTCACTGGAAACAGAGTTTCAGATTGGCAAAAGAAGGAAGCAACCCTAATAACTGGGTTAACAGTTGATGCTTGATTTTGGACTCTAATAATGAGGGTACATMCCTCCCGCCGCAGACGACAGCATTACTATCGGCAACTCCATCATCAAGATTAATAAGAAGGAGGTTGTGGTGGTGTTTGCGATGTTGACGTACTCCGGAGCCTCAAGGGTTCAGTCAAGTGGGATGCTGCAGCAAACAATTGCGGCAATAGGGTAGTCACGATAACTACCTAGGTAGCCTATAACATACCTAATGCGTTGAGGTTCTACTACGTCCAGGACATTACGTTGGGAGCGTTCTTTTGATTTCTGAGACCAGGATTAGTGCCGGTTCAGAAATACACTTCAGACGTATGGGCGGTATTTGAAGATTATAGCTCTGGCTTGAGGGCAATAATTGGAAGGGGGTGGAAATGACATTATACTTCCCATTCCCAATACCACCACGCTACGCTTTTCAAGATACTTGTCGTGTTGTCTTGGCCACGAAGAAGCTTGAAGCAACCCTTTACGGCCACGTATCCGGCCATTCATTTATAGAGTTTCAAGGAACAACAAACGCCACCTTTCTCGAGGATGGGGAAGACCTCAGCGGTACCGATTGAGGTGAACTATGGCATCGAGAAAATCTTCAAGACAACCGACCCCCGTCGCTTAACCTTCACGAGGAAGAAGACGGCGGTGGGGTCGACGTTAACAATGGCCCTAATAATATGAATTAGGATATCACGGCAACCACCAAGAGACACGTCATGGCGACGGCGGCAGACTTAATACAAACGATAGCTGCGACATTACCTCCTACGTTGCGAACACTCGCAAATAGCACCGGGGCTATGGACAAGGTGGATTGGCGGAGGAGAAATACCCGCTCACCTGGAGGAATAGCACGTCCCCAGTGGACAGCTACGCAACTCGTCTCATCGTTTCTTATACTCCCTTCTTTTCCCTCTTCCCCCCTACACTCCGCCAATCAACCATCTTCGAAACGGCGGTCCCGGCAGCCGAATGCGCAGCCCACCGCCCCAGGCTCCTTAATAACGATGCTGATAAACTTCACACTATGTAAGGCTTCCACTGCCAGAACGCCTACACCGGCGGTTCGCGCGACCTACTCAAACTCTACAACGAGAGTTTTGGCGCTGGATTTCAACTTCCAGGTGCCCATGCCCGTGGATAATCAGATGCCACAGCAAATGGGTCCTCAACAGGACTTGAGGCCACAGCAATTTTCGCTCCTATAGCAAACGCCAGGGCCAGTGCCACCAAGAATGCATTACAGAGGGCTACGGAGTCGGTTACCGTAACCTCTCAACGAGACACAGCTACTAGACCAGGTAGTTCGTTACCTGCGTCTTGGATCTGTCGGTGTTGAGTTCGGTTGTCGCCCTCCCTCTCTCACTCTTCCATTCTTGCCCTCTCCTGAACCCACACTATCAGACCGGATGGTCTATCTCCTTGATACAACGCCTAAACGGCTCATTAAATGTAGGCCCGGATAAGAAGCTCTATAAGCCGGTTTCTAGATATATTGAATGAAAGACACGTTGCTTTTGGAGGGCAAGTCGGACTGAATTCCACCATAAACAGTATGGATAAGTTATCCGCACGGCGAAAACGGAGTACTCCTCCCAACAGCAGGGAGATTGGAGAGGAGAGGGAGTTCTAGAGCCGGATGGGGTTCTTTCTCTGTTGGGTTTCGAACGAGCGAAGCATGAAGCACAAAACACAAGGCATGAAGCGTGGACTGCGGCGTTCGCGCCCGAGAGGGAAAGGGGGTCTGATGAGTTCAATACTGCTGCACTTAGGTGCATTTAGTGTGTTGTCGACAAGCAACCAAGGTCAACTATAATGACATGGGACGGGTTGCGATATACCTTAAACGACAGGGTACTCTCAAACAACATACACATAACTGCCTACAATCCCTTCTCACAGTTCTCCAACATAAAAGGATAATATTACTTAGGTAGATAGCTCCCGACCTATCACACATTCAAGTGAGCAAGAATAAACTTAGGTACCTAAACTTGCATACAATTTGTGTACATTGCCGCCCCCTATTCCTCAGTAGTCCAAACCATAAGTATTCCTTCCGCCAGCTCTCGGCAGCAGACCATTGCCTCCCCTTAATCCAATACTCTTGTCTCCTCTGGTCTTACCAAGAGGCCTCGCAATGAACCGTACTCCCAAGCGACCCCCAGCCTTGTTGTTAACTCCATCGAGCCACATCTCGCCGCTCATGAACCCAGCCTCGTGGATACGGGCTTGCAGAGCGTCTCTATCAGAAAGTGAAGTCCTTTTGCTCTGCTCCTGTTGTTGATTAAATTCGTTATATTGGGTGACTCGTGTGCTATCGCTATCGCTGTTGCTGCTGCTGCTGCTGCTGATGCCGTCATTCTCAAACACCCGGTCGTTATTATATGACTGATGGCCATTGAGAAGTAGCCTTTCACGGGCCCGCTCAGCTGCGATGTGTGTTGGTGCCAAGTGTGCTACTTGACTGATGTGGAAGGGCACGCGTTGTTCCGGTGGTGAAGGTGCCGCTTCTCTTTCGGATTGGCTGAGCGTTGTTGTATCGCTGCTAGTATGAGGACGAGGTTCATCGACGGTGTTAAGCATGGGCTGATCTTCTATTCGGTTCAGAGGCCATGCTCCAGGATGTTCCGGCGGGGATTCCTGCTGTGAAAGTATGGCGCTGTTATTATCACTCGTCGGGTTGACTCCTTCCTGTTGCTCTTTGCCCGTAGGGCTCTTCTTACTTCCTTGAAGGAGCTCGCTGCGATGAGCATCATCATGAACGGCTTCTCTTTCAGAAGCAACGGGCTGCGTCTGCCCTTTCCTGTTGGTAGGATACACGGCGGCGCCGGCACGCCTTAGGAGGCGGCCTACTTTTTTCTTCATGCCGCATACTCGACGACGACACTTTTGTATGTGTCGAGAGATACCCGTGGCGTTACCGCTTTCTTGTACGTCTCGTTTCGCTCGACGTTTGGGTGACTTTTCCCCGGCTTTGAAACCCGACGGACGAGTCAACGATGACACTGGATCCTGGGTTGATCTCGTTTTGGGTCCGCTGGCATTGAGATTCCGACTAGCTCTCCTCGCTTCGATGAAACGCTCTCTATTCTCCTCGAGCCACGAAGTAAACACGTCCTCAGGTGGCACCGCATCAGATCCATAGCGATCTTGATATTCCACGAGCTGCCTGGCTGCTACAATAGTAGCAATATCGTACGAAGACCTGCTCCGGGTGATTMCCCGGCCCGAAGCTATGTCTTGCGTATTAGTCCTGAGGAAGAGCAGGCTGGGAGGKGGGCAAGGGGCTTTCCCGTCGTTAGGCGAAGTGTGTGTAATACGGCTAGACATTTGTAGATGGCGATGGGGATAACTTGAAGCAACTGGTACGCTGGAGATGATCGGATGGAAGAGATACAGGCCCTAGATGATTGCCAAGATGATGGGCGATCGATTGGATGTCTCTACTTCAGCGTCGGCGGAATAAAGCTTGCCTTTGGTTCCTCCCTGCATGGCTCTACTTATAGAGAACCGGGGGTATGTTAATCTTGTAATAAAAGTTTTAAGAAAGGATGTGGCCAGTAGCTTTAATTCGGTGTCCCAGATCACAGATATTTCGAATTGTGGAGTGAATAAAGGAGTTCAAACAATCTGCATCCCCAGTCACAGTAGTGAGCTGTCACAGAGACCGACAAGGACGGTGGTACAGTGCTGCAAGACTATCAAACAAAACAACCATACCTAGTAAGGTAACTATCCCATTAAGACCTCATTTGCTCATTCTATTCATGCGTGTTAATCCTAGCCATGAAGGGTATCTCTCCAATATGCAGAAATAGGCGACATAATACGAAACCGACCAAAGCCTGCTTTTAGTACACACTTCCCCGGACGCTCCTGTCCTCCTTCTCGGCCTTGTCAAGATCTTCCGCTTCATTATCTCCGTCAGATCCCTGGTCAGAGTTGTTCGGCGCATCGCCAAGCCTATTGGCGTGTGCGTGACGAGTGGTTGAGGGTTCTCTGCCGTTTGTTCGTTCCCCATTTCTAACACGCGCGACCTTGGCGGCAAGACGTTCACGGGCATCGTTCTCGGAAAATTCCTCTTCGCTGGCATGCCCTGAGTACGTCCCCCCAAAGTCGCGCCCAGTGTGTAAAAAAGACGACTTCAGGGGAGTCTTGAGAGAGTTGCGTAGTCGATCCTCGATCGTGATGAACGAGGGCGTTCCATCTGGAGATGACACAACCTCTTCTTGGGCCTTGGTCACGTCAATGTGTGGGGTAGGCCTACTGCGAGGATCATCCGAGTCATCTTCAGAGTTGTTGGGTCCTTGGACTTTCTTGGCTGGCGCTCTGCGGCTGGCAATGGTGCCGTTGACTTCGGGAACAACGTGAGTAAAGCCATTCTTGGCGCTGTTCTCGTCATGCTGCCGGAGCTCAGCCAGGTCACGTCGTATCTTAAAGTTCTTGCCATGGTTACAGCCTTGAGGGCAGCCGCCCCATTTCCGCGGAGCAATCGGGGTGCTGTTCTGTCTCTCCAGCTTGTTGGGATCCTTCTCCTTTCCAACGTCGGTTAGTTCCTTGTCTTCCTCCTTGGCCTTGATAGCAGCTCGCTCACGGCGTAGTTCAGACCATGTCCGGAGTTTATTCTGCAGGTCATATTTGCCGCTGTCCTTCTGCTTTTCCATGATAAGAAATTCGCAGTGGTTGACGTTCCGTAGGTCCTCGAAATACTCGACCGAGAAATGGTACCACTTCATTAAGAAGACGCGCGACATGAGACCGTGTGTTACTAGCTCAAAAGTTAGGATATAGACACTTAAGAATAGGACGGGGCAGTAGAGATGGGACTTCGTTACATACCTAAAACGCAAACACTGGGGAAGTCGTCATCTCCGAACTGACGCCACAAACTCTCGTTAAATCCCGAGACACGATCATAGGCATCTGCAGCGCTCTCGCCGTTAGGAATACGGTAGAAGAAATGACCATAATCAGCGCGCTCTTGCCACATGCGTTCCATCTCGGCACTGCATGGCTGGAAGTTACCAAAGTCCTGCTCTCGCAACCGCGGCTCCTCGTAAACCTTCATATTATCTCTCTTAAAGGGGGATGGGTCGGGGTCGTCCGATGTCAAGGTCTCGAGGATGCCCTCGGTCGTCTCTCTCGTTCGGCGGTAGGGCGAGGTATAGAATTGGAGGGTATCGTCGGGACGAAGCATGGACCGCAGTCGGCGACCCGCATCACGAGCTTGTTGCCATCCTTCCGGTGTCAACTTGACTCTGTGATCGGGTATCGTCTGATGGATTTCGCGGTTCTCTGTAGTCAACTGTCAGTTTCTAAGCTGCGTCTTTGAGGGGAGGTGGCGACATACTATTGCCCTCAGACTGGGCATGCCTGATCAATATAATAAGCCTTGGGCGACCCATGGCTGCAGCTGGGAATCTCGTAGATCCCCTATGATACGTCTACAGTTGTAGTGATGCTTTTGATAGCGAGAGTGATCCGGGTTCGCCAGATTATATATAACGAAGGTCGGGGTTCGGTAGTCGACGGTGTTTGTTCGAAGATGCTATAGATGTTTGAGCAGTCTTAGAGTAGTTAATGTAGAAGTCACTCGATCGAGAAAGAAAGACGGCGGGGAACAGTTAGAATATTGAATTTCTGCTCTGATCTGTTCTAGGAAGAAGAGTGATTTCAAATCATGAATAATGACACTCGTATTTATATTCCAAATCTCTCACGCGGCGCACTGCGCACTGCACCTGATATATCAGGCTGAGCAAGGACGGTGAGTTGTAAAGTGATAGGCTGCCGTACACACGTTGCAGGCGTTGTGTCGTACAACCGACGTAAAGATTGTATATAAAGTGATTTTACCGGCTTAAAAATGAAGTAGGGGGCCAAATGGGGGGTAGGGGGAGATGCAGGATGCAGTAATGTTGGGCTTGTTTCACACCTTTTCCCCTCCTCCAACCAGGTCCCATGTCCGGTGCCGAGTCGTCGGGGTTCCCCTGTAAGCCATGCGGAAAGAAGCCTAAAATGCTCAGTCCTCTGCAAACCCTCCGCTCTGATTGGCCCAAAGGGGTTCCCCATCTGGCCAATCCCTCGCGCCCGATTTCGGCTCCAGTGTTGGGCTGCACTTGGCTCTGTTTTCTCGCGGTGCTGCAGGGACCACTCGTGGGGTGCTACTGCCCTCGGTACAGAATGGCATGTACACCCGCTGAGGTCACTTTCTAATTTCCAAAGAGTTTAGCGTAGCCGTTTGACCAGCCCCACCTTTATTTTCTCGACTGTGGTACAGCCTCATCATCATCGTAATCATTTGCAACTCTATTGAATTGCAGCCTTGCGTTAAAGAACCTCCAACGAACGTTTTCATAACGATCTCCAATTATCTAGGAAGTCGGCGCATTCCCTCCACGCACCTACCGAACCATATCTGAATCCTTAACGGGTCTAAATTCCCCCTTCGCACCACTGTTCCTCCCTATCATCAAAGAGGCGTCCGTATCACGCCATCAACATACGACCACGTACTTCGAATCGACAGAGCCTCCTCAACCCCAACGCCAACGGCATCTTAGTCGGATCCCGCTTACCAGCTGCACGGACAAGAAATAGGAAGGAAGGAAGGGGGTTGGCGCCAATCCATACCTACTTCACTAGGTAGCTGTCGCTGTCAGCCCAGCTCAAGCTTAGCTTAGCTTAGCTTGACGTGGCCGCCCGGAACCCAGGACCCCATCCATCTGCCGATCCAGACAATCCAATCCAGATAGTCCAGTCCAGTCCCTCGGCAAATCCCACCACCATGTCCGGCGAAGGCCCCGAAAGCATCCCGACATCAGCGGACCCGCGCTCGAAGCGGCCGACCAAGAAGCGCGCCCTCACGCCGCTCTCAGCGCAAGCCCACGAGGTCGAAGCACTATTCGCAAAACCAGACCAAGAGATCCGGATCCCGGACGCGGCGGCCGCGAACAAGAAGCGCAGCCTGCCGCCTCCGCCGGAGATCGTGACCAACGTGCAGGGGTCGAGCGCGGGCGCCGGGTCGGGCGAGTTCCACGTGTACAAGGCGAGCCGGCGGCGCGAGTACGAGCGGCTGCGGCGCATGGACGAGGAGGTGGCGCAGGAGCGGGCGCGGGAGGAGTTCGAGAGGAGCCGCGAGGAGCGCGAGAGGAAGGACGACGAGAAGACCCGGAGGAATCGGGAGAAGCGGGAAAAGGCCAAGGCGAGGAAGGCGAAGGGGAAGAATGGAGGAGCTAAAGGAGCGGCAGGTCCTACTAATAGTAGCGGTGGGGGTAAACCTGCTGCTGCCTCAACATCGAGCGGTGTGAAGGCTAGAGTTGATGCGAGGAAAGAAGACGCAGAGGAGAAAGACAAGACAGCAGACGGCGAGGAACCTGCGCAAGGAGACGCACCAGCAGAAGAAATAAAGGGCATAGTGATCGAGGAGGACTGAAGGATTGGAATTAATACTGAGATACCCACCAATCCACGAGCCCCCCAAACGAAGACGAGGAGACATGTCTGAGATATATGCTTGGACAACAGCTCTACGAGATGGTCAAACTAGCATCTACGGTCGGCCGGGGTTTTATTGCATTTGGCATTGTAGCATCACTTGTAATGTTTAAAAAGTAGACAGAGAGAACCCTGCAATAGGTATCATGAATGGTATCGAATTGAATATGCCCCGTGTTGAAAAATAACCAAGTGATATCGCTTTCGTCAGAGCCTACCTACCAAGAAGAGAAATGCAAATCCTTGACTCCTGTATGGTGAATGAATATGTCATCAAGGGGAAACTTTATGGCTGGAGACGAACCCCCCTCGCCCAGCCATCCCTTGGAAAAATGCCGTTTCTAAAACTGCCCAGGCCGTTTTTCCTCCAACTTGCTCTATCAAACATTCCGTTGTAAGCCGTGAAGTCATGATGGTGGTGATGATGATGATGCTAAAGGACGGCGGTGGCCGTCGGTTTGATGGCCGGCCTGCATTTGTACAAAGATCCTCCCAGTAGAGCGTCCGCAAATCCCGTAAACCGTTTGTGAACCCAGGCATCTTTGGCCTGCCCTACCTATCTTAGTGGTACATGCGCCATTCAACAGAAATACAAATGTTTTTAAAATCTCCAATCCTCGACCGCCCCGACGATGCATTCGTGGTATACAACGCTATCCTTTTTAAAAAAGTCTCTATCTCCTAGGAACGCCATGCATATGCATCCATCATGTGTTAAAGAGCAGCCACTGCTACTAACTGGTCGCTATATCGGCAGTAGATCAGAAGAACCTCGACATTGCCGTACTGAGATCAACGAAGTCGACTGGCTTTGTAACATAATCGCTGAAACCTGCCGCTGCGCATTTCTCTTGGACATCCGACATAACGTTTGCCGACAGCGCGATGATAGGCAACTTGCGCAAGTTAGCCTGTTCCTCCCATTGTCGGATCTCCCGGCAAGCCTGATAACCGTCCTTACGAGGCATATGAAGATCGCACTATTATCCCAACGTTAGCTCATCGTAACATTGGACGGATAACGTACAAGTCAAACTTACCAGTATCAAAGAGTAGTGGTTCGGCGGGKGTGCGAACACTTTCTCGGTGCACTCAACACCGTCTGCTGCGATCTCTGCCTCAATCCCCACCTTCTTGAGATATCTAACCAAAACCTTCTGGTTGACGGGGTTGTCTTCAACGAGGAGAACTTTGTACCCCTTATTTCCAATCCGTTTTTCTACATCCAAATAGTTTTGCTTTTGGTTTTCGACCATTTGTGCCGCACTAGAGCGATTTAAGTCCACGCTGAGGTCACGCTCCCTCCCAGGATCGAAGATCGCCGCAAACCGAGATGGTTTCACGGGCTTATATACAAATATCATTCGTTTTTCGGCCAAAAGTCGTTGGTGCTCGGCATCTGATGCGAGTTTGAGAACTGCTTGCCTTTGCACTGAATCCGTTAAGACCAAGACTGACGTCTTGCCCCCAGAGCTTGCGATGACCTTGTCAACAACGCCTATAATCTCTTCCGCCGAGGGTAGGTTAAGGACGATATGAGTGAAGGTAACGGATTCGTGCCCGCCGACCATCTCCTCAGCTTCTGATACACTTGTCAACGCTGTTATTTGGTGAGGAACATCTTTCGGTAATGTCATTTCGATGTGCCTCGTCGTAGCTTCTCTGCTGTAGGTCTGAGGACAGATTACGAGGATCGAATACATTGGCGGGCGGAATTGTGTTAGTTCCGGAGGGAATTTAGATCTATCGGGGGTGGGCATCATATGAGGCGACATCTTCCCAGAAGGCATTTCGAGTCTCATCTGAGAAAGATCTTGCCCACTAGCTTTTGCGGCTTCACTGAAGTGTGAGAGGCCAACATTAATTGATGACATCGAGGACCGCGTTGTGTTCTGGGTACGGACGGATCGGATAGAAGGATCTGAGCTGCCAGATGACTCTTGCGTCGGTGAAACAACTTCTGCCTCCGAGCCGGGACTAGCGTCGGGGATAGAATCCATGGGTCTATGTAGCATAAATGGTTTGATAGCATGGGACAGCTTCTCTTCTCCTAGGGATCGTGCGGATGCAGTCATCGGCGGAGTATTAACAAAATTAGGGTGGTCCTCAGGGCTCGGCAAGCCAAATCTGGCAGTGAAAGTGAACGTCGAACCTTTCCCGGGCACGGCAGTGCCGTCCATTCTCCCTCCGTGAAGTTCGACAAGCTGCCTTGAAATCACGAGGCCTAGCCCGCTACCACCGTGCTGCCGAGTACTGCTCCCGTCAATTTGACTGAAGGGTTTGAAGATGAGTTCGGCCTCCTCTTTCGTAAAGCCTTGCCCGGTGTCGATGACTGAGAACTCAAGCATGATCTGATGCTGGCCGAGTTCAGCCGGGTTCATTGCGACGACTCTACATCGGCTGAAAACCTCTCCTACTGTAGTAAACTTGATAGCGTTACCAATGACGTTGAGAAGCACCTGTCGAATTCGTACTTTGTCGCCTTTAACCCAAGAAGGTACGTTCTCTTCCACGATATAATTAAGCTCGAGTCGCTTGGCGATTGCCATTGTCGACACCAGTTCGTTGACATCTTCGATGAGAGATCGTGTGTGAAACCATTCGAAATTTAGTTTCATCATACCAGCATCGACTTTAGACAAGTCTAGTATATCATTTATAATCATGAGCAGGCTGTTGGCACTGGTCTGTATCGTGTTCGTATAATCTCTCTGCTCTTCGTTAAGCGTTGTGTCCTGCAAGAAGCTCACCATCCCGGAAATGCCAATGAGAGGTGTGCGGATCTCATGAGACATATTGCTTAGGAATCTGCCTTTAGATTCCATCGCTTCTTTTAACTTCGCTTCCAACAGTTTATGATCGTTTATGTCGGTTGCCGAGCCGAAGTAGGAACTTGAGCCACTACCGAAACCAACATCGTCGATCTCCACACATCTAATTAAATGCCACCTGTATTCGCCAGACTTCGATCTGAGCCGCACCTCAGTTGTATAGGAAAGTCGGCCATTGCTATCTGTCGCAACCTTGAGAATGCCCTTCCTAAAGAGTTCGCCCAAGTCCGCTGTGACAAAGTCACGGGCTAAGCTAGAACTGCTATTACGAGACAAGGGCCCCGGATGTCCTTCAGGTGTACCAGTAAGGGGCGATTTATGCCCCGTGAATGCAGGGTTCCGAGATGTATCGGCCTTGTTCTCCCCGCTAGATTGTGCTGCTGCTGACCGTTCTACCGGTAGACGACATTTGGCTAGGTCGTCTGGATGTACGAAGTCTATAAACCCTAGGCCCAATGCATCTTCGTCGCTCTGACCAGTGTAAGAAAGCCACTGCTCGTTCGCGAAGGTTATCCCATCGTTTTCGGTTGCGGTAAATATTATCTGAGGAATCAGATTCGCTAAGAGACGGTGTTTCGCCTCCGATATTTCAATCTCCTCTTGACGAAGTGCCATTAATTCGGCGACCTTCTGGTCATGGATATCCATGTAAGAGCCAATAAACTGTACTATAACGCCTCTTTTATCCCTCGACGCTACTGCTCGGGCTTGATGCCACCGATATGCACCGTCAAAGCGACGTAGGCGAACCGTGTGTGCAAATTGGTCACCCGATCGTAGAGAATGAGTCCAAGCACGCATATAATCCTCACGATCTTCAGGGTGCAGACTTCCCCAAGGATCCGCAACCAAGTCCGAAAGGGTTTGACCCCTGTAGGTCAAGTATCTACTATTCACCCAAACAATTTCCCCGTGCACCGGCAATGCGACGAATACGTGTACCGGCAATAAGTCGAGCATAAGGCCTTTCAAACGGTCCGAGGGCGGGAGCATGGTGACTTGCGGCGCAGACGCAGATACGGGTCGTAGCGGTGTTGTAGCCTGTGATGTAGGCTTTGTGAGGAGAGAGGTGCTAGGGGGTAATGATTGGAAGGTCGCCGAGAAGTCGCCACCATATGAATGTAACATGGTGTGCTTATGGCTGCTGGACGATATACTCTGACCAGACAACCGTTTCCGACCATCATCAACGTCTTGTCGCGATTGTTGGGTCTCTACTCCCGTATTCATATCGGAAGAGTCTTTCGAAGTAGGCCTCGGTTTTAGTATCTGATTAGTTACTAATTCGTCAGAAGCACCCGGATTACGGATGATGACGTCTGAGCCTTCAGCATCATTCGCAGCTGAGCTTAAATCTTGTTGGTGATGTAGAAGACTTCCCGATCGCCTCGGTTGCTTAGCGATAACGAGGCCTCCTTCTTTACCGCCTCCTCTAGAAGCACGGTGGGTTAACGTCCCTGGAGTAGACGCATCTGCGGAAATGGTTCCACTTCGAGGTACAGTACTAAAATAGCTATCACCTCCCGCCTGACTAGGGCTACTACCGGTATTCCGCCTATCGACAACTAATCCAAAAGAACTAGAGTCCCAGAGCGGTGTCCCACTAGGCGAAGCATTAATACTCCGGGATGGACCTGAATATTCGCTGGGACTAGTAAGGCTTCCTGTAACTGAACGCTGGGAGATATCCTCAGGCGGTGCGGAATTAAGATGAGCGAACATAACAGGGTCTGCTACTTGTCGTCCGTAAGGGCCAATAGCACCGAAGCCACTAGTAGACGGTCTCTTCCGATGAAGACCCATAACTTCCGTCTCAAGGTTTGAATAATGTCGACAAAGCGAAAAAGTCGCCGCTAAATGGGGTGCAAGGTGTTCAAGAGAGTGTCGTAAGTTGGAGGGATATGGTATTATGGGGGTTAAGATCGACAAGATCGCAATAGGCAAATGTTTGTTCTTCTTGGCTAATTCCTCGGTAGATGGGCGCTCATGTAACATAGCAGAACCTACACCTGGCTCTGAATGGTTCCGCTGAGAAGCCTTCTGCTCCAACGCTGAAGGATCCAGCTTGAACTTCTGATGAGGCTTTGAAAGAAGGACATGGTTGAGCGGGACGTGGAGAACAGTCCAGGAGTTATCAACTCCAATGGTCTCGGGAGGCTGCGCCGAAGTATAATCTTGCGGACTCGGTCCAGGATTGAACGATTCCTCGTCAACCACAGCGTCTGTAAAGAAGGGGTTCTCCGAAGGATCAGCTCGGACGGCTGGTGAAGGTGCCGGGGATTGAGACCATGGTGACGGAGGCGCTTGCTCATATTCTTCGTACTTCGGGGTGGGAGGTCGAGGCGGGACATCGTCTAGGGTTGAGAATAAACTAGGTATTTTCTTGTCTGCTGGGAGTGATTTCCTATTTCGGCTCAAAGATCGAGGTGCGCTAGCATTTGCTAGCAGCGATGATAACTTCGTCTGAGAATCAGACCTGATAGGCTTCCTTGATAATTTCCTTGGGTCTTCAGATGGGATGGACTTGGTGGTCCTAGGTTGTTTCTCTTCAAAGGTGGGGTCCAGATAAGGGTATGAGCGTGTTAATGCGATCACTTTGCCTCGTTCGACAACGCGGGTGATGCCGTTATGGTCAATAAGAGGATCTGCTTCAAAGTCAAGTGCCTGTAATACTGGAAGGAGACGACCTTTGACCTCTCTCTTCGGCTCGAGCTTGGCCTCCCATGTTGGGACGGGCTGCTGCTCCTCGATAGCGTCATGCTCTTCGAGCGCTTGTCGGTTCAACGCCGGATGAGGTGACGTAGGCTCCTGTTTGTCAGTACCTGGATAATAACTTTTGCTTCTTTGGGTTAGGCCAGGCCGCTGAGGAGTAAGACCGGCCGTCTGCTCCGGATCTCCTTCTCGGGTGCCCTTTTTATTTTCGTAAGTGGAAAAAGAGTGCCGGTTTTGGATCACCGGTCGTTTAAGCCTATCGCCCTTCTGACCTGCCTCGGAGCTAGGTGTAGGCTCAGGTTGTTCCCCTACACTGGTCGCGATGGTCCCTCTTGCTAGATATCCCATACTTAATTCGTCTTCCTCCAAAGCGTTATAAGTAGCTTTCTGTCCCCATGGTACATTCTCAATGTCTGTCGGGTCGGCTGGCACGGAAAGAGTCACCCTCTCAGCTTTATAATATTCAGTCATAATTTGAACAACAGTATTCCACCAAGCTTCTAAGCCAGGCTCGGCTGAGAGCATCAACGTTAAGTCATAAAGATTAGGCGTAGGAAAATCGAAATTTGATGACTTAGAGGTTACCCCGGTGGGTAAGAACGTCATGGCCGATGCGGGTGACGATGGGTCAGATCTCAGCTGGTCGTGCAGCACAAAACTGCCAAACTGTGCGCCCGCCGCATTAACGACTCCGGCCTGTGACTGTTGGCTAATAACATTTTGCAGATATGTCGAAGTGAAATTAGGGGTGCTCATGCGTGGGAAAGGGTATGACGGTGTCCGAGCCGTGAAACCTGGGGTCATGCCACCACGGACTGTTTTGTTAGATTCGGTCGAAGCCGTTGGGAGATCAGAATCCGGTGTCGGCGACGGTGTTGCGCTAGATTCCTCTTTAATAGGGGAGATGCGCGTCTTCTCTGACGCAGTCCTCGAAGGCGACGGGGGGCTTCGAACCGCTTGTTCCCGAAGTTCCATTTCCCTCGCTAGCCGTGCCCGGTACTCGGTAATAGACAGTTTGCTATCTATGATTTCCGGCGAAGTTCCCGCAGTGCTGGCTTCGCTGCCTTTTTTCTTCGCGCCCGGGGCAGCTCCCGTTGTTCCTCGGCGTGGTTCATCCTTCTCCAATTGCACATCTCTAGCGACGGAGGGGGGTTTCCCAGCACCGACCGCGTCTAATCCACCGGCTCGTAAGTTTACGTGGTCTACACTTGAAGATGCGAGAGTCAGCCAGGGTGCGTCGGGATTCGTTGGCCCTACTGCGTTGCCTGGCACGTTTCGCATGGAATCGAAAATATTTTCAGAGAAACTAGTCCCTTGAGGACTACTCTGTTTCTCGATATTCAATAATTGAAAAGGATTAGGGTCATAGCCGGGAGAGGGAGAGGGCGGTAATGTGGTAGAGCTACGTGGATCGTCCGGGCCTGAGTAGTGATGAGATGGCATTCCTCATTCATGGCGCCCCCATGCGGCAGTGTCGGGGACGGATCTCACTACGTTCTCGTGATCTCGGCATTCGCATTCGTTAAATCCAAAGGATTATAGTCGCTGGAGGAGATTAGGGCAGCATACGACCGAGAACAGGTGTTTGAATTGCCGTATGTTGGTTGGGTGACAGTGAGGAAGCAGGATGGTAATTCTTTTTCGGCTAGGAACAGTTCAAAACCGGTAAGTGGCATCGCCTTGTGTCGATTGCAAGGCTCATCGCTAGTCAGCGGTCGGTTGGGTCACTACCTACGTCAGACAGTGCCGCGGGCGGCGATTGATACGGAGTGTTCTGCGACTCGGGTACAACCGTAGCTCGTCAGCTCGACTACCTGTGTACGTGCATGTATGGAAATAGCAACAATGGTACAATTGTTTTTATTTCGATCCGTTGCAAATGTATGCCAGATAGGTTAGGGAGAAATCATTGGCAGCGAGCGATAATCATGATCACCATTACAACTGGCTAAACAGAGCAGGAAAACGTCAGGCGGAAGGGGAGAAAAGGGGAGCATAAAAGTTGCATCGGTACATTCGCACAGCGGGTACGCTAAAATTTCAAAAGGGCAGGCAAGCGCAACATTGAGTGGTAGGGAAGAGGCAGAAGTGGTAGGGAAGCAGTAGGGTCGTGGTAGGGACGTGGTAGGGACGTGGTAGGGGACACGGCAGGKGGGTTGCCTGTCCACGTTGATTACTGCATCTCTTGGACCCCCTCGACCCAATCAGGGTACAAGTCCCCTCTTAGTGCCCTTTTACAGGTTACCGCGCGATGGTAATCTGTTTCCCCGCCTAGCCGAGCAAGCCAGTTCTTTGCAACTTCTGCATGCCTTGATCTTCACCTCTTCATTTACAGCCCACAGCCCCGAACCCTGAAAAAGGCACAATTATATTTAACCACTTGACAATGACACCCACTTTGCCTCTCAGCTGCGCACTCTAGCAGCCCTTAATAGCCCTCAATAGCCCTTTGTGCTCTCATATGACTTCGCCCTGCCGTGGGCACGCGAGCTGCCAAGCTGCGTTACCAGAATAGGTCCGAGAGACGGTAGCGACAATGAGACATTATTTATATCCTTCGCGCAAGAATGCTCTAAGCGGGAGCAAACACGAACCGACCAGCCCGTGAGATAAGTAAGATTCATTGAAGTTCTAATCATGGGAATAGCAAGCCACGTCCCGCGTCTCGACGCAAGGTTGTGTCATCAACGGCTCAATAATACTTCCTTGTCGATAATAAGAGCGGTCAAGCACGAGTATAAAAACTCACCTACGTAAATAGGGGGTGGGGGTTGGAGTTTGTTTGCGGTTCATGACCGGACGAATACTTCCACGATCTTCCCGACCCCAACCCTCGTCGCCCCGACCAATAGTTCTGTAGCGAATGCAACTAATTACCAGCTAGCTCTAACTGGTGCTTTTTAACGCAGTTCTAAATCAAGGGAGAGAACTGCATGCAGATTGAACAGTCTCTTCATAATTGATACTTCTAATCGCTTACCCATACTTGTTCAATTCGATACGTAAGTGAAGGTCAGGTTATTTAAAGGACCCTTACCCCGAGATGGGTAATGCAATGCAGGTTGTCAGGAAGCAGGTTGTACGAACTAGTGCGTCATTGCATTGTGTACGTCATCTTACCTGCATGGGATTTCTTATAATTTGTTGCACGGTTGCTAGTTGCCGGATAATATTATCCCACGGGACTCCGCGCTGAAGAGGAACAGTTAGGGTCTTTAATGATTACCATCTCCGGCATCATCATAATCGAATACATAGTCAAATTCGCTGATCGTTAAAGAATACTCTATACTCTATACTCTTAAGCACATGTATAGATCTTCCCAGGTTTCGGTATTGTACCTACGTGTCGCAGCCCGGACGAATGGTGGTGGTGAGACAAGCTTGATGCAACATACACGATGAGCACGGTGCTCGCTGATTGCGCCATCTACACAGCTGCTAAGACTCAAGACGTCGATGAGTATTGGCGACGGACACAATTTTTCGAATGCGGCTTACTGTATTCCAACAAGTTCCAATCGGTATTCCTCTTCTTTTCAAATTTCCCCAGTTGTTTCACACCTTGTATACAGTAGCATAAGCCCCATCTACAACGAAGTGTTTCACAATGACGAAATGTGTATCAATTCGCGTGACACTGCAGGTGACTTCTGAACCTATCAATGATGTTGTGAACCGAAGCATTTTTGAGATTACGACCAATAGAAAAGAGACGGCAAGTTAGAGGCACGCTTTTTTCTTGACTATCTCTTGTGCGGAATCCCGGATTTAGGTTGTATGCAGCCCATAGTCCTAGAGACATATTCCCCTTTTTAGACGCCCAAGGACTAAAGCGATACATTTAGCGTCTAGCATCATAAATGTCTAATAACTACGTGATGTAAGTAGGGTGTCTACGGAATTCAAATGAGCTATCATCTAGGACTCATGCAAGTACGCAACTAGCGGGAGAGTTATTAAACTCTTCGTACTTGAAATTCGATTGGCAAATACTACACCACTTAATAGCGCTCGTACATATGAAGAAATAACCGCGTCGAGCATAAGTGACCAGTCAGTATTCTCCATCATGTGCTCTTGCCCCTGCATTTTTGCAATATTGGGATAAATAGCAGCTCCCACTATTTTGGACAAACCAGAGATGGGGCTCCTTGCGTGACCAAACGACAAACAAAAAACCACATACTATGTGCACACAGCCTTACGTAGTATCTTAATAGACAGGGTAGACCCGGCAAGCCCTATGAAGATGCACGAAGTGTACCTTGCGGAAAACTTACCGGCCGAGTCAGCTTCTCCCATTCTCGAGCCCCGGCAGTCTTCTTCAACCTGCAGCTCAGTGGCCGAGAATAGTATCTGCAAGGTCCACGGCAATCCGCTTTGCGTCCCAACCAGCTGGAAGGCGGCGCATGAATCAGGTCATTATCCACCTATTCACCTACGGAGCACTAAAATAGGCTTTTTTCAACACGGACAATACTAGAAAAGGTTAGGAGGCAAGCCTAGGGCTGGGGCTACAGTGTCCGTTGCGTAACCATCGACTTCCACGACCTTCGCCGTCAATGTTCAATATTTTATTCATCGACGCAAGTGAGGCCGTGTCATGAAATTTTATTGTTGAGCTGATGGTTTGAAATCGTTTGGCGCGATTCAGGGGTGTGTCCCACATCGGGGTCTCCATGACGAGCTCCGTGTCTTGCCTTCGTTGTGGAGTAAGAATACGATTTTCTACACCGAGCGCAGTAGTAATGCAGAGAAGATGAAGAATGGGGACGCGCGAGACCTTTATTTGTCCCCAGAAGTCCGATCCGCAGCTGACATCCCGGGATGGCTAGTCTGCAGCGCGCGCGCGGAGGTGGGCGTCGTCTCCAACGTCGCACGGCATTGGACTATCGATGTCAAGTGGTTCACCACTAATCAGCGAATATACGACCGGGTCCAAGGATAATCTCAGTCACGATGAGGAGGTGGAGATTAGGAACTAATTAGAATCAATCGCCAATAGTTATATCAAGAGATCCACAATGGCCACACTTGCGGCTCTACCGATCCTTACGATTCAACTTGCTCATCCTGCCTTGGTGCTAGGCAGATGACTTCCGGTTGCTCGACTGTATGCTTGGAACCTGGTGCTGTACCCATTCGCCGCGGAATATACGTCAATCGGCCAGCACAATTCGGTGGAACCCTACATCGGTACTCCCCTCGGCCCGCAGGGTCTCTCCGATGTTGACATACGCGGCGATTCACTGCGCTGTAACGTATCGTGAAAGAATGGACAGGTGATCAGGTGTCCTTTTTTCGTTAAGTATTCCTTCAGTTTCGAAACAGCTCTGATTAAGGCGGGGCTTGGTTGGACCGTAACGTGCCGATGTATTAAACAGGCATCCCGCTATGTCTTGCTGGCTTCCTCACCGGGAGCACCTATGTGGCCTCAATGCGGCCGTATAAGTCCATGGGCGCCGAGAAGGTGTAGAATTCTTACGGTGATATAGCATACATGTATAGCGAGTCCATCGCCAAGAACCTCGTCATATTAATACCCCCAAATAAGGTAACAGGCCCCTAATAAACGGTGGTAGGTCTTAAGGAGAAGTTGTAGGCTCGGATGAGGAACAAGCTCTGTCTATTGGTTACTTGGCTGTCTTATGCGCCATAGTTGCGCTGTCCATACTAGGGTGGATGGCGTACACGTCCTATGGGCGTAAACAATTTCATAATTATTGCCACTAGGTTTAGGTATATAGACTCTGGTATCAATACTAGAGTTTTATTCACGTTAAATTAGAAACAACACCCGTGGGAAACATCCTCGCGATGAAATCGGGCCATAATCCCCAGGGCCACTAGAGGTAGGTACTGAATGGTACTGGAACCCGCTTCTCTCGGACGATTTTTGGCATACACATCTTGCCAAATCAGTAATAAAGACGGCGAGGACTAAGGAACACGTCGATGTGGATACTACCGAGGCTGTCCAACAATCCCATGATACGGGGAAGGCGCTGATGGATAACCTACCTAGACACAATACGCCATATACCTCCGGGAGGTAACTACCTAAAGTATAATGTCTTCTGGGAGTAATTATGGAACTCGACGGGCTTCCAAGTACGAAGGCCGGTTAGGATGTAGTTCTTGACATATTCTAAGCCTAGCACAACTACCTACCTGGTTGGTAGGTAGCTATACTTATCCTCCTGATACTTGGTGACCATAGAACAGTTTAGTTTTTCCAATTATTCTTACGAGGAGAGTGAGTTCGAGCAGTTGACTGAGCCTGCCCATTATCAGTCCCTGCTGGACGCAGCACTGGCAAGTCAATTGGCCAAAACCCCGGTTTAGGATTCAAACTTTTTTTGTATGACTGCAAACCGTCCGGGAGTTGCCCGAAACTAGATTTTCCGTACCTCCTTTTGTTATTGAAACTGCTTTCTTGGGTTTTCCTAGTTCTTGGGGGTGACCAACAGCATAATCTTGCCTTTTTGCCTAGAAAATTGGCCAGCTACAGCCACAGCCGAATGAAGGCACACTGCTTGGCATTTCGTGCAACACTTGCACTTCTCGAACTCTGAGTCTACATCCCAAAGCATACCTAAGGTAGAAGAAGATATAGTCATTACAAATAGTGTTATTGAGACTCGAGCTTTCAACTAGTGACATAAGAGCATAGACAAATTCACAACGTTGATGAATTTAGTAATGTACCTAATCTGTTAGGATTACTTGTATCCACGTATGGAGCTAAATCTAAGTTGTTCCTTGGCAGATGTTTGTTCTTAAGTAATTGAACTTTAACTTCAAACCCTCCTCATGGAATACACTCTGGTTCTTTCCAAGTCAGTCCAGAGCATGTCGGCTTCGCTTAGGTTTCCTTCATACCTAAGGTAGAATTCCCGAAAGATGCCTTTGAAGCGGTTGGGTCCCCATGTTCCAGCTCAAAGCGTCCCAAGATGTCGCCTAGCACCAAAGAGTTTAAGTTTATAGATACCTATCTCCTACCTTTAACATCGTCCCATGCAGCTGTCGTGTCAGCCCTTCAGCCCCACATACCCCTTTCTAGGCGTTCTAGGATAAGCTTCCGTATGCTAATTATTAGCGACTTACAGGGGAGCATATGACACGCTCTAGCACCAATCAGGGGGTAGGATTCGTTATAAATAGAGGAGCTACCCCAGAACCTAGGTGCTAGACGTAACCATTCAGGTTTAGTGTGTGGGGGTTATTTGCTGCTCCGCCAACACCCATGGAATGTTGATATGAGCCGCCGTGGCCTTGAGATTGCCTTTTCCGCTTACCATTCTACCTAACAGCCAATCTGTATCATCTAAACGCCACCTCATATATTGAGTGCTACTCATAACGATTCCGTATTACGGATGTGTACAATTTGATATTGCCTAGGAGGTAGCTAACTGCGCCATCTTGCAGTGGGTTTACTCCAATTCTACCGCCACTCTAATTGTAGCATAGAGACCAGAGTTGATTTCACTGGCGTCGCTTGGCTCAAATCCATCTCTATTAAACGAACATGGCCGACCAAAGCCAGCCTCAGAGCGATGAGCGGACACCCCTGCTTCGCGGTGCCAGCAATAACCACGCCGAAGAAAATGGAAGGGATGCTACGCCAGAGGAGGATTTTGTTCATCTCAACGCACAGGTTAAAACTTGGAGGCGCCGCCGTTGGATATCGCTCATCGTCAGCATTTTCCTCATAATCGCCTTTGTTGTAATATTGATTCTATCTGGAGGTAAGTGACACACGGACCGAGATGATGTAAAGCCCAGAAATAGACGGTGGAGTGGGAAAGGACAAGGCGTGATCACATTCATCCGCGAATTCTTCCTTTTTACTGAGCCGAGGCTTGACTCGCTCCTGCACCCTCGAGTCTTCATTTGCGCGGACCTTGCTTTCTACTCTTACGAGACCACAATCTTTCTCACCTTTTACACACCTTTAATTCCTCTAGAAGCTGGCTAATACTTGATATAGTTCTGTCACGTGCCCGACGGAAACCAGTTATGACTACGTCGCTGTGTCTGACGCCAGAGTGCATCCACGCAGCATCCGAGATTCTCTGTTAGTAAAATCTAACGGCACTTGTTATTTCATGAGGACTCACTGTATTGCAAGATAACTTATCCCCGGACTACAAGACAATCGATCCATGCACTCACTTCGACACCCTTGTCTGTGATGGCTTCAACAATCGCCATGACATACCACAGGATAGAGCTTCCTACTCTACGGGAACCATTATGTCCGAAAATGGGCAGACTACTCTGAGACACATCCTAGAGTCTCCCTACCCAAGTACTTCAGAGGTAGGTAATTTTGCAGCGTGACTGAACGCCGTCCAGGTCTTGAACTCCAAGATCTATATAGTAGATGCGATTGATATTTAAAGTCAATGCATAGAAAGGACTATACCCCATGGGATATGGCAACATAGGTCAATTACCAAATGTTAAAGATCTGCTTGCTAACACTAACCTAGCATTCTTCATTTTCCCCTCGCAATCTCGTTGAATTTGCTGTCTCCAGCGACGAAGAAAACTTCCACATGATCCAGGAAGCTTACAACTCCTGTATGAACGAGACTGCCCTTCAGAGAATAGGTGTTGAGCCTCTGGTCAACTTAATAGACCAAGTTGCTAAGTCCTTCCCTGTGGCTGAGAATGACTCCGGGTTGGTTGGACAAGCAGACTATGCCGCTCTTGGTGATACCATCCTACTCCTAGAGAAGATGGGGGTTACTTCGTTTATAGGCCTTACTGCTGGTGCCGATGATAAGAACCCCGACGTTGTCATTATTCAAGCATACCCAGCGGGACTTTCGCTGCCTTCACCAGAATATTACCAGGATGACGATACCGTTAACACGTATCAGGCCATGCTCGGAGAAGTTTTTTCAAGCCTCCTTCCAACCAGCTCTTCAAAATCATCCGCTAAACAGCTTGCACAATCCGTTGTTGAGCTGGAGAAGAAGATTGCCTTAGTAACTCCACCCACTGAGGACCAGTCAGATGTTACAGTAAGTGGCTCAGTTTGAACTGAAATTCCGAAAAGGAAGCTGACGGGTCTAGAAATACTATAACATCGTCAAACTCGCCGATGCTGGGAAAATTGGACCAGCAATTGGACTGGACTCTGTTGTTAAAGGCTTGGTTCCCGAGGACTACACGCCCGACAGTCTCTTGCTAGCATTTCCGGAATTTCTGGGCAACGTGTCTGAGATTATCTCTAACACTTCAAAGTCCACTGTGCAAAGCTACTTGGTCTGGCAACTAATCGATGCGTACTCGTCTTACGTCGAGGGACCCGAGGTCCAACCGATTATTCGCTTTACTAACACAATGTCTGGAAAGGTTTGCATTCATTCTCTCAATTCTGTGGCGAGACACAATTAACGACTTTTAGGATCCGGACACGAAGTCCGAAAGATGGAAGACGTGTGTTAGCTACGTCGATAGTACACTCGGCTGGATCCTCAGTAGATTTTATATTGAGGCGGCTTTCTCTGACGAAGCTAAAAAGTACGGTGATCAAATCATATTAGACATTAAGCACCAGTTCATCTCGAAGTTGAATGGTCTGAGTTGGATGGACGACTCGGTCAAGAAATTGGCCGTAAACAAAGTAAACAACATTGACCAGAAGATTGGTTTCCCCACGACATCTCCGAACATAACAAACCCGGAGGCGCTACGCGCTTACTACAGTGGCTTGACGATTTCTGATTCGTTCTTCAATAATACTTTATCGAGCAACACTCGGGAAGTCAACCGGACTTGGTCAGCACTAGGGAAGCCAGTGGACCATGGCGAATGGGGAATGCAGGCCGACATTGTTAACGCGTACTACAATCCAGTGGGGAATGAAATCGTCTTCCCAGCTGGTATTATGCAGTTCCCTGTCTTTCAGCTGGGTCTGCCTAGCTACACATCTTATGGCGCTTTCGCATCAGTCGCCGGCCACGAGCTGTCTCACGCGTTCGATAACTCGGGCAGACATTATGACGAACACGGCAATTTCACAGATTGGTGGACGAATAGCACCGTACAAGAATTCGAGAAGCGCGCCAACTGCTTCGTAGAACAGTACAATAACTTCACAGTCCAGGGCAATAATGGCGAACCGCTACACGTCAACGGAAGGCTTACTCTAGGAGAGAACATCGCCGACGCCGGTGGCGTTTCTGCGGCTTTCGCAGCATGGAAGGATCGAATTGAGTCGACACCCGACCAGGACCTTCCAGGATTGGACTTCTTCACCCAGGAGCAACTTTTCTTTGTGTTCTATGGCAACTGGTGGTGCGGTAAGACTCGAAAGGAGCAGGCGATCCGAGGCATATACACCGACCCCCACTCACCTGCGTTTGCCCGTGTATTGGGAACCACGGCGAACTCGAGGGCATTCAGAGAGAGTTTCCACTGCCCAGTGAAGGAACCTACTTGCGAGCTGTGGTAGTTCAGGGAATACTGGTTAATTTGGTATTGGGAGGGACAGAAATTGATATCCTTTGCTTCGTGTAATGTAATGTACTTAGGGAGTTACCCAGCTATACATAATGTGCTAGTTTGACAACATTCCGAATGTTCCCTTACGTGACGAATCTAGATATGAATGGGCCATATAAACTGCTTCCGGTCTGGTCATTCAAGTCTACTTGTAATCCTAACCGTAGATACGACTCAGGTCATCAAGATCAAAACGGAGGGTTGATACATCGCCATCTAAGTCGCAAATGTAGAATAGGACCCCAGTTCGAGATGAGGCCATGGATTGAAGATTGTAGATATTGCTCCATCGTTTTTTTCTAATTATATTCAAATGCAGCCTTTTCAGTTCAAGCCATTTTAGATCCCTGCCTGGAATAGAGGCAACCAGACTCAAAAGTTTTGCATCAAACTCCGCCAAAACGAACGCTCCAGTACCAAACCAGCCAAACCTGAGACCTGACGCCGTAGTTAAGCACCATGCTGGAAGGTGCTAAAACGATTGACAGTCTCGCCCAAACCTGGCTCGAAGAAACCCAATGGTAGAGACAGGAAGCGAGATCCCTGCCCCCGCTATGCACCACATTGTACTTAGACCAAGTGTATGCTTTCTTCCTCTTAGACCAGGTATGTACCTAGTCTTCGTCATGCCCTCCAAGGACACTATCGGTTTATAAGCCGAGCTTTTGCTTCTTGATGCGCGGGAAGACGCCGACAATCAGCAGCACGAAGATGACGACCGTTGCCCACAGCTTAATGCCCAAGACGTTTAAGTTGTAGTCCGTCTGCGTGGCGCTGATGACCGTAGCGGCCAAGAAGAGCAGGAGGACGTATCCGCTCAGGCGATGGTATTTCCAGATCTTCTTGGCGTTGGCCTCGCCGCCGTACAGGGCGGGGACGCCGAACATGGTGAAGCCGACGACGTACTGGGCGAGGAGCCAGAAGGAGGCGATGACGCCGAGGAAGCCGTGGGCGGAGTGGAAGTGGACGCCGTTGTTGATGAACTTGTTGACCTCGATGCTGACGACGCCGACGGCGAAGATCACGAAGGCCAGGAAGTTCAGGCCCGCGTGCGCCTTCTGGCCCGCTTGCTTCTGCGCGCCCGTGTGCGTCGGCTGCAGCACGAGGATCGACTGGATGAGGACGAGCAGCCCGACCGACTGCGCGAGCGGGTGCACCGAGAACAGGATCAGAGGCCCGTTCAGGAACACGGCGGCCCAGACCGAGGCTACGAGGAGGACTCCGGCTGCCTCGGCGATTACGCCGGTGCCTGACGATTGTAAGAGCTTTGCCATGTTATATTAAAGTAGCAGTGAATATATGATAGGTGTTATTAAGTAGAAGTAACTGTGCAACTAAATATGTATAATATATGCTAAAGGCGGAAGCGAGGCGGGGGTCTGAAGGTTTGAGATGGTAAGACAATAGTAGAAGCAAGAGAAAGTCGTACCAATGATGAGGTTTTTGATTATGGGAGCGTCGTCTCTTTGAGAGGCATCACCCGGCCGGCCCAAAAGAGGTTCTAGATCCCCCTGTTCACCGCCGTCGTCCGGATTAATCGGGGGATGTTGGGGTATTCCCGTAGCTGATGCCATTTTGGCTGCTTTTAATTAACGTGACGTTTTGAGCTGATCTACCCGCACTGCCTAAGGCTTGTGTATTATTAATGGCGATGGGATTGGCTGGATTTAGGGGAGCACGGATGGTTGAGATGGTTGACAAACAATGCAGACGTGGAGATTTGGCTCATGGACAGAAACTCTCGAGGAGCTTTGGGAGACTTCGTTTCACTTCATCTTTTTTAAACAGTCGGAGTCGGAATTCGTAAATGGTAGGGAGGCTGGCAGCTGAGTTCGGAAAAGGATTGAGCTCACCATCGATGACGGACATGACGGAGGTCTGCTTGAGGGGAGCTTTGGCCTATCAGAGCCGTGGAATTCTTAAGCAACCGCTGTATTGTAGTGCATGTCGCATGCCTAGCGCGGGGGAGCTACACAAGCGACCCCTTGTTCGGGAAGGTTGTTGGTACACAACACAGGGCACCTAACCAGGTGCGGGAATCGGGTTTCATCGCTGCGTGCATACAGAAACGAACCTGTAGGTATATGTAGTCCATGTAGAAGAACCAAAAGATGAACCGTGGTCTCAATTTAGTAACTGGAGCGTAATTGGCTTCAAAAGAGCATGCTGAACTAAAGGACAATTAAAAAGGAGGGGAAATTGGGGCTGAGATGTGTAATACTGCATATGTCATAGGCGTCTCCAGCGGTATGAAGTAACTGGCTTATACTATTGGTCGGCAGGCCGCAGAGTCTACCTCCAGCGCAATGATACTCCAATACAAACACAATCTGTTACTATCTTGGCCGTAATCCGGAGCTGACCCCACTAGATTAGCGCTTTGATATTTCGAAGTCGGAATGCTGCTCCTCACGGACAGCTTTAAGTCTGAGGCTTCTAGATGGAACAAACAGTTTGAATCATTTTTTCTTTTTGTAACACGTTCGTGAAATCCTTCCTCATAGAAACGTCACTACGGAGAGGGAAAAAGAAAAACTACTATCAAATATGATTGAAGATATCGAATACAAGTTAGAGGCTGTCAAGGTTACGCCCGTGGCTTCGGACGAAATCGATAAGACGTTCCGATCTAGCAGCATCGGTATGTGAGAGTAATACAATAAAGGATAATCAACAATTGATATTTCAAGAGTCAAAACTTGCCTAGGGCTAACTTGTATCCGATCAGATTTGATCTCTGGAGCTTTGGGAGGCAAGGTCCTAGGCTTCTCGGACCAATGGTTTGCCGATGCAATCAACCTGCTGACCCCTACGCCTCCCATAAGGCAACCTGGCAAAATGGTTTACACGGGTGCTTGGTATGACGGCTGGGAAACAAGGAGACACAATCCAGAGCCTTTTGACTGGGTTGTCATACGACTCGGTGTTGCGTCAGGGACTGTGGAGGGAGTTGAGATTGACACTGCATTCTTCTCCGGCAACCATGCTCCTGCAATTTCCGTTGAAGGCTGCTTCTCCTCAGATGACGAAGAAGTTCTGTCTTGGAAGGGAGAAAGAGGGAAATGGGAGACCATTCTCGGCATCCAGGAATGTGGCCCCTCGCAGAGATTTGGTTGGAAGCTGGATAACCCTACCTCGAAGCAGTATACTCATGTTAGGCTGAACATGTACCCTGATGGAGGCATTGCGAGGTTCCGACTCTTTGGGCACGCAGTACCAGTCTTTCCCGAGGACACAACCGCAATTTTCGACTTAGCTGCTGCTCAGAATGGTGGTGTCGCAGTCTCGTGCAGCGACCAACATTTTGGTACCAAGGATAACCTCATCTTGCCTGGTCGGGGTAAAGACATGGGAGACGGTTGGGAGACTGCTCGATCCAGGACAAAGGGTCACGTTGATTGGGCCATTATCCGACTGGGCGCCCCGGCCCTCATTCAAGATTTCGTAGTAGATACGGCCTTTTTCAGAGGAAACTTCCCGCAGAAAGCGAAAATCGACGCTATAGAATGGAAAGGGGCCGGTGAGCCTGGACCGGACGCCGAAGGATGGACTGAGGTCCTCGAGCCTAGCAAGTGTGGCCCCGATCAGGAACACAACTTCACGAGTGCGATAAAGGACAAGCCATTTACCCATGTCAAACTCACCATCATTCCGGACGGTGGCGTGAAGCGTTTGCGGGTACTGGCAAAGAGAGCCGTGTAAATATAGTACTTCAAGGAACGGGTTTGCCTGGATAGGATTTTTAATATACGGCTTGAATTGAATCAATATCTTGGAATCATGATGCCAGGCGTTGGAGATACGGTGGTAGGGAGTCAAGTTTTGGAACAAGAAATAGAGTCTGCCTTAAGATTGATCCTACTTGTATGAGTGAATATGAGGGTGGCAGAGAATAGGTATTGAACCTTGGAGAGAAGGAACCTGAACCACACACGTATCGAAGAGCTGAGATTACCTAATCAGATTTGATGAGATATAATCTGTTTGGGCAAGCGCACGGACCAGATACACTGCCATCATGGATTGTGGCAGTTCCATTGTGGCTATCATATCACCAACTAGCTGCTAGCCTGAACGTTTTAACTTGGTTGCATACCCTGATGCTAAACTTTAATGACGAACGTCCAAAAGTCTGGAACCCAATATAAAGAAGGGACCCACAGCTCAATCAGAAAGGCCCCTTTGAAAGCATGGTTGTCTTCTCACTTGATTCTACAAGTCCTTGAGCGAATTACTCCTATGCCTCCTCCTATCTAGCGATGGATTTTGGGGACTCTGATGGCGGGGGCTTCGGCGGGGAGCAGCCGCAGAAGCCTCGACCTCTCCCAGCCGACCTCCCTAAATCCCTAGATGATCGCAGAATAGTATCGACCGAGCTGGTTCCCGAGACTGAGATGTATGATGGCTGGCAAGGTTGGTAGCCTAGCATCTTCTAAATATCCGCCTCAGTTACTGATTGTGTGAACCTATCTCTAGGCCAATCGCAGTTCCTCACAACCCCGATGCTCGCGAAGCCGCTTCAGTTTAGCGATCTGACCCTGGACGATCCCAACTACGATGAGGACTTGACGAAAGGAATGCCCGACAGCGATACGCGCTTAATGCAGATGCTCGCAGCACAAGCGCAACATCTCGGAGGGGAGGCTTTTGGTGATGTGGATGCCATTGCGGCGGACGAGAAACTATCGGAGGAAGAGAAGAAGACAATGCTGCAAAAGGCTTTGATCATGTCCGCAAGTAACGGCGATCTTGAAAACGTAAAGAAAATACTCGATGGGAAGGCGAGAGAGTTTGTGGATATCAATGCGCCGGACGAGGACGGAACACCATCCCTGGTCTACGCAAGCTGTTTTGTTAGTCATGGAGCCCATACCCTATTTCCGTACCATCATCACTAATAATGCTCAGGGACACGAAAGCGTAGTGCAGGCGCTCGTAGACGCTGGGGTTGATGTAGACAAACAGGATCGCAATCACTGGAGCCCCTTGATGTGGGCAATGACGAACAGACACAAGGGCATCGCCAAGATCCTGTTGGACAACGGAGCATCTGCGGAGGCGAAGACCTCGTCCGGACGAACAGCTTTTGATTTTGTTGCGCCAGATAGCGAGATGTCATTTTACTTACACGACAATGGCTACAGCATCGGGAATGCTGGGGTAACGGATGATTTCTATAACCCAGGCTTCTCCCAAGACAGATTCGAAGAGGAGATGGCCGAAAATGAAATACGGCGGCGGATGATGATGGACAGCGCACGGGATCTCGAGGTCGACTTAGGGAACATGGGAATAGATGACCAACCCGAGGTAAGCTATACGGACCCTAACGGAACAAGTGACTTATTTACTGACTATAATAGCCTGTGGATGAGTTCGAAGAGGAATTGCAGGAATTTGATTGGAGTCGGTGTTTGCATGACCAAATGTTCGTCTTTCAAGAGAGCGACTTGGACAGGATGCTCGATATTGTGATTACAAACATGCAACCTCAACGGTCGCCATCCCAGAAGCCTGTTCCGGCAAATATGATTTTTCTCAGTGCGCGATACGCCCACTATCATTCTAGCCGCGAGCTGTTGGGGAAGTTGCTTGTCACGGCCCAAGACAAAATCAATGAAGTTGTGGAAGCCCATCAGTGGGATATGACAATATTAGCGTTCTGGATGTCGAACGCGACCCTTTTATTACACTACCTGAAGAAAGACGCCGGTTTAGTTGAGGCAACAACCGAGTTCCAAGCACAGCTTGCGGAACTCATCAACGAAATCTTCATCCTCATCGTCAGGGATGCAGAGAGACGGTTAGACAAGGTGCTGGACGCTGCGATGCTAGACCACGAGACTATCCCTGGACTTGATGATGTCACATTTCAACACGAGTGGAAGCTCTTTAAGAGAAAGAAGGAGGTGAAGGAAGAGCCGCTCGAGAAGCGATTCCGACCTCCCTCCCCAAAGCAACGTGCTAAGCCTGCCCCTCGAAACGTAACCTCCCTTCTGTCATCTACCTTATTCGTTCTCGACCTCTACGATATTCATTCAGTCATCACGGCGCAAATCATATCGCAACTGCTCTACTGGTTGGGAGCAGAGCTTTTCAATCGAATTATGAACAATAGAAAATATCTTGCTAGAACGAAAGCGATGCAGATTAGAATGAACGTCTCGGTTCTGGAAGACTGGGCTCGGTCTAATAACCGCAAGCCTGAGCATTATGAACATGGAGAGACAAGCGCATCTGGCGAAACTACGATGGAAGCGGCCCGCAGGCATTTAGCTCCTGTCGTCCAACTTCTCCAGTGGTTGCAATGTTTCTCATCTCTAGACCCAGATGATCTAGAAGCCTTAGTGGGAACCCTTCAACAACTCAAGCGGCTGAGTCCGCAACAGTTGATATATTCTGCTAAGAACTATCGACCAGAGGTCGGAGAAAAGGGATTGCCTAAGAGCGCCTTCAAGTATCTTGATGCGATTCAGAAAGAGGCTGCACTCAGAAGGGACCGCAGGAGGACGGCATCCCCTATGCCACCTAGTACACCATCAACGCCTGTTAAGAACACGTCTAATGGGTACAGCGCAGAAACTCCAGGTAGCATACAAGGCACCCCGAATCCGGACCAGGATGACGACGATGATATACCGGATGGAATCAATCTAGATCCCTCCTTGATGCTACCGTTCACTCTTCCAACTGTCACGGACATGCTTGTATCGTATGGTGCCGGATTTGGAGGAGTCAATCGGGAGCGCGAGAGGAAGTACATACCAACAATCCCACCAGAGTTCCTTGATAAGCTTGAAGTGAGCGGCAACTCAAGTCGGCCAATTTTTGGCGAGAAGGATTGGGAGAATGAAGAAGTCTGACCGATATTCACGCAGCGGTCAGCGAATGGATGACCACATATAGCTCGGGCCAGCTCAACCTGCATGAAGCTCTACTCATCACTAATACCTACCTTAATAAGTTGACATCACCGAAAACCGTCGCGTTGGCGCCAACGAGAAGGTTTCGACATCGGTTCGGAAATGAACCATATGCAAGCTGCAAGGGACGAACGCGTGGCGCAGGGGAAACTGGGGGTTTCAATTGCATACAGTAGCACATTGCGGGAGAGACGTAAGGATGAGTCAGATGAAGCCAGTAAGACGTCTTGAAAACTAGCACTAGTGCATCTTACCGAAGTGTGCTGGACACGGATGGAAATGGCTATTGGAAGATACCGATTGGGAAGACAGATAACTGCATGCACAGACAAGGGGGGAGAGGGAGAGAGGGAGAGTAGAAGAGTAAAAAGATTTTTTACTACCCTCTGACTGTGTTCAATCTTGGATGTCACAAATGTCGTGGCTCTTGTCGAGCGGACCTATCGAATTCTAGGTAACCAATAATGTCTCCCGTTACCTACCACTTAAGACTTAGACCGTGGCCTGTGATGCGGTCAGGACACATGCAGGGAAACGGATGCCAACTGTCTCGGCCGGCATCGTCCAGCCACGTCCAATCCAAATTCAGGTACCAATTCTCCGTCTTCGCTCAAGGGGTCCTGTTCGTGCTTGGCATGCAACCAGCCTTTAGAACTTGCCAACACTTTGAGCAATGAGGCATTATGTGATCAAGTCAAAACTGTGACGGTCTCGACGATATTAGAATCGAATTGAATCGGACAAACTCCTCTCTAAATATAGACCCCCAGGCCTCAGCTTCTCGAACCTACGGAATTGGATGGTGTTCATTCACCCCGCGCACTCTGAATCATCTAATTGGTGGCGGTCAATAGACTCGGATGAGCTCTGGCTAAATTGGCCACGTCAATCCAGGTGAGGTCGGAGTCGATGGACCCGAGGGATTATTCTGTACGTCCTAAACGGAAGAGCTTCCAGACCCAGGCAAATTTTCTTGTGCTCGTAGGAGTGACGTCTGCTGAGGGCTTACCCCGCCAGGATGGGTGGGCATTCACTATATACTAGAACGGTCCGTTTGGGGTCTGTGACCATAGAGTAGGTGTCGTTGTTAGTCAATATAGATAGAAGATGATGTATGTAGTATGTAGCTATCGTGAAGTCGGTATTCCTCTTTACCACCGATTTTCCCATTCTTTTTACCCTCCGCTCCCGACTCGGCTAACCAAAGGTCGATCCTGGATCTTGCATGTCTAGGCAGACCAATGGCGAGGGAGGATGAGGGGCGATTAAGAACCACTTGCCGACTCAACAAGCTTCTTGACCTCCATTTGCGTGGGTCTCAGTATAGGATGAACGGAGCGGTGCTTAAACACCTACTTTATATCGATTGGGAAACTTCACATGGCGGACAGGCGGAGGAGTTATAGCTTCTCGTCACCTTTGAGGTGATTTGCCCGCACCAACCCATTCATTAACGGAATGTAAGGGCCTTCGCGGGGGGCCAAGGGCTGCAGTTGCAATCGATGGACGAGATTCCAGGCCTTCGTCATACATACGATATGGAGTATCCAATTTGAATAATACGTACAATTCAAATAATGCTCCCTTGAAAACTCATAGCTTCGGTGGTACAACGGACTATAGGGACCATGGGATGACCCAACTACGCCCAACCATTTCTCGGGCCCATGCATTACCTAAGTTGAATATAGGTCGCAAATTTGCACGTGTGAGTCAAGTGGATTGTAGTTTGTAGTAGACCGCTAGACTTGGCCTTTGAGAAAATACATGGGAGTCTTAGCAGCGGCCAGTTAGAAACAAACGTGGAAAAAACGGTGCGTGACCGCTCCAGGCTTGGTGTATCGGTCTGGGTTCCCAAAGTGCCGCGACTCAACCAATGCCAAACATGCAGCGGGACAGCTGGGCAGAGTGGGAACCGTGTCTTTCTTGCCCAGCCAATTGGGAGAAACGGGAATGATGGTTGTAAGTTGATGATGTGCATCGCTTCTATTGACGCCTTCCGCGTCCGAGTAAAAGGCCCCCGTAGTCCCCGTACCTATACCTTAGTAGTAGTAGTACCGCACAACGTCCTAATGGAATTGCTGCCCGCCACGACATCCACCTGCATGCTGGCCAGATCAGATGAACCCTGGCCCTCTCCTAGGGCAAACATATTAAGGCAACCCGCGCCGGCTTGTGATAAAGAGAGAGAAGAAAAAAAAGAATTAGTATGAGCGCATATACCTGTTGCTGAGTATAAAAAAAAACAGTATACTTGTTTGCAACTACAGCCAAGCCCAGGCCTGTACATACTATAAGCTGTTATCAGCCTACCATTTCCCAATTCGGCATCTAGTTCCAATATTTGAGTTCACAAACACTTTCACGAAGAAGGTAAGAGTCATGAACTTCAATGACATCTACTTAAGCATGTTCAGATGCTTGGCTCAAGCTTCACTTCTCGTTATGCCTTTTGTTAATTGGTTTTTCTTGAACGTCCTTCTCCCTATAATAGAAACCCGCTAACATATAACTACCTACTTACAGCTGTGTAAGTAGTGGCCGTGGCTTGGAATAGTCTAAAGTTACTCCTTTGTCAGAGAATTGGGGAAAGAAACAAAAGGAATTCTCTTCACGACACGACCGGCACGGCTTCAAAACGATCTACATACGCTTCCGACTAGCTGGGCGCAGCTCGTCAAGCCTTACCGTGGTTGCTGACAGCACGTTCTCGGTGTCACACTAGACACGATAATTGTGAGCCCAGACGCATATGTACTCGCCGCACACGGCAAGGTCAGCCACAATGTTCGGTGCTACACCAGGTATGGTACCGTACGTGCCTCTGCCGGCACCCCCCAAAAATGCGCCCGCCCGGTACAGGAGCAGGTCTGCAAGCCTCGTCCCTTTTAGAGACGAGTCTAAGTTAGTTGCTTTGCGGTACGACCAAACTGTGCAGGCCGAGCCACCCATCCCAATACCGCCCCCTCGGTCCTCTCGTCGTCCACCTCCACGCCCTATTTCTACCGACACTACTCGAAGTCCTGTTGTGGTTCCGCCTCCTCGCCCTGCTCCTCCCACAGAACAACACCCAGCATTAAGGACGATTAGCTCTCCACGAACAAGCTCCCAGATTAAAAGGCGGGATTCGGGTCACTCTCCGACAACACCTTCGAGCTCATGGACCATTCGCGAAGACAGTGAGACGGACGACGAGGACCCCTTTGCGTACGAAAGCGTCAAAGGATTCCATGAAATAAAGCCGCTTCAACTAAGAACTCGTTCTGCATCCCCCTCTCTTTATTCCCGTCAAGAGGGGCGAGTGAGTGAATCCAACAGCAGGGCCAGTGATCCTTCCATTTCACCCGCACTTTCGGATGGAGAGACAGTTTCGCCAACATCGCCAATAACTCCTCCTTCGAATTTTTCGAAAAGGTTTGCGAGAAGCTTCAGTTTACGGTCAAATTCGTCCAAGTCGTCGTTTTCGAAGATGAAGCGTCTGCGCAAGAAATCAGCGAATGATGGTGGCTCGGGCGCTGAAAACCCCGGCTTCCCACGCTATCCACTGAACGGTTCGGCGCCTAAATGCCCTAGCGGCAGATTGTCGCCACTGCCCGACCCCCATGGTTCCCCAGTTATTTCAACTGCTATCCCCACCGAAAGCTTGTTAGAAGATGACTTTATGACCCAGCTGTCCTTCTCCAAGCGCGGCAGCATCATTTTTGGCGCAAAGCATCCGCGCAAATCAATTAGAAACGCCGCCATAATGGCCGACCAAGACACCGGTCTTGGCGACGAGAACGTCGGGCCCGAGCAGCCAAGACAGCCACGCGCGTTCCCTCTAGTTCCCGTGCGCGAAAAGCCCGCGGACGCCGCCGTCGGCGCAACAAGCACTAAGGAATCCACCCAAAACTCAGGGGCGCACGACACAACCGACACACCACCCACGCCACGCCGACTACCTCCTAGCGTTCGAGTTATATCTGCTGAGGCAGAGAAGGAATCTCAAAAGGTGAGATCGCTCTATGAATCCGGGGAAGGTCTCAATTGGGAGGAGGGTACGAGGCGCTCATCCATCGATGAGCGTCCCCGTCCCTCAGCAGAACACCCACGAGAAGAGAATGAGAAAGACGCGTACGGTTTCCTTATATATCCAAACTTGTTGTCTTTTTATCGTGCTGACACGTCGCGTCTCCTACAGATCAAGCGACCGGGCTGGAAGCCCTATTCCAACCTTGGCTTCTACTTCGTTGCTACAAGATAAAGACTTGCGACGCGAATACGAGTTGGCAGGGGGGATCGAGGACTGGGAAGGAGTCCACGGCGAGGACGTCGATCGTTACGGTTTCATTTCACTTCAACAATCACAGGATTCCCGGCCGACCTCGCCAAACGAAACTGCGTCCGTCCACTACTCGACTCGCAAACAGCGAAACGTACTGGTTCGTAAGGATGCGCAGTCACTATCGTTGAGAATAAAGCGCGGCCCGCGTAGGAAGTTGTCGGCTCGCTCCCTGAATACCCAGGCGTCGGGATTGTCTACGGCATCGCGCCGTTCCGCTCTTTCGGCTATCCGCCAAGCCACAAACTTATTACCACACAATAGGGACAGGAAATTAATTGATGAGGCCGGGGATATCCTTGCATCGCACCCGGGGCTATCGCATATGACTGAAGATGGATCGGTCGAGAAGCGGTTGGCCGAGTTGAAGCTCAAGGAGGTGGAGCGCACGGAGAAGTGGCGGAGGATGGCTAAAGTAATAAGATCCGGCGCGGATGGACAAGGCATGGTGTTCGAGTTCGACTTGAAGCACCCGAAGCTGGTCAAACGGACGTGGAAGGGTATTCCTGATTGCTGGCGGGCGGCGGCTTGGTATTCGTTCCTCTTCTCCAGCGCTAAGGCTAGCAACGAACCGTTTGCTACAGACGATCAACTCAAGAGCGACTTTCACCGGCTCATCGATGAGCCTTCGCCGGATGACGGGCAGATCGATTTGGATGTACCAAGGACCATCAACCAACACATTATGTTTCGAAGAAGATACCGTGGCGGCCAACGGCTGCTTTTTCGAGTATTGCATGCCCTGTCGCTTTACTTCCCCGAGACGGGGTATGTTCAGGGTATGGCTCCACTGGCAGCGACCTTTTTAAGCTACTTTGACGAAGAGATGTGCTTCGTAATGCTGGTGCGACTTTGGAAATATCGCGGTCTCAACCGAATGTACTCGTCTGGATTCGTCGAGTTGATGGGCGCTCTGAAAGACTTCGAAAATGACTGGTTGAACAGTAGGGATGTCGCTTCGAAGCTTGTAAGTCTTCTCTCCCATAGCTGACCCGATGACTGAGTTTACTGACCTTTACTAGTCTGAGCTCTGCATCGATCCAACCGCGTACGCTACTAAGTGGTATCTTACTCTTTTCAACCTATCGATACCTTTTGCCGTTCAACTCCGCGTATGGGATGCTTTCCTCTTACTTGGTTCTTCGCCAGACCCACCCGATGGCGCAGACAAGGCTGCTCTGGAGCACCCGTCGTCTAAGGGACTGGAAATTCTCCATGCAACTAGTCTCGCCATTATCGATACGCTCCGACCATCCCTGCTGGACTCCGACTTTGAGAACGCAATGAAGTCTCTCACGTCCTGGGTCCCTATTAAGGACGAGCAAGGATTTATGGACTTGGTGCAGCTAGAGTACAGGCGGCATCAGAGCAAGCAGAGAGTCTAGGAGATTCCGCTGCACTTCTGATGCATTGCTTGTCATGAAGTAGAAGTTGCTTGTCGACTACTACACCCTAAAAGGCGGGGAATACGGACCCGTCTCCGGAGTAGGATTGAAGTGGATGTTGTATGAAATCAGATGGGATTTGTAATGCTGGAATAGCAGACCAGCCAGGACGCGGGTTATCCCATCCCGCAGACACCGTTCAGGCCGCGACAAGGGCCTGGTCTAATATCGAATTCCCTTTGTGCTTCGGAGGAGCGCTGGTGTTCGCCCCATGCCGGGCTACGAGGCGTAGCATGGGAGGAGACGTTGATGGATGGTTCTCGCACTATACCCCTATACCCCCTATACCCTATACCCCTATGCATTCAATGGATGGTTAACGAATGGAAAAGAAGATGGTTGCTCACGTTGATAACTCCACCGACACAAATATTACTTAATAAACATAGCTCATGACCCTCTAGAGGTCATGTTGACTGTAGCCCCTAAACGGTTGTCTAGTACTTAGCTTATAGCTAGATTGCCTGACTAGGATCGCATGAATTTGATATACCCTAATTGACCTTTATACCCTCGAAGATTCTAACTTGTCTTTCTTGACTAACACTTGTTTGCAATACCCTGTGATCGCGACGTGCCGTACTCCTGAACTGATCACCATTCACTGACCTCATAGGAAGACCCTTAATATCTTTAGAATAGCTATTGACATTAGGTAATCTACAAACCGCCAAAGTTTGTTCCATCCTGGTTCCGAAGTGGCTTKTGCTACMCCAGCCTCTTCTATCCGTGGAATTGGGATATTTGCCAAGGCGCTGATGTGGGCTAGCGGTCACAAACACTTGTAGCGATCTTGCTATAACATAAGCATGACGTGACCGGTCTCTGGGGTATTCCTAGTAGAGATTCCTCATGCGGAGTAGGGCTGAATCCAAGTTCATCTTCGCTCCCAACGGCTTGAATACAGAACAAATGGCTTCGACATAATCTGCTTCCCAAGTCAGCTTATACTAATTATATATAGTGGCCAAACACTGCCAACACCTTCTTAATAATACTATATGTTTGTTTGCATCATGACTCTTCAACTTGCAGTCTCGAATTTTCAGCCGTCCGTGATACTCCCAAGAAATTGCCTGATCTGGAAGGACGGTGCGACGGTCCAAGACCCCAGCCCGCGCGGCGCAGACTCCTAGTTGGCCCAAGTTTACGTTCAAGTAGCACAGGTGCGCAAACAACGTCGTAATGATCGTTCATCGAAGGATGAGCCTCACACCACACCGGTCGCCAGCAAAGCTTAGCTTAGGCGGAAAACCGACATGGGGCGAGGCTCAGCTCGTCTGCTGGGAACATTGTAGGTTCATTCATGCATGGTGTCAGCAGGTCATTCCCTTTATAGTGTACCTACATGTGAAGGGGTCCTAGACGCATTAAATAATACTCGTCGCGGCTACATTTAAAGAATATTTAGAGTCGTCTTGTTTGAAGCTTGCTTGCTAGCCTCTCAACTCGAGATACTCTGTTCTTTCATCTTCAACATTTGCCACCAATCCCTTCCATACATATATTAATAGCTTTATCCAATCTATAGCTTATTTACTCCCATAACCTACCTACCAGCCTACCTAACATATAACTCAACCTAGCTCACCAAACTCTCAAAATGGGCCACAATAGCAAAGAAAAAGAAAAGCAAGAGCAAAAACAATTAGCCGACGCTCCACCACCTCCATACTCACATCATGGCATACCCTCATCATCCGCCGCTCCCCCTCCCCAGCTTCCCCAGCAAGTCTCCGCGGCACCCCCTGCCAAGCGCCTGTTCCCGCCCTCCTTCAGCATGTACCGCGAGTCCAGCTGGACGCAGCGCAGCTACACGCTCGGCGAGCACCAGGCGACGCCGCTGTACGCCGTGACGCTGCACTCGGGGTGGTCGGGGCAGCCGGACGTGGTGCTACACAACGGGCCCAGCGAGCAGACGCCGCCGCTCGCCGGCGTCGCGCGGTCTACCTTCGGCACTTCGGCGACTATCACCGTGCGCCCCGTCCCCGGCTCCGGCCTGCAGCCCGCCGAGGAGAAGATGGAGTATAGCGGCGGCTTCGGACACGCCGCGTACGTGTTCTCCATTGAGGTCGGCGTGGGCGGCGCCGCGCGCAGGGAGACGTTCGAGTGGAGACACTCGTCGGGCGGCGCGGTCAAGGGGCTCGATGGTAGGGGCTCTGGGTGGAAGCTGGTGCGGCTGGCGACGGGGGCGCCGGCGGGGATGGGAGAAGGGGCTAGTTTTGTGGGCGGTGGCGTGAAGGCTAGTGATGGGAAGGAGGTCGTTGCCGTGGTATGTGACATCCTTCTCTTCTTTATCATTCTCGATACAAACCCCCCTAAAGCTTTAAGTTCTAAGCTTTAAGCTCTTACCTGTTGCTATGACCTGTTGCTAACTTGTGTGTTGTTGTAGTGGGCCTGGGCCTCCGGGAGCTTAACCAAGAAGCTCAAGTTCCAGTTCGTCGGGAGCGGCGCGAACGGTGTCCTGGGCGAGCGATGGGCCATTATGGCTGTTATATCGGCTTTGAGAATATGGGACCGCGAGAGGCGACAGAGGAACCAGGCCGCTGCCGCTGGTGGTGGTGGTGGTGGTGCTTAGGTTGTTATCTGCTGAACGGCAACACACTCTTTCATACGCGGTTACGAATTTTCAGCTTCAGCATCCAAAAACTATAGCCTCGTTCGAGGTTTCTCTTCACGCAGTTATTCCTTTGCGATACATTATTGTGGGGAACGAGCTCAGTCAGTGGTTACGTTTCCTCTATGTTGGTACATAGTAGGACTTGGGAATTATTCACCTAGTGGTCCTTGGTTGGGAGCTCAGCAACAGTATTTATACCCTATAGATTGTCCAATGTTTATACTTTAATCATCTTCAATATCGCAAGCTATATTTTATAGCCCAAGTTCATGTCGCAAACGCTTAGGCGCCAAGCTCTACGGGGAGTAGTGTATATCGACAAGGCTCATGTCTACCACGATATGTTCCAGATTACACCAACACATGGCGCATAAACAGCCCATCTCTAATTCTGGATCCGGTTCCCTGCCCGATGAGGATCTGCCCGGGGAAACGTCAAATTTAAGGAGGTCAATGCCACAATCGCCTTACGATTTGGTACGTTATATGCATGCTGGAACCAACAGTTACTTAATCCAGCGAGCTGAAAACCGTGGCCAACACGCGATCCCTACACGCCTTAACGTGTCTGATTATCATGCCCTCATCGAGCTCGAAATTGTTGGTCTCAAGTCTAATCTCGCCTAGAAGGGTTCCGCAATCTGTGATCTGCTGCTGCCCCCATCCCGTGCGAATATACCCAGGTCTCATCGCAGGGACTCCCAGACTAGCGCTCTCTGTAAGAAGTTTATCCATCACAGAATTTATAAGCTAACCTAGCTAGCTGAAGGCACAAATCTCCTGCAAGTCAGCAGAATACTCATATGGGTCTCGATTGAACACAGGCAGATGTCTCATGGGGGTACCCGAATCAGCCCATTATACCTACCCAATGTCGACGTCGTATTGATCGCCAACCATGGTGGTAACGAAACCCAGGGGACTCGATTAAATCGCCAGGGGTGATATTGCAAGACCTGCAAGACTACGGTTTGTCAGGGGGTTGATAGGGCTGTGCCGCATGGTGCATATTTATGGAATTGAATAAAATAGAGACGGCGTTTATAATGCAGCCTCCTCTTGGCCTACGCATGGCTACCTATCTTTCAACCTTTCTCATCTTGGAATCATACAGAACTAGCTCTATAGTAGGGCCCTCCACAGCGCAGATACTATCTTTGCCTACCGCCAACCATCCCCCTCACTCTGCCACTAGCTTGGAAACACCTATACCCAGGCAACTGTCGCCTTGTGCCGAATATCCTCACCGCAGTTGTGGACGAACTCCAGCGACGTCACGAGGTGCAGTCAACCTCCCGTGGTGACGATAATGATATGAGCGACTCAACGACACCCGACAGCTATGAATCATCCCAAGGAATATCCAGCTGGAAAGTAATCCTCATAGTATTCTGCTTCCTATTATCCATCATCGGGTTGGTAGCGCGTTGTGCCTGGTGGCACCACCGCCAAAAGAAACGAGAGGAGAAAGAGGCGAGGGACAAAGCTAGCCAAGGAAGGCCTGGGCCAGTCTCACATCCAGGTATCGACGTAGCAGAGCAAGGCCTAGCCAGCAAGCCGGAGCTCCAGGGCACCCCGGTGGGCGGCGTCATACACAAGATGGAGCTTGATTCGACTCCTGTAGCGGAGTTGGATAGTTCGAGGCCCATACAAGAACTACACGGGTCCGGGCCAGCAGCGCAGCGCGGGGCCACGGGCCGCCCTAGCAAACCTGACTCGGATCCCGATGCGATTACCCCGGCACCAGAGATTCGTCCGATGGGTAGGTGGGAGAGGTGGGGGKGATTAATATGTTTTTCAAGCTTGGCGCATACAAGAAGGATTGGTTTAAGTGTACGGTATAAATAAGGAGCTGATACCCAAAATACCTTATCATGATAGACATTGAGTACCAAAGCCTCTTGCAGGACGATGTTACCGATACTGTATCGCACGTGAAGGACCGATTCCAAGGACTTGTTATGAGAATTCATTCATATTGCCGGTCTAGTGATGACCTCCTATGGTTCTCCTAGATCTAATCTAGTAGAGCTGCTAAGCTCCATTCCAACACAGTATTCCAAGCATACTATAACATAACATACCGGATCAACTAGGGTCCCCTCCAAAATAGCATACTCTAAGGTAAATCCCACCAGCTCTCATGGATATCCCGCAAGTCAATACTAGCCGGATCCCGAATATACGGGGTGATATCAGAATTGAGATCCTGTTCCTTCTTAGTGCACCCAACACCAAAATACCAAGCGAGTCTATTTCCAGTCGAAGACAGATACTCGTACTCCCAATCCTCCCACCGCGGGTCCCGATAGACGATAGTCACATGTGCTGCGCTACCCGGCCAGAGACCGTGTATCCTGCTCCCGGGTCGTCCGCTGTTGTACCACGAGCTGCAGTTCTCTGACAGGACGGTGGTTTCGAAGAAGGCGTCCGAGTACTGCACGAAGTCATCGGCGGCCTTTCGTGATGGCTGGATCGTCTTGATCCCTTCGCGACCAACTTTTCGGAGGAGTTTCGCGTAGAATGCGACCTGGACCTCCACGCTGTGTGGCACGGTGCCGGAGCGACCTGACCCGTGAGGTCCATGAATGAATCCCAGGTTAGGGAAGCCCGGCGTGGCAGCGCCAAGATAGGTATATGGGAAACCGTACTCGCCATCCCGCTGCCAGAGCTTCGAGAGATCCTTGCCATGAGCCCAGATGCTAAAGGGAGGAACCATGTCAACGTTCGCTCCAGTGGCGCAGAAGATCGCGTCTACTTCACGATGCTTGCCATCGGTTGTCTCGATCCCAGTTTCCGTGAATCGCTTTATCGGCGTCTGGATATACTCGACGTTGTCTTCGGTGATAGCTTCGAAGTAGTTGGGTCCAGGGGTAAGTCTTCGGCAGTGAGGAGAGAAGTCCGGAATGACCTTGTCAACCAGGTCGGGCCTCTTGGCCAAACGTTTCTTGATTAGCTCAATGAACTCCTGGCGTGACTTCTCGTTCAGCTCGGACCCCTTGAGCCAGCTGGAGAAACCCCTCCAATATTTGGACTCCAGCTCCTTCCGGTACTTGACGTATTCGTTGGGGTCTTTGAACGACTCTTGTAGCTCCTGGGATATAGGGATAGGCGTAATGGAAGTCTCATCGCCAGCAAAAGACGCAGTAACCCATGTCTTATTTCGGGCGTAGTGGTCCAGATGCTGGACGTGCTTCTGGAGGTTGGCAGTGAGTTGTATGCCGCTTGCGCCGTTTCCAATGATTGCGACTCGCTTGCCAGTAGGATCGAAGCTGGGATCCCAGTTGGAAGCGTGACGAAGTAGACCCTTGAAGTCGTTTATTCCAGGGTAGTCGGGAAGTTTCCAGGCGTTGAAACGGCCAATGGCGGTCAAGACAAAGTCAAACTCTTGACTAGTCGTCTCTCCGGTGGTGAGATTATGTACTTTCACATTCCACACGGAGGCCTTCTCGTCCCATCTCAGCTCTTCGACCCTAGAGGAGAGCTTCAAATACTGGTACACGTCATATTTCCGTGCCAGTCCCTGCCAGTAATCTCTGATCTCACGCCCTTGAGCGAATTGCTCCGACCAGTTGACGTTCGGAGAAAAGCTGGTCTGGTAGACGTGAGCCGGCACGTCGCACCTAACTCCTGGGTAGATGTTCTCAAACCAGGTGCCGCCCTATGCCTCCTTGTTAGCGAGAGTTCTAAGATGGTAATCCTCCGCAATGTTGCTTACCACATCGGCGTTCTTTTCAAATATGGTTAACTTTATGTTAGGGACCTTTGCAGGAAGGAGGATGCCAGCCAGGACGCCCGAAAGTCCTGCGCCAACGACAGCGACTCTTAACTCCCTTGGCTCATCGATATAGCGCTGCTCCAGTGAGATACTTGGGATTTGATAGCCAGAAGATTTTGGCTCCTCTAGCAGCGGTTCGATCTTTTCTGCCACATTCTCGATTATTGGCACTTTCACACCATTAATCTGCTTTTCAGGCCCTTCTTGTGCTTCTGGCGGTAATGTTGCTCCATTTGTAGTTGGAGTTTGCTCTACGATATCGACAGTCATGTTGACGAAAGACTACCACCTTGGCAAGGACTAGGGGAACAAAGAACAAAAATGTCAACTGACTAGGTAAATTTATATGTCTATCCGTACCGGTTATAACCGATCAAGGTCAGAACCATGGACTTATACGTATAGACTGAGGTTATCTCGAGTCGCGTTATCATTCGACTAATGCCATAGTGCCCACCTACCACGTCTTCTATAGCCAAAGCACGCAATAGCCCCCGCCTCTTTGCACCTCCGCTATAGGACATTCGGTAGCAATTAAGGGTTGCGGCTGGTTGCATGTTACAGCTATCATCGTCGCATTTGTACTAGTCGAATGTTGTGATATACTTGCCGAGATGATGATAAATTAGGTATATTTATATCATTACCAGTTGGACCCATCCATCGACATGGGATGCGACTATTACCTATCTATCGATAATAATCCCGTCGACCTCCTGGACGAGTCATACAGAAAAAAAGCTGCTTGAATTAATACCACTCAGAATATCTTCAAGATGGCTTCTTCAGAGAGCAAGAAACGTATTTTCTTGAATGCATTTGATATGTCCACAGTCGGCCATCTCTCACCTGGCCAATGGAAGGTGAGTGTGGAAACTCATACTATGGTGTCTCTCTCTAATAGCTTGAAAGAATCCCGTCGATAAATCAGCCACGAAGCGCAATCTTGAGTATTGGATAGAGCTAGCAAAGCTTCTGGACAGGGGAGGGTTCAATGCTTTATTCCTCGCGGATACATATGGAGGCTATGACACTTATGAAGGAAGCCTCGATAATTGTATCAGACGAGCCGCTCAATGGCCGATGACTGACCCAACAATTGTGTGTCTTTCACAATCCATATTTACCTGATGAGATTTAACCATGAATATTGGGTAATAGCCGATTTCAGCGATGGCAGCTGTGACGAAGAATCTCTCCTTCGCCATTACCGCATCAACGTCCTTTGAGCCCCCTTTTCTGCTAGCGAAACGCTTTTCTACGTTAGATCATTTTACCGGTGGGCGGTTTGGCTGGAATATCGTCACATCATGGAAAAAGGCTGCCTTCAAGGCAATTGGCCTTGAGAATCCCATTGAGCATGATGAGCGGTACCGTCAAGCCGACGAGTACTTGAGAGTTCTGTACAAGTAAGTTACCGGCATCTTCTATTCAAGAATTGTATGAAACTTAAAGAGATGCTTCATAGACTCTGGGAGGGATCTTGGGCAGACGACGCCATTAACCCCGACCCAGAGAACGATAGCTACGCGGATCCGGACAAGATCCGCACAATCAACCACAAGGGGAAATACTTCTCTCTGAACTCGAGGCACATTGTCGACCCGTCTCCTCAGCGTACCCCGTTTCTGTTCCAAGCCGGGACTTCATCCGCGGGCTCGGAGTTCGCCGCGACACATGCGGAGGCCATCTTCGTGTCGTCGCATTCGCCAGCTATCCTCCGGCCCAAAGTCGCTAAGATCAGGGAGCTGGCCGCTGCTAAAGGTAGGGACCCGCAGTCGCTCAAGTTCTTCGCGACCTATACCCCTATCATCGGGCGCACGGACGAGGAGGCACGTGCGAAGTACGAGGAATTGAAGAAGTACGCTTCAGTCATTGGGGGTCTCGTCCTGGTCAGTGGGTGGACCGGAATCGACCTATCCAAGATCCCGCTGGACCAAGAGATCAGCGCAGCAGACTCGCTCGAGGCTCACAAGGTACGCAGTATCCTAGATGCGTTCACCACCACGAGCGAGGATATACCGAAATGGACACCCCGGGTCATCGCCCAGAAAGCGTCGATTGGCGGTCTGGGACACGTGGCTATCGGAAGTCCTCAGACCGTGGCGGATGATATGGAGCGCTGGATACAGGAGGGAGACTTGGACGGATTCAATATTGGCTATGTCACTACCCCTGGGACATTCGAGGAGGTGGTCGAACTCTTAATTCCTGAACTGCGACGACGTGGGATTTATCCCGAGGCGCCAGAAGAGGGAGAGAAGTTGACTGCACGCGAGAGGATTTATGGAAAGGGACAGAAGGGGTTAAGGGATGATCATGTCGGCTCTGCGTATAAGTATGATCGATACAAGGAGGATCCGCCGTATGAAGAAGAAACGCCTGCAAAAGGCGAAGATAGTTGAGTGTTTTGTGGAGTGTCTAACTAGAGCCCCGAAGATAATTATTTTGGTGGTGACTCGACCGAAAGGGGGGGCACGGAGTTGTATAACGTCACTCTATGTACCTAACTAGGCTGTACAAATACAACATCCATATTCTTTTCTCAGATTAAAATAGTAGCTTTTTGAGCATCAAAAGATCCAATTTGCCCATTTTAGGAGCAGGTAACAGGTAACGAAATGTGTCTAAGCTACAGGTAGGCAACCGAGCGGTATTCACTAGAGGCGGTTGCTCCTAGAGGGGTTACCCAACCTCCCCGACGTCTACATACGACAAATTCAAGTTTCACGGACGATCTCTATTAAGCTTCCCCGCCTTACCTTGGTGTCTCTCCTCCTTCACCGGAGTATGACAAGTATCGCGGTGTAACACATATTGGGGAACCCCGCCCCAGCTCTATTGCGTGATCGAAGCCGCCGTGTTGCGTGATCACAAGCCAAGCAGTCGGAACGGCTAGACCACGCGAATTGCAACGCGCACATGTCAACTACGTGATATCGTGTGGAACTGGCTAGCAGGTAAGGCTGCCCGCATTCGGAGGCCACGATGTCGAGTGGATGTTTAGCTTCGGCATTGTTAAGATGCATCTCATCCGTTTCCCCGATGAATGGGACAGACAGCCTCATCAGTAAACCAACTCATAGGTTTTTGAAAAAGTAAGGCGGAAAGAAGTAGACACGATGAGCAGCTACGCGAAACCGAAGAAGAGCCTGGTGCTCAATGCCTTCGTGATGATGTGTAAGTCCAATTGGCCCAAGAATATCGATCGCCAACTTACCAGTAAATCAGGCAGTGGACACCAAAGCCCTGGTCTATGGAGGCATCCTGATGACGAATCGTGGCGCTTCAACGAAGTAACTCACTGGGTTGAGCTGGCGAAGTTGCTCGAGAAGGCCAAGTTCCATGGCATCTTTATTGCCGACGTCCTTGGTTCGGAACGACTTGCTACTGATGCCAATTAGACATGGCCGCTAACTATAGCAACAGGAGGATACGATGTGTATAAAAACTCGCTGGACCCCGCAAAGATCTCGGGAGCTCAGTGGCCGGTAAATGAGCCTCTTTCCGTCATCGCCGCCATGGCGGCAGCAACCGAAAGCATCGGCTTTGGCGTTACAGCTTCAACTACATACGAGCAGCCGTATCACTTCGCAAGACGCTTATCCACAGTCGATCATCTGAGTAAAGGACGGTGTGTTTTGAGCCCGTAGACAAGACGCATGACGATAACTAACACAGGGTAGGCTAGGTTGGAATGTTAGCTAAGAGTCTGATGAAGAAGGCAAAGAAGTTGGGCTGAACGAGTACTCAGATAGTCACAAGTTACCTCGACTCGGCCGCGAAGAACTTGGGCTTCACAGAACAACCTAAAGTAAGCTCATCTCCCCTAACGAAGAGACTATTCTGACAAGAACAATCAAAGCATGACGATCGATACGCGCAAGCCGAGGAGTACCTCAAGGTCATCTACAAACTGCTGGAGTCGTCATGGCGGGATGATGCTGTGAAACTAGACCGTGAGTCGGGAATCTACACTCAACCCGACCTAGTGAGGCCTATCAACCATCACGGCAAGTTCTTCACTGTTCCTGGCCCGCACATCTGCCAGCCGAGCCCGCAAAGAACGCCGTTGATTCTGCAAGCGGGCACGTCTCGCGCCGGAAAGCAGTTCGCGGCTCAACACGCCGAGGCAATCTTCGTATCAGCCCACGCCCCGGAAGTATGCGCGAAGAGCATCGCGGAAATCCGCGAGCTCGCGAAGACGCAGTTTGGCCGAGATCCGTCGAACATCAAAGTCCTGGCCTTGGTGACAGCCATTCTCGGGCGCACAGAAGAGGAAGCTCAAGAAAAGCTAGCCGACTACCGAAAGTACGCCTCGCATGAGGGAGCCCTCGCCCTGTTTGGCGGCTGGACCGGTATCGACCTCAACAAATACGGGGAGGACGAGGAGCTGAGACATGTTGAGAGCAATGCTGTGCGGTAAGCATGCTGGGCAACATCACACCACCTACTCGCCTCGTATTGACCACCGTGCCTAGATCTACTGTTGAAGGCTACGCGAGGTTCTCACCGGGAACATCGAAGTGGACAAGGCAGACTGTCGCAGAGCATGTCGCCATCGGCGGGAACGGCCCCGTTTTCGTTGGGACTCCTTCGCAGGTCGCCGATGGGCTTGAAACTTGGGTCACCGAAGCGGATGTGGACGGGTTCAACTTCGTAAGCACCACACTCACGTTCGTATACCTGTTCAGAGAACTACGCTTACAATGTTTATCCAGGCATATGCACTCTTCCCACAATCTTTCAAGGATATTGCTGAACTCCTGATCCCAGAGCTCCGCAAGCGAGGCTTGTTCTGGGACGACTATGCCGTACCCGGAGGAACCTATAGGGAGAATTTCTACCAGAAGCCGGGACAGACTGGTCCTCTTGACGAACATGTTGCCTCGTCGTATAGATGGAGGGCGGATGTGCCGCCTGGCCAGCATACAATTCCAGAATAATCACATCCCCGAGATATACAAGTATACTATAGACCATTGTTAATCAATCTTGGCTCGGAGGCAATGTTATCTAGGGTGGCTACTTTACGAGGAAATCAATGGCAAAAAGTTCATATACTTACTCCCTTAATAAGTGTCTTCACGCGGTCTGCTGACATCGATGTTGGCAGTAGGGACCTGAAGTCCCWTTGTTCCCGCCACATCTGCCCTCTCGTAGTAACATAATTAGCCTCAATTAGCCGTTAAGCATAATAATATGAGGCCTCCATCAATGAAGTTGGTGTTAAGAGTCACACGTGCAAGGGCCAAGTCGTACATACCGAAGCCCCATCGATCATCACAGCCCTACCAAACCTCAAACACGAGGGGTAGAAACACGAAAAACAATTGATTAGAGGGAGGGATGATAGCAAGGCTGATATCGCAGGATGAGACGAGCACGCAAGAGAAAGGAACGAGCGTGCCCCCCCGTTCCCAGCCAAACATTGGACGACAACGCAGCGAAACACACGCACACCCCATAAACAATGGCGAAACGACCATCCTCTCTCTCTCTCTCGTAGTTCATAACTCGATTCGGGTTGTCGTTCATGATATGGCCCTAGAAGGATCCGGCTGACGTTGCGCGCGGGAATATTACCGCGTGCTAAGGAAGGTCGAACAGGATGTCGTTCCTACATTCCCGAAGTAGAGACTCCCTGGACTGGACTGGACTGGACTGAACCGACCGCATTGTTGGATCATCATGCGCGGCCGGGGGGGGTTAGGGAAGACACAGCATGTGGATGGCCCTGCCTGCCCGCCTGCCTCGCTCGACTCAGCAGCGACCCGATTCGGAAACACGGTTTCCGCTTCGGGCAGGAAGGAATGTAGATTGGGCCCTCAGCTGAGTGAGCCCGGCAAGGCTTGGTTCCGAGATATATAGGGACGGCGGCGGATCCCTCGTCCCTAATTGGCGTTTGCAGTAAAGCAACCTAAAGTAAAATAAAGTGGGAGGAGGAAGAAGAAGTGGAAAAACAAGAAGCTTCGAGAGCTTCTATTAGGTACCTAACACAGGTAGGAGGTAGTAATTTCGCATTCGCATTTTCGCAAAACCGTGGATGCGGTTTTCGTGGTCTCGACTTTTCTGTAACAAAAGATGGTGAGCTCGCTGAGCCTCCTTAGGAGGTACCTACCTCCTTTACTAGGCGGGTCGCACGGCGGCAAGGGAGGCGCATTGCGACAGAAGTGTCGCTTTCTCACCCCGTGGGAGATGAGGGTCGGCATGTCGTTCTCGTGGTCACGCATTGCGGGTGGTGATCAGATCAGATCAGGCGTGGTTCTCGAACTGGGTAGGAGGCAGGTAAGCAAGCAAACCCGTATGCCGGCGCCTACATTCCGTCCATAGTTCGGGGGTCGGAAACGGCCGATTCGACATTCCGTGGCGCCAATGGGAAATGAGTCCATACCTACATGTAGATGATGTATGTATATGTAAGGTTACCCAGGTATATGTATATGTGAGGTAGGTAAGGTATGTATGTGTGTATGTAGGTCGTATTCGTTCCATGTATGTTCATGTACGTTGTGTTTCAAACATATTACTCTTATTAAGCCGCGCACGCACCAGGGCAAAAAAGCTTGGCCTTTTCGGTTTTCTTTCCCTGCGCCTGCGAGGCGTCCTTGCGCCCAGGTTGTTGGCCGTTTTTCTGCCCGTAGGCGTAGGCATAGGCATTTCGTCGAATAATGAAAAAGAGGGAGGGCAGCTAACGGCGCATGCAGTCAGCGTCTCAGCCGCCCACAGCGTCGCAGCGCAGACCCATTTCACGAATTTTTGGTTCGGTCTGCGTGGTTTTGAGACAGAGGGTGTAGTGGTAGTGGTGCCCAGTGGTGTTTTCACGGTCCCGGGTCGCCTGTTGCGGTCGCGTCGCGTCCAGTTGAAGGCAGAAAGTGGGATGACCAACCATTTTATCGAAGCTCGTCGATTGGGTAACAGTAACGGCGGAAGAAGGAGGTCGCGCCGACCGGCTTATTGTTACCTATACCATGCAGAGCCCGATGCAGCCGGGAAATATTAGACTCATTCTCGAAATCCTCGGTGTGTGTTGTGGCCCCTAGCTGCTGCCACTCCGTCCTCATTACCGACCGCAGATGCTTGCGCGTCGCCGAAGAAGGCAGGGAATAATACCACCTTCTCGAGCTCGGCACTCATCTAGATACTAGATAGCTCGAGATCGGGTGTGAGATTTTGGCGTTTCTTGCCCACACGCGGTACATGACAAGTCGTATCTTCCCCTTCTAGGGAAAGTCGCCAGAATAAAAAGCAAAGGGCAGAGAAGCGACGCTGCTGCAGGTAAGAAATGATCGATTTGGTCCGAAGGAATCAGACAGCTCCCGAAAGGGGCCCTGATCTGCGGTACGCCCTCCTGAGTACCCCCCGTGTCGTCATGGTCAAGGTAAAGCCACTACTGCGAGTCATCATGCATTGGCAATTGTTGGTGCAGCGGCTATACTGGCTGACTGGGAAGAGGGCGTCCGTATTGTAAACAAACAATCAAACGTTGCAGAAGATCAGGACCATCATCTTTCGTGATTTGGAATAGAGTCGCGCGCGCGTTAGCCCTCCTACAGAAATCATCATCCCACGTCGTCTATCTCTGCCCCTTGTGTTGTAGCGCTGCTAGGTGGCAGGAACTCCGGCGACTAGCTCGCAATCCCTTCGAAGGGATGCGATGCGTCTGACATAGCTCGAGGCGGATTTGCATATGGAGGATTACCTCGGCACTCGATAATTGCTGTGCTGCTACTGTTGCTGTGCTCTCTTACTCTTCGATTGAAACATCCACCCTCAATCCACAAGGCTCAATTAGCTATAGTTGCTGCAAAGGAAGCGAAAGAGAGCTGCAAGATTAAAAATGCCTGCTCGTCAAGTACCGTCAATATCAGGCCAGGTTCGGTAGTAAGGACCTTGTCGGCGCCGTGCTGATATAAGCCCATGCTCTTCGAGAACCCTTGGCTTACGAGTTCGCGGACGGCAATAGATTGCTGAATCTCAATTGCCGTCTTGGCTTTCGTCCCGTTCGAGCCTCTCTGAGTGAGCGCCCCTAATCCCATCATTTGGATGAACGCGGCGTTCATCATCATCACCGCAGCAAAGAAAAAAGGGGGGCTGGCTCCGTCTCGACGCAACTTCTTTTGCTCCCGCTACCGAGCCCACTTTGCTAATAATAGTAGGCAAGGAGATAGGCAGCGATGGATTGAAACTAGTCGATCGCAAGAACGAGCATGAAGCACCTAGGTAACTAAAAGGCCAATATCAGCACGTTTATTCTATTCTCGGAAACGGGTCCTCATCTATGACCTTAGGTGCGTCGTCGGCCGTTGCATATCCGTTTTGGGATGTGAGATGAGATGAGAAACAAGCTTGTTGGATTGCCACCCTCCCCCAAAAAAGAATCTACCTCCTTATCCCCGTGGGGGAGACTGCGCGACTGGTGGTTGGATGCAGTTGCATCGCTTGTCACGACAGCGGCTGGAGCGCGTGTGGGCGCGAATCACGAATCATCTGACTGCTTAGCCGTCTGGCGCGCGGGTATTTTGCAGTTTGGCTGTTGCTCTCTCAACCTCGGGCGGTCCGCCCTTACTCGCATCGCATATTGTATCCTCTCGTCCGCGGCGGAAGGTCGGCGAGTAAGTACCTCCCAGGTATCGAGAAAGGCAGTGTTCCCGGACGGTGCTGGGCCAGGTCACACACGTGGCGGTCGTGTCGTCGTTAGCGCTCGGACGGGAGCCAGCCCATTCTCTTGGCCCTGGGATCACTTGATTACTTTGTGTGATATTATTGACATGCAACTCGAAGCGACATTCTGCTACATAACCTCCCAATATCTCTGTTGTGCGACGTAGACGATCCTATATTAAGAAACCTTCATCTTCCCGACGGCCTACTACGGGCTGTCGTGCTGAATAAGTCTGGATCCCAGCACTTCCCGTGTTACCCAACGAGCTCTCTGGACTAATCATTAAATCTCCGATGATGGCCACGATTGGGTAGCCAATGGCGTCGCGCTGGTAATCTTCAATAAATGTACACATAACAATACAATACGAACGACGTGCGTGTCGGAAAGGTGAGATGAGCTGTAGACTTTTCTGCCGTCTCTGCATGAGGCTCTCATGAGAATATGCATCTTTTTCATTTTTTTCATGCATACGGAGATTGACTTTGGATACGACGCAATTTTTCAAAAGAAATGCATGTCAAGCTCGAGTCGATCATCGCGCTGCCCATTAACAGGATAAAGCTTAGCTACCTAGTATATAGTATAGTGCGAGATTAACTCCTGGTCTTGTCCCCCCGACTGTAGACGCCTACCCCCCTTTTGACATGGTATCTATTGTATTGTACAGGCTTATGCGAATTCCCAAATGACAAAAAGTCCGGTAGCCAGAAACTCCAAGTCCTCTTTTCCGAGCCCAATTCTCCGCAACCATAGAATGCTTTTAAACCTTCGCACTTGTGTCCCCAATGTATGCAGATGGATGTTTTAATACAGGTGAAAGCTAGTAGTTACAGTGAATTCAAGATGATCGTCGTAGCCGAGCCATCTCATCCGAGACTGTGTGGTTGGCTGTATCGAGGGGCTTGCGTGGTGTATCCCTGATATCTTCTGCCCAGTCGAGCCTCGGTCTTGATGGCGGTATTTGAGAGGGAAACAACCCATTCACTTGTAGAATTAAATCGTGGTAATATGACCCGGAATAGATTGAGCAAGAAATCCAATTTTTTGCAGTGAGATTTGCGCCCATTTCCAGACTTTGGCATGATTTTCTTTAGAGATCCGCCACAAAGGCTGAAACGCGGATCAGACCCCATTATCCAAAATCACGAGTCCTTCCCTAATCATTTTCTCGTCCAGAACCAGGAGGCCCTGCGGCCGATCCTACCCCAGTTGGTCCACCACGCGACCTTTCATCCGACGTCGCCGGGGAATTTCGTCGCTCGCTCTCGCTCTGCTGCGTCCTCAGCTCCGATGCGTATCGTGGCGATGGCTGGTCTGATAATAATGACGAAACCGAATGGGCACCGCTCCGAGATTGCTGTGATGGTTCGCCCGCCCCTGCTTCTCTTGACGGGCCGAGGCCCGGTGAAAGTCCCCGATGTGGACCGAAAGGTTCAATTCGACCGCGTCCTACAGATCGATACGACGAGATATCGCTTCTTTGCCGGGAATGGCCTCGTCGTCGACCCGGAGGCGGATTTGATAAAGTTGACGGCCCACCATGCTGCCCAAAAGGTGGCGATCTAAACCGTGCTTGACTCGGCGGAGGCGCTGCTTGCTGAGGACCGGTGGCTTTTCGTTTCTTAGGTGATTCCACTAGTTATCGAAAAGGCAACATTAGCCAGACAAGTTTTACTTGCTCGTTTTGGATTTTGACAAACCAGAAGGCGTTCCCGGCTGGTTAGAGCCTCCCTGGGTGCTCGGTGGTTGCCAATGGTGGAAATATATCGAGGGCGACTGGGTTTCTTGCTGTGGTGCCGCCGCTTGTTGTTGTGCTAGTGCGTGTGCCGGGTGAGGAATACCAGGCTGCCCAGGAACCCCTTCGCCGGTACTCAATCGGGGAAGGGCGGAGCCTCCCAGCGGTCTCCCCACGCCTCCGCCCATACTCAAGGTATGTGCCCTCGGTCTAGGCGAGCCAGGTCCTGGATAAGGAACAAAGCTTGCCGGGGCACCTGCTCCAGATCCTGGTGTCGATGGAACGCCGATCGCACCACCGTACTGTTGTCCTCCGTACTGCTGAGATTCTCTTCGGCTCTCTGGTGACAAACCCCCCTGGCTTGGCATTATCGGCGCTGTGGGTGCCTGTTGCGGCATTAGATACTGTTGCGCCCATTCGAGGGCCATCTGTGGCAGCGCTCCGCCACTCATCCCAGCGAATACGACAGGCACCATAGGCGGCGGAATACCCCGATCCAGAGACGTTCGGAGCATATCGTATTCTAATCTTCTCTGTTCTAAGCGCAACGTCTCTTGCTGCGTCTTTTCTTCTTCCTGTTTCCTTCTCTCCTCCTCAGCCTTGGCTACCAGCCAGCTCCTCATGGAGTCTTCAGAACCTGGATGTTGAGGCGGCGCTGGTAATGCACCGAGTGGTTGACTATGCGGAGAAGGGATTGGTGGCCCTTGCGCATGTAAAGGCGGCCCTGGAGCTGGCGGGTGAGGAGGTCCAGGAGCTGGAGGCGGTGGTGGTTGAGGTAGTGTCATGGCTGCCGGGAGAGGCAGGCCACGATGAGGTGCTGACATGGGCCTGGTAGATGGACTCTGTTTCTGTGGGAGAGCTAGATATGGCTTCTGCAAAGAGTCCTGGACACTCAAGGGGGGCGAGGATCGAGGCGGCGTCGGTAGGTCATGGACAGGCCGGTACCCGTGATGAACTGGCTGCTTGGCTGTGAGCATCATCTCGATAACAAAGGTGAAGAGGAACTAGACGGTGTCATGGAGACGCATGCTAAGGGGTTAGGAAAGAGCCAAGTGACAGAAGGTAAGAGTGTATACGGAAACAAGAGGTGGTGAGTAGTAACCTTTGCATAAGAAAGCTGGATGGGACGGCCAGCTTAGTAGAGAAGGGATAGGATACGATCGGGGCTTATGGAACTTTTGGATCCCAAAACCCAGCCTCATTTGAAGATCGGTGCCAAACACATGGGTAGCAGTTTTAAAGGATTAACTGGGGGTAAGTTGTGGTAGTTGTTGCGTGGTATTTTGGGCGTTGCAACTGGACATGCGCCGACACAGCAGCGGTCGAGGACCCTGGACGTTTGGGAGGATCGATGCCCAAAGTAGCTCCAAGTCTCGGGAAACACCAAGTGGGAAAGATCTTGGAACGGGACGATAATGTGAGCTGATAGACAGATTCTACCACTGGCGGCCGTTTTAGGCAATGCCCGAAGCGGAAAGTAGAGGTCGTTCTGAGTGTGGAGAAGACGAGGGCCTGGCTTATCTGAAGGTAATATGCGTACGTCTGCTGGCTCGACGATTTTCATACAAGAGCTGTAGAAATCCGGATACGAAGGAAATGAATATTTGAGAAGAGAATTTAGGTAGCTCGGCCGGGCAGAACAGTCCACTAGCTCGGTTTACCTAGGTACGCAAGCCGCGATGAGAAGCGTCCGAATCAGAGGCAAGCACTCGCTGTCAAAGTGAGCGTTGCTCAGGCATGTTAGAGGAGCGTTGCCAACAAGAAGCTAAGTGGTCAAGTCGCCAGCTCAGAGAATGTAAAAAGAAGCTAAACCAGAGGGAGAAGTTGCTGGGTTGTCCTCGAGAACCAGAGGTCTGGCTACGCGATAGTTAGCTCGCAGTAGAAGTAGAAGAGTGGCTGAGGAGTTGACGAGGCGTGCCCGGGGGAAGAGGAGAGAGGAGGGGAAGCCTTCTTTTCACGCCACTACAACGACAAGGCTGATCAAGCTGGCCAGTATGTACAGATCAGATCAACTTGGCCTGTCCTTGTTCTCCGTTCATTTTTTTTTCTTCCAGGGTTATGATGCCCTGTCCTTCACAGCAGAGTAGGGCAGGGTTTCTAGTCCGACCTTGGGATGGCGTGTTTATAGGGCTAGTGCGGTATTCTTTCGCCGCAGGACCCCTTCCCTAGTACTTGTAAATAGGTCGTAAAGAGACTAACCTACCCCGTTTCGAACTCGAGTCTCGAAGGAAGCACAGGGCCGGGGGKGGAAGACTTGCCCTGCAGGGTCGATCCCTCGACGTCGGAAAAAGAATGGCAAGGAGGATGCAAGAATGACGAGCGAATCAGCGAGTGTGGGGGGTGTGTGGAAATACTGGCAAAGCGGCTACCTAGTGAGTAGCTTGCTCCTGGTTAGGTATGGGCGTATGGGCGCTGCTTGCTCGACTAAGTACTAAGCAAGAGAGGKGGATGGATTGAAGAGTGGAGTCAGAGAGAGGACTGCACGGCGCATATGTGGGCAGTTGGGACGAAAACTAATAAATAGACGCTTTTCTGCTGTAAGACGTGTCAAGAGCTCGAGACTGGGTATAGGACGGCCCTGGAGAGTTCTCGCGAAGAGATCTAGAATCCGGACGATCGCCTTGTCTATTTCGTGGCGCTTCTGTAAGTGTGGTTTTTACCAGGTTAATCCGTAGTGTAGTGTAGCGTAGCGTGGTCTGGCGTAGGTAAAATCTATAATCAACATGGACCTAGGAAGGAGCCTACATGATGTAGGTTTCTGGGTCCCCTTGGGTAGGTTTTCTTAGCTTAGGTACCTGGAGGGATATAGGCAATACGCATGTACGCACGTACGAAGCTTGGGTACTGCGAATTTACATATCTGCGTTTATGTATTTTATGTATGCCATGATGTATACCGTTGATGTATTCCATTGATGTATACTATGTATCGCCTTGTGTGTGAGGTAAGAGGTATCCAGGCCGTGTAGGTACATGTGAGGCAGGGACTTCCGGCAGAGACCGTTGGTACTAATATCGATAGGTCGAAAGGGGCAAGTACAGTGCTGCATGTACCTGTCTATACCGCGCTTGGAAATAGTAGCGTCAGCAGCTGAAAGTGGAGTTCCTTGGTCGAGGTAGCCAAGTACCAAGATACTTGACCTCCTCTGCTTACCTGGGTCATGGGCTGAGCGGCATACATACCGACCTAAGTAACCTAGTAGGAGGCCGCACGCCCAGCCAAAGTCTAGACGGGTCGCTCTCGAGTCATGCTGCCAGAAGGGATGGCCAGGAGGAGTATTGCATCAGACAGTTTGTGTACATACAAAATAACATCATGTCCCTAGTCCCAGGGTTATGTAGAAAACCCACCTGGCCTGCTTGTTTGTGTGGGTGGGTGCGTGTGCGTGGCTGTACAAAGTAGACATTTTGCCTACACACATACATATACATACATGCCCTAGGTACGCCATGTACGAGACCCGCGAGGAGGCATGCGAGTCTGGATGTATCCTATACTGTGCGTGACTGTACGGAATTGACGCCGGTTCTTCCAGTCTAGCGCATGCAGGCATATGTAATGTATGTCGTCTGCATGGAAGAATGTCCTCGACAAGAAAACAGGTCTAATAAGGTGGGCGAGTATGCAACGAGTTTCAATCCCACTCATTTGTATCAGAGCATGATATACCTTGGTATGTTAGGCATGCAGTTTGGGTCTTTTTTGTATCATGTTACCCACCTTGCCTTGTATACTACTGTGCTAGGTAGGCAACATGAGCATGTAAGCGTATAAGTATAACATCCAAGTAGCAAGCGAACGATTTCACCTCTTCCTTGGGCGGCGCTGCAATGCCATGTTTATGCCTGTAATGAAGCCCTTCACAAAAGGATGAAGGCATCACAGTAGCTGACGTGCCTAACAATACCGGCACGTAAAAGCAAGTATGCACGATGGCGGGGTCTACCCATTATACCTCAAAGACAAGGGGCTCGGCTCGTCCTGTAACCAACCTGTAAGATTCCAACAGTGTAAGCTTCCAGCTTGTGAATATTCCCGATCTCGCAACAACTTGATAACGCGCACGCGAAACGGCAACAAACAAATCCTAGCTGCTTGGCAGCTGACTTCCTGTTTAGAAGATCAGCAGTGCTGCATACCTAGAGTCAGTCTAGGTTAGGTAGGTAAAATACGAACAATAGTAATACATATGCTTCGATTCTGCGGCCACTGCGGCCGCGTGGGCTGCGGTAATGGTCCCCTTACCTAAGGGGGTTGGCCTGACAAATATCCCGTCTATTTACATACCTACCTTCAGTAAGAACGCCGTGTCTCGGGACCGAGAAGTCGACCATGTCGTAGTTTCGATTACATGTAGGTATGGATAAGATGACCTTGGTCTTCGGTACGTAGTAGATGCCGGGCATCCAGAACGAGTCAAGTCGAAAAAAGTGAAGGGAACGCGGGCCTGGGCATTGCTGCATGGTTTCGTCTTCTCACAGCCCTTGTCGGAAATGTTTCAAAAATTTGGCCCAATTAGGCAAGTCGATCTCATAATTTAGACGTTTCAACTAAGGCGGAAAACTGGGGGTTCGGGGAATTGGAGGGGGGCTGCAATAAGGTAGCAGTAACTCGTCACATACTTATATAAATTGCAGTCATTTTCCAGAGTCACTCTGCCGGGTCGATTACCTAGTCCGGGGAATGAGAATTACCTCATCCAGATCCGACTCATCATCTCTGCTATGTAGAATGTCAGCAGCCCATCCCGACCTCCTGAAACMCCCGCCATGTACCTGGACTTGTTTACGACAAGGGGTTCGGATTATGAATGCCGGGGTCGACACATATGTCAGAATAGGGAAAGGTAATCGTTGTTACAGAGATGTAAGTGGCGGAGCGTAGGGCGATTGACGGGAGGGGTTGTGGAGTTAAACCAAGGAGGGGTAACATGAAAATGCGCTAAGCCACAAGGAAAAATAAGAGAACACAAAACTCATGCAGCCCGAGTTGCTTCACAAACCTACATGGGGTTACATGCAGATATCTGGTAACGCTTATTACACGAAGGGTGTCACCGAATCTACAAATCGTATTCTCTTTGAGTTTCTTGTTTTTGGCACTTACTGTAATCTTGATACATACCGAGTACCTCTGATGTAGTTAAGAAGTTACATAAACCTTCTCTTACGAGGTGGGTACCTAACATTAGGTAAATTTTGCAATTCATAAGTCTTATCATGACACAGGCAGATTAAAACGCCATCATTTCTCACTGCAGCACGTGTTCGCAACATCATCACCTTATGCTTGGTTGTTTCTCCTGCGCTATATATGGTGCACTTCAAGCAAGCTAGCATACCTAGGTACCTAACACAGTAGCATGCTTGAAGCCAACCCTGGGCGTTTCCTTACCTGGATCTAACTCCTTGTCAAAGTCTTTTCCGCTTTTAGTTGCAGACACCGTCTCATCAGGAGATGAATGTAAGTGCCGGCATTTAAGGTTGCTTTTAACCTTACTTCGTGCTTGACATGTTTCGTAGATGACGGATGGTCTCCTGTACGTGCATGGAAGACACGCGCGAATCGTACATGATGGTACCACCTCTTGGACACATATATTCGCCATTGGTAGTTTTTGTTATATAATTTCAGCTCCGTGACCTGTTTCTCGATTCCGTGACCGAATGCTCCCTTGGCGTTAGGCACGGTTGGGTTCGGAAGAATTTATCGTCACAGGTCCCTATAGTCGCGATCTTTTATAGAATAGCATCGATCATATTGGTCTGATACGTCAGTTTGTGGCTGACGATGAGCGCAAGCACGCCCGAGCCTCACTGAACGTCGAACCTGGGAATTGCCACGAACGGGTAACACAAGGTTGACTCTTGTTAGGGATTCAATAAATATTAGAGGTATATTCATATATAAGCTGACTCTCATTCCTCAGCGCAAAGGCTAGCAAGCCATTATCCGCGCGAGCACGTGTAATGTAGTGCAGCGTGTAACCAATATTCCTCCTGGGTAAGCAGTGTCCTTTAGACACTGCGGCGCACCTCGTAAACATTGTCGCTCGTATGGGCCGTTGCCTCAACATTTAATAATATATGAAGCAGCAGATAAGCATCGCCAATCGCTTACTACGTGTGAGACCGGAGAATTTTGAGAGGCAAATGCAGATTCTGTCATACAACAGGAGCATCATTGGATACGAAGCACGGGTTTTATATTATTTACCTGTATAGCATCAATCACCACCTATATTCGTGTAACCGAACTTAGGCAGCCAGCAAATTCCCAGATACGCCCGAGCGAAAAGAGCGGTGGATGTGCACCACAACGCTTCCGTGAGGATAATAGGCTATCGTTCGCATATTGTCTCTTATATCTCGTACGTGTCTCGGAATATTATCTACATAAAGTAATACATGCCTAACCTAATGTATGGAAGCATCACATTTTGCGGCTGAAGATGCGATTTATCCACGACGAAAAGAGGCGCCGTGCTAATTATGCTGGCGGACGGGTTCCATGGGCGTCTGGACGTAGCGCATGAGCGCACGCGCGCGAAGTACCCGGGTACCTAAGCCTCGTAGTTCCTAAAAGGGGAAGACGAGACAGCAGCCAGCCAATTAGGGGCGGGCTATATGTCTTGGCCGGGATAGCTGGTAAGTTAGGCCAGGCCGTGTTCCGAAAGAAGCCCCAAGAAGCCCCAACCCTCGTTTAGCTTTCTAGATGATGTAGCCTGTAGCCTGTTGAGCGGATATTACCAGGCCTGCGTGGAAGCGGCGCGAGAATAGGCTCCATCATACCTGCCTTTAAACCTTGCACGAGCCCCTTCGTCGCTCATTACATCCACACGTAGTACAGTATGTACAGTGTCGTACCTGCTCCTGGATTGCTGGCTCTTGCGTTTCCGCCTAATTTGGAGATTGGAGTTGCCCGATCAAGACGAGGGCTTGAAACGACACCGCCGATTCTAGACTTTACTCGGTTCGGAAGAGCCGCCGAATACATGTATCATTCCTTGCCCAACACCTACATACATTATGTACATACAGCATACCACCATGCTATGTACTTGCTCCTGGGTCCCTCTCGAGCTCCTGCTACAGCTTCGACATTATCGTAACGACGGGAAGCTTGTGGGCACGTTGGCACGTTGAACGCGCGCGGCGCAAATCAAACCCAACGGCATGATGCTTGGCTTCTAACCCTAGCACACCGAAGTCCGCGAGCCAGGGCCAAGCAAGCAAATCCGCCGCGCATTAGCCTAAGGATAGCACATGTCAAGTCGTCAATTCTGAAGCACTCGCAATTGTCGCTTGTAGATGGTACGAGCTGTCCCCTTTTTGTGTCGCAACATGTCCCTTTTCATGGGCTATACGGACATGCGGCAGTCTGAGGCTCTTAGCCAAGCACCTAGATGCCGGGGCTGCTCACATTGCTGTTGTCATCATTCAAATCTATCAATAGCACGGAATTGAATTCCATTGAGTACGAGTGGTCCCTCTCGAGTCATGCTCACCGGCGTGAGCTTTCGCCAACGTTCAGACCAACTCGGTATGATGGGGCGAGAGACTAAAGAAGAAAAACCGATGCTAAAGAAGCTAAGCTAAGCTATCTCGAAGCCTCGACAGCCACAGCCGAGCCATTCAAATGAAATATCTTGAAGCGAAGGGCTTCCTTGGTTCCGAGCCGCTTTCTAGAGCCGCAAGTCCAATAACAGTGCGCCTCCTCATGCAAAAGTACCTCCTATCGTACCTACTTATCTGAGATGGGCCATTCATACCCCGTGATCTCCGGAACAGCTCATAATATTGGAGGATTGACGATCAGCTTAACGGTGATTTCCTGGTTTGTACTGCAAACTCGCATGGATCGCCTCTAATGCTTCGCGCTAGTTATCTGCAGGTAGCAAAGGCTCCCATCATTCGGGTAATTTCCCAAAGGCGACTATTATAGTCAGGTGTCACTGTCCTAGGCTGATGGGTCGTACGCTTTGAACCGGTAATTGTTGCCATACGAATTACAATTCAGGCCTCCACGACTCGCCGTTACGATCTAATGAACCTTCACGCTGCACTTAGTGCGGCCAAGAAGACGCACAGCAGCGGGTAGACTAATGTTAGTTTGTCCATAGCCGCCGATGCCTTCCAAAGTTTTCGGGCAGGCTAACTTCAAAATATTCGGTCGTACCGTGGCCCGAGATACCTGCTTTGCAATAAGAGGTATCATGAATATCTCATTGCCGTAGGCGGACAATATCTCCGAACAGCGCCCTCAGACCCAGAATCATGGTCAAGCTCCACTTGCAATATCAAGAACTTTGCACTGAATCGAACCCTAGTCTTGTGGGAACCGAACGGACTTCCGGAAGGCCACGTATATCCATAGCGGGCTGGCCACCGAAGAGCGCATATTGCATTGGTGATGCATCAGGAAACGAATGCCATGAATAGCACGGCAATCAAGGATCAAAATAGAAGGCATTGCCCAGGATTCAGAGCTGGTCTTTGAATGCTTCTTAGTAGTCTTCGGGGTTGACTATTCACATTCCTTCACTAATGACGTTCAGACCCGGATAGTCTACAAGGCCTTGCCGATACTTGTCTTTTATTTCTTCTCCCATTGAATTATTCGACATCAACTACGAATTGCACTCGAATATATCTACCAGCTACGCTGGTCCTTACCGATGGCTCCAATGACCTGGGTAAGCATTGAACTCCCGGAAGGTGGAGGCGTCACTGTTGTTTTGACATCGACGTACTTGGCTAACGGTAGTTCCCGCGAGTCACTGCCGACTATCATCGGCATGAGAAGATTTGGTCAACTTGGAAGCCGAGGCAAAAAGGCATGTGGGATGGTCCGATATGGACCGATACACCAAGTGTGTTTTCATCCCAAGCCCACCCTCCGTTCCCTGACGCCTTTTCGACAAGGTAAAGGTCCCGGCAATGCGTTTCTTGCTTTAATAAAGCAGGCTAGCGCCTACACCGACCGATGGGAGACGGCGTCGTAAAGACACCGGGTTGTTCCCAGTCGGGGKGGTGTTAATATCCTGCATGAAGGTATGTCGTACGCGCCAGCATGCATGCATAGAGCTGGCAACCCGTCCCATCTTCCTGGCTCGCGTTGACCCTTTACGTGTAAACCTTGACCATGACGCGATAGCTTTGTAATCTACATAACACGGCTGCCAATCGGCTGATGTGTTCACGACGTCAACCCAAATCGGGGGTCTACCAACCACTTCTACGACCGGGAAACAATTCTATTATATGGACCAGCATTCTCATATGGATCCGAATCTGTTGGGAGTGTGCGTCACAGCCTTTAAGCAGGCATTTCTGCTTTTCCAGAAACGGATGACAGGTTCATTTTAGACTCGCGGTCTCTAGGGCCCTTCGCCCCCACGAGTCAAGATGGCTGAGTATACGTGCGTGGACGCCACACGGCTCCCGCGGGTACAGGCCCTTGGCCGGCAGGAAAAGCAAACATCACATTTCTACCTTCGCTACGACATGTTCCTCGCTATTAGACGGACCCCGACTGCCTGGCTGAAACGCGCCAACATGACGCCTCCCGCTCCTCTGGATGGGACTTCCCTGGATAATTTTCCTGGATCATTCCCACACGGGCTAGGTCCCGTGCCTCGTGCGTGCGAGAACGGCAATAAGAAGAAAAATCTATTTAATAACACGTGGGCAGCTTTGCCTCGAGCCGCAATGTTTGTCGCACACCCAGTGTTGTCTATCCCCAGCTGGCGAGGCTGGTAGAGCAACGACAAAATCTGGATAGCGGCACTGCACCGAGTTGGATTGGGGGGATACCATTATACACAACGTCAGTCCTCCTTTCTGGAGCCGATAGTATCCTACGGCCTTGTCCTTGTTCATGCATATTTGACGACCTCCGGTATTCAATCTTACGGTCTGTTCAACATATCTGCACATGTGCGTCTCTGCTACATACCTGGGCAGAGTAGATCATGTCCCAAATCTTTAGCCCCCCCGGAGGCGMAAGCCACTTTTGTAGATCCCATACTGAGCACATTAATTACCAGTCTAGTTTGCTTGGCTCGTACCCAGCGACGAATCTCGAGGCCCCAGAAAGAGCCAAAGTGGCATTCCCAGCCATCTCCAAACCGTTTGTGACACCTGCTGCTTTTGCTCTCGATGGCTTTTGCCCGGTTGGGAAAACCAGGAATGCGGTAATCTAGAAGACGGAGATAAGACTGCCGCGCAATGTTCGTTACACATAGATACTCTATAGCAATAAGCTTTTTCCTCACCTATCTTCCCCAAGATCTAATGTGATCATTTTTTCTTTCTTGGGCTTACATGCCTCCTAGTAGGTAGTACACGAGGAATGCCGGTCCACGATTGTTTCCCATTACCACACCACAGCTTTACCTGGCGCGGCTTATTAACCCGTCCCAGACTGTCGGAGCCGTCCACTACCTAAGTTACCACCAATCTCCACATTGCTGAGCCCCAACGCGCTAAGGTACAGGTGGCATGCTATGTACATGTGAATGTAGGCGTATTGTGTAGTAATAACAACAGACGCCAGAACCCATCCACTCCACGCTTCTAAGCGGGGGCCAACACCAAATTCTAGATCGCGTTCTCCTGACAGTACATACATACATAGTTTAGTAAGAAGTACCTACCTCCTCCTACCCAACCTACATCGCAGCTGGTTCGCAGTGGGCCTCGGACCGACTGGGAATGTTTACGCGAACCGCCATCGCTCCCGCGGGGGGGGGGGGGGGGCCACACGGGGTGCGCTGGGCCTCTTCATGTATGTATACCTATACTGTATATGCGTGTCTCGACTACTGCACGCAGCGCTCTATGTACATGTAGGTTAGCTTCTCGGTTGCCCCTTTCGGGCTTTTGGCTTTTCCGCGGGCGGCTCGCGAGGAATGGATGCGTCTAGGTTAGGTACCTACATAGCTTTAGACCGAGGTGCCACACCGGGCTTTGTGGGAAAAACGCGTTTTTCCACGTGGGTTTGCATGTCATTTGCCTAGGTAGGTAGGTAATCCTATTATTATTCTCGTGGCTTCAACCGGCGAAGACGTCCGTCGCGTGGGAAAAAAAAGTGCAGAATTCGGGATATGTCGCTCGCGGGATATGAAATAGGTGCGCCACGGCGCGGTTACGGACCAACTAGTTTAGTCCTACATAGGTAGCATACAGTAATCGCGTTTTTTTTTTTAAATAAAATTCTTTTTATTTCTCAATGCGTATTCGCGCGCGTTCTGTTGGGACATTGGAATAGTAGGTATGCAGGTACGGTAAGGTAAACCGAGTAGGTATTCAACCGGCGGCGGAGAGGCCTGGATCCCTCTCTCCACCATCAAGTGAAGCGAAATGCTATGCTCGTGTCTGGTAGCGTCGCCAGATCAATGAACCAAACTCAAACTCACTCACTCACTACCTAGTAGGCCTATATAGGTATCTCGGAGCCTCGCCGAGAAGGGACCGCATAAACTCGTATGTGCATCATGTACCGTGTCTCCATCTCTATACCATGCCGTAACGACATAGCTCCCATCATCCAGCATTAAAAAACAAAAAGACAAAAAGCATATCGCAATGAACCCATCTCTCGTGCTATTTTCCCTCAGGGAATCCGAGTAAAAAAGAAGCAAAAACAAACAAAAAATAAAAAGAACCCACGTATGCTCCAGATCCTGGCACCAGCTCGCCCGGTCCCCCCCCCGTTTGCCTTAGACCAATACAGCCCAAATTGTGTATTATAGAGGAAAAAAAATGGCAGCATCACCGTCCTTAGACTGATAAATGCGACAAGAAATGAAGAGTATAGAAAATATAGATGATCGAGAAGTAGGTTATCTAGGTAGATAAGCCAACTCCAACTATGCGGGCCTATATGCAACTGCTCCCATATGTCAACTATAGGTATCCATGCTAACTAAAAACGTGGCAACCGAGACATCCCATATATGTATGTCTGTAAATGGTGATAGAGAGAATCTTGCCTATTGGGTATGTATGYATGATTCAGGCCCCGACCCGCTGTTGAGACGCCTGAGCGCCACCGATGAAACGTCTATTTGGAAAGTACCTGGTATGCAGCCTTTCCTCGACCAAACTTCCCGGCCCGGGCCTCGTGTTCGTCGGGCGGTGTCAACTCTATCGTCAAATTCCATAAACCATAATCAGCTCCCATGGTTGGTGGTGTCGCCGTCCACTAGAGACGAGTTGCTCGACTGCGCGTTCGGATTCTTTTTCGTGAGAACTGTCCTCGACCTTTCCCCGCTACTCCTCTCACCGCTAAGAGTGCTAATATGAGTCTCACTGTCGCCGGTACTGCGCCGCTTAGTCAACTTGCGTGGCTGACGTTTGACCAATGGGTTTGGGGATTCATCTGCTGGCGGGGAGTCTTGATCCGACGATGCCTTCTCGCTGGGCGAACCATTCGGGGCGTGGAACGGACCAATCCTGGTCGGCATAATTAGAGGCGGGGAGCTGCTTGTGAAGTGATGCTCGTTGATGACAGGCGGACTAGGAATGGGCGTAGTGTTGCTGTCAGATGATTCAGGGGGTGTTGTGTGCGTGGATATGGGATTCGGAGCATATCTAGCAGGCGGTGTCGGTGGCTGGATAGTTCCTGTAGTGTACGTGTCCAACTTTCTCTTGAGTAAGTCTGCCTTGACCGGTTTGGCGAGGKAATCATTCATGCCTGACGCCAGGCATCTTTCTCGGTCGCCTTGGATAGCGGAAGCCGTCATAGCGATGACCAAGACCTTCCTCACTTCCTCGATGGGATCCTTCCGGAGAAGCTCGGTGGCTTCGTAGCCGTCAAGAACGGGCATTTGAACATCCATCAAGACGACATGGTAAGGTATTCCCTCCTTCGCCTTCTGCCGTAGACCTTCTACTGCTTTGAGCCCATTCTCATAAGCATCGACCTTGGTGTATCCAAGCTTATGCACAAATTTGATGGCAATCTTCTGATTGATAAGGTTGTCTTCTGCGATGCATATGCGAATTTGGTCCTTGGGGATTTTTGCCAGGTCTACAAGCGGTTGCAAAAGAGGTTGATGAGGAGTCGGCTGAGGAACGTTGCGCCTCTCGCCAGGAACACTGTTCGCGGGAAGTGGTTGAGCCTCTCCTACCGAGACCTCCGGTGTCGCCTTATCAAATGTGACTGTGAACCAAGCCGTCGTGCCAACGTTCTCTTGGCTTTCTAATCGAATCTCGCCTTTCATCATATTCTCGATCAGCGACTTGCAGATACTAAGACCGAGCCCGCTACCGCCGTATTTGCGAGCAGTGCTGGCATCCGCTTGACTGAATGGTCTGAAGAGTTTCGCTAGCTGCTTGGGCGGGATGCCAATACCAGTATCCTTAACCCAGAAGGTTAAGGTTGCCTTGTCGTGGGTATTAGAATCAACCTTGGCGCCAATCGTGATAGACCCATCCTCGGTGAACTTCAAGCTATTGCTGATGAGATTACCAAGAACTTGATGCAAGCGAATGGGATCTCCATAGATGAGCATCGATGGTAGGTTGATATCCTGAATAATCTTGACATTCTTCTTGGATGTCTTTTCTCGATTGCTATACGAGACGGCTCTAACAACCTCGCGTACCATCTCTTCGGGGTTGAAAGCAGTAATGTAAAGCTTCATTTTGTCGGCTTCCATTTTGGAAAAGTCAAGTATATCATTAATAACTGTGAGCAGGAGGTCTGCTGATACTCGAATAGAATCCGCCATCTCGAGCTGCTCTTTGTTGAGGTTGCTATCTCTTAAGAGTTCGGAGTTGCCAATGACGCCGTTCAATGGAGTTCGTAGTTCGTGTGATACGTTAGCAAGGAAAATGCTCTTGGCCTTGGCTGCTTCCTCGGCGATCTTGACGTTACGTTTGGCCTCAGCTTCAGCGTGCTTAGCCTTAGCTTCAGCTTCCCGAGCCTTCGCAACTGCTTGTTTTTGTATCCGGACCATCGCTTCGTTCTCCGAGGACACCTTCTCGACTGCCTTCATGGCGAGGGCATTGGAGTAACTAATGCCGATCTGGTTGACGAGCAACTGCAGTACGGTAACATTTCTATCCGTGAAACACCCTGGCTCGCCCTCCAAGTAGAGGACTCCGAGGAGCGGCTTTGACCCATGGCAGATGGGTATCGCAATGACAGCCTTGCTTAGCGAGTTTCTTTGCAACCAGGAGTCACTGACATTTCCAAATCTCTCGTCGTTGATTAAGTCGGGGATGAAGACGACTTCGCGGAATCGAGCGCAGTATAGAACCACATTCTCGGCAACCAGTGATGAACCAATCAGGGGTTGTCCAGGAAGGTGGGCTCTAGCGCCCTTTTCCGAATCGCCGCTGGCTGCGATGCACCAATTGTCATCCACATCATCTTCGTCCTGAACGATGATCGCTGCCTGGTTTGCGGACCCGCCACATGTTTGGAGGATAACGTCGCACATCGTCTTGAGCAAGACGTCAACCTGCAAAACGGACGAGATAACTTGGGACGAAACCAGGATGGCATGGAGATCAATCATATCAAGAGCAGGCAAACCAGCACCCGCTTCAGGCTGCGTTGAGCCGCGCCAAGCAGCCATTCGAGTTTCTTTCGTTTCTACGTTTACAGGCTGTACCGACTGCGGGACATCTTCGGTGTCTGCAGCGTACGTGACGGAGGCAGAATCACCAGCAAAGTCAGTCTGCACGGCAACTTCGGCTGTCCTCGAATGGCGGGKAGGGCTGTGTAGAAGGAATGCATGATCTTCCTCGATGCGCTGCGCGATCCCAGTTGCTCCAAGTTGTCGCCATAGCGCGATCGACTCTCTCAGGCTCGCTGTTGCTGATCTTCTAGCTGATTGCCTGACGAAGAAGCCGGCCATCAGGAAATTCCCGAGAGCCTCCTCAAAAAGAAGGCTGTACTCCGAAGCGTGATCTAGCGCCGACTCGTAGTGTCGAATAGCAGAGCCGTGGTCGTTGCGAAGCTCTGAAATCTGAGCGTCTAGCCATTTCGACCATGCAAGATAGTTAGCATCTGATACGMCCTGCCAGTCTTTTATTTTCTTGTTCAGGCCCTCAAGTTGTATAATTGTATCTTGAATCTCGTTCTTTAGGTCGTCAGCGCTTGTCCGCGGGTCGTTGATCTTGCGCTGCATGAGTCCTGCAAGAGCAAGGCCGTAAAAGACCAGGACGACTCGAGTATTCCGAGAAGACCAAAGCAGGTCCAACCTCTCGAGACATTTCCGTCCCATTTCGTAAGCTTCCTTGTGATGGCCATACAAGTATAGCGCGATAATCTCCATCGTCTCGTAGATTAGAACGGATCGACCACCATTCCGCGTTTGGATATCAAGCCAAGTCTTGTAGGACATCGAATTGTGTTGCTCGTCGGTCATCACTGTTTCCGCCTTTGTAGTATCCGTCTTCCCTTGCAGCGCACGACATATTTGCCTTACCGCTATCAAGTATGTACCACCCCTTGTGTCTTGATGCCAACCTGGTACCTCCTCACAACAATACTGGCAGATCGATTCAAGGTAACCAACATTCTCGCTCGCGAAAAACCTCATTTGGGTCGACAATCCAAAGCTAAGGATCACGGATATCCTGTCACCAGAACTGGATGCGTATTCGACAGACTGCTCAGCGTGATTGACGGAAACACTGATAGGGACCTGAATATGACTGACAAAGCTGGCATATATCATGTATCCACGAGCAGATAGGAACGAATCTCGGTTCCGCTCCAGAAGTTCTAGACATTGACTGCCAAGCTCCGAAGCAAACTCGACCATATTAAATCGCGACAACGCGATCATGGCGACGTAAAGAAAGGCGGTACTAGAATAAGGGAAGTGTCTCTCTTTCAAGGCCAAGTTAATCTTCGCAAGCGCAAGGTTGTAGAAGTCGAGAGTGTCACTCCACCAGGCCGCACTAATAGCATCGGCGAGAATCGCTGCCACTGTTACCTGGTGAGGGTCATTAACGCCAAGGGGATTCAGTATCTCCGCGCGGTCCATAGTCTTGATCTTAGCGGCTAGGTCCATAAAGGCTGTATCGCATTTCTCAAAAGTTGGCTGCGCGTCAACATCGACGTTCAGCTGGAAGAGACTCTCCTTCAGGATAGAGAGAGCTGATTCCGCGTTTCCACTTTGAGCTTGAACCCGGGCCAGGAGGAGCCAGGCAGGGGCTTTGTCCTCCGGTGATTTCGCGCTGTTGAGAACGGTATTCGCAAGGTTGTGAGCCCTGACGTTATTTCCCATGTAAATATAGCATTCCGCAGCACGCAGGTGGAGTTTGAGAGTCTCGTCGTAGTCCACATCTTCCGCACCTTCTGTCCACGGGTCTGACTGTAGAAGCATTATGGCGCTGTTATAATATTTGGCAGCCGTGGGCCTCGCGCCGTTCTCTACAGCGAACGCCGCGCAGTCCATCAGATGCTTTCGATACGGCTGACGAACGTGCACCTTTCGCTTGATGATGTCCACTGCCTCTGTGATATGCGAGGCGGTGTTATCTCTTGCTCTGATTTCGGATCCATAATGCTTCAGGAGAACTTGCGCAATGGCAAAGTGCATTCGAGAAGTATTACATTCCTTTAGAGATGCCGCTGCTTGGATGTATCTATCATGAGCAAACCGGAATCTGTCGTCGGTTTCACCTTGTACGATGATGCAAGCATTTAGTGCTGCCTGTAGACCCGCCACCGCTTCTTCTTTTGTGTATTTGGTGCGGTAAAGCAGATCACACGGCTCATGGCCGTCGTCGTCAACAAGGTCAAACTCACCGGCCAAAAGTCGGCAGACCAGTTCAAATGAAAACGCATTGCCCAAAAGAGCAGCCCACGCCAGGATTGCTCGCGAGGCCGGAGGAAGCTCACTCAGCCTGCGAGTGATGAAGTCGTTATTTAAGACATCGTAATTCTCCTCTCCTTTGAATTGATCAAACAGCCACTCCAGGTCGAAGAGCCACTTGTTTTCCCTATAGTCATACCATATACACCTTTTGCGGTAACAAGCATTTAGCATCTCCCTCATATAGAAAGGATTGCCAGCGGTCTTCGATTGTATTACGAGGGCCAGAGAAGTAACGTCCTCCTGGGGTCGACATAATGTTGTCGCTACGTACTGGAGGATCTCGTATTCGGTTAGAGGAGATAGGACAATCCTGGTAATTCTTGGGCCAGCCTTCGGATGTTCTAATGCAAGTTAGCCTGATCTACTCGAACAAATAGAAAAAAGGGGGTATGAACCACCGTCAGTCTCCACTGGCTGGATTATCCTTTGAACTTTCTCGGGAGACAGCTCATCAGGTCGATAGGTTATTATCAGGACCATTTTGAGTCGAGCCAAGATCACTTGTGTGATCAACTCTATAGACTCGTCGTCAGCAAACTGTAAATCGTCAAGGCATAAGCAGACGAAGTGATGGCTTGTGAATATTCTTAGTATATCTAGGAATGTGTTCATGAGACGGATCGTCCTCGAAGATGCACCACTCCTGATAAAGTCTGACGAGCTCTGCGACGTTATGCGTGGACTTTGAGGTCGTGGCTTCCCTGGCTTTCCCGGAGAGCTCACAGGAGATGAGCTACGTCTGGTCACTGAGACCCTGTTGGTTCGGCCATTAGTTGCATTTTGTGGCGGCGGAGACAAGACTGATGCCGGTTCTTGAGGACCGAGGAGGAACTCGGGGAGTCCGAGTAAGTTGTGAAGGACCGGCCACATTGGACGAACATAGTCTTTCAGAGTTCGATGGAGAGGCGTCTCTGTGTTACTTTCACCCCAGACTTGCTTGAACAAGGAAGATACGAGTTTCAGCAGTGGTCCAAATGCGGTTCTCCTGGCTGTATCAAATTTTGCTGTTGCGCAATATCCTCTTCTTCTAGCATCAACTAACACCTGTTGAACGAGAAAGCTCTTGCCCAAGCCCCCGGCACCCTCAATAGTAACGACTTCACAATGACCCCGTCTTCGAAATTTTGCAGAGCCTAGTTGTCTTGAAAGGCTGGAAGTATCTGTGCCGCTATGGCGTGAAGAGGACTGACGTTCACCAAGAGTGTCGAGGATGGTTTTAGGTTCGAAAGAAACTGATTGATGCCTATCCCATGGTTTACCTAACCTGACAGCTGATTGATTTGAGGATATAGTGTCGCTAGAAATAGTTTGTGAGTCCCTCTCGTTGGTTGATGACTGAACAACACTTCTTGGCGGCTTCGGGTCTGAGTAGTTGGTTTGGGTAAAGGAGCCACTTCGCCGACCGCCCCCTTCAGCAGAACTGGCACCATCGCTGGAAACATCACCAGCATCAACAAGATCATTAGATAAGGCCGAGCCGTCGGAGAATCGACTGGTAGCTCCGAGACTAGTAATAGCATGACCTCTTGCGACTCTGTCGATGACTCTTACGAGCTCGGCATGTTCTTTTTGGCGTCCAACCATGGATGTGGGTAACATGAAGAAGGACGAGATATCCTTTGCGGCAATGTGCCACTCCTTCAGGGCTTTCCAGTCACCATTTCCTAGGAACTTTTGGACCATCTGCAAGTCATGACGTAGACCACTAGCTGAGTGATATCTCTCAGAGACATTTTTGGAAGTGCATTTCTGTATGATGCGACCCAGAACATCGGGCACGTCTGTCCGAATATTAGACACCAAGGGTATACGACGACTCAGTACACATTGGACAATATCTAATGGTGTGGCTCCCGTGAAGACTGGCTGCTGAGTTAGAAGCATCCAAAACAGTACACCTAGAGAGTATATATCAGTCCTCGTATCGGGTTCCGCCGGCATACGGCCAGTCTGCTCGGGACTTATGTAGACCAATTTGTTCTTTGCTCCGAGCTCCTTGGAGAGCGTTGACCATCCAGTGCTAGTAAGTCCGTGCTCGAACGACCTTAAACCCGAGCCAAAAGATATTAGCTTTACCTTGTTGGTTTCGATGTTGAAATGAAACGCATCCGCTCTGATTTCTCCATGGACCATGCCATGACCATGGTGTAAGATCTCCAGACACTGGGTAGCGCCAATCGCAAAATCAAGGAAGTACATTAGACTGATTGGAGGATCCAGAGTGAAATTATCCTTGCGATACGCTTCGAATCGATCCTCGACTTTCCTGGCATAATAAAACGCGGGCCCTAGGTCCACGGCCTTGAACAGATAATTCTCTCCAGGATGTTCGTAAATTGCCACGATTATGGCCGAGCGATCCCCTGGCTGCGGGCTCAGGCGGATGAGGTCGATTGGCTTCACATTATGCACTCCCTCCGGGTCGGCCGTGGCGATCAGGCTCTTCGCTATATGGAATGTTCTCTCTTCGCGGAGCACATGGTAGGATACCCGTGCGACGATCTGTTGCTCCTCGACGTTCGAAAGATCGGTGGTTAAACTCGAGAAAGCGGGCGGGGATGTCGATGAGCGTTCGCTGCTCCCTTCGCTCAGGGATATGAAACCAGCGTGAGCGTCGCCAGGCGTCGCGCGGCTCGCGGCTAGTTTGGCGATCCCCGGTGGGCTGCCGAGGGCCTGCAAGGGGGTGGTGGTGGTGGTGATGGTTGAGTATGGCGAGACGAATCTGGTGCCATAGATGTGCCTAGACAAATACGCTCCACGTTAGACAACTGCTACGTAGTATGCGAGCTCATCGCATTCGGGAAAGGATACCAGTTGTCATAGCTTGAATGAAACGGCCTCCGAGATTCATCCCAAGTAAAGCCGCCTAGCTGCCGGAGCCGTTCGAAGATGCGGGCTGGGGGGTCGAGTTGGTCGTCCGACATGACGACGGACCCGTCCATGATATCTCGACACGCACGTACATAGGTAGGCCAGCCACGGTGTCGTTTAGTGGATAGGGAGGAAGCAAGATGTCGCTGTCGCGACACACATGGCTTGTCTGGCGGTGGCCCTCGAAATATCGAAGATCTCTCTCTCTCTAGGCTTGTGATCTCCGCCCGGAGCTTTTGTTCAATTTGTCCAAGGAAGCACTAGTAGTGTAAGGGTCCTCATCCGCTGGCCAAGGCCGATACGCTAGCATTCGGGCGACCAATTTGCTCTATTGTACATTGAAATGATCCAGATCCTCGGCCTCGCACGAATGGCCAGAGTGATTGTTGTACAGAAAATCTCGGTTTAATAGACTAATACAAGAGGAGGGAACCATAACATAACCAAAGTGTGGGATGAATAACGGTTAGATATAGCTGGTTGACCGTTTCCAGTCCCTGGCCTATGTACTGCGCGTATGCCGACATTGGAACCCCCATCCAGTCCCTAGTATCCCGCTAACAACCACTACAACGAGAACCATGCATATCCCCTCTTCGTTAGCGGGCAAAATTTGTACCCCACTGCGCCGATCAGATATCGCAAAACCCATGCCAATTTGACAAAACCGCCACATTGGAGAGAGGAGCTCCGGGTGTGACAAAGCTACGCACACCGACGTCGTTGAAAAGGAACTAGGTAATTTGCTAACCCGGCTGTGGCCTTGCCTAGGGCTGCCCGGAGGCAGCGGGCGGAATCAATTCGACTAGTTAAAATATTCCCAACTCTAGGGCTTATACACAGGTGGCATGCTTAGATCCCATCGACGACTCTGCTTTTACTACGTTTTCGTCGGTGGCACGTACAGTAATCTTACAGGATGATGGATACGTCATCACACTTTTAGCCAAGCCCTTTAACTGGCAAAACATTGGCTGATTCATGTCGGTATAAGTATTAGTTGTGCCCCAGTGAAGCCACACGGCACGCGTATAATACAGGAAAACTGCAAGGCTGACGAGTAGTTTGCTTTTTAACATAGCCACTCATGCGCACGTAGACTAGGTGGTTAGTAGATTTTTACATCATCGCTTGCTCCGACGATTTACTCAATAGCGGCAAGTTCATAAATCTATTTCTATTCATTACGTCCTCTAACAGAAGACACCTGCTTGCAATGCTGCCTCATCATCACAACATCAAGCCAGAACCGTCCTGAAATTCCATCGCCGTCGCACTCATCAAACATGAACAGCTATATGCTTCAGAGAACTGTTGACAGAAAGCTCTATAGGTCTTTTTTTTTAGAACCTCTAAGCATCACAAAGTCAATGAAGAGCGAATGTCTTCAAGACTGGTCTTCGTAGTCTAGTCAGGTATCTACCGCATCTAGTTTCGGGGGTGCGTAGGTAGAGCAACACCGTTTCGCTTGGCGGCCAACGGGCCTTGGTCAAGACGACGCTCGGTGTTCTGGCGGGAGTTGACAAAGTCGGGGTAGTTAAGTGTGAGTTCAACAGCGCCGTTCACAATGTGGTCAGCAGCCTCAACACCCAACATGAATGAGTGGTCCTGGTTGCCGACCTCGTATCTCCAGCTGCCGAAACGGCCACGGGAGTAGATGTCAAGATCTTGAAGCTTGGGGAGAAGTTGCTTCAGGACACCCTCACGCTCCAGAGTAGGGGTGGGGTAACCGTGGTCGAACTTGCGGTGGTAGGTAGAGACAATCTCATCATCAGGCTTGATCATCTCAGTGTTGATCAGGCCCTGGATGCAGTCCTTGAGGAGGTTGGCCTCGTCAACAGGCTTCAGGGACGATTGCGACACCTCAAGCATGATAGACCAGTAGGGGCCCTCCTTAGCCTCTGTGCTCGCGGGCTTGCTGCCATTCGCGATTTGGATCGTCGGGAGCTTGACATCAGCTTGAGGCTGGTTGTAGGGGGAGTAGTTAGAGAAGATAGTGGCACGGTAGAAGGGGCAGTTGTCCTCAGGGAAGTACAACTAGAAATAATTAGTAAAGGTTCAAGTAATGCGGCTCCCAAGGCATGATGACTTACCCAGCACTTGTCACCGATGCGCTCAGGTCGCGCACCACGGAGACCGACGCCGATGACGTGGGTAGAGGAGTAGAAAAGACCCTTGCTCAGGGTAACCAGCTCCTGGTTGCCCATAGACTCGACCAATTGGTCAACGTTCATGGTAGAGATGAGCTTCTCGTAACCAATGGTAGTGCCGTCCTTGAGGGTGACAACCTTCTTGGTGGCATCAACCTTGGTGACCTCTCCCTTCTTGCCGAAGCGCTTCTTCTCGTCAGGGAGGGTGTTTGCGACGGCAATCCAGATACCACCAGTACCATCACGGGCAGGGAAGCGGAATGTGGCATTGGGACCCCAGTTACCGGCGGTCTTGTTCAGAACGACGTTCTTCACAACGTTCTTGACATCAGGGGCAGCCACACGCTCACCGAGCCATTGGCATTGCATCTATATTGCGTTTTAGAATACATCCCCTCTGCAGATAAAGAGTGTGGCCTACCTTGGTGGTGGGAACAGCCCAGACTTTGTAGTTGTAGGGTCTCATGAACATGTCGGCGATGCCAGAACCAGTCATGCGGATGATCCACTCATCGAAGTCCTTGGGCTTCGTGTTGGCGACACGAACCTCCAGAGCAGCATCGATTAGGCCGTCAAGGGCTGTGACCTGATCCTCCTTGGGCAACATGGAGATGTTGTTCTGGAAGGGGTAAGGGACCCAGAGGCCCTTGTAGCGGACGTAGGAGATACGCTGGTGGGTGTACCAGTCATCTTCCTTGGGGAGAGCCTCGTCAATGCAGTCGTCGAAGTACTTGTAGTGGGAGAAGATGACGTGACCACCGACATCGTAGAGCTGTGAGGAAGGGTCGACGATTAGTTACTTGTCGAATGGAAGGAGCATTGGGTCGAGACTTACGAAGCCCTCAGGGGTGACGTCGGTAGAGGCGAGACCGCCGGCCTTCTCGTTGGAATCAATGATCAACCATGAAGGGCCGTTCTACAATACAATGTTAGCTCACGATCGAAGCATGCTCGAAAGGCGGTGAGGCATACCAATTGGTGGAGGCGCTTTGCAGCACCGAGACCCGTGGGGCCAGCACCGATGACGAGGACGTCGACGTTGCTAGACGGTTGAGAGTTAGTCAATTAGGGTTTTCTAAAGGTGATCTCGTGGTTTCCCTCGAGAGATTTGTCTTGCTAGGCCAAGAGCTAAGAGAAACTTACATGTCTGCACACATCTTGTCTCGGGAATCTGTGTAGATAGTTTCAACTCGAGGCGGGGAAGACGCCCGGGTCAACAGAGGCTCTAGGACGCGGAACGGTCTTAGAATGACGAAAAAGAACGGATGAGAGACTATCCAAGTCAACGGAGGCTGCAGGATAAAGTCTGTCTAAGTCTATGGTGTACGCGAGTAGTTCGTGTGGCAGACAAGGAGGAGTCTCAAGAAAAGTCAGTGTTAGGAGAGGCGGCGTGGTGTTTTCTATGTATAATATTTTGGAGGGGTACTTGACTAAAATTGTGGATTGAATTAGTACCACACTAAAGTGGCAGACTGGCAGAGACTGACTGGGTGCAGGTGTGTGCGCCGTCCCACTTATTGCGACCCCTGTCTCTCCGTCATGCAACTTGGCAACAATCATCCGTCCAATTAGACGGGGCCAGATACCTGATACGGTCAAGGGCCGTACCTACACCTGCATATTCGACTTACCGTTAGGTGTTAGGTATGATTATCGCTACCTTCAAGGTTGGGTACCTTAACAGCTGCCCAGGCACTTAATACATACATGAATATCGAGTAAAACATTCTTGACGAGTCCCCAGAACCCCAGAACCCGTCCGCCCATGTGAATCAATCTCTTGCGTATGCATGAAACATAACAACCAAGCCATCCGAGCAATCGAGACTTTCTGTAAAACGGTGTTGCTAAATTAGGCTTGAAGATAGAGTTACTCCAGATCAATCTGTCTGTCTGTCTCCCCTCGCCTGAAAGATGATTCTTTGAGGCGGGATGCAGGGACCAAAGGTAACCTGTTTGTGTTAGACTCTGCTCGAAGTAGCCTCGTTGTCTTGATTCGTCCAAGTGGTACGAATAGTAAACACCGCCTAGTTACCGCTAGTTTACCTCCTCCTTGGAAAGGCCATTAACGAGTCAAGTCAGGGGTAACCTCAGGAAACTCTTCCCTAACTTAGTCAATAAGGGGGGGATAGGATTATGACGATCACTAGTTGTTGATTCATTTGACATACAGTGTGTAAATAAATACATAACCGACATTAAAACGTCCGCATGTGAAAGATGGCCGCCTTCTGATAGGAGCAAATTGATGTGTGTGACGGCAATCAAGAGCATAGGAAGAGGAGGGTTGATTGACCACCAGGAAACCCCTGCGCGCAATTTTATAATAAGATGAAGCTCATACCCTTCCCTTGTACGCGTCAACCTCCAGCATCTAAGATGTCAAGCACGACATCTTAAGCCTGGAATAGATAGCATGTGGTGTGGCACAGGGGGATTTTTGGCCTTTCAAGCCATTCAATCCTTGATAACGCTCGCTTGATAGCATTTTGCTGATACAGGACCTAGTATGCAAGGCTGGAAAGTCAAAGTGGCTTTACCCGTCCAGTTAATATGGCCGTCCAATTTGGTCTTTTTGCCTGTCCAAATCTACATAAGTACAGTAGGGCTACATGTATGTACTATGTGCCTATGTATAGGACAGCAGTTCGTGGCGTATAGAGCGGCTTGCACGAGTCAAGCAATGGGGGCGCTGGCGAGAAGGATTATCTGCCAGGACTCGCCAGCTCTAGAACCCCCGGCAGCTGAGTTGATGTCGAACTACACTATCTGCACTATCTACCTACCTAATAATACAACTAATATCGGCGAACTGTTCTTCTAGTGCGCATAGCTTCCCACCCCCCTACTGTCAAGTTCTACTCCTAGTCTCCCACTACCCACTTCCGTCACTCTGCGATTAACGTGTTGCATTCGTCAACCAAATTGGGTCTCGAAGATCGTTTAATTTCGATAAGGTCGTGTCCCGCTCATACCCAGGTCGGTGGCTATTTCTACAGAAATGTACTTGTACATCAACATTTGTCGATCTTGTTTTCCGCTCGCAATACTACCGAGTTGGGTCAGTAATCCTGTGTCCCCTCATGAACTTGGCTTCTAGTTGGAGCCTCAGGACCGGTTAGCTCCGCGAGATCGACAGTGAAGATTTGCAAAGTCGCCCAAGCCGCCGTCTCAAGTTTATATTTTGGCCCACGGGACCACCTGGCGGCTCAAAAAGAAAGCCCTCAAAATGGAAATCCCGGGTTCTGCTCAATTCCGTTGGGGCCAAGTTCAGAATAGTTCCCCTTTGGAGCGCGTGCATGTACTCAACTGAAGTTTAGCTCTGAGCCGGCTCCCTTAAAGAATGATCGTCCTAGCCACAAGATGACCGAATTGAGGGGCCAAGAAAAAACTTTGAGTAGATACTGTATAGATCTCATCTTCTTGCCGGTGGCTTAGCTGTTTTTTAGGGTGGCTACTATAAATACCTATTACCGAGATTTAGTGGGCACATCTGGACATATTTTAGACAGTAATAGGGGTTGAACTGTGATGAGGTCAGCCGTAGCGCCAGCACAGAATATTCACAGAATATTGGCCGAACAAGATGCTCAAGCTCGGAGAATCCAGTAAGATAAGGGTATATTTATTGTACATTTGTTTGACTAAGCTGAGACCAGGCAAGCTAGCAGGAATCCTCCTACATCATAATATCAATCTTGCATGATCCCGCTGTACGGATCCAATGCCTTACATAGAACATGGCTTTCCGCCTCCGTGCACGCTATTGAAGAATGCAGATACGATAGAAAGGCCAGACACAGACAAGCCTCTTTTCCAGCACGTGGCTGCCAACACCACTAGTAACATACGACACGGGCCTAATCGGCTATCGCGAAAAGGCTGACATGCAGCTAACGCCATTAAAAATCCGTATTTAGCTGAGTGAAACCTGTCGACTAATGGTGGGGGATGACGCCGGGCCGTAGGTAGGCTATCTATGTATCTGCAAGATGAGCAACCGTTCGATTGGGATGCAGAATGTTGCTCAACCAAGTAACGATTTGATGGTACATCTCTGGGGAGAACAGTTTGTCGACGACTTAGGTAGCTCAACGGGTAGATGCGCGATCGCTCTTGGTTGGTAGCGATGGAACCTTGAACAAACGTATGGGAACTAGATCGAGAGCCGCAACCTCTAATACGTGGCTTTAGTGCTTATAAGCTTTGCCTCTCGTATTCTAGACTGAAGCGACCAGATGACGCATCGTACGAGCAAAGCTTCGACACGATAAATCGACTAATTGAGAAGACAAGAGATACCTGCCTAATCAAGGCCGACCATTTAGTCTGGCACCCCGCGGAGCCTCAAGCTCACGATAGTAGCCCCTCTCATAGCTTAGCCAGGGCTGGCCCCATCCACGATGGAGGTTGGAACTCGGAGGATTTTTTCTTTTCTTTCTAGATTAACTACGTCACAGCGGAATTTGAATGGCACGGAGCACAATCGTCGATGGCCCCAGCTCTATCTCCAGACTTAGCTCCAGCAAGCTTCAGATATGACGAGCAGAGGATGAAACCTCGTGGTTGATATAATTCCCGCGGGTCTCGATGGCAAACATCCCGCATCCGCCCCGGTAACGTTCTATGTATCCCGTATGCTATACGAGGTCGGGGTAACCAATTACAAAAAGGGGATAGAAAACATGTACAAAGCCTAAAAGGTACATCCCGTAAATCTCGTACATCTCATACCTCTCTTAGACCTCACTTACAAATATGATAGACAGACAATAAGGAATGCTGTTTGTTACGCGTATGTGATGTATGTAGTAAAAAAAAAAACACCGCTGGTATCCAATGTCTGTTATGCGCTAAGGTTGCGAGCCCCCTTGGGTGTTATCTTGAAACAAACTCTTAATAAACCCACAACAGCACAGTACAGCAACAATGGCAGTACGCTAAGATTGGATTGGACAGCGACAAACTGTTCCAAGTCCTGGGTTTCTGTGGCTGGCGTGGGGAGGGCAAGCCGGGAGGGATGCCCATGATGAAATGAGAGCCTCTTAAAACGACATCAGCGGCTTCTGATTTCAGGTTTTAGTTGTGGCGTTAGTCCTATTACGGTAGCACTACGCAATTATTAGCCCCTGATAGACATCTGTTAGCCCTGATTCCCCTGAGCGCAGGAATTCCAGGGAATGGAGTTTAGTGGGGGTTTTCGCCCTTTGCTTGTACCGGTMCCTCCTGCCCTGCCGAGAGCGTCCAACAGCCAGGTGAGATGATACAGGTAGTAGTAGCCACTGTGCAGGCGGTGCATGGCAACCTGGAAGGTGTTGGCCAGTGCAGGCACGCACTGATGATGCGACCGTGTTTGAAAGCTCTCATTCAATTGGGGCGGGTTCTGGGGCTAAAATTGTGCGGGATAAGCTCCTTGTATCCCAAATTGCTAGGTGCGCCTGGGTAGGCCTGTCGAACGCGAAGCACCTCTCAAATGAAAATTTATTAGCCGTACCGTCTCTTTTTTCGTCCTCTTTTGTCCATCTTCTTTTCTCGTCACTTCTGTCCCTCCAGCAGTCGACGACTTTTCCTCTCTCCTCCGCACCACATCCTCCGTCACGGAAGAGAGATCCAGAGTTCATTTTCGACACAGCATCGCTGCCAGTCCTAGTGAACTTCTGTAACGCCACACCCCAATTCACCTAAATCTTTAATTGGTCTCAGCAGGCTTGGCCTTGTCGCTCATTCTCGTCGTGTCATCTTTACTTCTAACTACCCCTTTCCAACTTACATCGCACCCGCGACCCTATTCACACTTTTAGACTCCATTAATCACATTAACAATGGCGGACGAGAAGTCTCGTACCTCTGGCGAGATCCCTCGCCCGGAGCAGAAGGGTCCTATCCTGCCCACTACCAACCCTGAGGCTGACAAGCCTCAGCCTCCTAAGTCGGCCATTCACCCGGCCTTCTACGTTGCGTACGTCGAACCCTGAGTTGATGCGATCACCGCCGAAGTCTAGAGGGATATCTAGCTAACGTAAATCAATACAGAGTATGGATCAGTCTGTCGTCGTCCGTCATTCTCTTCAACAAATGGATCCTCGACACCCTCGAGTTCCGTAAGAAGCCCGCAGTTAATTAATCGCGACCGTGGACAAGGTCTAACAGCGTACTAGGTTACCCGGTTATCTTGACCACATACCACTTGTCCTTCGCAACTGTCGCAACTCAGTTGATGGCCCGCTACACCACCCTCCTTGACGGTCGCAAGTCCGTCAAGATGACTGGGCGCGTCTACCTCCGCGCTATCGTCCCTATCGGTATCTTCTTCAGCTTGAGTTTGATCTGCGGTAACTTGACCTACCTCTACCTGTCCGTCGCTTTCATCCAGATGATCAAGGTACGAATATCTATGAGCCGCAGTTTTGGGAGCAGCTGGTTGCTGACAATGGAATGTAATAGGCCACCACCCCCGTCGCTGTCCTGCTCTCGTCCTGGGCTATGGGTCTTGCACCCCCCAACCTCAAGCAGCTCGCCAACGTGTCTGCCATCGTCGTCGGTGTGATGATTGCCTCGTTTGGTGAGATCAAGTTTGTCTGGATTGGATTCATCTACCAGTTGGGAGGTCTCATGTTCGAGGCTATCCGTCTCAACTTGGTCCAGGCTCTCCTCAGCTCTGCCGAGTACAAGATGGACCCTCTCGTGTCTCTGTACTACTTCGCACCTATTTGCGCTGCTATGAATGGTGTTGTCGCGCTTGCCTGGGAAGTTCCCAAGGTTTCCATGGCCGAGGTGTACCACGTTGGTCTCTTCACCTTCTTCCTGAACGGACTTTGCGCCTTCATGCTCAACGTCTCTGTCGTCTTTTTGGTAAGTTCTAAACATTCAATTAAAGTCCTCGAAACAGCTACTAATAGGCTATATAGATTGGCAAGACTTCCGCCGTTATCATGACTATTTGCGGTGTCCTCAAGGATGTCATGCTCGTTATTGCATCCATGCTCATCTGGGGTACTCCGGTCTCCGGTCTCCAAGCCTTCGGTTACACCATTGCCCTTGGTGGTATGATCTACTACAAGCTCGGAATGGACGCTCTTAAGGGCTACGCTGGTGAGGCCAGCCGACAATGGGCCGAATTTGGTGCTGCTCGTCCTGCTCTTCGCAAGGTTGTCGTCATCGCAGCAGCACTACTGTTCATCTTTGTTCTCTTTGGTGGCTTGGCCCCTACATACGCCCCGGATTACGACCCGGCTCAGTACCTTTCCGGTGCTGCTGAGAAGTTCGGCGTTTCTTCATGAGCGACGAATATGTGACAAGACAAGACCTCCTTTCTCACCATATGCCTTTGTAATCTTCTAGGTGGACGGGGGCTATGCTTAGGTTCTCTAAGGGGCCAAGCTTTCATGACGGGTGACGCTATACGTGATGAACCAGTAGGCGTTTTTCCCTGATTTTTTTCGAGTACATACTTGCACATTTTCCAAGTTCCATCTTCGACGGGGGTGTGGTAGTAATTGGAGAAGATCATTTTCCTTTGTGCCGTGGACACTGAATGAATGGAGTGTAGCCACGGCGGTTTATTGTACGGGCTATAGAAAGCAGAAACTGGCGTCAACTGCAAGGGCTGGGTTGCATCTGCTCGCATCACGATAGGGCTAATCTTCATGTAACTTAGAAGGCCTCGAGGGAATTAGACCTGAATGAAAATGAGAATAAAATTTGCACAATAATCAGTTTTGCCCCTCTTCCTGTTGCTTTCCCCTCGTTGCTATGCCGTAGTATGCATCTTGCATCTTTGAAATACTACATGGTAAGTCCGAGAAGTGTATATTTAGGCTATGCTGCGTATTCCTCTCCGGGCAGTAACAGTTATACGTAATAATTGTTTGGCATTACGAAGACTGTCTACGACCAGTCAATGATACGATAACACTCGAGCCGGCGAGCAACTATTTGGGATGTCGTTAGAAGATATGGCAAGATTACTAACGACTTGTTCATTACTTATCAATCAGTCCTTGGCTTCTTGGCAACGAGGTCCTAGAGAAGGATCCCTCAGCCACCCAAGTACCGAGTATCTAAAACACGTTTGCTGTAGCATCAGGTTCAGGAGACATCTCAGCTTACACTCGGTATTCGTCACTGATCCGGCAATGTAGGTAGATACGATAGGGCATGATGATTGATTGGTCTTTTGATTTTTAGATCCTGTTCTCGATTTATTCGTAGACGAAACGTGTAAGAGTCACATTGCCCTCGAGAGCAGAAAGTTCATTCGTCAAGTGTGTGTTTCATTTTCATGATTCTGAATTCAGAGCAAGACCCTTGAGGCTCCTAATGCCATTTGATGATGCGATTTACATCCCAGACCGAACCCCCTTAAGACCGAACGACGGAAGAATGCAGATGGAATGTTTAGAATCCTGTTGAAGCGAGTAGTTAGCACATGATCTTGTTATCGTAGAGCGGCAGTGTGGAATAGGTAGAGGAGGTAATGAATTGGCAAGACAGGAAGACATACTCAGAGGTGTGAAGAACCATCGGTTCTTGCCGCTCGTGTAGCGCTCCTCCAGGACCTTCTTGACGTTCTTCTTGGCATCTTCTCGCTGGCTGACCTCCTTGAAGGTATCGGCTGTCAGGACACCCTTCAGGCCTTCGAGCTCGAGGGKGTATCGTGTGGGCATCAGGTGGTTGTAGTTGATGGCCTTGACGAAAGGCTTGATCTTGGAGCGCTTCTCCTGTCGCGTCTTGGACATGCGTCGGGTGATCTTAGAGGGGTAGCGCTCGATGCCAGCGACAAGGGCGTGGCCGTAGGGGTGTGCCTTGTTGCCGCTGTCAACAGGCTGGATGATGACGACCTGCGAAGCAATTCGATTAGACAATGTTCCAATTCCTGAAATGATTGATCGATGCGATGGGTGATGGAATGCGGTTTGTAAATTTGTTTGCAGTGACTCGGACTCGGGCTTCTCGAATGCGTAGATGATGTATCCCAAGATCTCCAATCCACAATCCAACAATTCTTTAATGGCTGTTCAATTTGTCCCATCCAAACGTACCTTCTTACCGGCGTATCTGCCGCGGGTGATGATGGCTACTCGGCCGACCTTGAGGAACTTCATCTTTTCGGCTTCACTGTCGTCGTCGAAGAGAGCGAAGGAAGTTCGGGGGTTGTTGGTGGGTTGGCGTAATTGGTCGTTTGATTTGAAGTTCGGCAGTGAAGATGTTCGCGATGCTAAGAAAATCGAAAATGTGCCTGAGAAAATTAAGCGAACTAAGGGTTTAATTGTTGATTGGGTGAATTTAATCCGGTGGGGGCGTTGTGCGTTGTGTGGTGGTCCGAGCTTTGCTACAGTGCAGCGGCGTTGACAGCGCTAAACATCGGTTGACGGAAGTATTCAAGACTCCACTACAGCTTCCAATGTGGCTTTCCAGCATTGCATGTCGATAACCCCTCCATCAAGGATCCAAGCTACAAAGAACTCTTCCCAGAGCACTACTCAACCCGACAAATCTCGGTTATCCTAATATTCACTGCAATGGCTCCTCCAACTTACATAATCTCCCGTGTAGCAGACCCTATCTTTGCGGTTCTGATCGGACTCGGAGCTGCTGCCACGAGAATCAACCGTGAAGGGAAGGAGAAAGGTAGAACGACACAGCAGACCATTGAGGCCGGGAAGAGGTACATACTCCTCATCAGTGATATCGCAGTTGTCGCAACTCTCTAACACAGACTTCCATGTAGACGCGTCAGCAATCTGTTCAGCAAAGCAACATAATATTCTTTATCGAATAGCATGTCGCCGGTTCCCAGCGTGAAGCTAGTATTGCAGGTGGACTGTGATCCCGAGGATATTGAAACGTCCTCACTTCCTCCTATAGCTTCTCTTCGTTACGAGGTGATGCTATATTTAAAATCGACACGCGTTCTCCCGAAATACCTCCAGAAAGCTTCACAACAATGGCTATGAATGAAACCCTTTGAGTCAACCAGCATTCGGGTTTCATGCAGTTTCTTCTGTGCTACCGTGCGTCTTGGCAAGCCTCCCAATGAGACGATAAGCGGGAAACAAGAACGAATACATCGGAACTAGACAACAGGGTGGACTACGATCAAAGTTGTTCATTATAATCATATCGGGACTATTGGGCTATACCGATCCGAGTTCCAAAGAGAACCCTTCATCAATCATTGAAACGTTCCATTAAGTCATTGGGAACTGGTCTAAGAATATCTGGCTACGCCGCATATGCTGGGCCATATTCTTTCTTCATGGCTTCTCTCACCATCTGACCGCAAAGCTTGGCTGTTGGGTTAGTACTCACAGCCAATCCTTTTGCAATCTCATTTCCATATCTTCCACCCAAAGCAAAGTCCCTCGAGGCAGCTTCTTCAAAGTCGATCTTTGTCCATGCTACCTCTTTTCTTTCAGCCATATTAGCGACCCGGCCAGCCGGGAAGGACTTGGCAGTCATATGATAGATTGCTGCCCGTTGGGTATGTGCGAGTGACAGGGTCTTTCCAGCTTGCGGCGAGATAGAAGCGAAGAGGCTCTTCGGAGTTAGCAACGCAACGGCTTTGTCGAGATCGGAGAGGGCTAGTGCTGCTGCTTCGGATTTCTCGAAGTCGTCTGCGTCCTTCAACAACCCTTTCGGACTGTCTACTCCAGATAAGATCATCGTATCTCCGTACAATCGTCTGAGGGCTTGTGCTCTATTGTTCCGAGCGCTAGCATAATTGGGGTATTTTGATATGAGTTCTCCGAGTCTCGATACACATTGTCGGTATTCTGTGAGGGGTTCTGTTGTTGAAGCTGGTCGCAGGCCAGCCAATTGCATTTCAAGATTTTGCATAGCCAGCACAATATCTCGTTCTTTCTGAGAAACACGGTCATAGACGGACGTGTCCGTTATGTTTGGATCCTTGGGCAGTGTTGCGTCTATAATGACGGCTGTCAGCGGGTTTGACTCCGGGTCCTTGATCTTCTCAAGCACGTTGAAGTCACGCCGACTTAATGAGCTAGTCGTCATTTTGAAGGCGTCTGGGGAGACTAGTGTGACAGTGAGTGATTATCTGACTGCTTCGAAGATGTGGTGATGTGAGAACAGAAAGTATGGTGGCTTGACTTTATGAGAGATAGACTAGGTACTATATCAGAGCAAACTTCAGATGATGTCCGGTACATAAACTCAAAGTGATATAACAAGTGGACTACGGATAAGCTGACTTCATTAGTGATAGACATGGCCGAGATTCGAGTCTAACTACTCTTGACCTGTGTCCTAAGGGCGTGCGTGCCTTTTCTCCACCTCGGCCACCTATCCCGATGCCGAGTAGGTACTTCATGCTGCCACCTTCCGCGCGTCTCTCGCCCGCAGCTCACAAGGTCAACGATAAGGAGACAAACAGTCTTCCCGTTCTAACCGTGCCAACCCATGTGCCCTCATTGGATGTCTTAGTTATGGGTGGCGTCGGATAGGCGCAGCTCGGGAGCTTGGACAGTAGGGCGGCTAGCTTCGGCATGTCTGACGTCTTTATGTTCCGCAGCCGCCGAATTTGGGTTTCGAGGCTCCAGCCTCTCACGGTAAGCCACCACTCGCAGATGAGTATGCCGACAACCCCCAACAACCCTTTCCCAGAACTCTGGAGACGCTTCTTGCCTGGGAAGTTGGACCCGGCCTATCTTTGGGGATCTTACGTACGAACAAGGCCTGCGGTAATACTGTATAGGGGTGCGGAATTTAGTCCGAGCCCCGACCTATCCCTCAATACCCGGTATAAGTCGATGTAAGGTGTGAGTATGTAAGTGTAGATGAGGTAGGTTGATGGTTTCTCGTTGCATATATCTATTCTTTAAGATTCTACTATACGAACCTTATATCCGGGAGCCAAAGTAAATCTCTCAGGAGTCTGAGTCCATTCGCCCTGCCATATTGCTACTTAGCCATCTTTCCGTCTTTCTCTAGTTCCCTCCCCGTATCATCTAGATAGTATCAGACAGTCACATACACATCACAATGGCTCCCTCAGCGATCTCAGAGTCTCCCCCTAGATCTTCTTCCTTCCTMCCCCCGCACGCAGATGAATATGCCATCCAAGCCGGTGTCCCCAGCTTCCAAGGGTACGACCACGTTACCTGGTGGGTAGGCAACGCGAAGCAGGCCGCCTCATACTACAACACACTCTTTGGCTTCAAGACAATAGCATACCAAGGCCTAGAGACGGGCAGCCGGTACTTCACATCATACGTCCTAGCCAACGGCGATATCCGCTTTGTCTTCACATCTCCCATCCGCTCCCACGTACACCTGCCCAAGGACGAGCCCATATCTGCCGACGAATATGCGTTGCTTAAGGAGATGCACGACCACCTCGAGAGACACGGCGACGCTGTAAAGGACGTCGCTTTTGAGGTTGACAGCGTAGAGGGCGTGTATTATAAGGCCGTCGAGCAGGGTGCTACCTCGGTGCAACCGCCCAAGGTCCTTCGTGACAAGCAGCACGGAGACGTACTGACGGCCGTCATCCGCACATACGGAGACACAACGCACACGCTCATCTCACGACGCAACTACACAGGACCCTTCATGCCGGGCTTCCAACCCAAATCGCCACCACCCTCAAGCGTCGCCCTACCCCCAGTAAACTTAGCCCGCATCGACCACTGCGTGGGCAACCAATCATGGGGCGAAATGGTCGCGGCGTGCGACTTCTACGAGCGGTGCCTGTCGTTCCACCGCTTCTGGAGCGTGGACGACAGCCAGATCTGCACGGAGTTCAGCGCGCTGAGCAGCATCGTGATGAGCAGCGCCAACGACGTGGTCAAGATGCCCATCAACGAGCCCGCCCCCGGCAAGAAGAAGTCGCAGATCGAGGAGTACGTCGTCTTCAACTCGGGCGCCGGCGTCCAGCACATCGCCCTGCTGACCCACGACATCGTCGCCACCGTCGCCGCCATGCGCGCCCGCGGCGTCGAGTTCATCTCCGTCCCGAGCACGTACTACGAGACCATGAAGGAGCGCCTGCGCACTGAGAAGCGCACCTGGGAGCTCGCCGAGGAGTTCGAAACCCTCGAGAAGCTCAATATTCTCATCGACTACGACGAGGGCGGGTACCTGCTGCAGCTCTTCACCAAGCCGCTGATGGACCGGCCCACGGTGTTTATTGAGATCATCCAGCGCCACGACTTCGACGGCTTCGGCGCTGGGAACTTCAAGAGCTTGTTCGAGGCCATTGAGCGCGAGCAGGCTGAGAGGGGGAACTTGTGAGATTGACATTGAAGAAACTAGTTTGTTGAGTAAAGGAAGAAATGGAGAAGGGGCGGGGAGGATGTACGATATCCATAATGTTATAACGAACTCACGACACAGCATGCTGCACAGTTGGAGGGATTGCTTGGTTGCTTGGTTGCTTGGTTTGCATGTCGCATTAATGCATTGCTGGGAAACCCCAGCCAAAGATCATAATATCAATAGTGAGCTACCTCTGATCTATCAAGTAGCAATAGCCAGGTAGCTAGCTAGTTTTCTGTCATTCATTCAAATGCCCTCTATACTCCCCAAGGACTTCTCGCATGAAAGAGCCTCTTCTATACAAGTTCGTCTCCGAATAATGTGGTTTGGTGCAATCAATCAATCAATCCCCTGATCCAGTATGCGGCCCGCCAACGCCCCTTTTTTCCTATGCTGTTTTGTTTTCGTTATACCTGTATTCGTGTGTAAACTCGCCCGCCTTCAACAAAACTAGAGCTACTACTTAGTAGACGTAGACTGCATCGAAAAGACGTATTCGTTCGTGCTTTGCGTGGTTTCTTCCCATCCATCAAGGAATCATCCTAGGAATCTATCTCCATGGCGCCGTTCTCTTGGGCATTACCGTTCGTAGTCCCATTGCTCTCACCGTTCGCATTGCCATTCTGCGCGCCCCTGGTATCGCTCTGGCACCCGGGGCAATTATGCAGTACTTCGTGAGCAAAGAGATCGCAATCGATGCAGAAATGGTTACCGCAGACCTCGCATGCGTACCGTCCGGACTCGCTCAAGCCTTTCAGCGACGCGAGGATCGGCGCGGCGCCGCTTTTGTCTTTTCCCTTTCCCTTCGCCGCGGCTTTGTTCTTGTCGGCTGGTGCTTCAGGGAACGTCGCGAGGCATGAGTAGCATGCTTTCGACCGTCGGGCCTCGGACCATGGCACTTCGACCCAGTTGCGCAGCGGGAACAGGTGGTGGTAGGATCGGGCCAAGTGCGTAGAGAGAATAAGCGTGAGCCCGCAGCCAGGGCACTCAGCGGGTAAGCGGCAGACACGGGATCCGCAGCGGGTGCAGGCGTATCCCTCGCGCGCGGGCCGGTTATGGCATGCGCAGTAATGTATACTGTCTCCCGCAGCCAGGGTCCTCGAAGGAAAGCCCATCATGAGCAGACTCGCATTGCTCTGTTCTTGTGTTCTTGTAACGGGCGGAGTAGTGATGGCGAGTAATAGATCTCGGAAGTGTTCTTCGTGCAGCGCAATGCTGTAGCTCGAGTTATCGCCGGCGTTGGTCTTGGAGCAGAGCTCGTCGCAGATGGCGACCTGGGCCGCGAGTCCGACGATGGACACTCGGATGCGGTCGCCGACTAGGGCGTTGATGGTCTCGTGGATGTCGCCCGGGTCGCTCGACATCAGGGCGCCGTAGATTATGACGACTTCTCTCGTGCCGTGCGACGGCGTGTGGCTGTTACCCAAAAATAAATCGTCAGTCATGCCTCTTCCGTCATCCTATCCAGACAAACCCGGAGCTGTAGAAACCCACAATAGAGCACCTCTGCACATCTCGAGCGCATTCTGCAGACTCGGGTTCCCCTGGGGATCCTGCTTAACCCAACCCTGCAGCTTCTCGAGGTGATCGGCCGGGTTGCCGCTCATATCGCTTATTCTGACCGCCACGCTGTCCCGCATGCCTATGACGGCGAGCTGGGAGATCGGGTTCTGCTCGAAGTACTCTCGGACGAACTGCGAGGCGTACGCCATGGTCAGCTCGTAGCGGCTGGGCAGCATATCCTTCTCAAGCATCGCGAACGACATGTCTATGACCAGGACCAGATGACGTATGATACCTCGCTGCAAGGGCGTCGTGTCTTTCAGCAAGCGCGCGCGCTTCTCGGCTTCGGCGCGGCCCTCGATCGCCCCGGTGAGCGTGCCATCGGCGTCCTCGACGACCGCGTCCCACGAGCGTTGGATGTCTTCCCAGGCGGCCTTACCGCCCTTTCGGGTAGCCTTCTTGCTTTTATCCGCTTGCGAGCGCGAGCGCGTGCCGTGTCGCGTGCTAGATGTCACCTGGTGGTCACCGAACTCTTCGTCGGTAGCTTCGCCGTGGTAGTCGCCATCGGAGTCGGCCATGGTCGAGTCTGGCTCGGGATGCGTGTACTCGCAGAACTCGAATGCTAGTGTCCGGAGAATTTGGCCGTAGAGAATGGTCTACCGGTCGGCGCAAAGTACCTAGGTATGAATGTGTGTGTAGAAAGTAGAAAGTGAGGAATAAAGGGAGAAGAAAAGAGAGTTCTAAGTTTAAGTTATGTGTATTGAGTGGTGGGTTCTCTTACAATACCTCAAGGCATTGTCGAGAGGTAGTTCAAAGGTCAGCATAACCCCCAGCAAAACATCTAAGAAACACCAATAGAAAGCTACCGGAAGTGACAAAAGTCTAGATATTGAGAAATTAGAAGGCGAGGCTGCTTTTCTTTGTTAGATGCGACCGCTGCCAATACGCAGCCTTGTATTTAGCACGTAAGCTTTGGCCAATCAGATACCGGTGGATTTACGGATAAGACATGTACGTAATCGATAGGTACCGAAGTTCATACTGGGAACATTGAAGCTATAGTAGCCAAATAGCACATGAATTTGGTGACGCAGTGAAGCTGTAGCAAACGCCCTCTTGACGTGACTCGTCTTGTTCAGAACTATTCAACTCTCTCTCTCATACGACACTCATATACATTAGTCGCACATCTCTTGGGTATACTCTCTCTCAACCATGCTCAAAACTCTCCGCCAGCTGACGGACAGGCAGATCTGCCACCACATGAATGAATATAACTCCTGGTTCCAAGCGTCGTTGCGTCGCTTCGTGTCGCGCATGCAATCATGCTGTCTCAGTCCACCCTTGCCCCCCAGACTAAATACTCTTTTTTCTACGTTGATTAAATTTTCTGCGTTTTATCACCGTTTCTTGCGAGACGGCATCTTTATCGTAGGACACGGCCAAGGACTGAAAAGAAAAGAACATGAACGGGTATATTGGTGAACCTGAACGCCGACTCCGTATTCAAATGAGGGACAAAGATTAAGGGTAGCCCGTAGGCTGGCTGGCAATCGGCCAGTCGTCTTCTGTGATGCTCGACCAGAATATCCAGACCGTGACAACCGCGAGTAGAGTGAAGAACGTCTCAAATAACGCCCCGTCAATCCTGCCAGCAGTTCCATTGCAAATGTATGGACTGATGACGTAGTTGAAGATCTGCCCTAATGCGAACAGGACAGCGGCGCCTGTGAGGTAGAGCATGGGTCGTATCTCGCCTAGGATTCTGAGGACCAGTATGGTTTCTAGGACGTAGAAAGCCACCAGGAAGACAAGGGGTGCGAGCTGGTAAAGGACATAGAGCGCGATGTTCCGGTAGTGATTGTTAGGGTCCGGAACGAACTCGTTTGTCCAATGGTAGCCCGTGTCAAGTGTGATGTAACCGGTTCCGATGAAGAAAATGGCCCCAGAGACGAGCATGAGTCCTAGAGAGAGCGGAGTACCATCATCGAGAATCTGGTATCCTACAATAGCATTAAGTAATAGTATCCATGTCGTCGCAATGATCATTCCGATGTGGATTCCAGTGAAGGCCTAGACAATTGAGTTAGTATATCTCGCAGTGTTTCTTTTGTCAAGGTATCGCATCCATACAATCCGGACTGTCGCGCTAAGAGGGAACTCCCCAACTGTGAATATTTCGCATATCTCGATTATGATGTAACCGATGAGGAATAATTGCATCTCCCTGCAGCTGAATGAGTAAAAGAACCGGGACATTTGAGGGGTTCAATACGGACCTTCGGCCGACTGCAGCCTTCTTCCTCTCTGAGCGCAACAATAGCAGTATCGACACGGCAATGGCGATACCACAAAGCAATATGGACCCTACACCTTGTCAGCGGGAATTCGCCATAGTGATGCAGCTGAACAAACCTAGATTGCCTAAATAACGACCACCAGACAGCGGGATGCCCTGCAGGTTGCAACCACCCCAATTGCCCCGTTGCGTGTGCGTTTCCGAGAGGACCTAAGGCTAGTTGTCAGCGGCCTCGGGCGTTTCGCGGGTTATCGCATAACTGTGTCACTCAATGAACGTACATTGCAGACTGGTAAGGTCGAATCGCGACAGAAGGCCTGTGTATAGCAGCGCTAGGTTAGCACCTCTTCCGAATATGATTGACATGTATGGACCGTGCTCAAGCTGGATGGACCACATACGTCGAAATTACCGAAATTTGTCGACCCCATCTGGCTTGCGGCGCGAGGGGATCGCGCAAGAACGGCTTTGGAAATAGATGGCTAGTCAAGGAATTCGATGTGCGCCGACAGCGCTTTCTCTTGCTGGCTTGGCAATTGAATGAGAATAGTTGAAAGCGCGCCGACTCGTGATGATTTGTCGGCGACTTGAATCTATAATTGGAAGTTGTGGCGGAATTGCTGATTATTCTGCGCCGTATAATTGAACACAGCCTGACTCGCGTTGGCGGAAGGCGACTCGAAGTACTCGACTCGGACCTTGGGTGGGAAAAAAAAAAGTCGAAGGCTGGATGTATGTGATGTAATTTCAACGAACCCCCTCAAACTCCCTTCCTCGCCGATTATCGTGTCTTGAACCTAATCGTGATTTGACTTGTTTCCAAGAAAAATGAATGGTGTTTCTGGACTCCTCTGGGGAAGAGGGGATTAGATGGAAGATGGAGGAAATGAGGGCGTAACAAGACCAGGGCGAAGGTTGTTAGGGTGACTAGGTGATTGATGCTGCTAGCCAAGCTTGGGGTCCCCTTGCGCCTTCTACAACAAGAACAAGCACCCCAGAGACGAAGTGACCTCAGGACTCTCTGGGTGAGCAATCTATTGTAGGTAGGTAGGCGAGAGAGGGAAGGCGACGACTGTGGTTGGCGCAGAGCAGGAACAGTGGGCCTCTTTAAATTGTCCCAAGCCTATTTTGGTCTCTCGATCTCTACTGTTCCTGGCGAAAAGGCAGGAACAACGCGATTCGGCATGGTGGACAGGGGTGTAAAATGTGGTTGTCTGGGTTTTGCAGGGGGCAAAGTCAAGTTCAATTTCACTTTCTTGCGACTAGGCCGCGCCAAAGGGCAAGACGAACTTAATCGTCTCATTACGGTACGAGCGCGAGGGCATCGTTCAGTTCTCGGGCTACTTGCTCATAACTTTGATAAGTCGAGTCCAAGCAAACTTATTGCCTACATGTATAGCCTGGACGACTTACATGGCTTGCCTTGTGTACCTAAGCTGCAGATAAGAACAGGAATGGACAAGCGTTCGCGGACCGGGCAGCAAGGCCAGCGATGTCATGCATAAAACTGGTTGTACATCCTCCTTGGAATGTCTTAGAAGTTACATGTGGACGCAGCTAAGGGATCCGTCAATCTGTAAGCAATTTGGATTGGATTATCTTCATGCGTGATGAATTGTAGCCTCTCTCTCTCCCTGTCCTGAGATAAGCAAGCTTCCAAGTTTGTCCTCCACCACCGACAGACGACACCAGCTCATCCAATTCGCCTCTGGGTTACCTCTTGTTCACAATAGAAAATATCACCGAAGATCCAGGATGGTGATATTTGAACGAGGTAGCATCTCTCGAGGCCATCGAATGTTGGTAATTTGGTTTTGCCCAGCTAAATCCCGGCTTAGTACGTAACTTGGCCGGGACAGTCCTAGGACGGATGGCTGATCTTGTCGAGTATCTAGGTACTTTAACGCACTAGCTTAAAATGCAATTTCATGCACATCGTCTCTTCCCGTCCCATGTTACTTCTACCCGCCAACCCATGCTCCTTCATTTTGCAATCTTGGATGAATATCCGCTTACGGTCCGTTTACCAGAAAGGTACATGGTCGACGGTTCCTCTGATGAGAGATTGAGCGCGTCAAACGAGTACCGTAGTGTTCAATTGTACTGCTCGAAATGTGATTGACGCAGAAGCTACCCGCTGTGAGACATCGAAAACGATAGGAATGCGACCTATCTAGTGGTGGCTAACGGTCGAGTTAAAGATATATTGCATTGTTTTCTCTGCTCTGGCTTCACCCTTGCGGATTTATGAGTCTCTTCAGGTGAAGCAACCGCCACATATTTCCATGGCGTCGGCGCCAGTCATGCTTTTTAACTACCTGTACCAGTGAAACCTAAGAGACTTCAATATACTCACTGGGTTCCAATATCCGCGCACTGAGGATTCGAGGCGCCTCTGAAGCGACAGCATGCGCGAATAGATTAGTTTAGCATGAGGTATAAGCGTTTCAGCCACATCCTCCTAGTAGCCGAGGCATCCAATGTCAATGGTCAGTCGTGTTGGTCAGCTTGCTCACGATTCGGCGCCTGCGTTTGTAATCTAGCCAGTCAAGGTTCAAGGACAGTCATACTCAAGATGGTGACCTTGAGCAGCTCTCACAAGCTTCCTCTTTGGGACAGCGCCTTACACAGTGAAGGCGCATGTGATTATGGACGGGACCTCTGGAAAAGGATGACACGGCCGGGAGCCCTATAAGCTGTATCGGATATTTCAGATATTCCGAGGAAACTTCAGACCGGACATCTCCACGACCGCGGGGTTTATGATTTTTGAGTGACGTATTTGCCTGGTCGTTGTCCGTCTCATTAGTCCTCACAATGCTTAACCTAGGCTGAAAAGACGCTAGCGCCGCACGGATTGTAGAGGTTGGCTTACAGGATAGATATTTTGAGGTTGGCTACGGAGCTATAAAGACGAAAATTTTTGCCTAGATAGAGATCATAGGTTATGTAAAATAGCCTTAGTCGAGAGTGTGACAAGATATCAATATTGGGGGTTTCTCGAGTCAGTCAAGATGTAAACTGACTAGTTCTCGACAACGTGAGCAATAACCTAGATTAGTATATTTATCTTGTTTTCACGTGCGTATAAGTGCAAGGACTCCTCGAGGCTATGACGAGGGGCTGGACAATCAGCCGAGCGATACGCAGCCTCCAAGACTTGTTCTCGTGATCAGGCTTCCCCAAGTTCCCAGCAGGCGTACTGAGACACTCGTAGGACTGGGAAAGGGTTTATCTAGATGAGGAGAAAATCCTGGGGTGTTGCATCCTCAAGTGACATTCTGACTGACCGCCTTGGTCCGAATATTCATGCTATGATGCCATCGTGGGTCTGGCTGCATGCCGGAGCCGCCATACGCATACGGCTCAATATGCACCTGACCCGACTGGTGGTCTTGGACTCGCTTCGATTCATTCGCCGAATCAAGCAGAGGATTCGACATGTGTTGTAGTGTATTGTATGCGGCTTCCAAAAGGGGCCCTGATTTGCATTGGATCGGTTTCCAAATAGAAAGGGTACCCCCCATGAGAGTAGAAAGCTTGACACTGAGCACTATAACCCCACAAACTCTCGATCCATCATGTGACCAACTACCGGCGAACTATGTTTGTAAAGAGACTCGGAGGTGAGGTTAAAGTAGCCGCACGTGGAGTCCGACTATAGGTAGTTAACCTAACTAATAGAATTGAGTTTCAATCGACAACGTTCATGTACATACATACATAACAAACAAGCGGCAAATAATAGTGCATGTAGATGGGATTTTGCTGTCGTCACGCATACAACACAGTCGTTGTAGGCAATGGATACGGTCTAGTACATGATATCGTATAGCTGATGGAACTCGGCACGGTACATGTCAAGAGCGTTCCTCGGGGACCTTTGTGGGGGTCTTGTTACCCCACACCCAGAATTGAACTACCCTGAAACCTCCAAGGCTACGGTCGCGATTACCGCAAAAAAGGGCAGCCTTCCAAGCCGCTGCACAGTATCAGAGTTGACGGAGTACATCTGGGCAGCCCAGAATCACTAAGATCAGCAGCCATTTCTTACTCCCTGAACTTCAGAAAATAGGGGATTGCAGATAGGATTCTATCAATCTGGCCAGGAGAGCCTGAACTCTTTTTTACTTTTTCGAAACAAGCTTCGTTCACTCACAATTCATTCTTTTTCTCAAACATCGTTCTCAATACATAGTATACTCGCGAATTATCGGCTGCAACATACCTTAGCTTTGCACCCCTAACTTTCTACCAAAACACCAGTCCCTCGTTACGGTTTTTTATCGATATTGCCTTGATCCGTCTCCGTCTTCGGGATCCCGTTGGTTGCAATTGTACCTACAGTGCGTGGTACCTTGTTTGGACCAGATTCAGTTGTGCATGTGTCTTGTGCTGTGATCCACCGACGTGCGTTCTGGTCGAAAACTTGTCGACGCCTTTCGTCACTCGTCAGGCCCGGATGACACTGAACCTCGGGGCCCTGTCCTTTATACGCACTCCACCCTTTCCACATTCCCCAACTCAATTCCAATCAACATTATCATCGCAGGAGGGTGCTGCTGCCTTACAGCACCAAGTCCTCCAAAATTCCTTCCCCAAAATCAAACCGTCTTCCCTCCAACATCCCTCTGAGAACCCTCACCAATCGCTCTGACCACGGCGCCCAATCGACGTCATTGCTGGCTGGCCACCGGGACCAGCCATCCCACGAGAGACACTCCTCCGACTCTGCCGACTCCGATTCCTGGACTGACACAGGTGATCTCGCCGAGCAGTTGGCAGATGAGGAGGATCCCTTACGGAAGACCCTCGCCGATACCTCCGTGAACGGGGACCTCTTCTCAGGCGTTCTCAAGCGTCATCCCAAGCACAAACGCGTCCAGTTTAGGAACTCTGTCTCCGAACATAGCCACCATCGCTCCTCTAGATCCGTCTCTAGAATTATCGACAAAGAAGCCATCCAGGTCCCCGACGTCCCTCCACGCCATATATCGAGAGCAGAGCGTATCGTAGCCGCCATCATGCCTGGTGCCGGGATCCACGGTTTTACGGGCAAGGCCCTAATGTCTGTAGTACGCGTTCCTAGTCAAGAGACGGGATATGCTAACTATTATACAGCTACTTTACGAGTATATTCGTATCGTTAGGTGTCTTCTTGTTTGGATACGATCAAGGAGTTATGTCGGGCATCATCACGTAAGTGCTTGAGAAACATACCGGTTTAACTCAACCAGGTGTCTTGCCATCTAACAATATTCTAGGGGCCCAGACTTCCGAAACTACTTCCACAATCCCTCGAAAGCAGAAGTCGGAACGATGGTTGCTATTCTCGAGATCGGTGCTTTCATTTCCTCGCTGGTCGTTGGTAGAGTTGGCGACATTATCGGTCGACGAAGGACGATCTTATACGGCTCAATCATCTTCTTCGTCGGTGGAGCTTTGCAAACTTTTGCTGCCAATATGCCTATGATGATGTTAGGCAGAGTTATCGCCGGTCTTGGCGTTGGTTCCCTGTCTACCATCGTTCCCGTATACCAATCTGAGATCTCTCCTCCTCATAACAGAGGTAAATTGGCCTGTATTGAGTTCTCGGGTAACATCATCGGTTACACGACGTCCGTCTGGGTTGATTACTTCTGCGGTTACATAGACGGCGACATGTCATGGCGTGTTCCTCTACTCATGCAATGTGTGATGGGAGCCCTTCTGGGTTTGGGCAGCTTGATTATTGTTGAATCACCAAGGTAATATTCCATTATTGACCAAACATTACCTCTATTAACATCCCACATAGATGGTTACTAGACAATGACCACGACGAGGAGGGCATAGTAGTCATCGCGAACTTATACGGCGGCGGCGACATTCATAATCCAAAGGCAAGGGAGGAATACCGCGAAATTAAGATGAATGTTCTACTTCAACGTATGGAAGGCGAGCGAACGTACTCCGAGATGTTCCGACGGTACAAGACCCGGGTCTTCATCGCTATGTCCGCACAAGCACTCGCCCAGCTTAACGGAATTAACGTCATCTCGTACTATGCTCCCTACGTTTTCGAGTCTGCTGGTTGGGTTGGCCACGATGCAGTCAAGATGACCGGTATCAATGGCATAACGTACCTTCTTTCAACTATCCCGCCGTGGTACATTGTTGACCGATGGGGCCGTCGAGTCATTCTACTTACGGGTGCTGTCGCGATGGCAATATCCCTGTCTTTGGTATCATACTTCATCTTCCTAGACATTACGGCTACGCCAACGTTAGTAGTCATTTTCGTCATGGTATACAACGCCGCATTTGGCTACTCATGGGGACCTATCCCCTGGCTTTACCCGCCCGAGATTCTACCACTAAGTATTCGATCCAAAGGAGCGAGTTTATCAACTGCTTCTAACTGGGCTTTCAATTGGCTTGTGGGCGAGATGACCCCTATTCTCCAGGAATGGATCAAATGGCGACTATATCTGGTACATGCATTCTTCTGTGTAGTCAGTTTTGTCGTTGGTGAGTACACCCTCTACAGCCCTATTATAATTCTCGCTAACTAGGTGTAGTGTATTTTATATACCCTGAAACTTGCGGTGTACGATTAGAAGACATGGACTCGCTCTTCGGAGATGCTAGTACTGCAGCTGGTACTCCTGGCTTGAGGTCCGAGACGGGCTCTCTAGTTAGGGCGGGATCGCCTGTCCCGTCGCTCGACCTTCGAGGACGACCATTTGGCTCAGACGCCCAGATCCCGCCAATGGATATCGATCCTCCCGTAGTCAATATCGTAGATGGAAAGCCACAGCTCCGGTCTGAGAGCCAGAATTCACGAGGAAGAGTCGGCGAATGGCTGACAAGAATGGTTGGTCAAAACCGGGGAGGGAGCAGTAGCCCGGCTGCCGGAGCCAGATATGCGCCATTAGACCAACGAGATGACTGAATTGACGAAGTACGGGACATTAAATTGGTTGTGGGAAACTTCTAGACTATGAATCATATAGATGGCGCGGCGGTAATTCTCACGGCCACGGCGGCCTATGTTCCAGCATATTGTAAATTTCTTTTACATAGGGTCATTCAGCAGCCCTAGCGATGACCTCTACGACGGGTGATAAGGTCGAAGAGAAGCGGAGGAATGAGGTTCATAATGCATCGTGACGGAGCGATCTTTTCCTTTCATACGCTGCCGACCCTCTGATTGAGCCGTCATCGTCAAAGGGTATGGATACGGCATCCATTAGTCTATGAGCAGAGATTGGGCGCATTGGATACTTGAGGGAATCTATTCAGGTTAATGTCATATCACAAGTACCTAGGACCTCAACAGCCCTAGAGTTGGTGGTGATTCCATGTCGATACTGATTGACTCTTGCGGGTCGAGCCTCGGCTACGCAGCTACTTAATAAGCTATGGTTCCTTGTGCATATGTATTGTTTATTAGATGGATAGCAAATAGATGTAGTACGCAGGCAGATGAAGCTACCGATTATTTCTATATGGATCAATTTTTGTGTTGGCCCCAGTGCTACTTCCCTGGGAGAATGAATTTCATTCAATGGGACCTACCTACTATATATTCTATTTGAACTTCGACGATTTTTCACCTAGCACCGATCCTGACCTCATAGTCGGAGCTAGGCGAGATGGTACGGACCGACGAAGGGGCCAGGCCAGGCCTCGAAGGCAGGTACGAGGTACATTGTACGCGCGTGTCAAATAAATGAGAAAGGTGTCCCTAAAGAGGTACGTAACGGAGGATTAGGTGCTAAATAAAGCTAGCTGTGCAGGGGTTTAGGGGGTCCGTTTGGGTCGTTTGGGTCGTCTAGCGCACCTGCTGTCCCTCACCAGTTACAATTCATTCAGCTGAAGCAAGAAAAAAAAAAAGTGAGAGGTGCCAACTTGAGGCCGGATTGCGGCTAGGGTAACCCGTATTTCGTACTATCATCGTCTAATCGTACACGCCACGCAAACACCTCCCTTTTCACTTCTGCCAACCTTTCTTCGAGGACCAGGCTTCCCATTGCATTCCTCGTTGACAAGATTGTCATTTTGTCCTTTTCTTTGTGGAAGAGATGCTCGACTTTTGTTGTCATCTTTGACCAATCTAATTTATTCGTTTCAGGACCCTCCTTTTCTCGACCCTTTTCTCAAGCCTCGTTTACCTAAACTTCGACGTTCGTTCAACCTTTTCCCCTATTCCGCCCATCGCCTTGGAGAACACCTAGGCTGAGAGGCAGTCTTCAACCATGGCCGACAAGAAGGCCGCAGTAGCGTCTGGCGCTGATCCCGCCGGTGACGTTGCTCGGCGACGTAATGTACCCGGTGCTACCACCCCTGGAGCTCTGGCGCAACAGCCGGAGCTCGATGAGAAGGTTCACGGGAAGAAAAAGGTATACATACCACGTGTACCACAAGCTTGCATGCAGACTCGTAGCTTACTATTACCTGCAGGAGACCTCGTTCCTTGACATACTCGACCAGTGGGAGTTTATCATTGCGCCCCTGATCTTTACAGCCTTCGCCGTCTTCACACGTCTATACAAGATTGGTCTCAGCCCGATTGTCACTTGGGATGTAAGTATAACAGCCATTGCTTATCTCAACATGCTCGCTAACCAACCTATAGGAAGCTCAGTTCGTCCAACCCTCCGATAGCTTCTTTGTCGTGTCGCTAACCCGTATGCCTCGCTAGTTTCGGTAAATTCGGATCGCACTATATCAAGCGTGAACTGTTCTTCGATGTGTTCGTACACCCGATAGCTTGGTTAGAATACCGACTCTAATACGTGGAATAGGCACCCTCCTCTCGGTAAAATTCTTGTTGGTCTCTCCGGAGTCCTGGCAGGTTACAATGGATCGTTCGAGTTCAAATCTGGCGAAACCTATCCCGAGGAGCTCAACTACACCTTCATGCGAGCCTTCAATGCCTTCTGGGGAATATTGTGCGTGCCATTGGCCTACTATACTGCGAGGGAACTGAACTTCAAGCGACCTGCTGTCTGGCTAGTCACGCTTATGGTCCTGTGTGAGAACTCGTACACGACGATCAGCCGATTCATCTTGCTGGACTCTATGCTCCTCTTCGGGACTGTCGCCACTGTCTTTTGTTGGTCTAAGTTCCATCGTCAACAGAAGGAGAGTTTCGAGCCCGAATGGTTCTTCTGGCTATTCATGACTGGACTGAGCTTAGGATTCGTTTGTAGCATCAAACTTGTCGGGCTCTTCGTCACAGCTCTTGTTGGCCTCTACACCATCGAAGACCTATGGAACAAGTTTGGCGACACTAAGATGCCCGTTCCGGTGCTCGCTGGCCACTTGGCTGCTCGAATCGTCGGTCTCATCGTCATCCCGTTCCTGGTTTACCTATTCTCCTTCGCGCTCCACTTCGCGATCCTGACCAAGAGTGGGCCTGGAGATGCGCAGATGAGCTCTCTCTTCCAAGCAAATCTAGAAGGCAGCGAAATTGGACGAAACTCTCCCCTCGAGGTTGCCATCGGCTCCAAGGTCACTCTCAAGAATATGGGTTATGGCGGTGGTCTTCTTCACAGTCACGTTCAGAGTACGTATTTGATATCCTTTTTCGCCTAGACTTTTCTAACTTGCTATAAGCCTACCCCGAGGGTTCGACTCAACAACAGGTTACTTGCTACCATCACAAAGATGCCAACAACGAGTGGTGGTTCTATCCTAACCGTCACGACAAGGACTATGACCCGGAAGAAGAGCCTCGATTCATTGGAAATGGTGATGTCATTCGATTGATTCACTCTCAGACTGGTCGAAACCTCCACACCCACGATATCGCGGCTCCTGTTACCAAGAGTCAAAAGGAGGKCTCCTGCTACGGCAATCTTACCGTTGGCGATGATAAGGACCATTGGCAAATCGAGGTCGTCAAGGATGTTGCCTCCCGCGACAAGAGCAAGGTTCGAACTTTGACCACCGCTTTCAGACTTTACCATCCTGTTATGGGATGCTATCTACGGGCCGCCAATGTCAACCTTCCACAATGGGGTTTCAAGCAGATCGAGGTGACTTGTGACAAGAACAACAACCCCCGTGATGCTTTCACTCACTGGAACGTCGAGGCTCACACCAACGACAAGCGTAAGTTCTGCGCAGCGTATAAGACATACGGGTACTAACTTAATCACAGTTCCTCCTGGAGACCCTGGAAAGTACAAGTCGCCGTTCTTCCACGACTTCATTCATCTAAACGTGGCTATGATGACATCCAACAATGCTCTGGTGCCTGATCCCGATAAGCAGGATGACCTTGCTTCCCAGTGGTGGCAGTGGCCTATTCTGAACGTCGGTCTGCGCATGTGCGGCTGGGACGACAAGATTGTCAAGTACTTCCTCCTTGGCAACCCTTTTGTCTACTGGGCTTCGACAGCTTCTCTCGGCGCCGTCGGTTTAGTTACCGTTTGGTACATCCTTAGATGGCGACGAGGATTCAACGACTTGACCCAGGAAGACATCGACCAAATCCACTATTCCGGTCTTTACCCCATTCTCGGATGGTTCCTTCACTACCTCCCGTTCGTCATCATGGCCCGAGTTACCTATGTTCACCACTATTACCCAGCCCTGTACTTCGCAATTCTGAGTCTCGGTTTCCTCGTCGACTGGATATTGAGGAACCAAAAGAAGGCAGTCCAGTACACGATCTACGGAATCCTGTACGCCACGATCATCGGCCTCTACATCTACTTCATCCCCATCTGTTGGGGCATGACTGGTAGCAGCCAAAAGTACAAGTACATGAAGTGGTTGGACACCTGGCGTATCTCCGACTAAGGGCCAAATCAAGCCCGATGAGCAAAAGGACAACCAGCTAAAGCTAGGTAACTCGTCCGGGTTTGGGAGTTACTCATATAGAACAGGGCCAGCCGGTCCGACTGGCTATAACGGCCATTAAATAATCTCCATCTCCTCTATCTTCTCTGTTGTTTGATGTAACGATATGAAAGGCGGCAACTTGCATGAAAGGGAATAAGAGAGTTGGAGTTCACGGCGGTAACGTGGATGAGGCATATTGGGAAATACAAAAGCAAACTCATCAGTGTACCGCTTTCTAATAAAACAAGAACTTTTCCTTTTTTCTACTGAGAATCGAGAAGAGTACCACCTATCTGTCACGATGTTCGATATGAACGGAAGCTGTTCTAGTGATGATTGCCTCATTGTGCTTGATGCTTGATGCTTGAAAAGTAGACATTATTACCTAGGGTATCATCGAATGTGTGTGTGCGATGCTTCCGAAATGCGGTTTGTTAATGTACAGTTGCGGACCCGGACCCAACCCAACCCAACCTGACATGGTCGACTTCGACCTCGACTTCTTCCCATTTCATCTCATCTGATATCGTCTAGCATTATATGATATGACATAACACACACCTCCTTCCACTATCACTTCAACAACAGCCACCCACCGCGCCTCTATTCGTATCGCCAGACAATTTGACCTGCTTGGCGCCGCCAGGCCCAGGTCCCTTGACGCCGGATCGCCGGTCGTTCAAATCGTACTTGCCGGCGTTGATGTTCTCGAAGATGCGCTCGGCGACCCTCATGAACGCCTCCTCGACGTTCTCGCCCGACTTGGCCGACGTCTCGACGTACTGCAGCACGCCGTTGCGGCGGGCCCAATCCTCGGCCTCCTGCTTGGTCACTTCCCGCTTGTTGGGCGCGTCTGGGTTGTCGGCCGAGGACTGGGCTTGGTCCAGCTTGTTGCCGACGAGGATCACGACGATGTCCGGGTCCGCGATCGCGCGCAGGTCGTTCAGCCAGTCCGTAACGTGGTCGAAGGTCGCTTTGCGCGTTATGTCGAACACGAGAAGGGCGCCGGACGCTCCGCGGAAGTACGACCGCGTTACGGATTTGTACTGTGGGAGGGGGTCGAGTTAGCTATACTGCTTGCCCTGCTTCCTGTAGATTCTTCTATAGGTATTCAAGGATTACATAGGACGATATGTGCTAGGGCAAAAGAATGGACGGGTTGGCTGGCTGGCTATGCGCTACACACCGTTTCTTGTCCCGCGGTGTCCCAGAGCGAGAGTTTCATGTGCTTTTGCGGCGTGTTGGAGACGCGCGGGGGTTCGGGAAGGCCGCCGCCGTCGGCTGTGGATGTGGTGGTTTTCGCCTTCGAGTGCGGCGGGCCAACAGGTACTATCCTCGACCCGAACTCGACCCCGATCGTGACGTCGTGCTGCGGGCTGAAGCGCCCCTCGCAGAGCCGGATCGTTAGTGACGATTTACCACATCCCGAGTCCCCGATGCATACGAGCTTGGCGATGTAGTCCCACGGCGGCGAAGACATTAGGGCGCGCAGAAAGGTCGAAGGACGGTTTAGACGGAATACAGACTTCCCGTGGGATATAGGTATCACGGGACCTTAAGTGGTGGGTGTGGGAGTGGGAGGGGAGACGCAAGCCTTCGTCGTGAGCTATGCCTTAGTTACAATAGGTAATAAGCCTAAGGGCTCTGTGCTCCGATTTAAGAATCAGCTTCTAGTCAAGAGCGCCAAACTATATTCATATGACAGATAGATGAGAGAGGTGCGACTACAAACAGAAGCAGTCCTTAGTACTTTGAGGCGAAAACCGTGGACAAAGAAGCAAGGTCGTTATGCAGGTGATGAAGAATGTAATACCAGGTAACTTGGTTAGGTCTTAGATACATGGAGCCACAATGTACGGTAGGTTCGATGATGTCGCCGGGATCAGCTACTTTAAACCCACATAGCGCTCCGGCTGCGGGTCGGCGCAAAGCTTCCCTGGTTGTTAGCCTATCGATAATGGGGTGCTAACTCAGGTACGATACATTAGGTACATGGGGGCTGCTATCGAGGGAAAAGTGAGGCAGCGTCGGTGTTTCGAGCAGCTGGCACCGCCGATAATAGGTACATAGCGCCTGATTAAGGGTGGATGACCTCACTGCATCAGACACCTGGTACGCCCTGAAAGGCTCGTGACGGTGGTATACCATGTAATATGTATTCGCTATAGGGTCATATCAGCCAGCAGAATAATTCATGACTTTCTTATCCTTTCCTTTCTCTTATCTCTTCTTGGCACAAGATCCATATTATAGCCGTTGATGAGATGATGGAGCCAGAAAGTGATGCATTGTCTGGTAGCAAGTAGGCAGCTATCCCGTGCGTAGTGGAGGTACTATCTTATCATCGATAAGCTGCTTTGAGTCAAATGGAAGCGGTTGGACGCTGCAGGCGCAGGGTTCCATTAGCTGATTAGCGAAGTTGGCGGCGTTTGCTAGGCTGACGTTCGCCCGCTATTCCACTTTGACCGCTTCCGTACTGCATTGAGAGCGGTCCTAAGTCCGGATAAGCAGGTACTTATGTGTTTGTACCAGTGCTAAGCACAGCTATGAGAGCATTGGACGCCTGCATGTGAGCCGGGAGTCATCCATCAATCCCTCCATCCACATCATTTTGACGACCGCTGCTGTTGCCGACGCAACAGCCTCATCTTATCCATTTATTTTTACCTTGTACTTCTTCGGATCCCATTCTTCACCATAGGTCGATATTCGAACCTCGCGTTTATCAACTTATGCCTGTTTTATTGGCGGATAAGAGCCCAGGCTGTTTTCTAGTTTGCCATTAGCATTTGGGGGTTCGTATGGTTTGCATCACTGTGCTGTAGTCCACCGCCGATTGATTTGGTTTTTCTTTCAATCGTGCCTAACTCTCTGCCTAACCATCTTATCCCCTTCCTAACCTGCTGGAGTCTACCTCCTCCTGCGCCGACCGAACATGTTTTCAGAATGTAAGTTGAGTTTCTAGCACTTATTCAGAAGCTATGTCTGACACCTGCCTCCAAAAGATGCTTCTAGGTTCCTAGCCCAGTCGCAATCCCGATTATCCAACTTCGGCCAACCGGACAATGAAACCTCGAACCGGCAGCCACAAGGAACGGCAGGGCGATTCGGCAGGCATCCTGCCCGTTCTTCATACCAGACCCGACTTGGAAATCCTTATCAGCCCTCCAGCTCACGGTTCGGAGGCTTCTCGCGGTATAACACTACCTCGGACGCCCCGCTCTTCCACAGCGCCCTGAACGAGTATCGAGAAGACGAAGATGACGACGATGCGAGAGAAGCTGCGGATCTCCGAGCCCTACAGCGGTCTCGCCGCGTCTTTGTTTCGAGCCGGCTAGAGGAGAGCTCGGCTTCTGAGGGTGACGGACTTGGTGCGTCATCGGAGCACAATGGTAGCGGGTCACAAGGAAACCTATATTCGAGCGCACGTCCCATAGGGGGTATCAAGAGCAGCTGGAACGGCGAATCTAGTTTTAAAGATAGGCATTTTAAGCGCGATGCCGGTAAAGACCCAGATGGTCCAGGCAACCATCAGAACAAGCGAGAGAACTCTGAAAGCGACGAGAGTGGAAAGATGGTCGATATTGGCTTAGAATCGACGGTACTAGATAACGAGGTCCCGGAAGACCTCTTACAGGAGACCCCTGTCGATTCAACACCACCCGCTTTCCAGCAATTCAAATCTACCTCAGGGGGTCCGAAAGGTGTAGCCGGAAGAAGGGGCTCGAATCTAGAGCACGATCGACGTCTAATGCGTCAAGCTATAGCGGAGGAAGATGAGGAGTCGGAGGCCGCGGAAGAGCAAGGCTCGATTCCTGCGCCAGCGCCTACTCGAATGTATGGCGAGATATTTGTACACGATCAGTTCTTCGCCTGGATCTTCCTTATAGCTTTTGCATCCCTCCTCGCTACGTTTGTGCTCGTATGGCTCCACACTTCGGTGCCTAATAGAAAGATAGGCGACACTATCTACACGACGCTTCATTCATCTTTCTACCTCCTGGCCGTGGATACCTTGGTATCAATTATCGTCGCCCTGGTTTGGATGGCAGCGCTGAGATCTTTTGTCCAGCCTTTAGCCCTGCTGATCCTACTGGGTGTTCCGATCGTCCTTTTCTCATTCTCGTTATACCCGATGGTCTCCAGTTTCCAGGGACCAGATCATGGATCTCGACTACAAGACGTAGTAATGAGGTATGCAGCCATTATTCCAGGTATCTGCTCGATAGTCTGGGTGTGGCTACTATACAAGGGGCGTCACGAGATACAGAGGGCGATAGACATCCTAGACTTTTCAAGCCGCATCCTCGCCGCCAACCCGGCGCTAGTGTTACTCGGATTCGGGTCGTTAGCATTTGTGGTCGGATGGACGTGGGTGTGGCTATGGATGTTCACTAGGATCTTCCTAGGAGGTTATTTCTCCAAGAGTATATCAGCGTTTGTCATCGGCACTGCGACTTGGTGGCTTGCGGTCTTCTTTTTCCTGATGTACGTTTGGACGCTTTCCGTTATGAGCGGCGTCGTCCGCGCTACCACTGGCGGCACAGTTTCCAATTGGTATTTTTTCCGCAACAATCAGTCGCCTACGTCGTCGAATGCGATCGTTAAGGGAGCGCTAGGACATTCTACGACCACAGTATTTGGCACCATCTGTGCCTCTACGCTTCTGTCCCTGGCGGTCAGAATTCCTATTTTAATCTTGCCCCGTCGCATCTCAAGTATATTTGAGTTTATAGGATGGCGATTGGCTCCTCGTCCAGTGTCGGTTCTGACAAACCCTCTAGCGCTAACTTACGCATCGATTCATTCATTACCCCTGATGGAGTCGGCATCACAGTTAAGTAGAATACAGTTTCTCGCTACAGGGCCCACTACAACTCTGACGCCAAGCGCGTTCTCCCGACGTGGCCAATCAACAGCGTCTCTAATGCCTTACCGAATGGCTAAGATGCTCCTTCACGCCGCACGGTTTGTGATGTCGACGGCTTTAGGGTTTGCGGCTTGGGTCATGACCGCACGTCAGCTGCAGGTCCAACTTCCAGATAGTACGGGGATCAGGGGGAGTGCCTATGCGTACGTTGTTGGTGTGGTGGCTAGTATGATCGGTTGGGGTGTATTGGGAGCTATGGAAGGTATTCTATCGGGTATCCTGGACGGTGTTCTGATATGCTACGCTAGCGAGAGGAGGCTGGGTAGTGAACGGGCCACTTACTGCATCGAGGCGGCAAGGCTATTCGAGGAGAGACGATATGACGAGAGGGACATGGTTTGATACAGTTTACACATTGCACTTTTAGCTTCGGCGTTTGCGACTAGGCCGCCAAAGACGGTGGATAGGAGTCTCGAGATTGGACAGTTAGAACAGGTCTATTGAAACTATTTTTCTACACCAGAAGTATATCACCTCGTGGCGACCATGCGTAGGGGCTCATTCACTGTTTGTCGAGCTTATAAAAGAGGCCATGGAGCCCTGACTTTGAATCTTCCTTCTACCACATCAGTTCGCAAGCCGAATTTCGTAGTTCCTACAGACAATTCACAATATCTGCAGACTTGTACGGATTACGCAGCCTATGAGACCTAGCGAGACCTAGTAGCATCGCTTCATCGTCATCACGGCAGGKGTCATATCTCGCCCCGTGGCAGCGCAAGGAAGTAAGCCAGCTCAAGGCACTCAACCCTCCCGTTTGAAGATGGCGGACAACGTTAAGGGAAAGGAAACTTGGGAGGCTATCAACCTGCGTCCCGGTAAGTTCAGACACAATATTCTGCTGGGATTATGTACTCGCCGACAAGTATCAATGCTCACCTCTCTTAGAAGCTCCAGACGAGACCGATGAATGGGAAACGGTTGAAAAGTGCGATGCTGAAGCTGACCCTGGTAAGTACCAATCCATTTTATCTCCCCTGTCTAGCCTACTGCTACCACATTCTTCTATCCTGCCCTCTTCTTGAGCCACACGGTGGCTAGGTAATCAGGTCTAACTCGACATCGTCTAGGCGATCTCGGCTACGATGACGAGACCGTCGTTGACAAGCAGGCTGAGGACGATGAGTGGACGCTTGTCGGCCACAAACCAGCTCTCCAACGGGACTGGCAGAATGTGACGGTCAAGAGCGAGCAGACCGCTAACAGCACCATCACCACCACTACCAAAGAGAGTGTCGCTACCACGAGCACTAGGATCCCCCGGTCACGACGTACGTTGGCTCAGAACTCCTCTCTAGCTCTCAAGGACAGCGTCGCGAGCTCTAGCACTAAGAGTTACGGGGGCGACGTCGACGTTTCGCGCGACAAGGGCAAGGGCAAAGCCAAAGCCACCGTCGCGAAGCCAGCTCTGAAAAGGGGCACCAGCACCAGCACCATCACCATCAGCAAGACAGGCCAGCCGCTCCCGGCCCCCAAGGCGGCCCCGGCCGAGCCCAAGGTGTCCTATGTGAGCTTCCGATCTCTCGGCCTTGCGACTCCCAAGTCGTCGGGAGCTAGTCCCCGTTGAAAGAGGCTAACGGGACACTTTCTGTTCGGCGTGTGTACAGGGATTCAATTTGGTCCTATTGACCTATCTGGGAGAGCGCCTCACGGATTTCGCGGCGGACACGGGCGAGTACATGGAGCTGCTGAGCGAGGCTATTCGGAATGAGCTCGCTTGACTCGTGCTGGGGTGCTTGGGGGTATGGGTGTTTTTGTTTGGTGTTAGGTTCGGACTTGGCTTCAGGTCGTTTTAGGGCATCTCATGAGGTACCTACCTATCTGGTTTATGGTTTCTGTCTGTTATTTCTCCGATACGCCATGCCTCCCCTAAAGCCGCATTTCATTTCCAGCAAGCCTGAATCATTGACAACTTCACGACGGGTGGGATATGTCGATTGAGTAGATACCTACCTACCTGCATAAGAGGGATACTCTATAGAAATAGGGCCAACTGCATTTGCAAGTCCTCTTTCAGCGTAATTGTCGAATCTAATTATCCATATTCCAAATACAAGAAGGCGGTGTTTTGCTCCACATAGACGCAGGCCTTGCCAAGGGTCTCCTGGATAAGACAGCGCCTTGCAAATATGACTCCATGACAACTTACAACCATGGTTTCTTATTAGATTTTGAGGCCTTGGCATGGTTCGCCAACCCGCATATGTGAAGGAAAGTGGAAGCTGCGAACTGCCCTGAATGTGACGATACCCTCGAACTAGGATGTTGTTACTAATACGTAGTAGCCTGCCAAAGGATTACCTTCACGCTCGTGACAGGGCATGTCAAGAATTGTTACGAGTAATCAGGGGTGCACGTTGTCGATTTTAGTTTGACATATAAGCTAATTATGGTTGGGTGAATGGTGTTTGCAGCGTCATGAGGCAAGGTCACGATAGGTAACACGGGGCTGTGAGGTCCTATCACCTACATATACATACAAGAACCTTCGCTTCCTTATCCCTTTATCCGTCTTAAGATAGGAATATGAGTGAGTTTCTGAGAGTAAAGTTTGGTCTAACCGAACTACATACTTTCCCAGCCCCTGTCTATCTAACCTAAACCTACATGTATGTATGCGATCAGATGAAACATGCATGCATACGTAAAAGTATGATGCTAAATTTGTATCCTTGTCTTAAGCCACATCAGATAGCAGGATCTAGAATATTGAGTAACATGGCAACTCGTAAGCTGATAGCCAGCGGGCATGAAATACAAATCTCTCAAAGGCCAGTGTCATTCAGCTGCGGTGCTCAGACAGTTAAAGATGTAGCTCAGCCACGCTATACGCAGGTGGCGATTGGTTGTAAGTGAGGTCTCTAGTGGAGGAGGGGCTCGAGGGGCAAAGGGGKCAAAGTCACTCCTAGTCACTTCTCCGTGGCGGAAAAGCTTATAGGTACTAGTAGGGTACGTATGACTAGTAAGTCGTGTATCGGGGTACGAGATGCCGAAACCGAGGTGATGGGGGGCGGTGCTCGCGGACTCTCAGTTAACGCGCAAACACGTTGAATGTACCTTACGTAGTGACGCCTCCTCTCGAATCATCTGTCGGTAGCAGAATCCAGAAGCGCAGTTTTAAAGGGGAACCAGCAGTAGCTCGCTGGCCACTCGGTAGCGCTTTATCTGCTATTTATTCGCATCTCTCTCGTTTCTGAGGTCCCTGCATGAACATTAGCAACATTAGCAACATTAACAACGTTGAGCCCATTTCTCCTTTGACGTCAAACCTACATACCTTACATACTTCCATCTGCGTTTAATCCATTTCCACTGGAACTTAACCCCTCCTTGTCATCAGAGAACCCCGCTTCCATCTCACAATTCGATCTGCTGGTCGAACTAACTCTGCACCTACATATTGATTAATACGCCGTATCGTATCACATCGCCAAGTCAAAACTCCATACGCATGGCGGACTTCGCACCACCCACAGGCCCGCCGCCTCCCAAGGTACCAGAGGGCTGGGTCGCTCGTTGGAACGATCAGTACCACGAATGGTGAGTTCGCTTCTCTCTCTATTACCTAATACCTCATCTTATACCCATCTATCATATCGTATACATGTATGTACCTATCTAACCACTTCTCCCTAGGTTCTACGTCAACACATACACCAAGAAGTCGCAATGGGACAAGCCCACCGAGCCAGCCATCGACCCTAACCGCAACGATGACGGCGCGCCCCCCGGTCCACCACCCAGCTACACCCCCGGCTCCGGCCCCGCGCCAAGCGATTCCAAATCCGCTACAGGCCACAACAACCCCTTCGTCAACGAGGCCACGAAACCCGGCGGTCCTAGCTCGAGCTCGCACTCAATCGACGAAGATGAGCGACTAGCAAGACAGCTACAGGAGGAAGAGGACGCCCGCGCCCGCAGTGCAGGCGGTCCGGGTGCCGCGGCGTCCTATGGGAGCACCCCGGTCCCGGGCCAGGGCTATTCATCCTACCCGGACCAGCTGCCCCCGCGCGGCTCGTCCGGCACGCCCGCCGACAAAGCCAAGGGCCTGCTGGGCAAGTTCTTCGGCGGCAAGGGCAAGCAGCACGGATCCGGCGGATACCCCGGACAGCAGTACCCGCCTCAGCAGCAACAATACCCGCCGCAACAGCCGTACGGCGGCTACGGCTCCCCTCCTCCCCAGCAGGGGTACTATTCCAGCCCGCCGCCCCAGGGCCAGTACGGAGGGTACGGAGGGCCTCCTCAGCAGTACGGCGGATACGGCGGATACCCGCAGGGCCAGGGCGGATACTACGGCGGGCAACCGGCCGCCGCGCCGAAGAAGTCTGGCGGTCTTGGGACTGCGGGCGGGGCGGCGCTGGGTCTGGGCGCGGGTCTGATTGGAGGCGCGCTGATTGCGGATGCCATCGATGATCACGAGCAGGAGGCGTACATGGACGGATACCAGGACGGCAACAACAATGATTTCGGTGGTGGTGATGACTTTGGTGGAGGTGATTTCTAAGACAAGACTATGTTCATAATGCGTTGCGTTCGCCTTTGCTAGAAGGGAAAGAGGGAGACGGACGGATAGGACTGTACTGGCTGGCAGGTTAGATTATGGCTCTAAGAACTTCGGGAGGAAGGGAAGAAAGGGAAGAGAGGAAGAGGGAAGCATTGATTATGAATGATATGAAACGCTAATCGAAAATTGAATGAGGAATGAAAGTGCTGCGTTGAGGTTTGCAGGTCCGTTAGGCACATAGGCTTTGCATTTACAATACAGCTCCGTTGTCTTTTACTTCGGGTGTCTAGGCCAACTAGGTACCTACTCATGCTAAAAGGTGAGGCAGTATCCAGTATTAAGCAAGAGTAAGCTCGTGTGAGGGATGTGTGTCGTGATGTCCCCTGTTCTATGTTCATCTATAATTGTTATGCTTTTATATCCTATAGTCACTAGTCGTTCTTGACTCGGTGTCCCTATTCCAAGGGGGAAAACTACCTCGTAAAAGACCAGATGACCTTATCGGCCGTCGACTTGTCGCCCTCCTTTATAATGCGAAGACCATGACGCTTCGACGGCCGTGGATTTCGCTCCTCTACAGTTCTAATCATGGAACATGCTCCCTTCCTGCCTTTACAGTACAATCTACCTCTTCCCGCCTTTCTTCCCCCCTCCATTGTTGTTACCACTAGGCGACTCGCCCTCTTTCTTGTTGCCCTGTCCGGCAAGATACGCTGCCATGTCGAAGTTACCCATTGGGTTGGCGCCGGCTTGCTGGCCCCCGCCCATCAAACTGCTCATTGGGCTTTTTTTCTGCTGCTCTTCCCACTCGGCTCGCATTTCGGGGTCCACTGGGATTTTGGTTAGGAACTGCAAGACTGAAGAGGTAAGGAAGAAAGGGGATGGGGGGTCAACTTACTGTTCTCGATCAGCTTCGGCATACCGATAAACAGACCCAAGCTGACAAGACCCATGAGAATCATGGGGTTCTTGAGAATGCTGAGGACGGAGACTATTGTCCTGTTAGCTTAGCCCAGCCATTTAAAGCGCTTCTCTCTCTCTTCCCCCAAGTCCAATATACAGTACGCCAAGCAAAGGAAAACTCACAAGATCCCCTCTCAACGAAATACTCCTTCGGCCCCAACGCCCTCACAGCAAACCTCCCACTCTCGCCACCACTCCGCGGCACCTCCTGGCCCTTATTCTCCCAATCGTTCCCACGGTACGTCTCCCAAGCCCTGACCACCAACTCGCTCGCGCTCCCCCTCGCCTTCCCGTCGCCGGCCTCGGCCTCGATGACGTCGACGCGCAGCGGGGCGAAGGCGTGCGTCTTGCAGTGCACGTCCGCGAGGTACGAGCCGGGCGTCACGTTATGGAAGGAAAACGTGCCGGACGCCGTCAGCGGCGCGTCGTACGCCTTGCGCAGCGCGGTCAGCGTCGCGTGCGTCGTGGCTGGCAGCGCGTGCGGGTTCGGCAGGTGTTGGGAGGACGGGATCCAGAGCGTTATGGTGGTTTGTTGGGTCGCGGCGGCTGCGGCGAGGGAGGAGAGGGCGCCGAGGATGGCGCTGGTGAGTGATATGCGCATCTTTTCCTATTACTCTTCCACTTCGATTGTTAATTATGTTTTTAAGAGCTGGAAAATGGAGAGAGAGAAGGGGGGGGAGAGGAAGCCTGTATACAGAGAGCAGAAGGTAAGCTAAGGTACTACTACGATGCTGTAGGTATTGCGTAGCTGAAGTTGGAAATGTGTAATATGTGGGGCCAATTAGGGATTGGTTCTTGGCGCTAGCTGTATGGGAAGCTGAAGCCCCAAATAAATGGATGGATTATATAATTCACCTTCTTAATTCCATCATCGGACAAACTTCATGATTGAAACAATTTCAATGCTCTTCACTATTTGCCTAGCATAAGATTTTTAAAAAGGGTAGGTTTCCAATGACTTATCAAAGCATTGCTGTGAAAATCGACGCTTTGAATTAGGCATCGAGTCTAGGGTTTCACAAAGCCTCTTCTCACTTTAAAAAGGCCATTCAATTCTTAACTATCGTATATCAAGGGGTATATTATCATTCGCGACTAAAACGAGCCGATGAGATCCTTAAACCACTGTTGGTGCTGCTTCTTCCTTCTTGGCTCCCGCTCCTGAGCTTCCTTCCGCTCCTTCTGTGGTCGCGGCGGCGGCCTTCTTGAACGATTGCTCAAAGTCGGCGATAATATCGTCGATGTGTTCCGTGCCGACAGAGATACGGATCAGATCCTCAGTTGTACCGGATGCGATCTTCTCCTCATCCGATAGCTGCTCGTGTGTTGTGGTCCATGGGTGGATGGCGAGTGTCTTGGAGTCACCCACGTTGGCCAGGTTAGAGATCAGCTTGAACCCGTCAACGATCTGGCTACCAGCAGCGCCACCGCCCTTAACTCCGAAGCTCAGAACACCACCAAAGCCTCTCTTCAAATACTTCTTGGCCAACTCGTGGCTAGGATGGCTTTCCAATCCAGGATACGAGACCCAGCTCACGTAGGGGCTAGATTGGAGCCACTTTGCGAGCGTAAGAGCGTTCTGCGCATGCCTCTCGGCCCTCAAACTCAGCGTCTCAAGGCCGAGGAGGAGTTGTTGCGCACCGAATGGATTCAACGAAGCTCCTAAGTCACGAAGGAGCTCGACTCTTACACGGATAGCGAAGGTAATAGGTCCGAATGTCTCCCAGAATTTGAGGCCATGGTAACCCGCCGACGGCTCAATCATTTGCGGGAACCGGGCTGCATTTTCACCCCAGTTGAATTTCCCGCTGTCAACAATGACGCCGGCAATGGTCGTGCCGTGACCGCCAATCCACTTGGTCGCCGAGTGGACAACGATATCCGCGCCGTGCTCGATGGGTCTGACGAAGTAGCCTCCGGCTCCGAAGGTATTGTCCACCTATCCAAGTTCCGCAGGTTAGCATTTCTTATATTCCAAAGAAAGGTAAGCTACTTACCACAACGGGAACACCCTTCTCATGTGCAACCTTAGCAATGGCCTCGAAATCCGGCACATTGTATCGAGGGTTGCCAATGCTCTCGAGATATACAGCCTTGGTCTTATCGTCGATAGCTGCAGCGAAGTCCTCAGGCTTGTCGCCTTCGATGAACTTAGTGTGGATTCCGAAGCGCGGCAAGAGAACCTTGAGCTGGTTGTATGTGCCACCATAGAGGTTAGTAGTCGAGACAATATTGTCACCAGCGTGCGCGAGAGCGGCAATGGCCATAAACTGGGCGGCCTGGCCGGATGAAGCTGCAACGGCTGCTGCACCGCCTTCTAGAGCAGCGATTCGCTTCTCGAAGACATCAACAGTGGGCTATTTTAATTGGATCAGTATTGACTCGAAGCTGTAGTGCGTAAGCGACCATTATTACTAACATTCATGATACGGCTGTATATGTTGCCGAACTCCTTGAGGGCGAACAGCCTCGCGCCGTGAGCCGAGTCATTGAAGGCAAAGCTCTAATAGTCGTATATTAGTACATTATTTACTTTCAATTTGTTGGTTGAGGTCAAACACACAGTCGATGCGTAGATGGGAACCGCGCGAGCATTCGTCGCCGGGTCTATCTGCTGGCTTCGATATGGTCAGCTACTATTTCCAGCATACTGGATAAATCACATACCCCGCATGGAGCTGGAGAGTCTCGAAGTTTTTGCTCAATTCCTCCGCCATTGTGACTGATTTTCAAAGGAATATTCAAGCGTCCGAAAATATGGAGGGTCGCGCTAGCTTCTTGTATAAGTGGTATGGAAGAACGTGTAAGTGGTACGACTAGATTTACGAAGCCCAGTGACACCCACGGACACGGACAGGATGGAGGGGTAGATATCTAGACTCGCGAGCTATAGGACTTACTACAGAGATAGAGAGTTGCTTGGCTTGGCTTATATGTAATTCTTCATCGCATATGGCCTTCCGACAATGGGGTTTGCTCTCGAGCGAATCGTCACTCTTGGGAACCCGTTTGGGGGAATTGTGGAGTCAAAGCTCAAAGCACGCCATCGACTATCTCCCATAGACATGCCTTGTAGGGATCTTGTGTGTCCAATAGAAGAGCAAACGAAGAAAGGGGGCTGTATGTACCTACCTAGCTCTGCTAGTTCAGCCGTCGGGGTCTAGCCATGAAAGTTGACGACTTCCTAGGAAGTCGCTCAAATTGAGGGGTTGTTGAAGCACCGATTCGCCGTCCCATAGTAACTACATAGGAACTCGCTTGAGACCCTCCTTTTATATCTTTACCAAGGGGACTATAGGAATGACTCATGAGTACGTTTCAAACAGTCATTTATACTATATTCACTTTAGAGAAAAATAATAATATGTTTGTAAGTTCACACAGAGGTACAAACTCCCAAAAGTGAAGGTAGGATGAGGAATCGCGGGGCAACCCCACGGCAGCTATGGTGGGTAGTGGCTAACGCTGAAAGCCATGGCGGGGKATTGTAATACATCATTCCGCGGCCGCATTGCGACAGATTTGATAGCCGCATACCGGTAGATGGGTAGGATATCGGGGTTGCATAACATTGTACTACCAATACCAAGAAACCGGTAGCTACCTACCTATTAAAGTCTGGTGGACAAAGGATTCTTAAACCTGAAGCTGGCCGACATCGCTTCTAACCTTTACTCTAATCCTTAATTCACAATCACCAATGCACAAGTTGCTATTCGACTTGTCGTTGCGATGAAACGCTGGTGGTATATTGGTTTCACTCATTCCGTCTTCGTAACAAAAGCCCACCTGAACCAGTTTCTTTGGGTTGTAAAAATTATCTTTCCAGATATCCAAAACTCCCACCTTGCCCTTCACGAATATGTACCGGCTGGCTGGTCATCTAGACGAAGCCTTAATCCCCGGTTCTCCCAATCATAACCMCCCTTCCCTAACTCTTTGATTTTCAGTCCCTACAAGGGGAACAATCCAATAGAAGTATATATATGGCATAAATCTTCTAGCTTTTGCCCAGTTTCAGGTAAACGCGATCCCAACGTCCCATCGCCTTTGGCTCGTCCTGATAGTCGAGAGACGGGCGGKACGGCGACAAAGGGATGTCAGTATACCCACGGCTGCCGACAGATAACCTATCGCCTATGCGGGTTGGGCCTCTTTCATCGGGGGAACGTTTAAAGGGCCCTTGGGTGTCCGGCGAAGGATGCCGGACTTGGCCACTTCCTTTCCCGCAATGATGAGTGAAGCAGTCCAGAGCAGGAACTCGAGTGCGCCGAAGGCGATGCTAGCCCGAGCCGCGCCGCAGACGCTACCGCGGCAGAAGAGTAACCTGCTCATAAAGACCGCAAGGGCAATGAAGCCAGAAAAGTAGAAGACGGCATTGGTGGCTTCAATACCGAGCGAAACCATCTGGTGAGATACTAATGGATGGTGAGTTTTCTGAACCGCTCATGGAGCTTGTTGTGCTGCAACACTTACGCTTGGGAACAAATCTCGAAATCAGTTCAAGGTAGGCAACGGACACAATCGTGAATATCGACACAGCCAGTAGCCAGTTGATCTGGGAAGGAGACGAGGTCAAAGTATCCACATTGTACCAATGAGCAACTGATCAGAACCGGCGTTAGCCTCAATACAACCTTCATGTTCATTATTCTATCCACCACGATAACATACCATAGGCAGTTAGTGCCATGACAATGATAGCAAAGACTAACTGGGCCGCTCGGATGCCCAAGACAATGATGTTTGTGGAGATCATGTTGGCGGTAGGGAATCGGGGTATGCGGTTAGGAAAGCGAGCGTCGCGATGCGTAGTCATAAAAACGACACTGAAATAAGTCGCACCAGAAGGCGAGGGAGAGTTATTTGTACAATGAAAGTAGGGAGCGACAACAGCGGCAATGAACAGAAATATCCCAAAGAACGGAAGAGGCACCAGGCACGCAACAGACAGAATAGTTGTAAAAAGGGAAGATCGAAGAAGAAAGCAGGACCACCTCCAGTCATGCGACTTGGGGCATTACTGGCTAATTATCAAGATTCCGGACTTTCATCAGGGTGAATGGCCCTTGTTGAAGGCGATCGCGTGTCCATAGTTACACTGGCGAAGCGGACTGAGCTCTGATCGCCCAATGTGAACGACGATGTCCTACTTTTGAGACCATCTGAAACCGCAAAGATCAGGGGTGTGAGCTATGCAGAGAGATTCCATTCCCGAAAGGGGAACAGACAGGGTCGGAACGTCCAATCCAGACCAATCATCCGCAATTATCTGCCGTGCGGTTGCGCAGGGGTCTCGCAATGCCAAAGAACTTTAATACAGGGACAAGAGTTTTCGAGTTTCCAGCCCAGCATCGTTATCGACGAGATCCGAAGCCACAGTTCCTTTGGGGTTTTGAGAATTGTGAGCGGGTCGTTTCTATTTTGGGTTGATTCTTCATGATGATAGAAATACACTATGTGTGGAAATGGCTCTGATTTGAATAATAGAAATGAGAACCTCTATGTCAAAATACATTCTGTCTTAAAGGAAATTCAAGCCCTGTTCATACTGGCGGCAAGATGCGAAATAATAGGGGTATGCGACATGCTATCGGGCGCCAACACTCGCAATCACACAGGGACTCACGTGCATGCAATACACATAAACGCCCAAGCGTCGGAGTATGTACATACGTACCTCTTACTCACACTACCTATACCCCGGCCAAGAGATTATTTCCATGTGCAACTAGTAAAATCAAACACTAGCAACAAAGACGATGAAGAGATCGAAACGCCAGATTGCGGGGATTGAGCCAAAAATAATAAATTGTTTTGAAAACACACACGGAATCTTGTATCAGAAAGGCCGTTCCGAAATCTTGAACAGATCTTGGCTGCTAGAGCCAAGTCGTCTCAAGAGTTCGAGAGTACCGCCATCATACACGGGCCAAGAAAGGATGCGTGCGATCAGACCTTCAAACATGTATGAAGAGCAAACGGATGTAGTGGACATGTATTTATGAATTGACGCATATAACATGTATTTTGAGATGCAAGAAATTCTTCGCAGTTTTATTCTACATAACCTGGCAATGCTATTTATTTTAGTTCCGAGATGCTTTGACTAGTGAAGTCGTGATAGTCCCGAGCGATCGTCCCGAATATTCGATTCGGCGTTGGGTCTAGTTGATAGGTAGCCGGGTCCGACACATGATAATACTATCGGAACTAGGTCAATATATACATCTTTTGCCACCCGTCATTCCTATAATACCGTAGTTGGGAAAATCTCCGACTTCCCATAGGATCTTTTACATTGCATAGGTACCTAATATAGCCCTTACCTTGACCTATCGATCCTGTCGGCTTAAGCAGAGATAGGCAACAACGCTGGTACACTTTCGTGCAAACAAGCTGCTGTGGCTTGAGTCATGAGGAAGTCGAACGATCTTGCGTTCCTGAATCCTTTTCGATTCAGTATCCCATGGCGAGGCTAGGTAATATCGAGTCAATTCCGGGTTGGCACCTGTTTTTGGTTGATATACGTAATTCTCCAGTTACCAATGACTCGCCCAATGCATATGGGTAAGAGTCAGCGTTAGACAGCCAGGAAGAGCGATATTCGCTCCTTAGAATGCTGCGGTTCACTCAGCGTATCTTATCAACTAGATATACCGTGGTTGTGAACAAATCCATAAGTTAGACGCTAAGGTAGAAAGGATTAAATTGTTGAGGTTCCATATCGTACGGTTGAGATACCAAAAATGGTTACAAAGTATTAAAATACATGCTTACAATGTTCCGAGGACTCAGCCACCACTGACTTTTCGCCCGTGTTACCTGCCTTTGGTTAAGCGTAAAATGCCAAATTACATTACGTACATGCGGAGAGCTGACCTTATGTAATCTCTAGCTGCAGGTTGAACTTACCTAGTGACGTACTGTGGCACATCTGTAGGTTCTAATGACCCGTTCCCACCAGTAGGATCGACCCTATTGTGAGACCCCATAGCGCACTATTGCTCCGAGGTTCAAGTCCCGCCCAATCAGGTCCCACGACTCTTTAAGGTAGGTACCCAAACCTCGGCTCGCCTAGAAGGGKCTGCAATTTCGTGCATCGCTGGAAACAGCGCCAGGACATGTGCTGCTCACTTCAAGCTAGTTAGCTGACCAAAATCCTTGGAGAGTAGATGGCTTAGCGCAGGGTTTGGCTTAGGGTATTCGGTGATTCCCAAGAGCAGGCAAACGCGCTTTATACCGCATGTGTCCTGTCTCTCCTTCTTCTCCAGATCTAAGGCAAAGTTTAGAGCTCTCCGCACCTCGGTATCTACCACTCTCTAAGTGGGTCACATTTGTGTAGCAAGTCCAGAATAAAGATCGCGACCAAAGGACGACCTCCCCCCATACGTCGCTCTCCTCATTGCGTCTCACGGCTTCTTTGTTGAATTGTTCATTCTATTGTTTGTTTATAGACCAGCTGATACACTAGCAAAGATGGGCGGAATTGGTCCCGATTTGCAGACTATTGCATATATTCAAGAATTGTCGAAACCGCCCGCGCCTGGTGCCCCTTACTCCCTTCCCGTCCCCGGAACCGAGCGAGAGGGACGATCGCCCATCTACAGGCACTACAAATTTACAGACAAGCCTCTGCTCGAGACCTATGTACCTGAGATACGCACATTCCACGATCTATTCCAGGATGCCGTCAAGCGATTTCCCAATAATAAGTGCCTCGGAACCCGACCCTGGAACCCAGTAACCAAGTCCTGGGAGAACCGCTTCGTTTGGGAGACGTACGCTGAAGTCGCAACGCGAGCAAAGAACTTTGGCTCTGGTATCTACGAGCTTCATCGCCGCATTGGCGTCCCGCCTGGTAACCATGGTGTCGGTGTTTGGAGCCAGAACAGAGCCGAATGGCAAATCACAGGTAAGCAAATCTGCGATTGAAGCAAGGGAAGCAAGGGACAAGATTGTGACTGCGACCTTATGGTGTACCTTGCTAACGTACCTGGCTAAAGATATTGGGTTGACTACGCAATCGCTTTTCTCTGTCTCGCTCTACGAAACCTTGGGTCCCGATGCGTCCGAATACATCATTAAGCATTCCGAGCTCTCCTGCGTTGTGTCTTCGCTACCACACATCCCGACCCTTCTGGGTCTTGCGCCTCGAATACCCCACCTTAAGCTGATCATATCTATGGACCCTCTGGACGGTGGGGAGCAAGAAGGATATACCAAATTGGCCTTGTTGAACGGCATCGCCGCTCAACATGGCGTCCAGATATGGTCGTTGAAGGATGTTGAGGCGCTTGGAGCGAAGGTCGCACACCCTATGCGCCCTCCCCGCCCAGAGGATATCCTTACCATCAACTATACATCCGGCACTACCGGCAATCCAAAAGGAGTGATACTTACCCATTCCAACTGCGTTGCGGCGATCGCGAGTGCTCGCTCCAGTGGATCTTATACCGAAAAGGACGTCACCTTCTCATACCTCCCTCTTGCTCACATCTATGGCCGGATGATTGACCAATGCGGCGTGACCGCGGGTTGCGCCATAGGATATTTCCACGGGAACATGCTGGAAGTACTAGATGACTTGAAACTTCTAAGACCCAGTGGTTTTGTCTCCGTGCCTCGTCTATTCAATCGAATTGCCATGGGCATCCGAGCCCAAACTATTGAGGCGACTGGTGTGAAGGGTGCTCTTTCACGGAGAGCCATAGAGGCAAAGAAGGCTAGCATGAGGCTGCCTCCCGGACAGGCACACAACAAACACTTCCTCTACGACCGGATATGGACTCCCAAGGTACGGGCAGCCGTCGGCCTGGATCGATGCCGCTCTATGGTGAGCGGAAGCGCGCAGTTGGATCCTAACGTCCATGAGTTCCTCCGAGCGGCTCTAGGTAACTATTTTTGCCAAGGTTATGGTCTCACTGAGTCATACGCCGCGGGATCATTCCAGCTGGACGGCGATTATTCGGTGGGTAATGTCGGCGGCCCGATGCCCGGTATAGAAATATGCTTAGAATCCCAACCCGAACTCGAGTACCTCGTAACGGACAAGCCCAGGCCACGAGGAGAGTTATTGTTGCGAGGACCGTTCATTTTCAAGGGATACCTAAAGAATGAGGAGGAAACCAAAAAGGCCTTGGAGCCTGACGGGTGGTTTCATACGGGCGATATTGCCGAGATCGATGAACTGGGTCGAATTAAGATCATTGATCGCAAGAAGAACGTTCTCAAGCTGTCTCAAGGAGAGTATATCTCCCCGGAACGAATCGAGAACGTCTTCATGGGTAACTCAAATCTGATTGCCGCTGCTTTCGTCCACGGCGACCCCAGCCAGTCGACTCTTGTTGGCATCTTCGGTGTGGACCCGGTCAACTTCGGTCCATTCGCCAGCAAGATCCTGAAGAAAGATGTGCCCTCGGACGACATTGAAGCGATCAGGGCAGCCGCCAAGGACCCTCGCGTAGTAAAGGCCGTCCTCAAGCAACTTGATGATATTGCCAAGAAGCACAAGTTCAACGGATATGAACGTGTGCGCAACTGTCTCCTGGATTACGAGCCGTTTACTGTGGAGAACGAGCTCCTCACCCCAACGTAAGTTTCTAGGATATTTATTTTCATCCGAATTCACGCTAACATGAGCACCCGCAGTTTGAAACTCAAGAGACCCCAAACAGTTCGAAAGTTCAAGGCTGATATCGACCGCATGTACGATGAGATCAATAATGAGACGACAGCTGTCAAGCCGATGCTATAATTACCTATAGTCATGTTTGTTTGTACATACATCGTACAAACTGTATATTCTTAATTTATGTATAAATAGCGATGGCGCCTTGCCAGCTAAGAATTTACTTGCTTGAGTTAGATGTACCCACACTTGGCTTCTCCTCGTCATCGCTTTAAGCGGGTTCTACAAGGCATTGGGACCCCGCGTTTTAATGAACTGCCCTCGTGAATAACGTGACAACGCGACTATGTACGTGACAAAGAAACCCGTGAATCAGGAATTAAGAAGAACATTTAATGAGATTGTTTTTAATTTATAAAAAATCGCTTTAAAAAGAAATATTAAATAATGAAAATATAAAATCTTAATTTTTAAAAGTTAATAAAAATATTATTATTAAAAATATTAAAGTATATTGTAATTTTAAAGTTTATAAAGTTTATATTATACGTTAAAATATTATAATAATTTATATATTTAACCGATTTATATTTTTACCCGTTTTTAATTAGTCGGTTTTTTTTTAGTTTACGACTTCGAATCCGTTGCTAGTGGGGATAACATCCACCATGGCTGCTAACGCGTCAAGGACATCTGCCGGGCGAGGCGAAGTTATTGATTTAACTGGTGTTGATGAAGATGAAGATGACGCTGTTGCCTCGACCGTACCTAGACCGCAGCCACCGCAGCCTGGGCTGGGCCATTCACTTMCCCTGCCGAACCGATATAATTCACAAACAAAGCCGAACCTTCTTTACGCAATCGGAGTTCGCGACTCCTTCATATCAAATCATAGGCAGTCAGTCCTTCCTCCAATACGCGCAAGCCAAGATGTCCAATCCTCGCGGGCCTCCTCCTCTCGGCAACCTATTCCCCCCCAAGACCACCCGTCGAAACGTCGAAAAATCCAGCATGACGTTAGCTATAAAGCAGCTTCCCCCATGACGGACACCAAGGCTCTGACCAAGTGCTTACAAGCCCAGGTGTTCCCACACCTGGAGCGGGCTATTAAGAACCTGGACGATGAGACTTACGATCTTGAGAAGCTTGGTGGGAGGGTCATTGGCCAGATCGCCGATAAAGACTTCGAACGTCACTTCCACAATGGCAACGGTCGACTAACCCCGGATATTGAGGCATACATCATAATACGCATCCATGAGCTTGTGACGAAATATACTCAAGGAAATGTAGGTCTGGATATCCCCGAGAACTCGACTTGTCACTAACGTTCTATAGGAGTTTCGACGTCATCCAATCATTCCAGAACCAGCACCCGCACCCGCGCCAGCACCGAAACATATTCCCAAATATACACTAAAGTCACGCGCCTCGATTCTGCCTTCTATCGAAGGTCCATCGAAAGAGACACCCGGTGGAGGGGGTGAGGAGAATGGAGAGAAGTCGGATGCATGCATGGAAGACGTGCTGGGTACGCTCAAAGAAGTCAGCTTACAGCCAGCCCGAACACCTTCGCCTCGAGTCCAGCCGAAAAAGAAACCACCGATCACACCGCAACAGCTGAGGACAAGAGCGAAGGCATCACAATGGCAATCAGGTAGAAATTACGAATTCAAGAAAAAAGGCTCGCCAGTACAAGCGAGCAGCCAATGGTTTGGTCAGTCTTCAAAACCATATCTCTCTGCGGAAGAACGACATCAGATCGCAGCAGGGGTAAGGAAAGGCCGTCTACTTCGCCTTGGACCGGATGAGTTACGCCAATCGAGTGTGTACCATGTCGACTTCAGCAACGAAGAGGTGAAGTATCTTCGAGATCTCGCCAGGTCGTTCTACGGCAGATTGCCTTCTGGGGTTGGAAGATCAGATCTACAGGACCTGTGCCGCTTATTGAGGGAGTCTAGTAGTGTGGGGGCTAGCATTCTCAACGCTCATCACCAGGGGTATAAGCAATTCCAAGACCCGCCTTCTTGCCTGTTAAAGCGTTCTACAGATGATGTTCAAAATTTCCTAGATGACTTGCTCCACGGGCAGGTCGACGAGGAGCCCAAATCATTATATATCGAGCGTGACGACAACAGTATTCAAGGCGACCTCTCAAGAAACGTCGTGATGCCGTCGCTGTTGTTAGCAAGGGAAGTCGTTAGCAACCGTCTGGGGGCCACTAGACGCTACCAGAACTTTACCACTACGTTCAAGAGCAGTAGAGAGGATTATATGGAGCCAAAAGTCGAATGGACCAATTGTGCTGGTGATATCATGACTATTACTTGGGCTCGCAATTCTGATGATTTTGTTTGTGGTACTACCACACACTCTGATTCTCACAACCAACAGTACAACAAACCCGGAAATCTCCTATTTGGCTCGGTGAAGTCAGGGAAACTACAAGCATATTGGAGCCATCGAAATCCTCGTCCTCTGGTTGAACACGGTGATAATGCCTTAGCATCAATGAGAGAGAGTCAAGACCCTTGGCTTTACACGTCAGTGGTCTCTTCAGACTACGACCCTGTTCAGAATCTTCTCTTCACCTCAAGCTTCGACCACACGGTCAAAGTCTGGTTATTGAGATACGGAAATCATGACGACCTTTTCGATACGTGGCATCATGACGGGCGTGTCAACTTCGTGGTGACGAATAAGGGTGAAGTTGCCAGCAAAGTAGCCACAGCTGCTGATGTCCCTACCAAAGCAGTACGAGTATACTATCCGATATTGAACGAACACGCTTTGAATTACGAGTACCACGAGTTCTCTTGTAAACGCGTCCACGGGGAAGACTACGTCCCCTCAGACAAGTGGGCTTACTTCCCGTCAGCGATCCGTTGGGGGATAGAACGGAGTGTGAACCACCTACTCCTCATCGGCTACTCTCCACGAAGCCTTATCGGTGATGACAACGAGATCCCAGAAGACAAGCGTGATACCGGGGAGTTGTGCCTCTGGGATACGAACACGAAAACCGAAGTCAAAGTAAACAGCGCGGCAACGGCAAATGTGTTCGAGGTTGTGTGGCATCCCTCTCGACCAAGCTTCGCTGCGGCAACTTCAGCTTCCCAGACTTCGGAGAAATTGAAAGAACACATCCGAACTCAGATCCGTCTCTTCGAGTTGAACGAGATGACTGGACAGTATGCCGTGGTGAAAACCCTTGATTGTCCGGCGATCGATATCAACGAACTTGTGATCAGGTGTGTATACACTTGTCTCGCTTGTCCGACGCAATTTGCTAACACTAGGACCAGACCCAACAGCATTCTATATTCATATGTTGCAGCTGGTTGTACGGACGGCAAGGTATATATCTGGGACTCGTCTAGAAGTGAGGAGGATGATCCAATGTGTGTCCTAGAACATGGTGGTAAGTACCTATTTAAACTTCTTTTAAAGAATTAGGCTAATGATAATTTAGATCCGATTGATGAAGTCATTGGAGACCGAGAACACGAAGACGTAGGGGTCAAGTTCATAGCGTGGGCTACAAGTACCGACCGTCTGTACACAGGCTCGTCGGACGGGGTCGTTAAAGTGTGGAACATCCGGCAGGGAAAAGGAGTTCTAGTGAGAGACCTTATGGAAGCGGCAGCTCCTATTACCGCCGGTGCTTTCTCGCCCGACTTTACGAAATTACTTATTGGAGATGCCAGTGGACGAGTCTATCTACTAGATATTAACGATGACCAAGATGATGTAGCTGCTGCCGCTTCGGGGTTCTTGACACTACAGCTCAACGGGGAGAAACGAACCATCCGGCGACCCCGTCCATTCATTCCCCACGACCCCCCACCTCCACCGAGCTTCACCGAGGAGCACGGTGACGAAATGGCGTTGGATTACGACCCTCCAGCTCAGACTGGACAAGAAATGGCCAAAGCATACTTAAACAGTTCGCAGCTTACAGTACACCCCGATCCCACGATCGGCGTCATCCAAGGACCAGCATATGCCGAAACGAAACTCTATCGAGCAGAAGCTCACCTTGATGGAAATGTCGAGGCACCGCTGCTCAGCGGCTTCGAAAAGCTGCAGCGCGCGAACCAGTCCTTCTCCCGAAGGACTCGAATTATGATACAGGGGGACGTAGGCGAGATATCCCAGGCTGCGTGGAATCAGCATAGGCAAAATAGAAACTTGAGTCTTAATGTTGGCGCACTCGATGCCCATACTCGCGCCTCGCTCAGAGCTGAACGAGCAGAGCTTAAGTTCTCGCCACTGGATCTGGATTATGAAGACGATTGATGTTATCAACAAAAAAAGGATGAGAGAAGAGTAGGAAGTCAGCTTATCGTGATTGCTAAGAGGTAGCTAAGTAGCTTAAGATGCAGAAACGTGTATTAATAGACGAGACTTCTGTATGCTTACCATACGTTACGTTACGGCTTTACCTTAGGCGCTTAGCTATCAATTAAAGCATTGTGAGATTCAAGAAACACTTGAGAGCCGCGTCAGGACTAACTTCGGCATGGCCGTCGTGATGTTTACACGTCCAAAGTAAATAGTAACCGGGGCAAGGCCGAGGTTCGCCGTCGGGTGTCTCGGATCCATATATCGCTAACTTCTAGAACCATCATTCGAACCTCCTTACTCCATGTACACTACAAAACTGCACAGTGTATTAAAAACTACGCCAATACATACTGCTACCATGCATTGTGTAGTTACCTATGTGTATAGTTCTGCTCGTATTGAAACTTCCGAAGCAATAGCTCAGAGCATTGTCCTATGAGCGTTTCAGCCCGCTTTCTCCCGAATTCTCCGAGCGTCCCGAGACTTGCGAACAAGGGAGAATCCAAAACCAGGGTACTGACTAAGTCGGGTCAAACAACAACAACGGTTCGGTACCAAAGTAGCGTAATGAACACATGCGTCATGTCTGCTGCTACTATGAGGTATGTAGGTAAGGTAGGATGAAGACATCCGGATATCCCGGACCAGATCCACCGCCCTCGTGCCTCCCACCCTGAGACGTGACCCCCACCCGGGCGCTGGGAGATTCGACGAAATGCCTCACTTCGTCTACATTATATAGGTACCTACCTATCGTTGTCGTAGCGCTAAGGCTGGTCATGGAGCTATTAAGTGACTTAAGTGACAACAATGATGACGTAGATCTAGAACTTTTACGAGGCCCCTACCATATTGATATAACAGCTAGAAAATATATTACCGGATGGTGGCTGTCGACTTCCGGGGGAGTCATGCCTCTACCGCCACTACCACCCTATACATCAAGGTTTGGGTGTTTACATACAGATGCGTAGGAAGTGTGTCCGTTGTATATGATGGCAAGCAAATAGACACACTATAATAGAAGCTTAATAAAACCAACTAAATTGTGTGCTCTTTGTAAGGTTTGCATGCATGACACAATGCATTCATTTATCTACCTACATTTGTGGTGGAGTGAAATCCATGAAAGCACAGTACGCAGTAGGCCAAGTGGAAGGCGTATCACGCCTTTACGCTTACCTTTACCACGGACGATGATAGACATCGCACTCACCTCCGCTGCACTGGATCATGCGTAGGGTAGCTTAGCTAGGAGCATGTTTACAAGTCAAGTCTGTACCTAAGTATATAAAGCAAAAGTGAATTAGCGATTTACAAACACCACCTCTGAACCTCTTGGGAGAAATCGTCGAACAATGCCTCCCTACCCTTTTTATCTTTTCCTCGAACGCCTTCTCTGCTCTGAATTACTATACATTATGCAATCTGTACCAAGGATGACCACCTTCCTGAGTACCTAGCGTGAATCAATCGGCTCACCTATGAGAAAGAAACGAAATCAAAACGCACACTCCGATGCAAAGTACGTCGACCTATACTTGAAGACCAAGACAATGCCTCGTCGATATCGAACAAGACTCCCGACCTAGTGGTATGGGAACTGGTACTCTCAAGCTTAACACACAAAATCCCGCCAACGCCAGTTCATGCTACGTCCATTCGTAAAGTCCTTGCAAGGATGCGGTTGTAAACATTGCTTCCGTCATCCTGCAGTGGACAATTATGCTCACTCAAAGAGAGAGCTGGAAGAGGTCCCTTGAAGCCTGGAAACAGGGTTCGAGGGTAAAAGGGTTCCTTGGCCGACGGTGGTGTCTTCAAAACCACCAACATTCCGGCCACGCCTACTGCTCGGAAGGAGGCGGAGGGAAGGCGAATCCAGGAGGAAAGACCGGCATTCCGTTAGGACCCGTGCTGATTCCGAAGGGGAAAGCGGGGATAGCCGGTCCGTTGTTCGCTCCATTCCGGTCGTCCTGCTGGTCCTCTCGGCGGGGATCTCGGTTACGTCTCCATCTACTGAGATCTTCTTCGTCACCGCCAGGAACACGACTAGACTTAGGTCCATGTCTTCCACCCTTGTCGGTCTGCATGCGTCGACTAATGGCCTTTGATGAGACACCAGCACCTATCTCGATGTCCGGCTCCTCGACCACTAGTCCTGTCTCAATGGGACGGCCACCACTGCCACCGTATTCGGCAGTCAACATCCACTTTCGATCCGCCTCAGTCAACTTATTGATCGGGATGATGCTGATACCTGTCTGATAATCGCTGCAATCCCGAGGTCCAAAGCCGACTCCCCAACGAGTCTGGCCATATGTCAGTACTACAGAAGACGACAAATAATCTTGGACGTTACTAACCCGAAATGTAGAATTTTCCATGGCCTCCTTGGCGTTGACGGCATCCCGACGCGTGATCATCTTCACAAACGCATGGCGCTTGTCCTTGTTGACAATGCAAGTTTGCACCTGGCCATGACGATTGAACACGCTACGCAGCTCGCTCTCAGGGCACCTATTTCCTTGGTTAGTTGATGGCACATTTCCCCCGGATAGACATTACTTACGTGACACCGCCGACGAACAGAGTTCTGCTTAAGACTAATTCAACATGTCAGTAGGTGCAATTGCAACAAGTTTCTCGGCCGACTTACCCTTGATATGGCCCTGCGGGATAGTTCTGTCGTAATCAACCCATTTGGTGGCCGGCGGCGGCGGCGGGTGAGAAAAGCCATGGGGAGGGCTTGGACTACGACCACGGCGGCCGGGACTACGCTGCCGATATCCGTTGCCGCCGCCACGACGATCACGGTCGTCCATGCGACCCAAGCCGGGGGAGTTACGCCCATAGCCGCCAAATTCACGATCAGAGCGGCCACGAGGAGAGTCACGCACATCCCAGTGACGCGGAGGCGAACGCGATCTCGACCGATTGCGATATCTATTGGGCGATCTCACCTGCTGGAAGTCGTGGTCACGTGACTCGACGGGGGGCTGGTAGCCGCCTTGACCCCACGAACCAGTAGCATACGGGAGCTGACCTACGGGGGGTGTTGCAACTGAAGCAGCAGGGGGGGCACTGGTAGGGAGAGCAACACTATTGCTTTGCATGCCAGCAATGATTGCAGGAATCTTATCAAGCGGGACGCCTTGGTCGGCGAGAATCTTGATTAACATGACCTGCTGCTGGACATCAGGGCCCATGCTGGGAGCGGGCGCCGCAGGGGCACCCGGAACTACACCAGGAAAACCGGGGACTTGACTACTGGCAGTCACCGCGGGCACGGGAGTTGGAGCCTGGACTTGACCTGGTTGGGGGAATGCATACGGCATTCCGGGCAGATTTACGGGCTGCTGGGGTGTTGAATAAGGAATAGGAGGCTGGGCCTGTCCTAACGGGAGAGCCGGGGGTAGACTTGCGCTCGTCTGCGTAGGCGGTACGCCGTATGTGCTGGTCGGGGCCGGCAAGGTACTGTTGGCGGGCGCAGTGGTGACGTTCTGCCGAACGATGTTGGCTAGAGCCTCCATGATTGCATTCGGAGCCTCGGTAGTAGCCGGTTTGTTCTCTGACAAACCTGGCAAACCAGGACCCGGAGGAGGACTGCCAATCGGTGTAGTAGACTCATCTACAAGAGCAAACAAGGTCAGATACGAGACCTCACAGACAAAGCAATAGTGTGAAGATGCGGGGGTTTCATCGAATTTGAGACCTACTTTTGGCGGGGAAAGAATTCAGCTTCTGCTTGAAGGACTCAAGCATGTGCTGCGGGAATGTTGAACCCTTTTCCCAGATGTCAATGAGCTTCTTAATTTTCTCCTATACGGGATGGTCAGGTAAGTATTTCTTTTTAGGTCAATATCGCAAAGAATGTCTTAGTCAGGCCAGTGGATGCGAAACCAGGACAGAGAGACGGTCTAACATCAGAAAATAGCACGACTAGATGTAGCTTATCCCAGGAGCATCACGACCGATGTCGATGCCATCACCAAGACTACGCAGAATGTGCGATGAACATATGATAAAGCGTACCTTTTGTTCTCCTGGGGCGTTCTGCAGGATGTCATTCATCAGGACGGGAAGCAATTCCGTTACTCTATGCACACCGGCAGCGTAGGTTCCATCCTTTGCAGAACTATTGATAGGTTGATCCTGGAGCTTGGCCTGGTCAACCCATCGGCGAGTTACGGAATCTACGACGTAGAGCACTCCTAACTTGTGAGTCGCGGGGGCTTTCTTGAAGTGTGTGTAGATCTTCTGGATAAGGACTGATTCGGACTGCGATGAAAAAGAGAAGTCAAGTTAGCATCCATATACTTGCCGGGCCACGATGTGTAATCTAGAGTCTCACCTCGACGTTGTTGACGCATAGAGTGGTCAATGACTGAATACGCGATCCGGAAACTCCAGGCGGTTTTAGGTTCTGCATGGCATTCAAGCCCGCCTCGAGCTCAGCTACGGGCGACGACATGGTTGCTCTATTGCTCTCTTGGATACTGGGAGAACGGCAAGCACAATGTACAGCGAGGACAGGCTCGCAGCACCTGCGGAATGATACACGAGAGAGTCGCGATAGTCACCCAAGTGGATTAGGGGAAGATTCTTGTAGCGTTTGGAGCTCGGGCGATTACTTGTATTTGTGCCGCGACCTAACGAGTTACAGTCGTGTCAAGAGGCAAATCTAGGTAAAGTCGAAGTTTTCCAAGAGCCCTTTTCAAAAGTATCAGGTTAAATGAACGATGGAAACCTGCCAGGGAAGCCGAGTATGTACTGTGATGCGACAACGATTGGCACCACCAAAGCTTTGCACCTCTACTATTGGCGCGGGAACCCAGTCCCGATACAGTGTCGAAAACTAGGAAATCTGCTGCTAGACTGATGTGTTGTGGTGAGCTGAAGATACCGACACGAACGGGATGATGGCGCGACAACTGGTGAAGATGCCGGCGGTAGTTTACAGATGCTGTGGTGATGGGAAGTTGATGTGGGAGCTTTACGGCGGACCGGTTGGAAGTGTCAGGAAAGAGGAGACGGCGCAATTCTGGACGTTTTAGCTCGTTGGCTGGCAAGATTTTTCAGTCGCGTGTTGCAAAGGTGGGGGGGTAAGGGCAGCGAACGATGAGGGAACACTGGCAGTTGCCCCAGCCACAGCGACCAGACCCACAGTGCACACTCAAAAATTTACGTCGGCTGGCTGGTAGGTGGTAGGTGCAAAATGTACGGCGCGCCTGCCCGCTTTGCCAATTGAGATCAGAATTATTTACTATAGGTGCCTTAGGTGCTGGCAAATTGTCATGATAATTCCGCCGTGTGCGATGATAGGACGCCGTGGATCGAGTAATGTGAAATATGACATGAGGAGTTACACAGTATGCGATTGCACTTGGTAAAAGCATCAGGATCTAAGCCTGGTTGCTACACCTCCATGGATGTGCTTACAGTGCTTACAGGCCAGCAATTGAATAAGTACCTAACCTACAGCAAACAAACTCCTTTCAAGACTTCTATTGTGTTTACCTGCATCAATCACGATAATTATGGATTCATGGAACGCCGCCTACCTATTCATGGCTAAAATTAGAGATATAATATTCATAAAAGTACATATATGTAGCTTTGAGATATCCAATGCTACCTACATACGTAAGAGCCGAATCAGAGAAACTCGGTGATGGTGATGTCGAATGCAACGAGGCAGAGCCATAGATATATCGTGATATATCGTTTTCTTCTGACTGGCTGCAACCAAACTCAAATTACTCTGCAACTGAAGGATCACCTACATAGCTTCGCAGAAGTGTGAGGCTGAATTGACGTCAACCTTACAACAGTTAAGACGCATTGGTGGAAGTTTTTGCTAAGGGCGGCCGGAAAAGAGGGAGCTTCCACGGTTCCATGCGCGGATATGCGGGTACTAAATACCCGTAGAAGCAACCATCCATTGGTTGAGCTCTCTGCCTTCTGTCATAATTTTTGATGAGGCTTCGGCCCCAATTGGCMCCTGCCAATGACCAAAAAAAAGTTGAAAGGATCAAATGCAATATGTACATGTATGTATGTAGTTACATGTAGTACGTGTATGTATGAGGTAGGTACGAAGCTCAAAGTATCTCCGTAGCTGTCCTCTTTAGTTGCCGGACCCGCTAAATTTTTCTTCGGCTTCCCCATCCAACCGAACGTGCCCCTAGTCCGTCACCCCGTCGATTTACCAAGGTAAGGACCAGTTTTCGCTCTTGAGGCATTTCATCACTCTTTTTTATCCTCTTCCTCGACGACTTAGGATCTTCTCCCACATCTTACACTCACCCACCACCACTCAATTCTCTCCGCTGCATCACCTGCAATGGCCACCACCCTTCGTCTGAGCTCCTCTGCTCTTCGGACACTAAGGGCCCCTAGTTTCACGGCCCGCACCACAGCTTTCAATGCTGTGCGATACTACTCTTCTTCCAAGAGCCAGGTCAGCACGCCTCGGTACCCTTCCCGTGGCACCTCAAGCTTACCAATTAGTCTAGACCTTGAAGGAACGCTTCGCCGAGCTACTCCCTGAGAAGATCGAGGAGATCAAGGCCCTAAGAAAGTAAGTCTGGACGAAGACCCACTCCATGTTGTTCACTGCTCACGGTGCGGCGCATAGAGAACACGGCTCCAAGGTCGTCGACAAGGTCACCCTCGACCAAGTATACGGTGGTGCGCGAGGAATAAAATGTCTAGTATGGGAAGGTTCAGTCCTTGACCCCGAGGAGGGTATCCGCTTCCGCGGCAAGACCATCCCCGAATGCCAGGAGGTCCTCCCTAAGGCCCCCGGCGGCAAGGAGCCCCTCCCAGAAGGTCTCTTCTGGCTTCTCCTGACCGGCGAAGTCCCTACCGAGCAGCAGGTTCGCGACCTCTCTGCCGAGTGGGCCGCTCGATCCGATGTCCCCAAGTTCGTTGAGGAGCTTATCGACCGCTGCCCTACCGACCTCCACCCAATGGCACAGTTCTCTCTTGCTGTCACTGCCCTTGAGCACGAGTCGTCCTTCGCCAAGGCATACGCTAAGGGTATCAACAAGAAGGACTACTGGGGATACACATTCGAAGACTCTATGGATCTGATTGCTAAGCTGCCCACTATCGCTGCTCGCATCTACCAGAACGTCTTCAAGGGTGGAAAGGTTGCGCCGGTCCAGAAGGACAAGGATTACAGCTTCAACTTCGCCAACCAGCTTGGCTTCGGCGAGAACAAGGACTTTGTCGAGCTTCTGCGATTATACTTGACCATCCACACTGATCACGAGGGTGGTAACGTCAGCGCGCACACCACACACCTTGTTGGCAGTGCCCTGAGCTCCCCCTTCCTGTCTCTTGCTGCTGGTCTGAACGGTCTTGCCGGTCCTCTCCACGGTCTTGCTAACCAGGAGGTGCTGAACTGGCTAACTCAGATGAAGAAGACCATTGGCGATGACCTGAGCGACGAGAAGATCACTGAGTACCTGTGGTCTACTCTGAACTCCGGCCGTGTTGTCCCCGGTTACGGCCACGCCGTCCTCCGCAAGACTGACCCCCGATACAGTGCTCAGCGTACTTTCGCTCTAGAGAAGATGCCCAACGACCCGATGTTCCAGCTAGTCAGCCAGGTCTACAAGATCGCGCCTAAGGTCCTAACCGAGCACGGCAAGACCAAGAACCCCTACCCCAACGTCGACGCCCACTCCGGTGTCCTCCTACAGTACTATGGCTTGACGGAAGCTAACTACTACACTGTCCTATTCGGTGTCTCGCGTGCGATTGGTGTCCTGCCCCAGCTCATCATCGACCGTGCCGTCGGCGCGCCCATCGAGAGGCCCAAGAGTTTCTCGACTGCCAAGTGGATCGAGATCTGCAAGAAGCTGTAAAGAAAAGCGAAGGATTGCATTTTTCCTTGACTGAAAGAGCATGTTTCACAAACGGAAATAGACCGGTCTGCTGAGGGCAGTGGAGTATCAAACGGGGGGATTGAATTAGAAATGCTCCTAATGATACCAAAAGCTGCACTTGTACAATAATACGTCATGAATTGTTTTGTGTATAGGTAGCTGCTTTCGAATATGAACCTACGTGCAATGCCCCCTTTTTTGTTGCCTTAACAACGCCCATATTATTGTTTACTTTTGAATCATCTACGAGGTAAGTATTGAAGTGTTTAAATATTTTCCCTCTATGTGGCTTTGTGGCGTCCAACGATATTGTGGTATACTTATGCACAACGAATGAGGCGGTCTGGCAATAATGGTAGATACCTGAATGGTAGAAATTGGGGAAAGTCCGGTCCGCTTGTTGAGAGTGAAGTCGGCCCTAACAAAATTGATTGATGGGGAGCCGCAAAATTATCGGGCGGAGTATCTGGGGGTTCTCGCTGCAAGCTTGGCAATTGTTGAGAGGGTAAGCTCCAACATTTCCACCGGAACCTGAGGCCCAGGTACCTGCAAATACCCAGGCCACGTTGAGACATCCCTTATTTTTCCGGTCCTTGGTATTACTGTGGCTTGGGAGAGGAGAAGAAAAAAAAACTTCATCCTTTCAAGCTCAAACTCCGTACAAACATCTTGATCGAGTAAGATTCGGAGACCCGACATTGTCAGATTTGGAACAGAATAGGAAGTCTTGGATTGTACGGTACCTAATAAGGCAATCAATTGTACAAACATCGAAGTACACTAGTAGGTCAACCGACGTCGCGCATCCCGCAAAAACCCCCCCTTAGATTGGACGCTATAGGCCTAGACTAGAACACTACCACATGCGTCCGAGGCTGTTGACCCTGATTGCTGACCACGTTCCCGGTAACCAGCTGCAGGCTTACCGTAATCCGACCTTACTACGTACACCGACACCAATCACACGCCGTTTGTTGGCAGACCCCCGATCCCCGATCACCTTTGCTTCCCTTCGAACTGGCTCCCGTCTCACAAACTTTACTCCTACAACTTTATCTCTCAAGCCACCATTTGAGTATCGCCGTTCTCCTTTGAGATCCCATCCCACCACCCCTTTTCCTGCGAAGAAGCACCCGTCTGCCTTGGTCAGGCCCCCTTCCGTCAACGATCCTCGCTTGAGATGTCCACCGCCACCGCTGCTGCCTCCGGGGTTGCTCCCCCCTTGACCGAGAAGAAGTTGGAGAAGAAGCCCATCAAGTTCTCCAACTTGCTCCTCGGCGCTGGCCTTAACCTCTTCGAGGTCACCACGCTCGGCCAGCCTCTGGAGGTCTGCAAGACTCACCTCGCCGCGAACCGAGGCGACTCCTTCGCTTCCGCTCTGCGCGCCATCTGGAACCGCGGTGGTGTTCTTGGATGTAAGTCATCATCAAACCCGTACATCCATTGCGTCCCTAGAACATCTGCTAACACGTGGTTTTCGCATTGTAGTCTATCAGGGTCTCATTCCCTGGGCCTGGATCGAAGCCTCGACCAAGGGCGCCGTGTTGCTCTTCGTCGCCTCCGAAGCCGAGTACTATGCCCGAGTTGCTGGCGCCTCGGAGTTTGGCGGCGGGATCATTGGTGGCGTGACCGGCGGTGTTGCGCAGGCCTACGCCACCATGGGTTTCTGCACCTGCATGAAGACAGTCGAGATCACGCAGCACAAGCTGGCCGCGTCGGGCGTCAAGCCCCCGAGCACATTCGAGACCTTCATGAACATCTACCGCAAGGAAGGCATCCGCGGCATCAACAAGGGCGTCAACGCCGTCGCCATCCGGCAAATGACCAACTGGGGCTCTCGCTTCGGTCTCTCTCGTCTGGCCGAGCAGGGCATCCGCAGGGTCACCCACAAGGAGCACAACGAGAAGCTCAGCGCTGTTGAGAAGATCACTGCTTCTGTTCTCGGTGGTGGCTTGTCCGCTTGGAACCAGCCCATTGAGGTCATCCGTGTCGAGATGCAGAGCAAGAAGGAGGACCCCAACCGTCCTAAGAAGATGACGGTTGGAAACACTTTTAAGTATATCTACGAGACCAACGGTCTCAAGGGCTTGTACCGTGGTGTTATGCCGCGTATTGGGTTAGGCGTTTGGCAGACGGTTTGCATGGTGGCTATGGGTGATATGTAAGTTCCTGCACTTTACTTCGTCTCCACTCCCCCTTCTCCCGATGTGATTTAGAACTTAATGCTAACAAGAGTTGCGAACAGGGCCAAGACTTACGTGGAAAAGCTGACCGGTGACAAGGTTACTGCTAAGCATTAGGCGGCGTTTTACGGATCTGACGGGATACTCGTATCATGATAGATTACGGGATCAATGTGTGCTTGTCTTTTTTCTTTCTGGTGATACTACTTAGAACTATAACCTCTGCCTTGGAACGCAGGTAGAGTTTGGTCCGGGCTCGTTTAAACAACGGCCACATTTTAACTGTTCATGTCGGAACACATACTATAGAGACCTGACTATAACACAGGCTTTGTGGTCCTTGCGATCACCATATTCTCTCGCCGTCGATGACTTTCTCATGCTCAGTGTTGTATGCAATGCGACTTGTTACCATGCTGTAGAGTGACACAAGGAACGAAACAGAACGTGAACATGAACCTCTTTGTAGACTATTCTGAAGCTCTAGGCCGAAACATCGGGAGATAAAAGGTACAATCGCAAGACCTATTCAAACCACCCATCAACCAACACGGCGAGATAAATTTGTGGTATAAGAGACGTTCGCCACGGTGATCTGTTGACAGATATAGTTGTTTCTGATGGCTGCTATAATTTCTAGATATTTGTCTCTAGAATCTTCAGTCTTGTGTGCCTAAAATCACGTACCTATTAGACCGTTGAGATAGAGATATATCCTCACTTTATGACAGGTAAAGGATCGGGACTGTTCCCTATATCTTATTGTGCGGTATTAGGGGAAATCACTACGCAGTTGGGGTTATAAGACAAGTAATACTCATATTAGACGGCGGAAGAAAGATTCATTTTTATAAGGGTCCGGGGACCTCGATATGAGGTCTAAATAATTGGGGGTTCAGACCTAATGAGAGAACGAGATCTGAATCTATACGAGTAAAGGGCAGTCTCTTATACGTGTACCACAGCCTCAGGCAGATACGTTCAGGTTTCTCGTGCAACATCGTTCTTACCTCCCCCCCTTCCCCTGCAAGGTCTGCATTAGGTCCATATCGCGCTACACCCCGAGGGCGCCGGAGTGAACATGCTATGGGTGTGAATCGGTGGATGAAGCTTTACTGATGCAAAGTAAAAGTATGCTAGTCAGCTTCTCACGCCGAGAAAACAATATGTCTCGAGAAAGCTCCATGTAGTATTGATCCCTCGTGTCAAGATGTTGCCACTTGTAGTAGTCCGAAGCCCGACTGCCTCACGAGATCTCACCTGCATAGCTCAATAAAAAGCTACTAATGGAATCACGTTCACGACGACGATCACGGCCTGGGATATGCTTCTGAATCTCTTCCTTCAGCTTGGCATCTTGGCACCTGCCAATTGTGAACTTCCTCGGATCCTTTGAGGCTATACCCAACCGTCTCGTCAGACAGCCTGGTGGAAGCCAAGAATGTTGATAAGCGCCCTATAACATGCTCATTTCCTTTCTTTGCGTCGAGATAGGCTGCCTTACTCAGCTCTTCTGACGGATAGGCCAAGCTCCGGTAGTTGTTGGAGGTTGGGGATTCGTAACTTAAAATGGTCAGAATAGATTCTCCTAGGAATATGTATGTTAGCCTTGGCGAAGATAGTTGTCATAAGAGTTTTTCTGTGTTGGCTTATACGGAGGCACTTGGCACTTGAATATGTACCGGAACTTGAAGGACAGTGTGAGGCTTCGTCGGGGGCTGTCTTGAAAGATGATATTGTTGCTGAAGCTGCGATCTTCCTTACAATATTGAGGCACAAGTGGGTTAAAGTTCAATGAGGCATGCAGGCGACTCTGAGAGCTCCCTTAGTTAGAATCCATGAATATACAGATATATGACGAAAAGTCCTCGGGGCTAGGAGAGAAGTAGGAGCTATAGTTATTATACATACACGAAGGCAAACCGCCAGCGGGCAACGAGTGTTATTTAGTATTAGTTGAGTGATGTTATGATAAACCTCTGATTTTCCTATGCGTCTCTTTGCTAGGTTACTCTGATGAACTTATTTACTTATAGTACTATGTATTGACTATATGAACTTAGTTAATCTACTTGGCACAGCCATAGGGCTAATGAGCTATGTATATAGGAAGCTTCAGCTGCCTGAGTAACCAAGAAACAGATACTGCGAGACAAGCAATGGGCAATCATTATAATCCGAGGCGGCAAGTTTTTTACGCGTTTCCATCTAAGTCACCGTACAAAGTCTCTTGGCTGTTCCCAATATAGTCCGCCAAGTCAATAGTTCATAGTCATTGGCCAGAAATAAAGGCATAGAACATAGAATAAGAAATATATAAATGATATCTAATCATTCAATGCGTGTTTCAGTATACATTAGGTGTAGGGTCAGTATTAATTAATGCCGAGACTCGATAAACTACAATTGATGATAATTGTCTACACAAGCAAAAGCTACGCGCTAATTCATCGTGATGTTGTCTGATAGAGTTGTGGAGCATCTGCTGGTTGGGTCATTTACACACGGGACATGCCGCACGATGATACACTGGCTGACTGAAGCACGACGCTGACTACGAGCCAATTCAAGTCGAGGTCTTAATCACATGCCAGTAATCAATCATACTGTCGACTCTCCAATCCATTGGGTCCTCAGCTGCTGTATGATTATCTAAGTGATCTCCGTGGGGGGTACGGGCCGATGCATTCGTTGCGTCGCTTTGGGCATCCGGGCATCTAAAGTTCATGAGCCGTTATTTGCGTGCTGCAGAGGACGTCGCATCCATTGCACATGTAAGGCGCAAACTGACGTCGGTGTCTAAATGACCTGAGAAATTTTCTTTCGTACCTACCTAAGGTATGTTTGCGACTAAGAGAAATGCGCTGCGCTGTCTATACTCGTAATGATAATAAGGAGGCTTTGGCGGTCAGGCACCGCTTAACCACAATTACCGAGACTGCCGCGTATCACCATTACCGCTGTCGCTGCGAGATCCACCCGTTGACACCGAAACCGCGAGCTGGCTGACCCGCTGACGACAAACGCCAGGTACGCACGCACCGTGGGCTAAGCGGATCGACGGGAGTCGTCAGTCAGCACTGGGCAGAGAGCCGCAGTACGCTTTCCTACGTATTCCAGGACCTGGGGGTGGAGGATAGGAAGAATGTATGCGATAGCTGACACGGGGTATTCCGGGGAACTAACCGATACTCGCCTTGCCGAGCCCGAGGCGGTCCGCCCATGTTCTACAGTGATTTTATGGCCGCGAATCGGATGAGCCGCCTTTTGTTTACGTAAGGTCGGCTTGAGACAATTCTGGATTGGACAGAGGTCTTGGCTGTCCCCTTACGCGGTTCTTGCTGAGTTCTGCCGACAGGCTGATGGAAACGATCAGCTCGCCTAGCCTGCCCAGCCCAATCCCATCCATTGCGCCATGAATGAGGCTGTCGGCATTTCTATTTACGTTCTTATTATGATGTATGGCGCGGGTAGGTATGTACATTTTAGGTTCTGACCTCCCTCGGTGTCTCAATATCGCAAACGTCCTATTGTGCTTGGGAGAAGCTTGGCCCTGCGCGTTTGCGCGGCCTTATCGGCCAGTCACACGTCGCGCGCTGGGAACATTTCTAGCCGCTGTTGCTGCTGACGCATCCGTCTGCTCCTTTTGATTATGATGTAGCGAGCCAGCCAAGAAATCCAAAGATAAAAAAAGGGTCCATCACCTCCGCGAAGAGGGCAGATCATCGTGGCTCGAGCTGGTCTTGGCCTAACATCCTACCTGACCGTGGCCTTTTGATAACGAAGAGGATTACGACCAAGTGGTGAGAGCCAAGCTTCCGACCCAGATGGTTTATTTGTCTGAAATGCTACGATCCTGATGACCGAGAAGGGGAACCGCCTATCTAATGAAAGTTGTTACGGGCTCATTGTGGCATATATGCGGCGTCTTGGCATGACGCGCAAATATACGTGCCAAGACAACAATGTCTGATGAGGTCTGTTAGGCATAGCACCGTGGCAAAACACTGTGGTTTTCAAGACAGATTCGGATACCTTATGTACGCTCACCAAGACACTAGCCAAGTATGTACTGCAGAAGGAAGTACATACATGCCAGATATTCTGCCACGATTGCCCCAAGTTTGGTTCTACTATCGATGTACCGTACTATACATACTACTGTAGTGTTCGGTACGTCCCATACTCCAAAGGCTTGAAGCGGGCGTGTGCGCCTGGAGGAAACATCTTGGCGGCGGAGAGATCGAACAATTCAGATCTACCGCAACTTTCTGGGCTGAAGGGATCTCAGCAACGGATTCTACTAGGCAAGTCAAGTTTTAGACAGTATTGTATGCGAAATTGAGCTATACGCGCATTCTCATCTAGGTAGGCAAAAGGGGTCGAGTTCATTCTAGAGTTTCCACCGGGCGTGGCTAAAAAGTTCTAGTAGCTGAGCCGTGGCCTTGGATTCTTCAGTCTGGCTGCGACTAGCAGACTTTAGCACCCTTCTTGCATAGAGCATAGAGTTTGGATAGGTCCTCTAATCAACCTTAGCCCACGGGGAGCTTCTAGAATAGACTGCTAAGCTTGCCCGGTAGACCCTGAACCGTTGAGACGGGAAACCTTGAGTCTCCCAGGGTACAAGGGTGTAAGCCTCGTTGAGGGGATGAGTAAGCATTGACAACGAAGACACGAGGAAGAAAAAAAAAAAAAACTCATATGCGAGATATAATAATAGGAGCCACCGTGGTTTTTAGATGAGGCATATTCAAGATACATGTAATAAACGAGCACATGATGTGAACGTTTACTGTACAATTTCGTTGGCGGTTTCAAGTTTCGTTAATAAAGAACCAAGCTTTTTTTTAATAGCCGAGTTTCATCATGACTTGCTTGCGTGCGCTGGACCCTAGCTCAATAGCTCAGCGCATGGCATCTCTGGCGTCAGTGTCTACATGGAAGTAAGGTAGGTAGTACAAGAGAAAAAGGTTTGCAGGATTTGATGCGTAGATCCTACGAACTGATAAGGTATGTATGGCAAACATGAGTGCACTCCGAGAATGCTTAGGGAATAAGACATGTAGATAGCCGTCTCGCATAGAGTGGCAGAAAAGAAGAGTTTTGCGAACATTGAAGCTAAGGTCTCTTTGTTGGATCAAGTCGTGTCGGCGCCGCCACGAGAGCGAAGGCTCCCCTCGGCTGCTCGGAGACACGAGCATTGTCAAATATCGGGTGTAGCATACATGTTAGGTAAAGTCTTCCCCGTAACGGATGTTAGACGACCCCCAAGCTATTTGCACCTAGGTAAACAAATCAGAAATTGCACCCTGATAGAGGAACCACATAATGTCCGAATAAGAGCCATTGACCACTGATAGGAGCTCGAATGGGGGCGCGAAATGGGAAAATCTCTTAGCGACACGAGCGGCTCGATCCTCGGATCCTCCCAGTATAATTCCTTGAATCAGCACTGTACCACACATGTCCCACGCTCTGCCGGCTATCCTGAATCCAGACGCCCGCAAACGGCGAGGCAATTCTGCTATTCTCGAAGACGCATCTCCTAGCGTAGTCACGCACAACAGGCGGCGCATCCCTGGTCGTACGAATCCCGATTTTCGAGATTACTTTTTTACCGCGAACATGATTGGCGAAACTGTTCAAGTAAGGGTTCCAGATCCGGATGCATAACTACTATACATAGTAGTAACGACAAGTTATGATAGCCCACGCGACTACTTGCCTCATGGTGAGTGATATATGTCATGTACAACTACAAATTCTTCTCGAATTTACGGCGGGTACGGAATAATGGGGACAAGACAGCCGAATAGGGAGAAGCGAGTGTATCATATTTTCACGAAGACGAGGCGAAAAGTTGATTTGAGATGGCGAGGATGCCGATGACCGAAAAAAGACCACAAGCGACGTTTTGAGATGTAGTTATTCCGGCTTCATTTGGAATTGAAACCTGTAGTCGCTCCAGCTCATTAAGGTTGGTCCATATTGCACCCTGAGCTAACGCACTCCGTACATACGAAGGGCTACCAGCGGATATCGGATGCATTTGACGGTGGCCACGAGATTCAAGCGGCAAGCTTGGGTGGAGCAAGCGGCCATACCGAACGAATACCCAGCCGAGAAAATGCGGTAGGCAGAAGGCGATTTTGCTTTCACCGAGCTCTCTTGCCGGAGCATGTCGGTGAAGCGTTGCCGCGAGGACAGGAAAAAAAAAATTTAATAAAATTCTAACGTCCACATAACGTTGTACTACCACCCGAGTGGTCTGTGACCCTTCAGCTGGGGTACGAACTTGCAGGTCTGGGAAAATGCGGGATTGATCCCATGGTCCCCCATGACGTATGAAAAGTAAGCCACACACGCCAGAGTCCCTGTCCAGAGTCGCAGGATTGCTACCGTCATCCAGCGGTGGGTTGAAGTCACTTGCCAGGCTGCGTTCGCCAGGTTCGCGTTCCCCTACCCGCGACATCATGTTCCTGAGCCTAGCGACGAAATCCGCATTTGGCAGATCACCGACAAGAGCTACGTATCGTACTCCACGTCTGACAATGACGATTGACGATAGTCGCTTAATAGGGGCAGGGCGATTTCTGGATCTCCAGCCCGCAATGGCGGACGTGGAGTGCTGTAAATAGGTACCTATCCAGCTAGAGTCGCATGGCATGCTCTAATGAAACAGCGCGAGGAACATGTCGCTCTTAGCAGGATCGGCGGGCTGGKGGGTTCCAGCGCCATTCCGCTTTCGAGCAGCAGCCTCGCTGAATGGAAAATGGCTCATAATGCTGGTAAAGATACTGCGATACCACATCGATAGTAGGTACCTGGGTTACCCATTCTGTATGTACCGTGTCTAGCATCTGCTGCTTTGCGTGCATAGCACAGTAATAGGGCGCACTGACTCGCCATTTGACCGACCGTATTGCACTGTGCAAGGCTAACAAGAGCGAGCATGGGTGGCCCCAGTCGATGGCTAACAGCCCTCGCATAAGCCCATGGGTCTAAAGGGAAACCGTGCTTCCCGAATGCAGAGCTCAAGGAATCTTGATTTGGGATGAGCCTGGAAACCGATGAGAAAAAAAAACAACTCACCAAAACAAATTAGAGCTGGAACTATTCCCATGTCAACCGTCGCATCAAGAGAGGCGAATAGGCGGCAAGAATAGGTCAATTGAATATAACAAATGCCGCTCCAGCTTCCGAGATATTTTCCGTCAAGCTTTGACTACAGATGACGAGTGGAAAAGTCGGTGCGCGTGTTCTGTCATCTTGGACGCAATCGAGTAATTCCCGCAAGATCAGAGAGTTCATGGGTACGAATTGCTCCTGCTCTGGAGATGGGATGTGGAGTCGATGCTGTTCAGGTACCGAATGGTGGAGCCTGCAGGGACCGAGTCACACTGTGGCGACTTCCATCTCCTGTGAAGTAGCCACGCTTAGCCCCATTCGGCCGGATAGGCTGCGTATAGTACAAGGCTATTCACTAAAATAGTGCGGGATGCGCTGTACCTTCAGCCCCTGGGTACTGATGTGCATAGAAAGCAATTTCCCGAAAGAATCACCTAAGGTAAACCCGGCTCCATGTAAGGTAAACAAACCTTTGAGGTGAACATTGAATTCAGAGTTCAGGACTGAAGTTGCTTGGACGAATATCAGACCTATTAGACTGATGATAAGAGTTTATTCACAGGCGCAAACTCAGATTGTTGGGGCTTTGGGGCGTCTAGCGGTTCACTAAGTGTAACAGCCCGGCGACGACGCAGGTTATCTCTGCGAAATTCGCGCGTGAATACGTACATACAAAGAATAGACAACTACGTACATACAGATATCTCGATAAAACCTACATACATTGATGTATTTAGAGGAAGCTAGAAGTGGTATTGTGAATGTCGCCCTGGCTTGGCCAATGGGGATCTATTGGAAGTAAAAAAGTGGGATTGGTGGAAACTGACGGAAGGAGACAATCCACACTGTATCAGACTGTACCGATACTTCCATGCTGGGGGTGCTTGGGGTGTGCACTGGAAGCTTGGTCGACGAGGCCCCACAATCGGAATTAGCTCTTGCTGTTGTCGCTCTGTTTCCCTCATCTTATAAAGAAAAAGCTCGCCCACGTAGGACGCGCTTTCTTCTTTTTTTTCCCTCCCCATCACGTTGAAGACTTGGTTCGGCTCGTCTGGCTTGTCAATCCCCCCCCAAGGTCGTCCGTGGTGCCTTCCGCCCAAATCTCCTCTCCTCTGCGTGATTAGTCTGAACGTCGTCCTTCTCATTCCCACGACATCACACCTTCACCAAAACATCGTCACTTACTTAATTCCTACAACCTAATCAGCATTCCACCGGATCCTATTTGTCGCCAACTTCCCACTCGCCTATCCTGGAGTAAATAATAACCCTCTGGACTCGGTCCTTCACTCAAACCATCTCTATTAGTCTGATACTGGGCATTGCTCAGCTGTCAATTCTAACCTCGCCGATATGGCTGAGTCCAACGCCGGCGCTCCGGCGCTACACACCAACATAGAATCGGGGAAGTTTGACGAGAAGGAAGCTCACCGTATCGAGGATCCCGCTCCCGCTAAGACCACTAAGGGCGAGGAGGAAGAGGAAGACGAGGACATCGATGCGCTTATCGAAGATCTTGAGTCCCAGGACGGCAATGCTTTCGATGAGGAGGAAGAGGGTGACGGACAGCCTGGTGGCACCGGTCGCGTTGTTCCCGAGGAGATGCTCCAGACTGATACTCGTGTCGGTCTAACAGAGGGTGAGTTGTAACCTGGTGATACAATTGAGAGATGTCGCAATCGTCGAGACTAACTGCTGTGTAGCGGAGGTCACCAACCGTCGCCGAAAGTATGGTCTCAACCAGATGAAGGAGGAGAAGGAAAACCTTATCCTCAAGTTCTTCGTATGCACCCTCTTTGTTCACTTGTTATTGAGCGCTCAACTGACATGTTATAGGGTTTCTTTATCGGTCCTATCCAGTTCGTTATGGAGGCTGCCGCCGTCCTTGCTGCCGGTTTGGAAGACTGGGTCGACTTCGGTGTTATTTGCGCTCTGCTACTGCTCAACGCCTGTGTTGGTTTCATCCAGGAATTCCAGGCTGGTTCAATCGTCGACGAATTGAAGAAGACTCTCGCTCTGAAGGCCGTTGTTCTCCGTGACGGTACTCTTAAGGAGGTTGAGGCTCCTCAAGTTGTTCCTGGTGATATTCTTCAGGTCGAAGAGGTGAGCGAATTTTTTACCATGCGATCAATTGATCAATTATCCCGCAAATTACTAACTGCCTCTCCCACAGGGTACCATCATTCCCGCTGACGGTAGAATTGTCACCGACGATGCTTTCCTCCAAGTCGACCAGTCCGCAATCACCGGTGAATCCCTCGCTGTCGATAAGCACAAGGGTGACCAATGTTTCGCTTCTTCCGCTGTCAAGCGTGGTGAGGCATTCATGGTTGTCACCGCCACTGGTGATAACACTTTCGTCGGTCGTGCAGCTGCTCTTGTCAACCAGGCTTCCGCCGGTACTGGTCACTTCACTGAAGTCCTCAACGGTATTGGAACTGTTCTGCTGATCCTCGTCGTTTTCACTCTTCTGATTGTCTGGGTTTCGTCGTTCTACCGATCCAACCCCATCGTCGACATTCTTCGATTCACCCTTGCCATCACCATCGTTGGTGTTCCCGTCGGTCTTCCTGCCGTCGTCACTACCACCATGGCTGTCGGTGCTGCTTACCTTGCGAAGAAGAAGGCCATTGTTCAGAAGCTTTCTGCTATCGAGTCTCTTGCTGGTGTCGAAATTCTCTGCTCTGACAAGACTGGTACCCTGACCAAGAACAAGCTGTCTCTCTCTGAGCCGTTCACCGTCGCCGGTGTCGACCCTGAAGACCTCATGCTTACTGCCTGTCTCGCTGCCAGCCGCAAGAAGAAGGGTATGGACGCTATCGACAAGGCTTTCCTCAAGTCTCTTAAGTACTACCCCCGTGCCAAGAGCGTCCTCTCCAAGTACACTGTCAAGGAGTTCTTCCCCTTCGACCCTGTCTCCAAGAAGGTTACCGCTGTTGTCGAGTCGCCTCAAGGTGAGCGCATTACCTGTGTCAAGGGTGCCCCTCTGTTCGTCCTGAAGACCGTTGAGGAGGACCACCCCATCCCTGAGGAGATCGACCAGGCCTACAAGAACAAGGTTGCTGAATTCGCTACTCGTGGTTTCCGTTCTCTTGGTGTCGCTCGCAAGCGTGGTGAGGGTGCCTGGGAGATTCTCGGTATTATGCCCTGCTCTGACCCTCCTCGTCACGACACTGCCCGCACTATTAACGAAGCCAAGCGCCTCGGTCTGTCCATCAAGATGCTTACTGGTGACGCTGTCGGTATCGCTCGTGAGACTTCTCGTCAGCTCGGTCTCGGTACCAACGTTTACAATGCTGAACGTCTTGGTCTCGGTGGCGGCGGTGACATGCCCGGCTCTGAGGTCTACGATTTCGTTGAGGCTGCTGATGGTTTCGCTGAGGTTTTCCCCCAACACAAGTACAATGTCGTCGAGATTCTTCAGCAGCGTGGTTACCTTGTTGCCATGACTGGTGATGGTGTCAACGATGCTCCCTCTCTAAAGAAGGCCGATACCGGTATTGCTGTCGAGGGTGCCTCCGACGCTGCCCGATCTGCTGCTGATATCGTCTTCCTTGCCCCTGGTCTCGGTGCTATCATCGATGCTCTCAAGACATCTCGACAGATTTTCCACCGCATGTACGCTTATGTCGTTTACCGTATTGCGTTGTCTCTACATCTTGAAATCTACCTCGGTCTCTGGATTGCAATCTTGAACCGATCGCTTAACATTGAGCTGGTCGTCTTCATTGCCATCTTCGCCGATGTTGCCACTCTTGCCATCGCCTACGACAACGCTCCCTACTCGATGAGCCCCGTCAAGTGGAACCTGCCTAAGCTCTGGGGTATGTCCGTTCTGCTCGGTGTTGTCCTTGCTATTGGCACCTGGATCACCGTCACCACCATGTACGCTCAGGGCGAGAACGGTGGTATTGTCCAGAACAACGGTAACATGGACGAGGTTCTCTTCCTTGAGATCTCCCTTACTGAGAACTGGCTGATCTTCATCACCCGTGCCAACGGTCCTTTCTGGTCCTCCATCCCCTCGTGGCAGTTGACCGGTGCCATCCTGCTCGTCGATATCCTCGCTACCTGCTTCACCATCTGGGGTTTCTTCGAGCACGGTGCTCTGACCCACATTGTCGCCGTCGTCCGTATCTGGATCTTCTCGTTCGGCGTCTTCTGCATCATGGGTGGTGTCTACTACATCCTCCAGGACAGCGTTGGATTCGACAACCTCATGCACGGCAAGTCCCCCAAGGGCAGCCAAAAGCAGAGATCGCTCGAAGATTTCGGTAAGTTATTGTTAATGCCAGATATGCTGTGTCCTGAGACATCCCTAGCTAACATGTTTCACAGTTGTCTCCCTCCAACGTGTCTCCACCCAACACGAGAAATCTCAATAGATCATCCCAGGATGAAAGAGACTGGCCATCGTTCCGACGGTAGTCGACAACTGGGCGTACTTCTAATCGGTGTTCACATACTATTGCCCTTCGGTCTATAGATATACTCCGGACAGGCTTGGTTGTTCACTTCATTTCCTTCTTGTAAACTGAAATACCACGGCGTATAGGCCTCGGTTATGTCATACCCAGTCTCTTAGAGCTTAATAAGAATGAAAAAAATACCCAATAACTGATACGTCCTTTTAATGTGAACTTGCGTCGTGTACTTGCATTGCTTGCAGAGCTGAGTCTTGATAGACATCAATACATTTGACGTTCCTTTTTTTTTAAACATAAACGTGTCAAGTGTGTGTTTAATGCTAATGCGTGGGCGCGTACTGTCTTCGTCACGTGACTACCGTAGTTCTGTAATTCTGGAATTCTGGGCATGAAAATGCCATTCATCGATCATAATGTTCTCATAACCGTCCTAGTGTGTATAATAATTGATGTTGCTATGCAAGCTTTTAAGGTTTACTAGTTTCGTCAGGTTTAGCTTGACTTCCTAAATTAGACACCGCCTTAAAATCGCCAATGGTTGTTATTTTGTTGACGCCGTCCATGATACACGTCTTCTCGAATCTATCCCACCTTTGATAGCAACCAACCACTACAACTCCATCTGACCCACGCACTTTTGCGCCGCCATGTAAACCAGGTTCGCCGATAAAATGGCGCCGCAAGAGATTCGCGGGTATTATTTTGGTGAGCTCTATCAATAAAATGTTATTCATTTCTGTCAGCTATTCCAGCGTGCTAATATTTCCTTTCCCGTAGATGCCGAGAAGCGCCGTTTCTTCAAGGTAGAGCACAGTCAGACGGCGCCTAGCAACGCAGCTTGGTCTTCGGACAAGGTTAAGAAGCGCAAGATCGAAGATGAGGCTGCCGCTGCACAGCTCCGGCGGGTGACTTTGAATAAGAGCCGGATCMCCCGCTCGAGAGCCTTGAACGAGCCGCTTATGGGCGGCTTCCTTGCTCGTGAATATGGTCAGCACATTCGCGACCTTCGCGATCTTCGCGCTGCAAGTTTTGCGCAAGGCCTTGTTTGGAAGGGCAAACGTCTGCTTCACCACATATTTCCCTCAGCCGTCAATATCAAACATATGGCTATTATCAGCAAGCATCCCGAGCAGACCTTCTGCACGGCCTACACGAGTGAGTTTGTCACGAGAATCACCACGGGAAACCTCAGCTAATCGGAGATTACGTCCGAAGGTGGTGACAGTAATATGATCTTGTCAGCCTCCCTCCCCAGAGATGACAAGACCGGACAGTACGTAACAGGCCATACCGAGGTAGAAAGATTGTGTCATTATGCTAACCGGGACTATTACAATAGTGTTGACCAACGCCTTCTCTTCGAATCAAGTTGCAACACCGGGCTAGGATGCTTATGTCCCCGGCCGGAGCACAATGTGGCCCTGATTACGGATATCAAATACAGTCAGAAAGCAGGTCTCGTTCTCATTGCTTCTGAAGACTCAGGTACCCCCGGGCGTGCCCTTCATACGCTCGCTCCTAAGCGATTCCCCCATTTAGCAATACGTGAGTAAAGTAACCCATTTCCTCCATTCCACCCCCTCCTGGTTCTTCTCTCATGTCCTACACTTTACCTCACCCTTTTTTTTCTTGGATATGTTTTGTTTATGGACAAGAGTGAATAGTAAGTAGTTGCTAATGTGGCTGTTGATTAGGTCCCGTAGAAGATGCACCCCGAGGTTACAGTGACGCTGACCGTCGCAAGTACACAAGCAATACCATATGTGCAGCCCCATCAACCAGCAACCTTATATGCTTGGTCGGTACCAATATTGGCGTCGCACGATTCGATGAAAATTGCCAAATGAGGTTGTATAGCCCCTTGAGCTGGCGCCGCAAGCCATTCGTCCCGGACTCGTTTCGCGATGTCTTTTCTATCGACTTCCACATCAGTAACCCCAACATTATGTTCTTTGGGGGTCGCCCTGGCAAACTCTTAATCGGCGATATACGCCAGGAAGTTGGTAGATGGGATAACATGCATCTGAATAACTCTATCGCACATGTCAAGTCGGTCAGCGAGCATCAGGTGCTAGTAGCCGGTCTACGCAACAAGTTGTCCATCTTTGACCTGAGATACTGCGACCTATCCCAAGTGAGAGACAAGGACAACCCTAAGATCGAACGAAGAACAACACCAGTCGTCACGATGCCGGACTACAAGAACGCTGCTCGCTTCGATGTCGGCCTAGACTACGACCCGGTTTCAGGCGTGATTGCAGCTGCTCATGACGACTCTAAGGTTGCGCTGTACTCTGTGCGAAGCGGTCGTCGTCTGCCTTCGCGATACATCGACAGGATCTCCTCGCAATTTGGCCCCATCCACCGCTTACAGTTTGAGACATTCGACGGCGATAACACGGCAAGCTTATTTACCGGCGAGAAAAGTGATGTCTGTGTCTACTCTTTCGGTGTGGATCATCCTGATGACGAGGCTTGATATTCCTTTATAAATTCGTTCTCTTGAGGCTCGTTTTGATATCACACATTCCTCTCTATTTTTGTTGCAGAGCCAAACTATTATAGGCCGATGATGCATAAACCACCTAAGGACGGTGTACTTGAGGACACAGGAGTGCAGAAGCTTTGCAAATTCATGTGTACAAATCTGATTTTCGCTTAGGGAGCAAGTTTTCACAGACGATGAATGATGGCATTTGGCATGGTCTGCATGAATGAAAGGGAATGAATTGCGTTTTCGTTTGCATTATAGGGGGGGACGTGGAATTTGGCATATGATTTGCCCAGCTGGATGACAAACAAACAAACAAACAAATGGATTGCATTTGCGTCGAGAAGGGAAATGGCTTGCATGGCATTGGCGTTTGCTACTAGGTATATAGGAGTGATACCCCCGTCCTATAAGGACTACCTGCATTGAAATTCGTTTGCTCGATGATGATCATCTCGACGTGCTTTGTGCCTACACTTCTTCTGAACCCCTCCCCCCTTTTCTCTTTTCCTAGTCCTCGTTAACAAAGTTCCTAAGTGTAGTTAACAGCTATCCATACCCTGGTTCGTATCGAGGTTTAGGTCGTTTAGGTCACTTAGGTCTACGTTCGTAATGTACACCACTCAAAGCCTTTCTCGTTCATTGCCCCGTTTTCTTAACATAAATTAGCTTCCGTCATGGAGCATATAGTTATATCAACCGTTCCATTATGTGGTCATCGCAGCTAATATTATCATCGTCTAGACACTAAATATGCTAAATCGCGAGGTACAGATCTTCGTCATGTACGACCCCCAATGGTGGCTATGTTCGTTGAAGTAACCTCAGCAATCTTTTCTCTTGGACCCTTCGCCAGTCACATGTCGAACCATTTATTCAGTGCTGCGTTCCTTTGTTTTCCATTCTTTCCTTATCTCGCAACGGCTTGCTGTTCATGAGTCCCTTACATCCCCACTCTCAGGCAGTTTCAGTAGCGTATTCCMCCTCCTTTTATTCTCCAGCAAACAATATCAATCCGAGTATCTACACGGGGCCCTAACCACTAACCACCAGTAAAGCGCCCATCCACCACGTCCCCCTCCCTCGCGGCATCCCTACCCATTTTCAAGTTATACGTACCCCTTAACCTGGGGAACGCCTTATCAAACGCCTCCCCTAGAGTCCAATTCTCAAATCTCCTCAGATGCCTCTCGAAGACCGGATTAATCAACACCTCGGTCCCATCAGGGCTCTGGAGCAGGGTATCCGTAGCCTCGTACGGCCAGTTCAGCGAGATGGTCGTCGTGAACGGGATGAAGAAATTGTCGAATAGGAACTCGACCGGATTATACTCCGTCGCTAGCTTCTCTCTCATGCGCGGGAACGGGAGGTGGTCGATCCACGCTGGGTGTAGAGTTGATATCTGTGCGGGTGTGGGCAACGCCCAAAGGGGTAACAAGTCATAGTTCTCCCGCGTGGGTGAGACTTGCCACCGCATCACGAGAAACATGTAGTACAACACGGCGACCCGCTCCGGAAGCCCACTTATCCCCGGAAAAGCTGCCAGTATGTCCGTGAAGACCTTAGAGAGCGGATGTGAGAATACACTGTTTGCTGGGTTGAGCAGTGATGAGACCGAGGGATATCTCGGCCCAACCMCCTCCCGTGGAGGGACGCCTTCCGCTGCTCTTTGACGTCTCTCCTGGAGGAAGTCAAGGAGAAGGCTATCAAGAGGACAGGTCGGCGGACCATTCTTGATTGGGGCGGAGTTGCCAACCCAAGGAGCTGGAGCTTCAGGGGGTTGCATTGTAGCCTGTGGTGAGTACTCGATGCGATGCTGCTGCTGATGTTGGTGTTGATGCTGCGAAACACCATTTACAACCATCTGGCCACGAAGGGATGGGTCTGAGGCATTCCAATCATGCTTCATAGGAAGATGCTGATATTCAGGCGTGTCCTGTGGGCCATTGACACCCGTCTGCATCCTATTCACACGCTGTGAGGGATCAAGGAGGAAATCGAGTTTCAGCTGCTCGCCAGCGCCCAGGTCTAAGTTGTGGAGTAGATCGTGGCGTTGCTGGTTCAGCATTTTTACCTGGGTGAAGTTTGGACTCGACTGAGTCTGTGGTTGTGCCTGTGCCTGCCATGGCGACTCCGCTGAGCAAGCAGGAGAGGCGGCGCTCGCTGGCGTTGAAGCATTGTAAGTAGTAGGAGCAGACGGCGAACGCTGTGTAGCCTGTAAGGATGTGGAATTCAGGAAGGGTGATGCCGTATAGGCTCCTTCGACTAAGACGAGTTTAGTCAGTATGTTTGCATTTCTCCATCTCGCGGCAAATGCGGAATTACGAGTTCCAGCCCAGTGGAACTGCCGTGGCGTATGGTGCTTGATCTAACCCGTGGACTGACCTTGTTGTTGATTGGACAATACAGGCTGTATTAAGGATATAATAGATGCGAGTCGGGCCTTAATTTCGGCATTTTCAGCCTCAACAGCCTCTTTGGCGCGTATGACGGCCTGTAGCTCCTGATACGGCTGCTGAGAGGTCAATTCGCGTATCCTCCTTTCGAGATTCTCGATTTGGTTTTTGGTGCGTTCGCGGATGGCCCGTTGTGCCTCCCGGTCTACAGGGAGGTGGTAACATGATCAGTAAGGGATGTACTATGTGTGAGCTCGGTGTTATACTAGGCGGAATATAGCCCCGGAGGGAAATGGGTAGGGAGAAACATAGGTAGGGCTGTAGCCAATTCAATGTGCCTTACGGGGCTAACTATCGAGTACGAGACGAGTGATGGATTCAAGAATTAGGGCTTATGGCGTGGGAACTGGAGCTATACCATTGGCTCTTTTCTTAGCAAGCTGCTCAGGCGTCAGGTTTGCTACACCCCTAGAGCTGGGACCTATCCGACGCTTCTTGGTCCTCTGGTCCTCAAGGTGTCCCGATACAGATACAGGGTCATGGGCCGGCTGGGACGAGCCGTTCCCGGAATCCGAAGACTGGCCATCATGGGAGGGACCATGCCTATGGGTACTGCCAGCGACCGACTCCTTGTTCTCGGAAGGATTGCCGTTGCCGTCGGCACCAACAGCACCAGTACACGTAGGCCCCGTAGTGGAGGCAGCGGAGATAGGATGGGGGTCGGGAATAGTGGTCGAGGCCGAGGCAGAGACAGAGGCAGAGGCAGGGGTGGAGAAGGAGAAAGCCGAGCCGGCGGACGGGTGCATGTCACAGTACGTAGCAGCAGCAGCAATATCGGCCGCGTATGTGGTGTATCATAGCAAATTGGGTACAAATGCCGTACATACGGAGAAAAACGACAGTGGGTGTGGGCTGTGGGATGTGGGCTGCTACACTGGTGTCAGCCTGGTGCGTCAATTTACTGGTCGATTGCGAGAAATGTCCACGTCTGACCGCCCGACCGCTCAGCAAGCTCCACCCGAAAAGTATCATGATCGCCCGACATGATTCATTCCCACCAAGTGGGCCGCTAGCAGCCTAGCTGATACTCGAGTCAGGGAAATCAGCCGAGGCAGAAGCCACTTTATCGACCGTACGCCGTCTCGGATCGTCTTTTGATTGGCCAATTGCCTTATTGAGCTCCAGCAAAAGCTACCCTAACAAAGCTATCTACAGAAGCAAAGCGCAAAGCTACCAAGTATAGCTTCCCCCTATTTTTTTTCTGTCTTTCCATTTACCATCACGTCGGGTTTGAGCAAMCCTGCCAGTCACCCTGTCACCGTAGCTTCAACGTCACGTCACTTATCAGTAGCAAATAAGACGCAGCCAATTTCACAATGTCCTAGAATAAGCTCCCGCTCCGTCATGCCATGCCCCTTATCATTGCACTATCCTAACGTACCTGAGCTACCTAGTTAGTACGCGGCTCCTAAGCTAGCAGGGTAAGCCGCCTCTCCTTAGACAACGTGCTAAGAACTGCTTTCTCTAGACGAAACCTGTTTATTCCCCTTTCATTAAGCACTAGTAGTACACCCTCATGAAGTAATCTCGCTAGTCCGCAGAAGCTCTAGCCAGAGCTTCGTGCAGGTGCGGCGGAAATCGGTATCTCAGCTGGCTCGTGTATGTCGTAAGGTCCATGCTGATTTGCTTGAGGTTATCACACATCATCTTACGCGTGCCTTCGTTGCCGCTGAACTGGCTGCTCATGAGTCGCTCCCTCTGCCGAATGCAACAAGTAATGGTCCACATCAGCAAGTTTGGCACGTTGATGGCAACCGTCTGGGACAGGCCCGAGAACGTGGCGGCGTAGTGTCGGATCCTCGTGGGATCACCGCTGCCATCCAGGGGTAGGATCTCAAGTGAACGTATTTTCTAAATGACTCATTAGCATTATCATTTATCATGTCTGGGGGAATAAGCAATACTCACATCTAGAGCTTCCGGCCATTGGCTACCCTCGACCAAGTTCTTGATCTCACTCATCTGTAAGAGAATGTGGCAAGCAATCCGGTTCTGATCCTGTATCTTCGTGTAGAACATGGCGTCCTTCTCGTACATCGACATCATCGTCGTGGCGAGCTGGATAGGATCATCGATGGATGCCAAGCTCAAGCTGCTGCCAGGTTGTGCCTCGGGGTCCTTGCCGTCCGAGCGCGGTTTCACTGGCATCAGACGCATGGGATCCTCGCCGATTTCCAGTGAGATGGCCTCGCTTAGGGCGCGGCTCACTATAGTCACCACATTATCGTAGTCTCCAGCTAGATGATACAAGAGCACCGCATCCGTGGTGCGGCCGTTGTCGTCGGCGAACCGTGCAGCCTGTAACGTGACAGTCTTGACAAAGTCATCTTCCTCCCGAAGGCCGATGAGCGAGGCGCGTTCCTCGATCAGACCAGTGATACGGCGCCCATCTGGTCTGATATCACCAATGAGCTTACTAAACTCTCTGGTCTCGAGGACGAGCTCCCGCAGAGCAGAGTGACAAAGCTCTTCTTGCTGGCGTCCTATCTCACCGCCCAGGTCCGCATTGAGATATATGAGGGTCAGGTAGTCGACAGCCGATGCAACGTCGGCAGCGCGGAAATCGCGCGTATAGTAGCCCACCATACGACCGAAGCTTAACTGCGGTTTTTGACGAATATTAAAAGACAGAAGAGAGTCCGTCGCACCCCAGGAGGCGTCAGCAGGGCGTATAAGGCCGTAATAGTCGAGGGCAATCGCGAAGTGGATAGCATCGACGTAAGAGAAAATATATAGGTATGCGATAGCTTGCTCGAACAGGCCCGAGAGGATCTGCAGGAAGAAGAACATGCCAAAGGTACCACTATTGTCGTCGCTAGGAGATTTCGGGAAGTGCTTGCCGCCAATTTCGCGGATGGTTTGTTGTAGGTCGTGTAATCCATACGACTCGGCAGCTACCTCAGTTGCCTTATCGTTTTCGCGAGCGAGGTTGAATTGAAGCCAGACCCAATCCTCTATTTCTGTGTTCAGGCCATCAAAACTACGATTGTTCACGTCGCAGCGTCCCACAATCTTGTAGCAGGCCATACGGAACGGGTCGATGGAGTTCTCTGGCGCGTTGCGAGCCCGTTGGTTGTACTCGTTATTACAACGCTCCTGAAGTTGACGTCTCAAGCGCCTATCAGGGCTGCTAACGTACTCGAGGAGGTACGATGCGAAAGTACGGTCAATACTTCGGAAGACAGTCGACTGAGTCTTGACGTAGTCAGCTGCTTCAGCAATCTTTCCAGACCGCAGCAGGTAGAATACGATGGCCCAGACAAACTCTCCGTCAACTTGTTGGAGCTCAATGTTGTCGGGTACGAGATTCTTCCTAGAGTGCCGTAAACGGACGTAGGCCTTGATTTTGCTGATCACATCCGGACGACCTCCCAAGTTGGCTTCCCGTGGGTGTTTGGCGATATGGCTTTCGACCTCCTGGAAGAACTTGTTTTCCAAGAATGAATTCGCCCCGTTTAGAATTCTCCTCCGCATTTCCACCGAGCCGGGGGACCTTTCATACTCGTCGAGGTATTTCTCTTTATATTGGCGCTCTCTTGCCGTAGCATCGCCCGCAAAAGTTTCCGCCTCTGGGTTCTCACCGACGATGGCCATGGCAGCGTTGTAGGCGTCAACCAGCTGCTGAGCGTGTCTATCGCCTGAGCTGCCTGCCACCTGCGCAAGTTCATGTAGAATGGGGTATGGTTGGTTTTCGATCCGGGCATGGTTGAGCTGTCGGATGCGCTCTGCAAGTCTACCCTGCTTCTCTCGAAGGAATCGATCGTCGATACCAGTGGCGCCATTCAGCGCGCCCGGGGTTCCTGTCGCCTCCTGAACGTCCGTGAACTCAGACTGGTGAGTACCAATCTTGCTAGGGGTACCAATGACCGATCTGTGGATTTTGGATCGCCCGAAAGTGCTGGACTTGTCGCCGGGCCCGGTAGATCGAGAGGTCTTACCTGCTCGTCGTGATCGACCGAAGCCCCCATGCGTGTCTCTGCCGGATAAGTATGGGGGCCATTGTTGAGTAGACGGGTCCCCTCCAATCTTGATGCCAAAGTGCTCGTAAATACGTTTCCTTTGCTCCTCCCATTCCATGTTGACATTGTCCTCGAGGAAATTATCGAAATCCCTAGCCGATCTTTCCAGGCCATCAGCAATCATGCTCAAGGTGGTCTTCTTCTGGATATTCGAGAGGTAGGCATCGATGTCGATATCTGTGGCGGTAGTAGGGGCAGGGGTAGGCCGCTCAACACGGCCTCCGATTCGAACATCGAAGTCATTTAGGTCTCTGACCGCTGATGCTGGTTCGACACCGGATGCCGCTAGGATGAATCGAGCCTTGTCGGTGGCTACGGGGTCGGCTCGTGGGCCTAGTTTTCGGAGACGCTGGCGAAGATCTCCTAAGCCGAGCTGGAGACTAGGAAGATCCTCGAGCGGGGACTGTTCGCCGGCTTGCTTCTTGCTCTTCGAGAGTAGACTGTCGAAGTATCCCGTAGTGTTTCCCTGCGGCAACGCGCTGGCATTGTTGAGCAGGCTCCCTCCAAGGAAAGACGAGGCTGCTTGTTGATTATTCGTCGATAGCCCTAGACCAAGGCCGCCGGCCTGCGGCTGGGTCTGTGCCATGGATGCACCAAACAAGCCCGTTTGCGGCTGCTGTTGCGGCTGCTGTTGCTGCTGCTGAGCGTTGGTAGATTGGAAACCGCCGAACAATCCTTTGTTCTGAGGTTGCTGAGTATTCGTAGCTGCAGCACCGGAGAGGCTCGAAAATGGTTGTGTCGAAGCACCAAATAGGCCACCGGGTTGTGGCTGTTGGGGGGKGGTGGTTTGGTTAGCTGATTGGCCAAACAAGCCGCCACCGGTCTGCGGCTGCTGCTGCTGTGCACCTGCAGGACGCCCAAATAGCGAAGAAAGAGCAGGAGCCTGAGCAGGTTGAGTAGGAGCTCCAGGGTTGGCCGCAGGAGTAGCGTTCCCAAATAAACTACTGCCAGTAGCAGCAGGCTGCCCCGCGGGKCTTCCAAACAGCGACATCTCGAGAAGAAATGATAGGTCGGTTCCGTCTCTTTCTGCAAATGGTACAGGTTGCTGCAATGGGCAGCAAAGGTAACAACCCAATAAATGGGTGCGATGGGTTTGGTACGAATATTATTTCAGAAGCTGCGAATTTCCGGGCAAGGCTGAAAAAAACAATCAACAAGGCAAGGGCGTTGCACGTAGCTTGCGCACGGGCCAGTGCACGTCGTCAACGCTAGGTACCCGCCCACTTTATTAAGCTTTCACGGTACATAAGCTCTGCTCTGCCAGGTAACGGACCATTGGAACGATGTAGCTGGGGACCCATCCAAACGTCAAAGCCAAGTACCGTCCAACCATGATATAGGTGTCAGGTACACACAAGATTCACTCGACCACGTAACCTTGGAACGGCGTAACAAGGCGTCAATATCATTGTCTCCAGAATTCCAAGACCGTTCTTTGACAACAACAGAATTAGTAGCAACAATTCTACGCCTTTCAATTGGCTGATGGTCCATGGCTCATACCAGTTTCAACATACGCAAGCAAGGGCGGCAGACAAAGCCGGCATGATGTCGCAAAGAAGCGCAGTCTATATCGTTATTACACTAATCATGTATGCCATAAGATACATGTATTGCTCTCTCTATGTAGGTACTCTACCAATCCACGCCTGCCTAAAACCCATCCAGACAACCATTAAGGCACCGGTGCATCCATCCAGCAACTCATACCCGATCGCGCCATTTTTTCATTCATACACCCATACTTTTCATTTTCCGTTCGTCTGGACCCAGGAACTAGTAGCAGCGTCGACCTTTTGGCGGTATTCCCGCTGGGTTCGGCACTGCTCCAGGAAGACCTCGTACTTGGCGTCGAGGAGCTTCTTCTCGTTGGCGTTGGTGCCGGGCTTGACAAGTCGACCCGGCTTGCTCATTCGGTCCATGATGGTCCACAGGTTCTCTGTCTTGCCCTCGGCATCCGCACTCGCAGCCTTGGCACCAAGCATAGCTGCGCCGTGCACCACGGCAGCGTGGACGTATCGGGGGATCAGCACCGGCATGTCGCAGACCGTCGCGATAAGATCCATAAGCATATCGTTCTGGCATTGGCTGCCGGACATGAAGATGGTCTGGATGTTGTGACCAGCCTTGTTCATGGCTTCGATGATTTGTCGCGTCTGTAAGGCGATGAACTCCATTGTGGCATAGTAGTACAGTGCAAGGCCATCTACGCTAGAGTCCGGGCTGAGACCGATGACTGCACCCTTCATGTTGGGGTCCGCAATGGGGGACCGGTTTCCCCATAAGTCGCCGTAAAAGAAGAAGTGTCGTCCAAGGTAGGAGACAGTGGGGGCATTTTTACTCTCAGCCATCTCCCTAAGATGTCCGTTCATGTAGTCATAGATGTTCATATGCATAGCTTCCGCAAGGGGTAGCACTTCTTTGTGCGCCGGGTGTGTTTCTAAAACGTGTCTCAGGAGCTCACCGGTAGCCGACTGACCACCCTCGGCCAACCAGTAGTTGGGCAGAAGTACGTCACGATACGGCCCCCACACTCCATTTACGAAAACGGGCTTCTCGGACATGGCAAGATGGCAGGTTGAAGTACCAGCTACGGCAGCAAGCCGAGTAGACGCCTGGGCAAGGTCGTTCGCTGGCGCGCTCTCATCAGCGTGACCATACTCGGTATCTACCTTCGCTCCTACAGTGCCGACCCAGCCAGCATAAGCATCAATGACACCACTGCCTACTGCAATGCCTGCCTGCAGGCCTAGCTGCTTACTAGCATTGTCGGACAGGTGACCGACAAGCTCTCCTGCACTAAAGTATTTACCATTCTGGAAAGAAAGCAAGTTAGCGAAGCTGCTCAAGCCAAATTGCAAAGTAGAGGAGAGAAAGAAAAAACCTACAATTCCGTTTACACCACCCATGCGCTTGAAGTTGTCCTTCGTAAGGTCGCCCAGGCCAATCTCGTTAAAGAAATCTTCCTGCCAGCCCTTCTCACTTCCATCTACACCAATTGGAACGTAGCCCTGTTTACAGACCGTGCTGCAGAAGCTTCGGTTCTCATTGCCAGTGGCCAAGTGCGTCAGGGCATCCGTCAAGTCGTAGAATTTGCAGCGGTCGAATAGCTCCTTGGGCATGTTGTTCTTCAGCCATAGCACCTTAGGAATCTCCATCTCAATGCTCATCTTGCCGCCAACATAGCGTAATAGGTTGTGGCCCGTAGCGTTGATCAAATCGGTCTCTTCGACGGGGCGGTGGTCCAGCCATAGGATAACGTTACGGTCGTTACCATCGTTCTCGAAATCCGGGCCGGTGACCGTGACGGGCAGGTCGTCGTCCTGGGAAAAGACCGCTAGCGAACAAGTGGCATCGAAACCTATGCCCTTGATGGAGGTGACATCGACGCCGGATTGGTGGACAACGCGCTGTACACAATGGCAAATACAATGCCAGATATCCGTGGTGGATTGTTCCTAATTGCTTTGTTAGCTTTCACGTCCCAATGGCTCAAGACATAGCTAGGAGGGAGCTTGAAAAAAGACGCACATAATAGCCTGTCTGGGGCTGCCATAGCTTGATAGCTTCGGAAGCAAGGGCCTTAATATCTCCCGAGGAGTCTATTAGACAGGCACGGGCAGAGCCGGTACCTACGTCAATACCAATGTAGTGATCCTGCATAGTAACAGTGTTAATTCGGTAGGTTCAAGATTGGACTTCATAGGAGCATAGATCCATAAGGTAGGGGGGTGCGTACGTGGTCCTCAAAATGGATTACATTCCGGGTGCTAAATAGAAGGTGCCTTGTTAGAGACCGCGCTTTAACTCTCAGTAATACAGACGATTAAGACCGTTACTAACTCCATCGTGGGGGAAAATAATGCCCTCGAGTTGGCTGCCGAGAGGCGTTAAACGAGTGAATAGAGTTATTAATCACACAACGAAACCTTGTTCCGTCCAATTGTATGTGCCAGTCAGGTCGTACACAGACTACCTGGAATGCCTCGACGTGAGGGTTTTCCCTGTCACTGCCGGTTGCGTGGAAGGATCTCGTGTGTCAGCTTGAGGGGGAACAGGTTCGGACTTGAATCAATTCACGCAGGACGAGGCAGGAAAAGCAAAGCCGGGGGAGGACGGAGTAGAAAAAAGTGCAGAAAGGATAAAAAAACGCTCTTGTCAACCCTCGTGAGTTTTCCCAGAAGCTCCCCCCTTGCTAACCCCCCTACCCCCCCTTCACCCCTCTACCTCCAAGTATCGAAACTTTTAGAGGGGCCAGGAATAGCCTGGGCAAGCCTGGACCTAGGGCGAGGTTACTGCATCGCAGGTGCTAATCCTACCCTCTTGCAGGGTACACCGCAGTACTGTAGTGTCGTCACAAGGTGGGGAAAGTGGAGAGGAAGCGTGCTAAAGTCAGCAATACCCCGCCAATCTTGCCCCAATTCAGTGAGCTTCACCCTCCGCGCGGGTTGAAGTCCACTAGCTCCAAGTACCTGGCTGTACCGCTGGGATATCTTCCAACCTCCAAACTTCGACAGCTGATAGGCATCGTGACTTTTGTTTCTTTTTGTTGGGTGACAAACCACTCCACAAAAGTTCGGGTGAGCCGACGATAACGTGCAAGGCAAAATTTTTTAAATTTTTAGCATTTATTGGAGACCGACTTTGTCACTTTGATAGATCCTACTAAGCGAAACCCACAAAACAGCTGTACAGCAGGGTTGACGGAATGCTTGGGATGTGATGTACATATCATGGATGTCCACCGCCAACTTCGCTCCGGGTACTTTGCAGCATGTCCGGTCTTAGGAGGATTGTCACGATGATCTTTGGTGTGGCAAGCCACCATGCCCCTAGTCCTCGTTTATAATCTGACTGTTTGGTTCGTCCAAACTCCCTCCGCACGAACGCCGATCAGCCAACATATTCGACGTAAAAGCCGCACGCCAAAATCAGGATAATGGCTGTTCCGTGCGAGTTAATAGTAATAGTAATAGAATTGAATTCGGAAAGTAAAACGGACTGACTGGGTATATCTACGCGAACTCCCATTTCCGAGCTATAAAGCATTAAAACATTTTTTTCTCAGCTAGCCCTAAGCCATTCCCACCCATCCGATGCCCTGAACACCTAGATAGTCGTGTAACCATCGTGAAAGTCGTCGATTGTGTCATTACGATTCGTGGAATTAGTGCGTACATGCATTTTGCGTCTCGTATCGTCATCCCTGTGGTAAACCTGCAAAACATTCCCCCTTGAAAACTCCTGCCAATCGGCCTCTCATTATTCTGCATCTTCCGGTTGATCTTCTACAAGTATTACAACGGTCAAGGTTGCCGCGTAAGCTTCGCGGATGGCGCACGCCATGCTGTGTTGCATTAGCCGTCAATCATTCGAATACTTAATCATCGCAGTGCGACAGAAACAACTCACCAGGTCTTACCGATGTCTGCCACGATTGCGCTTAGTCCCCAGTGGGAACACCACGCTCGCGCCAAGACTTCGTTGTCGCTAATGCCAAACGCCTCGATTACTAGGACTCGCTCCTTGTCGTCCCCTTCCGCGATGGGCTGCGCCGGCTTGCTACCGCCAACTGGCGTTGAACCGGGGCTCCTTTCCCTGCCACTAGGCTTACCCCAGTCAATAATATTGACCACGTCGTCAACCTTGCGGGTAGTATAAACATAGTCGAAGAATAGAGGGTGCGGTCCGTCGGAGCACGGCCAAGCATTGATAAACGAGACATCATACGTAAGGTGAAGCGGCCACGATACGGCATCGATAGCGAATTGTATTGACGCGTCGAACCATTTAGGGCCGGACGATGATTGCTGCTTATCAGGAAGGGCCTTAAAATTGAGTTGCTCAATTCGTATCGTATCGATGATATCGTCTGTGTCTGGCACGAGCAGTTCATAATCCTTGACGGGATAAACTTTAGACGGTGGTCCCAAGGGGTCTGATCTTTCGCTCATTGAAGTCACGTCCTCCGGGGTTAGGCTGCGCTGTCGCGGCTTCCTTGATCGGATCCGCGCAATCTGGGAGCGCCTTAGGTCTACTGTAGGCCGAGCTGGACCAACCCATCCAGCAACCTCGTGACAGGTGGGCGCAAGCACTTTACCTACAATAGAAGTTGACGTCCAGTAGGTATAGCTATGCCGGTATTGGAACCCGCAATGAGGATGGAGGTGTGTAAGCAAGGCGAGCTCATCTGTTGCTCTGTCCGGATCAGTATCGATCAGGGAGTTCATAATGAGGAATGGGAATGTGGGCTACTCGAGGTTAGTAAATTCGATATCGTGTCTTGGAAAGCGTATTGGAAGCACGTACCCCTGGAAGGACTAAGCCGCTAAAGAAAGCCATTGTATGCGAGCTGATGGGTAGCAAAGCGCCCTCCGCATCTCTCTGTTTCAGCTCGTCCAATGTCTCAGTAAGGTTCGGCCACTTCATCATCTGAGCGAACCTCTTCAACATCTTCMCCTGCCTCTTTCTCAACCTATACCGTAACCTCACCGAATCAGGGGTCTCGCCGTAGTCCTCCACGCGCACGAAATCTTTCCATCGTCTAGCAAGTGCCAGATTCCACTGGATCTTGGGTGGGATCTGCTCCATGAGCCTTTCCTTAGCCCAGTCCGTATGGAGTCTGGAATTAATCCGCAGCTCCAGCTCAAGGCTTAAGACTAACTGGTAGAAGAATTTGTGGTACTGTTGCTCGTTCTCGATGCTCGTGTCGTAAATGAACTTTGTGACGACGTGATTCTTCGGATTCGAGAAGTCAATCCAGTTTGGACCCGATAGACACATGACCAGATCCGTAATCTGTCGCTCCATTGTCTTGTGCGGGCTGAATATCTTATCGGGGTCTCTGAGGAATCGTTTGTAGAGACGATATAAGAGCTCTTCATTGTCGTCTTCTAGACCGCCTTCCAAATCTTGCAGTCGATGAAATATATGAGCTAAATCCACGTCTCTCGGCACTACGCCAGGGTCGCGGAGATTAATCATGGGAGGGACCGCGCTGAACAGACCTACCCAATAATTCAGAGTAATGGTGCCGGGTCTAGCTCCGTATCCAAATGCAAGACTCGGCTGTTCGAGGGTTTCCCAGGGATAATTAGGCGGGCCAGAGCCTCGTATCCTTATGGTTGTGAGTTGTGTCATCGCATCATGCTGGTTAACAGCATCGCTTTCGTCGCCGTGGTTCCCTGCTGTAGTTGTATATAAACCATAATAGTGGTCCGAAGCATGAGGAATGGGGCGTTTGTGACCTTTATACGCAGGAACGCCTCTCGAGATGAGTTCCATAGCGTGGCCAAGGGTCAGCTCTTCCTCGCTGGAGACGCCAGACGGTGGCCATCCATCTAGGGGAACTGGATCATACTTGTGGCCGTTTGACTGCTCCCTACCCTTGCCCTTCGAATCACGGGGATCTGGGCGACGAGGTCGCCTGCGGGAGCTAGGAACATCGGGCCTCTCATCCCTCCATCTCCGCGCATCGCTATCACTAGCTCGTCTTGCAGTCGGCAACTTCTCCTAAGAGGCGCTATAAGTAAAATTTCGAGTTAGCCAAATCGAAAATACATACCAGCTTACCGCTTCCTTGAGCGGTGCTAAGCCGGCGCATCAGACCGCTAAGTAGGCCTTTCTTCTTTGGTTCGGCCATGATCGCGTCGCGGAAGCACCTGGACCGGCATAAATGCGAGTAATCAAGTATCGAAGTATGCGAAAAGTATTTTGAGATGTCTCTTGGTCATTCCCTGCGTTGAACGAAGTAGGTACGCGTCAGTTCTTGTGGCTGGGCATACACCTAAGGGATCGAGAAAACAGCCTGGTCCCCGTCGCAAACAAGGCAATTGAAACTTGGAGTAAGTTCGGCGATCGGAAAATGGGACTCGGTGATTTATTGATGTCTCATATGATATATGATATGGCAATAATACATGGTACAATAATACAGATATCGCGAAAGCATTAAGATATGTTGATACGTGATTAGGAACAGCTGAAGACAGCTAACTAAAGTAGTGACCGCGGTTGATGCCGTGGCGGAGGGAAGATTTATTTGTTCCAAGTCCCTTAGCTGCATGTATTAGTCGGTATGTATGTACATGGACGCGTAAAACAGGAAGCTGCAGGTAAGTCATATGCACAATGGGGTAGAAGGGTCCAGCCTCACGTCCTGCTGCATCATGCGAAACAAGCCTCTGCATTGGATTGAATCGGAAGCAGCCATTCAGAGCTCGAGACGTCGCTGCCGTAGATACGATTCCAGTTGGTTGCTTACATAACACGCCGCCACCACCATTTACACCCCGATATTCAGTGTTGGCAGTTCACGATTTGCGCCACTCACGTTTTCCCTTGATAGTTAACCACGCCGAGTAAACCAATAACGTTACGCTACATAATATTTCGCAACAGAAAGGTAGACGGATATACACTCGATACACGCACCCGATCATACTATGCACAACACAACCAATCTCGAGAATCCAATACCATGGCACTACCTGACCGACCCATGCAGTATATGACGAACAGATTTCTTACACATTTTTGTCCAGATAGATATCAGATATACTTTCCTTATACTACAAGAGCTCGCCAATAAATGCCGCTTCGGTCTCATTCAACAACTGGCTATCGGCATCCAGCCTCGCAAACGCGGCCCGGTACTATACGAGGTGAGTGAGGTTAGCTAACGTTCTCCTGATAAAGCAGCAAGGCTAGAAAGAGAACTTCGTATGAATTAGAGAAGAATTGGAAATAGAACTTACCGAGAAGACAAAATTCAAAATCAACGCCAGCATCAGCGCGGCACTAACCGCCAACGGACCAATCATATTATCAAAGTCCTTGCCGCTGCGCTCGACAATCATATCTCGCCGTCTATGTAGCATAGCATACCCCCATCCTCCGGCCATGATAGCGATCACGATATACGCGATGCCCATGCACTCAGCGAGGAAGTTCTCCCCCGCTGCCGTGTACAGACTGATAGCCAGCGTACCCAGAAGGATGCATATGTGCTGCCACTTAAGGAATGTCCGCTCATTGGCTAGCCACACCTTGGGCTCGACCTGCAGCGGCCCCGCATTCTTGAGCCAGACCTCGGGCTTGGTGACGCCTTCGGGGAGCTGTGCCCGTTGACGCTTCGCTCGGGAATACCGCGAGAGCGAGAAGCCGGGGAAGACGGAAGAAAGGGGTCCGTAGCTCCTTTGCTGAATAGTGTTGTCCTCGTCATTGTCGTGTTCGCCGTTGCCGTTGCCGTTCACAGCAGTTGGCGGTAGAGAGGCCATCGCGTCTCTAGCAGCTCGTTCAGAGAGGTAAGACTTTCCAATCGGTGAACTGGTAGCTGGTTTATATGAGCCCATCTTAGCAGCGCCACCGCCTAAGAAGCTGCCTACAACCATCGCGTCTTCTGCCTGCTGTGCTTTGCGCTGTTCTTCCTCGTCGTGTGCCGTTTGCGGATCTTTCCGAATATCCGTCTCGAGATCACTGAGCCATAGAGGCAGTTGGTTGACGTAGTCCTCGAACAAAGATGCAACCCCGTGCACGAATTTCGAGAACCGAGGAGCTGCATGGACAAGATGGGAGGCCATCAAGTCTTCGACCCATCTTGGTCGCTTGCGCCCATCTTCCTCCTTAAGCTTAATCTCCAGGAGTGCGAATGGGAATCTTGACACCTCGCTCTGGTTGATGTTCTTGAACGGATATGCCATGTTGTTGTTGTCGATGTCCCGTCGATGCCACTCCTGAGGATCGCGACACGGCCGGTCACGGTCTAGTGTATCCTCGCGGATAAAGGCAATGTCGGTGTCGATCGAGATTCGGACACGATCGTCGGAAGGCTTTTGGAACGCTGTGCGGGTATAGTTGGCCCGTAGGACGGGTTCCAATTTGTGCTTGATAATAAATTCCTGAAGCTCGCTCACAGTAGTCTTGAAGGACTCGATAGCTTCAGCTGTCTGGCCCTGCCTCTCCATCTTTGCGATAGTCTTTTCCATTTTATACTCCCCATCAATGAATGCCTTGATGTACTTGTCCTTGATCGGGAACTTCTTCTCCTCGCTAAGTCCATTTTCATGGACGATCTTCTGCTCGAGAACAATATCTGGCTTTGCGTCTAACTGCCCATACCAGCGCAGCCTCAGGGAAGAGGCATCGACCTGACGGTTCACTTTCCTCCCGTATAGCTCGAATTTGGAGTTATCGAAGTAGAGCGACGTGATTTTAGGATCTTCGTTGCCATCGGGCTCTTTGCCAGCTTGTTGGGTGTAGATGAGGGCAGGTAGGTGTCGTAGGATGGCGGTCTTGACTTCGAGGAGGTTGTCCGTATGTATCCAAACTGCAAACATCATATTAGCTCAAGTATATCCATTTAATGGCCTTAAAATCTTACATTTATGAGCTGTGTATCGTTCCCCGTTGTGCACTTCTTGCTGGTTCTCCAAATCCAACTCCATCGGATGTTGCTGTTCGCCCTCGTCCAGGTTCTGGTTGATAGCATAGTACATCAAAGAGAGCTTCGTCAACAACGGCGAATACGCTTGCTCCGAGTTGAAGCCGCGCTCCGACAAGCTGACTCGCATCATGGGTCGGACCTTATAGCGGTCGCCACGCTTGCGATCGTGTTTCTTGGCGATCTTGAGGAAACCCGTGTAATTGGCACTGCTGTACTTCTTAAGCTCCTTGACCTCGTTGGTGATAGCATCGAGCTCGGCTTTCAGTTCCTTCAGACGGGCGGTCGTGATGTCGCTCTTCGGCTTGTCGTCGGACGGCGCCATCTCCTTCAGCTTCTCGAAGGCGACCTCGGCGCGTTCCTTCAAGCTGCTGACAGTCTTCTCTTGGAATTGAGCGACCTTCTCCAGTTGTACGTTGAATACCTCGTCGCAGAACCGGTTCTCGTCATCCTCGGTCCAGGGCACGTCTTCGTCCTCCTTCTTATCTTCCCGGAGCATGATTTTCAGCTTCGCGTAGTCTATGTATTGGTCCTTCCATGGCGGATAGATTGACTCGCGAAGAGTCTTGCCGAATCGCATTTTGAATTGGTAGCTCGTAGAGCTCCTCGTCCTTCTTGAAGAGTTGAGGAATTGACGGGTTTGGTCGGAGGTTGGGGTTTGTTGTTGCTGCTCGTACTCAAGGTGTACCTACTATGTAGTTAAGGGAACACAAAGCGTTCAGAGATGGCAATTAAGCTGCTAGGATACTCGAACTAGCTGAACAAACATATAAAAATACAGAATATGAAAAGATCGCAATCAAGTATCAAACTGACAGCTTTGGAGCGAGACCTAAAGAAAATTCAGCTGCTGCACTGAGGAAATACAATGTGATGCCAGGATATTGTATTGTACCTATTCCACGGTATTGCACAGTACAAATACGATCTGCAGAGCCCGTCGCAACTCTTTCGTCACTATTATCGGCGGGGCACGGGCTACATACAAGTAGCTCTAAGTCTGGCCAGGGGKATTCGGGATAGCCCCATTTATTATCCTCTTCTGCCAACATGAATCAAGCTAGCTTCAGACTATAAACAGCATAATAAGGCATAGTTCGACTATTCGCAACGAGATTCTTGCCAATGAGGTTGCGTGCTCGTGAAACGTGCTTCTGGTATATCAAGCCTCAAATGGCGCTAACGAAAACCTGGCTATAGAAAATACCGCCCACGTAGTACAGAATAGCCATGGTGAACCCGCTCGTCACAAGCTGAATACCGGACGACGAAACCTACATGATACTGCCCTGCGTGTAAGCACCTTATGTAAATGTTACATAGACTTTACTCTAGTTTCTGACACACATGTACCACGTGCTCCTCCCCGATATTGGTGTAATGTAGACGGAGTAAGGCGCTCTATTCCGGCCGCCGCCTGCAGGGAAGAGAAGAGACTACACACAACCAACAAAACCAGAACCAGAGCCAAATACTCAAGTACATAAAACTACGCATATAATATATTCATCAACTAAACCATCATATATACACACCATACAAGTTCATAATTAGATAACTAACTCCCTGCTAAAAAAACGACCAAAATAAATAAAGAAACGCTTTTTTTCCCGAACCGAACAGTAACGTTCTCGCCCCCCTGGTATCGTAAATCAATTCATATAACATGTGTCCMCCCCGGGCCTTGTTAAGCACTGAGCCTGTCCAAAATCTAAGTTTTTGACATAGCTGTACATGAATGTTCCTAATGCTTCGCTTCAATTTCGTGGAGACAGAGAAAGAGAGAGAGAGAGAGAGAGAGAGAGAGAGAGAGAGAGAGGAAATGAAATTTTTATGCGGGTACGGGTGCGGCGACGGGGGCGGCGACGCTGAAGATCTCCTGTGCTGTACGCTTGACGATACCGCCGGTGACGGGCAGGTTGGTGTAGTGCTCGAGGTACAAATCGACCTCACGAGCAGCTTGTCTTCCTTCGTTAATACCCCTAAGATTATTGTTAGCTTATGTATGTATAATTAATTAAGAGAAGTGAGTAGACTTACCAGACAATCAAGGACTGTCCACGGCGGCAGTCACCAGCTGCAAAGATGCCGGGGACGTTGGTAGCATAAGAACCAGCAGGCGTCTTGACATTCTTGCGAGCATCCTTCTCGATCTCATCACCGAGAACGCGAGCCTCCGGACCAAGAAAACCCATAGAAAGGAGGACAAGGTCAGCAGGGAAGAACTGCTTGGTATCCTCGAGCTTCTTCATGTCCCAACCGCCAGTAGCGGACTTAGTCCACTCAACACGAATGGTGTTGATACCCTTCACGTGTCCCTTGCCGTCATCGACGAACTCCTCAGACATGATGCAGTATTCACGGGGGTCCTTGCCCATGTGCTGAGCTACCTCCGTGTGACCGTAGTCAACACGGTAGATACGGGGCCACTGTGGCCAGGGGTTGTCACGGCCACGCTGTGGCGGAGGCTGCGGGAGGAGTTCGAAGTTGATGACCGACTTCGCTCCATGACGGACTGAGGTACCAATGCAATCGTTACCAGTGTCACCGCCACCAATGACTATGACATTCTTATCCTTGGCAGAGAGGTAAGCACCGTCAGTCAACTCAGAGTCAAGCAGAGACTTAGTGTTCTTGTGCAAGAACTCCATGGCGAAGTGAATGCCTTCAAGGTTGCGGCCCTTGATGGGGAGATCTCGAGCAACAGTAGCACCGGTGGCAATAACGACAGCGTCGTTCTGGGCCTTGAGGTCCATCAAGGTAATATCCTCACCAACCGTGACACCAGTCTTGAATTGGACACCTTCGGCAGCCATGAAGTCGGTTCTACGCTTGACGACGCGCTTGTCGAGCTTCATGTTAGGGATACCGTACATGAGCAGACCACCAACTCGGTCAGCACGCTCGTAGACAGTGATGGTATGTCCGGCTCTGTTCAACTGGTCGGCACAAGCTAGACCAGCGGGACCGGAACCAATGATGGCAACCTTCTTGCCAGTTCGGACCTCAGGAGGTCGTGGCACCATCCAACCCATCTCGAAACCGCGGTCAATGATGGCGCACTCAATCGACTTGATACCGACAGGATCTTCATTAATACCGAGAACGCAGGCACCTTCACAAGGCGCAGGGCAGACACGACCAGTAAACTCAGGGAAGTTGTTAGTCATGAGCAGACGGTTAAGAGCGTCTTGCCACTGGTTCTGGAAGACTAGTTCGTTCCACTTGGGAATAATGTTGGAGATCGGGCATCCAGTGTCGGACTGGCAGAAAGGAACACCGCAGTCCATGCATCGAGCGGACTGGTATTTGAGCTCGTCTTCGTTGAGACGTTGAGAAAGCTCGGCCCAGTCCTTCGTTCTGGTCTTAACACTGCGGTACTTCTCCGATCGTCGCTGGTACTTCATGAAACCCTTGGTCTTGTCGAGAACCAGAGCACGCTTCTTCTCAGCGGCATTGTCGCCAACAGTCTCTTCGATATCTTGAAGCTTGGCAGCTTTCTCTTCCTTCTTTGCCTGGACGCCAGACACAATAGGTAGGTTGTACTCGGCGCGTTTAGCCTCAGCGGCCTTGGCGGCTTCTTCCTGAAGGACTCGCTTGTAGTCAACGGGGAGAACCTTGACAAAGCGGGGAAGCGCCCTGTTGAAGTCGACAAGGATACGAGCAGCCAACTCGGAGCCAGTATAGTGGTGGTGATCCTCAATCAAGCCTCGAAGGAAAGCAATTTCAGTGGGCTCTTCAACTTCAGAGGCCTCGACCATCTCCATGTTAAGCTTGGACATGAAGTCACCGTGGATGTCAAGGACATAAGCAATACCACCAGACATGCCAGCGGCGAAGTTGCGACCGGTGCTTCCCAAGATAACAACACGACCACCAGTCATGTACTCGCAACCGTGATCGCCAACACCTTCGACAACGGCAGTGGCACCAGAGTTTCTGACGGCGAAACGCTCGGCAGCGACACCTCGGAAGAAGCAAGTACCACTAGTCGCTCCGTACAAGCAGACGTTGCCAATCAGCACGTTCTCCTCCGCCTTGAAAACAGCCGACCGCGGAGGGKAGATAATGAGTCTACCACCAGACAGACCCTTACCGACATAGTCGTTGGCGTCACCCTCCAATTCCAACGTAATACCAGGAGCAAGGAAGGCACCGAAAGATTGACCGGCTGAACCCTTGATGTTGACGTGAACAGTATCCATTGGAAGACCGGCTTCTCCGTATCGCTTGGAGATTTGGTAGGAAAGAGATGTACCCATAGCTCGATCAGTGTTGACAATGTCACACTCGATGCGAGATGGCAGCCCCTTATCGAGAGTCAACTCAGCCTCCGAGATGAGCTTGTTATCTAGTCGGACGTAAAGACGGTGGTCCTGTTTGCGGACATTGAACGTAGCGACGCCAGGTCGGAGCTTGTGGGCAGGCGTAAGAATAAGCGACAGATCAATGTTGGCAGTCTTGTTAGTTCGGAGATCATCTCGGACCTTTAGGCACTCGACGTGGCCAACCATCTCGTTGATGGTTCGGAAACCAAGCTCAGCCATGATAGCTCTGAGCTCGTTGGCAACATAGTAGAAGAAGTTGATGACGTGCTCCGGTGTACCTTGGAACTTCTTACGAAGCTCTGGGTCTTGTGTAGCAATACCCACGGGACAGGTGTTTAAGTGACACTTCCTCATCATGATACATCCCATAGCGATCAATGGAGTTGTGGCAAAGCCCCATTCTTCGGCACCGAGTAGACAGGCAATGGCAACGTCACGTCCAGTTCGAAGTTGACCATCAGTCTGGACAACGACTCGTCCACGTAGATCGTTCAGGACAAGCGTCTGGTGGGTTTCGGCAAGACCGAGCTCCCATGGGAGACCAGCATACTTGATTCCAGTCCATCGACTGGCGCCAGTGCCGCCATCGTGTCCAGAAATGAGAATGTGGTCAGCCTTAGCCTTTGCAACACCAGAGGCAACGATACCAACACCAGTCTCAGAAACAAGCTTGACAGAGACACGAGATCGAGGGCTTGAGCACTTGAGATCGTAGATGAGCTGCTTCAAATCCTCGATGGAGTAGATATCGTGGTGAGGGGGAGGCGAGATGAGACCGACACCAGGAGTTGAGTGACGGGTTCGAGCGATAGACTTGGACACCTTGTGGCCTGGAAGCTCACCGCCCTCACCGGGCTTGGCACCCTGTGCCATCTTGATCTGGAGCTCATCGGAGTCGGCAAGGTAGGCTGAAGTAACACCGAATCGTCCGGAAGCAACCTGCTTGATAGCGGATCTCATAGTGTCGCCGTTCGGCATAACTTGAGATCGCTCGGGGTCCTCACCACCTTCACCAGTGTTTGACTTGCCACCTAATCGGTTCATAGCAACGGCCAGAGTAGAGTGGGATTCCATAGAGATTGAGCCGTAAGACATAGCACCTGTGCAGAATCGGGTAACAATGGCTGTCCATGGTTCTACCTGCTCAATTGGGATGGGGTTGCTCTCTTCGAACTTGAAGTCAAGCATGCCTCGCAGCGTGCAAGCCTTGATCTGCTCATACTCGGATCTCGAGTAAGCCTCGTACGACTTGTCGTTCTTAGTGCGGACAGCGTCCTGAATATTGGCGATAGAGGTTGGGTCGTTGATGTGAGCTTCGCCACCGTCGCGCCAGTGGTATTCACCAGACTCTGGCAGACCGGGAACTCCGACAGTGTAGCGGGATGGGAATCCGCGTTCATGGAAGCGGAATGCGTCCTCAGCAATAAGCTCGAAGGTGAGACCCTTGATACGGGAAGCCGTACCCCGGAAGCATCGCTCGACAACTTCGTCATCGACACCGAGGGCCTCAAAAATCTGAGCACCCTTGTAACTGGCCAGCGTAGAAATACCCATCTTACTCATAACCTTGAGGATACCACCGTCAAGAGAGTGCTTGTAGTTGGCAATGAGGGTATCGTCAGAGAGCTTCTTTCTGATCAAGCCCTCACGGTTGAGTTTCAAAATACACTCCATCGCAAGGTAGGGGTTGATAGCATCAGCGCCATAACCGAGCAAGACACACATATGGTGGACTTCACGAGCCTCGGCGGTTTCGAGCACAATAGCTGCCATAGATCGCCACTTGTTGCTAACAAGGTGATGGTGGACCATACCCGAAGCTAGAAGGGCAGAGACAGCGACACGGTCAGCGGATGTCTTTCGGTCAGAGAGAACAATGATTCTGTCTCTAGCCTCGATGGCAGCTGTAGTCTCGTTGCAGATGAAGTCGAGGKGCTTCATGTAGCCAGCAACACCCTCTGACTTGGGGAAAGTCAGGTCAATCGTCTTTACAGTCCATTCAGGGTACAATTTGGACATGTTCTTCAAGGCGTTGAACTCAGGGATGGAGAGGATCGGACTTGGGAGTAGCAACCGACCACATTGAGAGGGGTCCATCTCGAGCAAGTTGCCCTGCGGCCCAACATAACACTCAAGCGACATGACAATAGACTCTCGGATCGGATCGATAGGAGGGTTGGTAACCTGGGCGAAGAGTTGTCGGAAGTATTCATAGAGCAGGCGAGGAGCTTGAGAGAGACAAGCCAATGGAGCGTCGTTGCCCATAGATCCCAACGCCTCCTTCTCATCCGAAGCCATAGGCGCAAGAAGCAGGCTGACCTGTTCGTAGGTGTATCCAAATGCGAGCAGTAGAGGATCCTCCTGAAGGCGAGATGCATCTGGCTTCGCCGCAACATCTAAGGCTTGTTCCTCCGACACACGACTTAAAACCTTCGGCAAGCTAATAAGCTCATTGTCGATCCAGGAACGGAAGTCATTACGGTTAGATACAGTCGCCTTCAGCTCCGAGTCATCAATCAAGCGACCGGCTTGAGTATCAACCAGAAGCATGCGACCTGGCTGAAGTCGTCCCTTTTGGATAACCCGTTCGGGATCGACATGAATAGTACCGACTTCTGAAGCGCAAATAATACGATCATCATCTAGAATGTAGTAACGGCAAGGACGAAGACCATTTCGGTCTAAGTTAGCACCGCAGAACCGACCATCGGCAAACGTAAAAAGAGCTGGGCCATCCCATGGCTCCATCTGACAAGCAGCCCATTCGTAGAAAGCAGCCTTCTTAGGGTCCATGGCAGCATTACCTTGCCAGGCCTCAGGAACCATCAACATGACGGCCTCGGGGAGCGAAAGAACGCCATTAATAGTGAGAAGCTCCAGCACGTTGTCGAACGCAGCCGAGTCAGAGCCACCAGCTTCAACAATGGGGTATAGATGCTCAAGCTCGTCACCAAAAACGTCGGATTGCATAACACCCTCTCGGGCGCGCATCCAGTTCTTGTTACCGCGAAGAGTGTTGATCTCACCTGAAGGGTGTTAGACATGAGGGATTATCAAGGCCTTAAATCTACACGTACCATTGTGGGCTGCCCATCGAAGGGGTTGAGCACGATCCCATGAAGGGAAGGTGTTCGTGGAAAAACGAGAGTGTACGAGGGCAAAGTGAGCCTCATAGTCAGCGTTTACCAGATCATGGTAGTACTGGTAAACTTGGATGGGAGCAAGTTGTCCCTTATAGACAATATTCTTGTTTGAAAGGGAGCATAGGTAGAACCAGTTATGGAGGCCGATGGAGTGGGTGGCACGCTTTCGAAGGACATACAACTGTCGTTCGAATAGCCGTTCGTCGAATTTCTCTGGGTCCGTCATTTCAGGAGCATTTCCAGAGCCATACGCAGATGCAAGAACAACAAACGGCTGAAGAATGAATGGCTCGCGCGAGGATGCAGCAGGACCAAGGAGAGAAGAGTCTACAGGAGGTGATCGCCAACCTAAAACTCTTAACCCTAGCGATTCGGCAATATCTTCCAATTGCCTCTTCGACTCCTGCAACGTCTCCTCATCCGGCTTGAAAAACAGGTTTCCCACAGCATACTGCCCCAGAGGAGGCAGTTTAATGCCCTCCTCCTTTTCGAAGTTCTTAATGAAAAACTTGTGGGGAATCGAAGTCATAACACCAGCACCGTCACCATCTCGAGCATCAGAACCAACCGCACCACGATGGGTCATGTTGCAAAGGAGATTACGGGCTGCGCATAATTAGTCAAAAGACCTGGAAATTTTCTGGGTATGATATTGGTAACTGACCATCGCTGACAATCTTGTGGCTTGCCTTGCCCTTGATGTGGCTATATAAATATTAGTAAATTGCTCTTTAGCAAAAAGATGCGACTAAAATCATACCAGGCGAAGCCGACACCGCACGCATCTTTTTCCAAGCTCGGATCGTACAATCCTCTACAGAAATTTAATTAGTTCTAACACCACGTCGCAATCATTTCACTACTCGACACATACTGCTTCACCGGCAGGGCGCCAGCCCAGGAATCGTTATTCTCTGTTTGATATTCATAGGGATGGTAGGCCTCGGCCTCTGACTCTAGGTGTGATTGTCTATCGTCGAAGTCGGCGGGAAGGCCCATGTCAGGCAAGCAGAAGGTATGGCCAGATGGGGTAGGAGTATTACGAAGGGTCGGAGGKGTCTAGATGCCTCGAGAGACGCGGCCCCTGTGTACGTATACGATGAATGAGAGCAGCTGACGCTGCTTAAACGTCAGGTCTAAGCTAGTCCTCAAATTATGTCAGCTCCCTGTCATTAATTCTAGATCGGCAGATGTAACGACGATGACAACGTGAAAGATAACGCAGAGTAAAAAATTATGGTCCAATGGCGATCCAGACAACATTCGATACTGGAGGGTCCCAGAGTGGCGGCGTTGGAAGTGGGATGTATAGAATGCGGGGTGATGCACGAGCGGACTAGCACCGAGAGCGACTCCCTCCCAAAATTTGACCTCTTCACTTTTTTTTTTTTTTTGTCTTTTATCTCTTTTATCATTCCTGAGTGTGGAGTTGCCATGTGATGCTCGCAGCCCAAGTGCAGTGACGAAACTCTGATCCAGCTCGAGACTTGGGCAGACTAGTGAATTGAGATCCATTGAGCTCGGCGGGGTCTAGTGAAGGAAGTATCGAAGCGGACCGTGAATTTCGTGGCGATAGGCTTCGCGGCATTTTTCGAAGTACCCATAAAAGCCCATTTGTCCACTTGGCGGGAGTATGAGGAAATGCCAGCCAATGTTGGAAGTGCCATTGTCAGCGCTCAAAGGAGAGAACAAAAGCGCGTTGAGTAGCTAGCTCTTCAATAGTTGCCCGTGGCCCGGAATGCACCACTGGCGTCATTGAGCTTTGAGCAGATGGCCCACCACGACATACCCATGTCAACGTAGGCTGAATCAGGAAACCCAGTTGTCAAATCATGGGAGCTCGCACGGTGGTAGCGTGGGGAGCGATATGACGACGGCCAATTACAGGGCTTCCAAACGCAACTATGCGGCTATCGATCTTGCGTCTGATAGGTTGGAGATCGTGCATAAGTTGCCCTTTTTGGTCCGATACTCTAGCTATCATCCGTACAGTGAGGACAAGGATTGCTGCATTTGGGGGACGGAGTGCTTCTTCGTCCACGCAGCATACCCATTCCAACACCAGATTGACAACTGACGAAGATCCATAGGTAATCGCAGCGTTGGTCGTTTTCGCTTCTATGATCGCATTCCCGGGTCCTGGGTACTGGTGCCACCATCTAGGTATTCCGCTTTCCGGGTCGACTTTCGTCCTCTTGTCGCTGCGGCCGCGGGGAAGTAGGTTGAAGTGTTGCTGGAAGGGGAGTCGTAGAAATATGTAAATATACTCACAGGTTATGTTTGGCGCTGCTCTCTTTCTCGCTCTCGCTATTCTAGTCTCTCTAGCTTGGTGCTCTCGAGAGAATATTTGTTCGGTTCAAAGTCTCTTCGAAAAGCTGGGTATTTCGCTAAATGGTCTGGCAAGAGAAAGAAAAGAAAGAAAGGGAGGGAGTAGACGAAGGGGAGGTGCGGCAGAGGTGTGGCTTTTATGGATGTGACAAGCAGAGGAGGAGCCAAGCCGGGTTAGAGATCAAGGCTTCTACACAATTTCTCAAGTCAGAAGGGAAAAATATTTATTCATACAGATCAATAACGATTTGGTGTAGAACCCGGGCATGGAGCAGATCGGCCTCCTCCACTGGAGTGCTTAGCCCCAGTCCTCAGTAATAAGAGTTGACTCTAAGTGGGGGAGGGGAAGGAGATGGCCGAAGGACGGACGACTGGTCTTTCAGACCCCGGCCTACTATTTGCGGGCTATTGGTTTAGACTGAGCGGCTAGTCAACTCGGTGACGTTACCGGAGTTCACTTGCCTCTGGCGCCTCTGGCTTCGCACCTAGAGTCATTGAAGATTAACAAACCCACTATCCTGATTGGCCTATCCGAGCAAGGTCTATGGCAGTTGCTGATTTAAACCATAACCCTTTTTAGTTCAATCTTCTCACTGTACACAGCGCAAATCTCTCGGACGCAACCTAAACTTTGCCTCCGTCGAAGAGTCGTGTAGCATCAAGTACTCACAACAGGCGAGCGAAAATATTCGCGCAAACTCGGAATTTGGAACATATGCAGCTACATGACATAAAAGTTATATAAATGCGCCCAATAGGCGTTATTTCTGTTTCTGTGTGATCGAAACAGGCGTCGTGAGAGGTACGTTGGCAAAGATGACTACGCATGAGTATGAGATGGTGCAAGACACGACGGGCAAGGCAAAAGACGCAAGTCTGGGGTTGAATTCATAAAAACTTGGGGGTTTGTGGATAACATGAGAGATTGTTTGCTAGTACCTAATGCATGGGCTACTACGACTAACCAGAGATGCAACATGCCATCATGTTGCGACGTGGTATCTTTTCTTCATGAATTATATTAGTGCAGTGGCTCTATCCAACCCCCCCTTACTCCTCTCATATATTTAGTGTGTGTCTTTTGTATCTGACGGTATTGCTGAGAGAAGCAAATATTTTGGTATTTGGTGGTGTTGAAATATGTAAGACGGCTGTGTACATCCAACATCAGATGCGTATCCATGTACATAATGTCGTAATGACGCATTTCTCAAAAGCTTAGGCGTTTGACTTGTAACCCAGGGCGCTGGTTCCATTGGTAATCGGTTCCCCGAGGATCGTTCTGTCAGACATAATTTTAATTGCTTAGAGGCTACTTGGTCGCACCTGATTGACTTTCGCAATAAAAAACAATAATCTTCTGCCGTTCATCGGAGTCGACCTCTCTCCCAGCTACGTAGCCGCAGATGAAGGTTTGAGTAACAGAAACGCCCCTCAGCACCCTATGGACATAGCCAAAGTCCCTTCCAGAACGCACCCTGCGCACCCCACACAGACATGCATATCCCGATGGCAGGGGTCGAGCCAGGGAGTAACAGGGAGTACGCCCAGAGAGTCCAAGGCGAAGTCTCTTGGTGCAGACGGATTGGCGGATGAGAAGCAGAGCTCGCCCAAAACGTCAAATAAGGAGCCATACCTAAAGAAAGTCCGCAAAAAACTGCGGGATGCGCGCCCAATCAGCAGATCGGGTTTTGCTCTTGAATCGTAAGAGCGCCCATGGTCCGATGTCGCGTCACCCGCTGCTGCGGAACACTATTGCTGTGCACTGTATGTAGTCAAGGTAGTATGCAGCTTCAAATGTCTGCTAGGTTGGGTAGCAGGTGGCAGGGTCCGAGGAGAACGAATCCGCTTACGAGAGCCTCCAATATGGGGCGAGCTGCGTGGCAGCGTGGGGTCCTTCCGTCACGAGCAGGCAAATACCTTACAAGAACCAAAGTAAGGAGATACGGGGGATTCAACCAAGATGCCTCATTTCTTGGATGTCTCACCTTTGTACGTCCCCCGTTCAAAAGGGTAATGCTATTATATCCCTCAGAGGCTAATTATGTAGCATGTCTTGCCGAGCTGACGCCGCTGCTTTCTGTTTGCCCGCAGGGTGGCTAATTGAAGACTTATAGAGGCACAGATGAGGTTATACATAGTGGCTATGATATTCTAGGATACGTCTTTGTAGCCTGAGTAATAACCTTATAGATGGGGCTTATCTCCGAAGAGTATAAGGACAAGATTGACTATAAAATAGTTGTTGGTAGGTTGTATTGCTGGCTATGCCCCGGTCCTTATTCAACTCATTTAGGATGGAGGAGAGGTAGGTAGCCAATGAGGAGTCGTGCTAGGTTTGCTGGACTGGGAACAGGGCTCAGGGCTCTCATACGTTACTTAGGTACTCGGTGTTATTCTGCTGGGTGAACCTGCATTTCATTTTAAGTCGGACGGGGCTGGGCGGCAGAGTTACATACATAGGCGAGTATGTAACCGGGGCTTCAACCTGGCGCTAGGTTTTTGGCCGCGTGACCTTCCGTACCATTATATCTGCCCAGCCAGGCCATGCAAATTGTAAGTAAAAGAATCGACAACAGCAAATACCAAGAAGCCACCAATCAGAATGCTTGTTATATGTGATGAGTGTTATCTTACGCTAGAGTTCCTTGCGAGCCGCTAGCCCATGCCGTAGACCCGTAGACCCGTAGCCAATCTAGATCTCGGCGAATATATGACAGAACCGTTACCTCGTTCCGAATGCGCATGGGAAATACGGCGTCACGGAGTTCAGTATTTTCGACTGTTCGCCTGTAAAGTCGTGCAATGTCCATACCAGATACGTATGTATCCTTTGAACATCTCAACGTATGTTCCTGACCGAGTATACTGTACTCGAGCACGACCGAGTTGCGGAAGGATCAAAGCGAGATCGGCGTACGATGGAATAAGCTCAGAGACAATGAATAGTCCCCCTCCTGATCCCTGCTGTCGCGGAGGACAGCGGGGCGGGCTTAATTAGAGAGGGCTGACGAGCGGCGGGACCGGGTCCCTAGCACGTGCACCACATATGCAGAACATGTGAGAAATAATAAGGAAGACGCGTCCATCGTTCTTTGAAGCGCCAGAGATGCCCACTTCTCGTTCCGAGAAATCCCGTAGTCGAGAAACAGCCCCATGAATAAATATACTAGTTGTTCGTTTCATAAGCCGCGGCTCTACTCACCGCTGGTGCTCATACCATACGATTCCTTTGACTAGCAATTTCGGGGTATTCTCATTACTTTATGAAAACACCGTCCACGTTATTATTGTTGGTCAGCGTAATTTAGGATGACTTGACTTGTCGCAGGTCTCAGGCTGAGATGGCATGAGACGAGAAGCAGCGAACTCGCTCGCTTTCCAAATAAAACTCGCAGTGACAGCACATATATTGCCATACCAAAAGAGTATTGATAGACAAAGTTGTATCGCAGGCTGCAAGGAGCACTTGACTTTTGGGTCTGCTGTAAACGAGAAAGCGACGGGCTATATCTGTTCGAGGAATCCGATCACATGCGAAATGCAAAAGGTAGCCGTAACTGGCCTCGCAGCTGCCTCATTGTGTTCTTTATCTTAGTATTCCAACGCAATTCAAATATCGAGTATGTTTGCTTCTTGTTACTTGGCACAGATTTGTATTTTCACACTGATTTCACTTCAATTTGAGAGTATCACAAACACATGTACATAGGTATATATTATGCTTGTATCAATATTCGTGGGAATACGTACTCCATTAGGTACCCTGCGACTAACATGCATGGGGTTACTACCCCGGACAGTAGCGCAAACCTACCCACTGGAACGTGCGTGCCTTCCGGGTTTGTAGGTCATGCTTAGTCATAGCAAACCGTAATAATTTGGAGCCTCAATTCAATTCATCCCACCCTAGATCCTTAGATCTGCGTGGCTGAATCTATTGGAGTAACGCAACCCTGGATTGTCTTCCGAGAGCAGCTTTATTCTTCCATTGCAATAGGGACAAGAATCGGCGGAATGGTGTCTGGCCTGCCATCCCACTAAACGATCAATTGAAGCCAATCGGGGCACCTTGTACCTAGACCAGCTCAACAATGCTGTCCCTCCTCCCCGACCTAGCACCGCACGACGTATGCCACTTTCTATATCCAGCTAAACCGTCTAAAACTAACAATAGCCTATAGTCACACTCACTATGGTACACCTCCTCGCGAAACCCCCTCTCCTCCCCCTACACAGGCGACGCATATTCGTCAAACCAACAACAGCAGCAAAATGACAACTCCGCCGGGTCACCCCACGGTGCTAATAACCACCGCCGCGGGGCACACCTAGTCGAGCGGTCGCCTCTCGCGCGTCTGCGGGCCGATGAGCAGAACCTAGAACGCCGCCGCCAGAACGTAACCAATTTCGGCAGCACTTGGCTGAAGCCCCCTGGCATCCCCAAGACACTACACCAGCTACGCGAGGAACGCCGCGAAGCTGAGGAGCATCAAGAAGCTTTGCGCCGCGAACAACTCGCCCAGGAACTTGCCGAGGCCGAGGCTGCTGGTGCAGGCGGCGTGGATGCTCTCCTCGATCCCCAGGGAGATGACGGGGTTATGGATGACGTGCAGCTGGACGGGGCTAGGGACCTAGATGAAGACATCCCCGAGGCAGAGGACGCTGACTTCGGTCTTGGCTCTGTTGATGAGGATGAAGACGAAGAAGACGATGACGATGATGAGGAAGAGGAGGACGAAGACGATCCAGAGCAGCGAGCAGCGCGCACACAGCAGCAGCTCATGGCGCAGCGGATGAGACAAGCCGACGACGCTTTCCGCCGAGAAAGCGGCAACTACTACGGCGTCGACGATGAAGTGGATGATGAAGACCAAGCTCAGATGATCGAAGAGGATGACTTGGTCGGCCACGGAGATGGCGATGACATGGGCATGGACGGCGACCTCGACGATGACATTCCCGAAGCAGAGGACGAAGGCTACGAGCATACGGATTCTGAGGAGGAAGTCAGCAGCAGCAGCGACGGCGACCACGCCGAGATGAGCTTTGCGGCGCAAGCATCCCAGCCATCCCAGCATAGGTATAGACATAGTCTAGCACGAAGTGACGCGACACGGAACAGCCTTGCCATTAGTGATATACTATCCCACGACGGGAGCAGTATGCTTCAGAGCAGTCCAGAAGTCCAGAGGCGGCGAAACAGCGGTCCTTCGCGTCGCGCTCGAGGCTGAGGCTAAGGCTAAAGCCAAAGCCAGGGGAGCATTGCACATGTACCTTCTATTCATCACTTGCATCACCTTAAGATMCCCCCTTTTTCACTCTTCGTCCCCTATAGAGATCCGTAACCAGCCAGTCTTTGTATTTTCTAGTAATGGCAAAACGAATACAAAACACGGATTATGATACACTAATTACAACGTCGTAATGACTGGCCAATAATCGTCCCAAATATGTACTCGTGAACTCGTACCGTACGTACTTTGCAGCATTATTCCTGAATTCACAGAATCTTTTTGCTCGATCGTACCGTATTCCCGTCCGCACGTCATATGCCAACACGCCGCAACGCCTTCCGTAATGTTGTAATGCTGCTACTGCTCTCTAAATCTTCAAATCTTGCGTAGGTGTATCGTTCGTGGATATGTCTGTGAATAGGTGGGCAGGTAATCCGTATAATCAGAAGAGCCAGACATAGAAGAAGATAAAGATGACAGCGGCGAAAAAGCCGAGCCAGACCTTCCAGCCGACACCCGTCCGCTCAGCCATCACGAGCATCCTGTTCATGGTGCCGCGCAGCCGTAACCGGGTCGAGTCGAAGGTATCGTTCATCTTCTCTGCCAGGGCCGAGGACTCTCTGATCTCGTCGCCGATGGCCACCGTCATCTTGGGGGGCACGAAAGTACGTTAGCAAATTCTTGTCGTGACACAAGTTTCTCGTTTCTCTTCTCTGTTGAAAAAACAAAAACAAATAAAACACATCTCCTGCCTCCCGTTCTCCGTCTCTTGTTTTAATAGTACCCAAAATATGGTATAAAACAAGAGAAGAGAGAAGTATTTCTTCCCCCTCAACTTACGCGCAGCAGCAACAGCACTATGAAACTCACATCTTTCAGGGCTTTGACCTTCCCTAAGATGCCCTCGACCTGCTGGTCGTTCTGGCTCTCTAGCTCGTTGAGCACCGCGTCGCTGTACTGACCCCTACGCACGTCGGTATCGTCAGTCATCTGTCTTCCATCTCCCACGTTCCGTCCCCCCGGTGTTAGGGAAAGGAGGTCCGTACTTGTGGTTCGGCGTCGCCGGTCTGTAACCTCCTCTATTGTCAACCCCCAGGTGCGTACTACTGCCCGCAGACCCATTGCTGCCTCCCGGGTATCCGTAGCCGTAGCCACCTAGCGCCGGGCTCGGTCGTCTCGTCGGGTCTGCGCTGTTGCGGCCGCTACCGCTGTAGCCCTCGAACAGGGCGCTGCGGGAATCGCGCTGGTGGAGCGTCGAGTGGCCGAATCTATATTACATCCCATCATTAGCCCCGTGCATTCGGTAGGTCCTGTGCAGAACGTGGCTCGTAGCCAAGATAGTATCCCCCTTTCCCTTTTGGACGCAGCGCGGCGCGATCTACATGCGATCTCCGGGTCGTCCCAAGGAAACGAGACCACCGGGTCTCCGGGCGTGGCAAAGAAGCAAGCCCCCAACCCAAAGACAGTTTGATTTATTGATGGAAATTGATTCAGACTGTACGTACCTTGATGCCATGATGTGCGTGCCGAAGAGAAAATATGGCCAGAAGAGAATTAGGTATATCGTTTCGAAGGAAGTAGCTAATGAGGTCGCATTAATTTGCCGGAGATAAAAGCATTTGCCAGGTGCTGCCACGTGTGGCCACAGGCGCGGTTAGCATGCTGTTTTAAGCTTTACTACGTCACCCCCCATCAAAAGACTCAGGAACCAGCAACTTTGACTTCGGCACTTGGAATAGAGGTACAAACTGACAATAGCAGGGCTATGTAGTTTATTTGACTGACATGATAACTTCAATGTTGTCATAAGTTAAGACATTTTCGGGAATGACCTATGTTGACTTGTTTTCTAGCATGGTATGCACTAACACCGATTCCGATTCCGTGTTAGACATTCACTTAGGACATCCATATACTTCAAGAGAAGGTAAACAACATATAAATCTTAGTAATTCGCAAAAGTTTACACTACTATACATGATGAATCTATCTCGAGACTATTTGCCTCGATTCTAAAGAATGTAATATAAAACGATTAAATAAATAGCCGTAAATGTCACAGTAGAAACGGAGTCTAAGAAGTCAACCTTCATAGAAGTTCGAAGATACTCTCATTTATAACAACCAGATTTAGTGGCTCTTATTTTCAATATTATTAACCGGAACACGCAAAGCGTCCCAATGATTTCCATCTCTTTCCCCGAGATGATCAGGACTCCACCTCAGAGGCTGCGTCCGAATCATACCAGTAACCTCACAATTCCMCCCCACGCCCCTTCTCGACACAACTCCTTCCCTCGCAATCCACCTAGTCCCTATCCTCCTCAGTTCCTCGTAATCCAGTTTGACAATGCTACCCCAGTCCGCGAGTAGCAGTGGTGCCGAAAGGCTGGCTAAGCGAAGATGTCCATGTCGCTCACATATATGCTAACGGTGTTGATATTAGATTGTAGTGGTTGAGATGAAACATAAGAGCGATCTGAGTACCAAGGATAGGTACCAAATGTGTATGGTAAATGTCGCCTCTGCCGAATATATACAGCAGTCGCCGTGTTCCCTTTTGTATGTCAAATGACCTTATAACGAAGATCACTGCAAAACAAATCTAAGAGAGATTCTCAAGTGAATTCGGTGGTAGAAGTATTATGCACAAAGGATAGTAGAAACTATAATGCAAGGACCGCTGAACGCCATTTTAGAATCCAAGGACACGGCGTAGACACGACACGTAAAAGCGTTGCTTGGTAGAAAATCTTGTTGCGTCCAGGTCGGGTATCATCCGAATAGAAGTAAAATTTTGACAGAGAATTTAGAAGTTTTGAGAGATTCCGGCGCTTTGTTGAGGATAGTGTGATGGATTTTCGATACGAGTGTTACGTCGAGCTGGATTGTCTCGTATGACGGGTTGCCCTCCGGGCTGTTGTCCATATGCCCCGTCGGCGTACGGGTTGTTGCCGCCATACTGGTCGAGGTATGCTGGAGCTCCATATGACCCGGCTTGGTCACCAGAACCATCAGATCTCCCAGCGGCACTATACGATGAAGAGGCGTTTGATGGCCCACGGTGCACTTGAGCGGTTCCACGGTTTTCGTTCGTATTCGGGCCCATGGCACCGAGGATCTCGCCTTCTGGTGGTGAATGGCTGCCTTCATTCATAAGACCGTCTCCGGACCTTGTATCAGAGAAATTCGCTCTCGTTGGTGATGTAGCGTCCGAGTAGGCCACACCTGCTGCAGCACCTCCTGACATCGTGGTCGAAGCCTTCCTTCCAGTTGATCCTGCGAGAGTGGTGGAGCCCCATCCACGATAACCGCCTGAGGACCCATCTTCCTTCATCTCGTAGGCCCCTCCGCCAGCGGAACCCATTTCTGGTAGTGTAGGGTCGTTATTTGGGTTATAGCTATAATCCTCAACCTCCTTCCTCCTCTCTTCTGCAGCATCCTTCCGTTGCTTACGCTTCCTCCAGAAAAAGATACCACCAACTAGTAATAATGCTACGGCGGCAATTGGAACTACAACGGCAACCGCGATCTTGGCAGGTTCGTTCATGTGTCCACTTGCACCAGCAGTATTTGAAGTTATGATTTGACCAGAAGCATCCGTAGAGGTTGGCTGTACTGTTTGCTGCGGAGTGTTGGTATTCAACTGGGTCGAGGTGACCGTGATAAACGCGGTGCTTCCATTTTCTCCTGTGCTCACTTGGGTCGTCGTAAATACTACGCTCGAGGACGGAGTTGGCGTTGTTGACGTTGAAGAACTGGTTGGCGGAGTGGAGGTAGGACTAGGTGTAGTTGAAGACGGGGTTGTAGATGTGGTGTCACTAGTGGGAGATGTGCTGCTGCTGGTAGGGTCCGGGGTAGACGTCGGTGGCGGAGTTGTAGTAGAGCTGGAAGTTGTCGCAGGCGGCGGCGTTGAAGTAGGGGGATCACTCGTAGGAGTAGTAGGTGTAGAGGCAGACGAAGCCTCGGACGGCGTTTCCGGTAAGGAAGTATCCGTACTGTTAGTTGACATGGTGAATTGCCTCGCGACCTTCAACCCAGAGACGTGGCTAGGAGGCATCATGTTAGCATGAGGTAGTCCGAAGAGAGAGCGGTCAAAGACATTGGAGATAGTTGAGGAGAATAAGGTGAGAAGTCGGGCTAGACAAAGCGGAACGACATTCGGGTGAATGGGGCGTTGGAGCTGAGTGGTCCAATGAGGTTATCATGGAATGTGTCGCAAGTCGCCACACCACAAGTAGCCAAAGTGCATTTCCCAATATGCATTAAATGCCATCGCGGTTCTCTTGATGAATACATAACAGGCTGAATGAAAACATACCTTTACAGAAACCTACTAGCCGACTTGGCAGACTCACAGTCGAAGAGGACTGGACGAGAAAGCCGCAGCTCTGTAGTGTAATCGACAATTGAACTTGACTACTGTTTCGAGTTGGGCGGTCTTGAGACGCGAACAGGAGGTCGCCAGGAGGTGGACGGGAGCAAGACAAAAACAAGTACAGTACGGTGGCTTCGGCCGACGGTGGACGGGCTCGACTATGTAGAGGGAATTGCTGCAATTGAACGAACGAATAGGCTAATGCATACGAGGTGACTCTGACAGGGGTTTTCCCAGGTAAGGCGTGGCTGAGTCGTCTTATTTTTCCCGCTTGTGCCTCTTTCTCGTGTCTCTCAGCTTATGCAGGAAGAGCAAAATGATAGGACAGGAATGCAGCAAACTACACTCGATCAGGAGCTCTAGTTTGCAACGAGTCTCAAGTGGTCGAAAACGGCGATGCGGCAGGCAAAACGGTGACCAGGTCGATATTAGGTCATAGATTCGACGATGTCGTCAGAAAAGAAAAGACGAAGAGGGTAACAAAAAAACGAATGACGGGGTCGAGATGAAAGAAGATTGGCGAAAGGGGCAATGCCTCACAAAGTGGTCAAGATTGACAATATTGACAGAAATAAAAGTTGGAAATTTCCATGCTTGACAATCTCGACTGGATCCAGTATGGGGGAGGTACCTAGGCTGCTAGGCCGCTAGGCAGTGTGCGGAACACGGGCAATCCGGGCAAGACTTGCTGATTGAGTTTAACCTCACAGGAACATCCCAGCGCTATGATGTTTGTTAGTGACTTCGGCAGCGGTTACGAGGCACGTTAGAGGCACGTTAGCTGTCTAGCACATGCCCTAAATTGCCTAGCGTCATCCTTCCGTGTTTGTCCCTTGCGACTGTGGCTTGTCCATGACTTGCCCATGGCCAATATTTCGCACTCGGTTTCCGAATCCGCATAAAATCTGCATTCTGCATTTTCTGTAATCTGAGCAATTACTGGAGCCAAGTTTAACTGTGGATGATGATGATGGATGATATCGCGAGAGAAACGTTTCGTCGAGTCTCCCTAACATGAATGACTTCGTGTTCTCCCGTCCCTGACTAGTAAGGAACGCTATAAGCTAAACACGACTCGGAATCTGCTTAGAAGGAAGGTATTTATGTAGGTACGCACTGAAATTCTGGGGCTGTTAGACGTTAACCACTCCAGTCTAATGCCTCTTAGAACTCTATCAATAGATAACTTACTCAAGATGATCCCACATGCATTTCGAGCTAGCGCAAAGCAACATCGAATGGTACAGATCACTGCTAGTAACTCGACAAGTCAGCTGGCTTGAAGATTTCAGTCTAGATGCTAGATAAGCGATATACAAAAGGCTACATAGTATTCTCACACATACTCCTACAGGCCTTTAAGAGTGCTAGTTCGCCCTCCTCATACAGCGACCAATCCTATCCTTTAGCCATCTCAAACTAGCTAGTATCTAGTCAAACCGCCACACATCCCGCATCATGTACGACAAAAGACATATCTTTATATAGATTATAGCCTGCTCCAGGCTACCATTAAACGCAAAAGAAAAATTTCCCGCATATGGGGGGTATCATCTAGCCGCCGGAGAATATGATCCAGAGCCTTTCTCTGCAGCTCCCATGTAGGGCATAGCCCCTCACCCAGCATCATGTATGTAACCTGTATGTAACCCATCTACAGATAACCATCATCAGCATTCTCAACAAACCCGAATCGAAGTATACATTCGCATTGGACGAGGCTCCAAATCCCATCCCTGTGATCAATCGACAACTGACGACGTACGAGCGTCAGCAGTTTTGCCGTCAGACTTGAATTCGGCCGGAAACGCGAGACGTTTCCTGCTTTCGGCCTCACTGGGGCATATAATACTCGGCTTATAGCGCCAACTAACGTCATGTGTGTACCTCGTTATGCATTACATCAACCCTCAAGGCAAACATTCAATTGTGTCCAAGAAATAACGTAATTGGCCCGTGTTCCCGCAATCCATGGTGAGAGTCTGAAGATCTTCGATCCGACCCGACTTGCCGGCGAAACAGAATTCTCCCTGTGGACATAAACCTTCTATGTTAGGAAGGCCTCCGCGAATCCGATCTACTGTTATAGGCGGAGAACAACCCGACTTGAAAAGAACCACTCAAAATACATGCTTGTAAACTTCATTACTCAACTCAGTGCACGGTATTACTCAATGTCAACGACAACTATAATAGTCTTCTATTCGAGACAAATTCTAAATTGACATGACAACTTTGGACTACGGTGACGGAAGTTTAACGAAGCAGTGTTTGGTGGCTAAGTCACAGCTCAGACAACCCTCAAAGACATACAAAAACATCCTCATATTGATTACTAGTAGATTTAAGACAATCTTGAGATGCTGCCTCAAACAACCCAAAACAACACAGATGATGTAGTAAGCAGATGATGGAACAGATGGTATGGCAATTTTACCTTGAAGATTCAACGCCATCAGGAACTCCTCTAAAACTATTGATAAAGGGAAACCCATATTAAGACGCTATACTACAACACATACAAGAACCCCAAGACAACACACAAGAATCACAAAAACTCCAGTCAAAACCAACTTGATGGTTCTATTGTTTTTTTTCGAAAATACCTGTAGCAAAAAATTCCATAGTTACCATTACGGTAATAAACTGCACCGATCCTTCTATAATGTGTCCGCCATGCTTGGGTGAATGCTTTCGCTGGTCATGATTGGTTTCCAAATTACCTACTCCCGAATGGAAGAAACAAATAGGGCATTAACAGTTACATGTATTGATCAGATATACAAGACAGCTGGCCCTGCCACATCCGAAATTCCGATGGTAAGGCTCGCTTGCGATTGATCACTCGCTCTAATCCCTCATGTTCCATGATGGCTTCAGGGTGTTGTTCGTCGCAGCCTGAGTGAATACAGTATCACCAGGTAGACGACTGACTCTGCCAGCACCGGCACGGATAGCGCTGAGGTTAGCAGACGATATACCGCTACGGACACTGACAACACTGCCCGAGTCGCTCATCGAGTCTGGATCCTTAAACCGACGCGGCGGAGCGAAGTCAAGAGCAGTAAATGTACCCGACTTGCGAAGGAGATGGCTACTTCATGTTAGAGATAATCGACACACATAGGTTAACATATGTACTTACGGGCTAGGTAGTGCTGCAGTCTCTTCGAAGGCACTGACTAGAGGCGAGTGGATCGCCGTGGTCAATTGATAAGGTCTGCGTTCACCAAGAGGACTTTGTGACCGGCCAACTGCGACATCCTTGAAAGTAGGGGGAGGAGCGAACTCAATGGCGCCCATGAGAGCGAACGAGTCGTCCTTTAGCTTGGAGGGGGTAGGCAATGTGTTGAGGGCAGCAGGAGGCGGCATCGGTTTCCGGGGCTTTCCACCCATGAAGCGTGGGTTGGAAGCTGATGAATCAGGACGTGGGCTCATGTTTGCCCATCTGCTAGTTGACATTGTCGAGCCAGCCCTAGGTCTTCCACGGGGTCCAGGCATATTCATGCTTCCATGAGGACCGTGACCTGGAGGGCCGTGGGGTCCACGTGGGCCGGGTCGTCCGGGACCAGGCATTGGCCGTCTGTTACTTGGAGGCGGTGTCATAGCACGACGAGTGACAGGTTGTGCGTATGGCATAACGAATGCGTTGCTGTCAGGATCAAAGAATGCAGTGTCACCAAGGTAGCCTGAATCGTAGTCTTCGTAGTAAGTTGCCTGTTGCGCCTGCTGTGGGATCGGCGGAGGKTTGCCATGGTCCACCTTTGTCTCCTCGAAATATTCTTTGTAGAAAGATCGAATTCTGTTGGCCCTGAATTCGGGATCTTCAGATTCGAGGAAGTCCTCAGGGGGTAGCGGCCTGAACCCTACCGATAACCTGTGGTTGTTCTTTTCCGGAACACCTAGACCAGCCGAGTGCGGGTACTCCTGCTCATCTCCATGCAGTTGCATGTTACCGTGGACTGGACTATCGACCTGGAAATGCGCAGCGTAATCTTCGTATTCCTGGGCAAATTCTGACCCGACAGGAAGCGATTCCTTCCTAGGCGGGCGCGCGCCTGCGGGAAGCGAGTTGGTATCCTTCGACATATCCGCTGAGTTCTGGGAAGCACGAGCATCTACGATACCAAGGCCTTGAGCTTCAGACTTCGGCAGAGCCATAGAATCCACATGACTAGCTGAGCCGGCGACATCTGACTGTTTTGCGTTCATGAATTCGTCGGAAAGAGGTCGAGAATGATTGGCCGGCTCCCTAGGTAGACCAGGCGTAAGAGCTAGCGGAGGTTCTTGGATTTCAGGAACTTGAGGGACGGTAGAGTCATCATCGACAAAGCGGAATTCATTCTTGGCAGGCAGAGCAGGTACCTCTTCGGCAGACTCACGACGCGATGGAGGCTTCGCAACGGAAGGTAGCTGCTGGAGAGGTGACGGGAGAGACTTTTGGCGAAGAGGAAGGTCGGCAGGTCTATTCTTGCCTGTAGAGACAGAAGAGTCCCTGTCAGGTTTCTGGAATGATCGTAAAGATCCAACATCGCTGCCGCCGTAGCTGGTAACAGGCCGGTAGGGGTCCTCATTGTGAAGGGTCTTCGCAAGAGAATTTAACGACTCTCGAGAGTTGTGTAGGTTAGGCGGAAGTAGATAAGGACTGGAGAGATTCATATCCATCGAAAGCTGGACTTTATGGTTCATTTCCTTTTCCTTCCCAAAGAAAGCGCTCCGCCTCTTGTTTGCTTTCCCAGGCATGGTACCCTCAAGCCCAAAGTCCATGGACTTGTACTTGTCCGTCGCATCTTCCCTCTTTTGTCTCTGCGTTGTCCGATGATGTAAGTAAGCCAGAACAATAAGAGCAAGTCCTAGAGGGATGCTACAGTCATGTTAGTGCTGTACGAGTTAGACTTAAGCGGACATTAGTTCCTCACCAAACACCAAGAACGATCGGAAGCGTTGTTTGACCACCGACTGGCTTTTCATCATAAATATTTTCCCTGGGAACAATCCGACCAATGGGATCGGCCACCTGTGGGCCAGGACCGGGCAACTCTCCTCTTGTCTCCAGCTGACCTGGTTGTTCCACCTCTACATGCAATGCTCTAGAGTGAAAGTGGTGATGGCTGTGGCCGTGGCCACGAGCCTGAAAATGGTGCCCCGGCATCGCGTCAAACTACGCCCACTCGGTTCCCTTCTCTTTCAACCAAACCCGTCCTACAACTTGATTTAAAACCGGAAATTGGCGAGCTTTAGAGCATGTGGTTCGAGATCATGCCAGATCGTATAGAGCAGATCGTCAGGGTCGAATGATAGGTTAGGAGCAATATCTCGTCGAGTTCGAAAATTAGGTGGATATGGAACCGAATAGTATTCTACGAAATCGTCGTCTCAACACTAACGCCTGAGTGACACAAGGCCAGAATGAATGACTTATGGTTGGGCAAAAAGAATGACTGTAGGTTAGCTTTGAAAGAACGGCACGCCCGCTGGCAGGCAGTTAGGTCTATTGACCGATTGTCGTCGAACTCCTGATTAGGCGGTGGATGAATAAGGATGAAGGAGAGAAAGGGAATAGGTGCGAGAAGGAACAAAAGAAGGTGATTGACCGAGTACAACGCCAATGTATCTCTGGATGACGGGGATCAGGGAAACGGACGAATCACAATTAATATGGCGGAAATGAATGAAGGGGTTGTGGGGGGTGCATCCCATTGGGTTTAGATGGGGATGAATTCCAAACAGGTTAAGGGCTCTGTCCTCAGGACTCGCAAGCCCCAGTATTCATTAGAAGGAAGGCGCATGTCGGTGGCTGCAGCAAGCAGATCAATACTGTACGATCCCTGACATCGGCCAGGGGAGCTAATGCAGGAACCGAGTGTTTGTCCAATCACGCAGCCAGATAGAGACGCTGATAGGGGACATGGTTTCCGCGCTCTAGTCCCAAAAGAGGTTGGTCCTCTGGCCCCCTTTTCGGGTACCTTGGCTACGTTGCTTGAACTTTGCCCGGTTAGCGAAGTTGTCGGCACCATTCAGGGCTCGAGGCCTCCGCAATTATCCCCTTTACTGGCCCCTTGAGATGGTAGACCGTATGAGAAGGGAATCTCGCATTGCACATGCGGATTTTCGTCGGATCGCCAACGCTTATGTCGGTCACTAACAGAACAGGAAGATATATCACTGACAAGTCACGATGATGACGACCTGTTCGAATCTGACAACTCGACTGATGCAAAAGAGGGGCTCAATTCGCAATTCACCAGCGATCCTTCGTGTTCGTTATAAATAGGTGCAGTTAGCCCATCGAGTCGGACGGTTTGATCCCACTTGCACCGTGCTACTACTCATCAGGGAGGTATGTAGGATACAGTAATCAAGATTTCATAAGGCCGGGAATCGCCATTCAAAAGCTTAGCTAGTGCACCAAGCCTGGCCAAGCTAACGGCAAACTTGGAAGTTCTGTTTCTTTTTAAAACTAGCCCTTGCGATTGGGCCATGCATGTCTCAGCCTCAACTGTCTAGATTCAATTTGGTGCTGTTTCATGGCTTGCTTCTCTTTAACGAATAATCATAACTACCTCCCTAAGGCAGGTAACATGTCCGTACCAGCTTCAGAAGCATAGATGGACTCGACCACAATGGACCTTATTGTCGAAACAAGGCGGGCCAATTGCTTTTGTCGCTTTCAGGATTTCAACTGGTAGTACCCTGACGCATACTCGAGAAGCCACCCCTTCTCGATTTTAGTGATATCGCGGATAAAGATCTTGGTGCCGGTCTCCATCACTTCGTGGAAAATTACCCAATCAGCTTTGCGATTAAACATCAGAGAACTAGGATGTGCATAGAGCGTTGTGCCACCCTCGACGTTGCGGAAGCTTCCATCAGGTTGCATTCTTGCAGCATGGGCAAAGTAACCTGTTGTGAGGCATCGCCGAATCTGTTCTCCCTTGTTGGCGACTGTTGTCTTGACGCTCTCATCCACCGTTATTCCGAACCGTTCCAGGTAGCGTTTCAGTTGTGCCCTAATACTCACGGCACGAGTCATAGCTTTAAAATTAAGGTGGTTATCGTGACAGAACCTCGACTCTTTCTTGCCCTTGGTTATGAATGCCTGGTAGACATTTAGAAGTGTCAAGTGGTCGCCTTCTTCAGCAGCGAACTTCCTTCGCGAAGACTCCATCTGCTTCTTCTCCCCGTCTCTCTGGATCCATATGGAACCGCCGAGACTGGTCATCGCCGCTATTGTCAGTATTTCGCTCAAGCAGCCAAACGAAGGAGCCGACAACAGTGTTTTTGCCATCATGGGCTCAACTGCGAGCTCTGCCATCCGCATGCCCAGTGGCTTCGTGAGCTTGGCGTATTCATCCAAAGCGCCTAGAGAGAAAAGGAGTTCTATGGCCTTAGCCACAAGCTCCGCAGGTGGGGGCGTCAGGTAATCAAAGCGCACGATATTATCAATACCAAGTKCCTTGAGCTGTAAGATGAATGGGGCCAAATTAGATCTCTGTATTTCCGGGATATTTGCGTCAGGTAAAGATAGGAACGCTTTTTCCGTGTAAAGCCGGAAGCATTTTCCTGGTTTTGTACGACCAGCTCTTCCCGCACGCTGCGATGCTGACGCTTTCGACACGGGTGTCGCTGTAAGCGATTCGATACCAGTTTTCGGATCAAAAGCCCTCAGCTTTACAAACCCCGAATCGATAACGTAGACAATACCGTCGATCGTTACTGATGCTTCGGCAATGTTAGTTGAGAAAATGACTTTCCTCGTGTTCTCAGGCGGCTTGTCAAACACGAACATCTGTTGCTCCGTCGATAATCCCGCATATAGTGGTAGAGCCAATATTGATTGAGAGGCCGGAGGCAGTTGGGCTGCTCGTTCTGCAACAGCTTGGACGGCCGTGTCGATCTCTTCACGACCTGTTAAAAAGACAAGAACGTCACCCTCCGGTTCTTTGGTGTGAATGTCGAAAACCGTGGATATCGCCTTTTCAACGTAATCTTCCGTCGGTGATTCCAGATAGAGAACATCCACAGGGTATGTCCTGCCTTCGAGGCTGACGATCGAGCCGATCTTACTCGTTTCGTCATTCGAAGTCTCTGGGCTATCGGATTGCTCTGAGAAGAAGTTTAAGAAATCTTCCGCCTGTAGGGTGGCACTACTGATAATTATTCGTAGTTCTGGCCTGCGCTTCCGTATTTTCTTCAGAAGTCCAAGCAGGATATCCGTGCTTATTGACCTCTCATGGGCTTCATCAACCATAATCACCGAGTAGCGTGATAGAAGCGGGTCAACCAAAGCTTCTCGGATGAGTAGTCCATCTGTTAAGAATTTGATTCGGGTTGCAGCAGATGTTACGTCCTCGAATCTAATCGAGAAGCCAACTTCTTTCCCCAATTCACAACCATATTCCTCAGCAACCCTAATCGCGACAGTGGTAGCCGCTACTCTTCTGGGCTGTCATAGTCAGTGCGGGCCCTGTAAAGGAAATGTGATATATCTTATCTTACCTGAGTAACAGCGATTATCTTGCCATCGGAGCACCATCCCGCATGCTCAAGAAATTGCGGTATTTGAGTAGTCTTTCCGGAGCCTGTCTGGCCAACAACGATTGTGACGGGGTTCTTCTCGATGAGATAGAGCAGGGCATCGTGGTGTTTGGCGATGGGTAGCAACGCCGAGGGTTTATGAAGAGCAGGGATGAAATTCGAATCTAGGTCAAACTCTGCCATTATAAATCATGAAAAATCAAATCCTGGAGGATTTTCTGGCCAGCTGCTTTATTTCAGCTCTAGGTCTATATCGTGTATACTTGAATATACCGAACATAAACCCACTGCTAGATTACATGTCTACGTGTAATTCAGCGTTTACGTAGACAACCACCTGGACAGATGAGCTTGCGTACCATAGAACAGCGTAGAAGCATGGATGTCGGCCGGGGCGTCTTATTGAGCAGATGGAACATCAAGGTGTTACTGGTCCTTGCTAAATACTATGTACTTGAAGCTTTTAGTTGCAAAGCAGCAGGTCACTCTCGAGCTCTGAGTCTGTAGAGCCAAATTGTGGTGACTTTCAATCTACTAGGTATTATTTCAAAATTCACGGTTGGCCAGTGGAACCAGGCTATTCTTGGAATTTGTGGCGCAGTCCCGATTGTCCGCTTCCAGGCACCCGCCCAGCCCTGTGGCTGGCGGGGAACGTCATGCATGTCGCAACTCACCTAGGCAGTTGCCCCTCAAGGCCGAGATATCAGAGGATGCATGAGCCAGAGCTGTATCACTAACACCTGCAATAACTCTCCTCCTGTTTTACTCTTACTCGACCCGGACCGGCAAACGACTTTCATTCCTAATCGTACCTGCAACGGCAATCTAACACTAGTTTTCTCTTATTTATTTATTGTACCGGCCGGTTATTCTACCTCTTTTTCTTGGATCCGATCAAGATGTCGGCTCCGACTGATACGGTAAGTCCCACATGAAATATACACGATTTTATGCAACATATCGCATTCTGCATTTTCATTTTGACCCCTTTTACTGACGTCGCATTTGGTACTACAGAGCAAGACCAATCCGTCTACCGCAGCGCCCGAGTCTCCGACCACTGTACGCCCCTTCGAGATGGACGACGACGATATTCAGGAGACTGGCGTCCTTGGTGACGATAGCGCCCATACCACAACTACAACTTCGACAACGACCAATCAAACTCCACCCACTGAAGAAGCTGCACCCCCGAAGCCTCCTCGACCACTTACCGAGCAACAGAAGAATGAGTTGATTCTCAAGGAGGCATTTCCGAACATCGAGACTGCCGTTATCAAGGCTGTTCTGATTGCGAGTGGTGGTCAAATTGACCCAGCTTTCAATGCTCTTCTTGGTGTGTATAATACTACCCCCTATCAGAATAGTTATTAACTAGGAAAAAAGGAATGAGCGACCCTGATGCCGTTCAGAATGACCCTGTACGCGAAGAAGTCCCTCCACCTCAACCCCCGCGACCAACTGGCGCTCGAAGCCCCATGTCCCAATTGGAAGCAGACGAGCTTTACGCCCGACAACTTGCGCAGCATTACGACAACGTTGGTGCCTATGAAGCAAGGACGACGAACCGCGGCCCTGGTGGCCAGTATCGGCGACAAGAAACGGGTCTGAAGCCCAACGAAATGTACGACCGAGAGCATAGCTTCATCGACGACGACCTACCCGTCATTAAAGAAAACCTACGCAAAGGATTCCTCGAGACTCAGACTAAGGTGAACAGCTGGTTCACCAATCTAAAGAAGAAGATCGACGGGGAATATGATGAGAATGAGGATGAGACGCAACCTTCTAAGCACCAACGTCAAAACGTAATGGGCAGGCGTAGCGGAGAGGGCTCACGTAGAAGTGCTGACTATCMCCGCTACGATGCCGACCCGCAAGTCCTCAGTGACGATTTTGCAGGAATAAGGCTTCATCCAGATGGGAGTAAGTAATATTTGGCTATACTATATGGAAAATGGGTGGCTAACTAAGACGTAGGGTCATCTCAAGATCGCCCATCAAGCAATCCTAGTGTCTACAGACCACCACCCTCTACATCTCCTAAGCCCGAGGGTCGCAAGGTTGCCTTCAAGGAAGGCGTAGAAGATATTGACCAGTACAATGCTTCTCCAAGAATTCCGCCGAAAGATAGCAGCGCGACTCCACCTCCCGGCAAACAGAGCAAATGGCAGCCTCTGTCATCAGTCGACCCCAATCCGATCACAGATAATGATCCTTTCAGCCTCGGGGACAGCGAGGACGAGAAGGATACGAAGGAGAAGAATGGCGGTGCAATCAAGATGGAGGATTCCGAAAGGCTTAAGCAAGCTACAGCAGATGCTATGGCTGATAGCTTAGTCAGCTCTGAGAAGAAACCTGGTAGCAGTAGCAAATAGGCGAGCTAGAGTTCTGGAGTATGTTTGAGTGGCGATATGGGTATGCTAAATGTTGAATGACGCAAGGAGTCTGGTGTGTCCTTATTAGCTCTACCTCATCATATTTCCTTTTGTTTAATGAATCCTGTATTTGAACCGGGTCCGCGTGACAAGACCGCAAGTAGGTAGCATGGGCAGAATGAATTCTACGATCGTCCTACCTAAAGCGGGTGGCCGTCCACAGACTACTCCTCATCGATGCCTAAGATTCGTGAAACAAATAGCAATGATCTGATTGGCGGGKCGCTTGGCGTGCATTCGTATCCGTATTATACTCCCCGGGGTTCAGCGCGATGATGTCCTGCATTACCACCGGCACGCGTCGATCCGGAATGGTTAAGACCCCGAGACGAGAGTGTGGTACAATGTTTCCGCTCTTCTAGACCTCGCTTCCATGAATCCGGCCTTTAGATTGCCCCGCACTATCACCAGGTGAAACGTACCTATATAATATCAGATTGCCGGCGTTCTCGCAAGTTTTCGCGCACAGGAAGATGAGAACAGCGCATACGTAACATTTGCGCAAACACATGTTGCGTCATCTGCACATCGCGCTCTCGTCGCCTTCATTCGCGTGACAATATAATTCGCGCTCTTTTGCTTTCTATTGCATGGGAATATAATGTCGAAGTTATCGCAATTTTTGGACGCCGGGACGTCTAGCGCCACCAAATACGGTTGTCTCGCAGTTGGCTTGGTATGCTCTTTGGAAATGAGGATTTGAATAGAGTTTATAACTAATATAGGGCTGAACCGCACAGATACTTGCATATCAAGTTACACAAATCATCTACAATCTCTACTTTCACCCACTCAGGAATTTCCCCGGTCCCTTACTTCATAGGGCATCGTCGTTACCATGGGCCTTCCGGCATGCAACTGGCTCTCAAGCCTTTCACACTCAAAGGCTTCACGATAAATATGGACCCATCGTTCGTATTGGCCCGAACCATCTCTCATTTACCGATGTTCGGGCATGGAAGGACATTTACGGCCATCGCGTCGGGTCGGAGAGCAACATGACGGAAATGTCCAAGGCGGCCACATTTAACAGGACGATTCGTCATATCCCGACCTCGATCATCAACGCAGACCGTGAAGAGCACTCAAGGTTTCGTCGCGCCCTCTCTCACGGCTTTTCCGACAGTGCGATGCGCGAGCAGGAATCTATGATTGCGAAATACGTTGATCTTCTGATGAAGGTTGGTAAATGACAGAGTTTATCATATTATTGCTATTCTAAGTTGAGCGGGCGGCGCAACTTACCCCTGAAGCTGAAACCTTAGCTGACTTTTTGAATCTCATTAGCGACTACATGAGGAATGCGGTGACGGGAAGAACAAATTGAATATCGAGGCTTGGTACAATTGGACCACGTTCGATATCGTGGGCGATCTCGTCTTTGGGCAGTCTTTCCGCTGCCTTGAGAACATCAACTATCATCCCTGGATCGAATTCATTTTCAGAAGCGTGCGGTATGGCGCCGTCATGGTAGCAATGAGTTATGCCGGACTAGGGGAGCTTGTGCAGATCATAGTCAAGGCTAGTAAGAATGCCGTTAACAAAGTACGGAAGTATACCGACGACATGGTGAGGACACGATTAGCTATGGATAAGGGGCGCGACGATCTTTTCGAGGGTCTTGTTAAGAGACGCGAAGACTGGGTAAATTGGACCTTTTCCCTAACCAGCTTTGCTCAAGACGTCAACTTACCATCTGAAACTAAATAGGGTTTGTCGTTTGAGAAGCTATCCGCAAATGCATTCATTCTCGTTTTGGCTGGATCCGAGACAACGGCAACCACATTATCTGGTGCTACGTATCTCCTGCTAAGCCATCCAGATGTCCTAGAAAAGCTTAAGCAGGAAGTTCGCTCGTCATTCAAGAGTGTTGACGAAATCAACATTAACTCGGTCAACAAGCTCAGTTACATGCTTGCGATCCTTAACGAATCACTGCGGCTTTACCCTCCTGTCACGTCAAGTCTGGTTCGAATAGTTCCTCCTGGTGGAGAGCAGATCGCGGGTCAGTTCGTAGCTGGTGGTGTAAGTACTCGCATTAAGACTTACAGGCGAAGATAGAAGCTTACGTATATCCATATAGATGTTCGTCGAGGTCCAGCACTGGTCAATGAACCACAGCAAAGAGAACTGGAACGAACCATGGGCCTTCAAACCCGAGCGATTCTTAGTACCTTCTGAAGAGGCTGCTAAACAGGGGAACAAGCTTGATGCGCTACAGCCTTTCAATGTTGGACCGCGGAATTGCATCGGGCGCAAGTAAGATAACCCTAAGTCCTCAGATGTATGAATTCGACTAATACTTTTCGCGTCGCGAAGCCTTGCGTATGCCGAAATGCGCTTGATCCTAGCTCGCATCATCTATGATTTTGATCTAAAGCTCGCCGAAGAGAGTGAAAAGTGGATTGAGAGGCAGAGGGCATTTGCACTTTGGGACAGGTCAGTTTATGCTTGTTTATTTCCCAGCTTAACCCCATTTTCAGGACCACCAAATAGACCTGTCACTGACCATCGAATATGAGTATAGAATCCCACTCTACGTATACTTAACCCCAGTTAAACGGTAAGGGCGTTGCCCTCGGGATAGGAAAGATCGGGTTGTATACTTCGTGAATATAGTATAAGACTGTTTGAATATCAACGAGTGTATATGTAAGAGGGGGAACCACAGCAATATGGCTTCAATAAGTGTCTCCCTATGGGATTCTTGGGGACGGCTGTATATGTTATAATGAAATGCATACCTTTTGTATTAACTATAACCCATATGAAGTCCCTAGTTCACTATCTGAAGCTGTCTCTTATCTCCTTGCCGACCGATCTCAGCTGACTGCCCCTTTCCGTCMCCCCTCATGTAACAGTACCAACCCGCCGAGACCACAGATGAGTCTACTGTTCTAAGCAACCCCGTCCACCCCAATATTAGTAACCAATCCTTATCAGCTAGAAGTCTTCATTTCTAAAAGTGGTTAGATGTTCCTAAGATCTTACGGATGCGTGCCCGTAGTCTAGCTCGTGGCAGAGGAGTCGCATGTCTTAATCACGCATATTTTTCGAAATAAGTGTATGGCATGCCATAGTCTCTTAGAAGCTGTCTCAAGTTATGGACCGTAAGTTCCTCCAGGCTTATGAATGCCTATTTTGTAGTAATACTGTCAATTCTAGAAAGCATCTCCATGACATTCAAATACTCCTTTGATATAATTAGCTTAAGTGGCTTCCGCATTTTCGCCGCTCAGAAAAAGGGAGGTACAATTTTCCAACCCGATGAAGATGGCATACACCAGGGGGTTATAACATATAGTGGGTATTAAATAATACCACTCGACATAGCCCATAGCCACCTCGAGACACTTGAGAACTAAGAGTGGAAGACATGAATACTAACCACTGCCTAATATCACTCAACAGCCTTTTCCGAAGTGATTTCAAACGACACAGGCCAACCTAGTTACTGAATTATCATGAGAAGCACATTTCGGAGCTGTCATTCCTCAATACGCAGTTAGTGGTTCGGGCCGAAGTAAATATGTAGAACCAATCGTGTCGTCGCAAATGCTATATGAGGGGCGCTGGATGACACAAAAAGTTTCAATACTTGAACACGGAAAATTATATCTAAGCTGTAGTAGGAAACTAAGTGTGAGTATCTCAACTATAGCAGTCTTATGTACAAGAAACGACGTTAGGGAAGAGTAGAGCCGCTGTTGGGGGCGGGGKGGCTTGGCTCATGTATAAAGGCGGAAATGGCATTTTACATAGAAATTAACAGCTATGATAATATGATAGGCGTGGTATAAGCACTTGGCACAAAGGTATCATATGACGTCACTCTCAGGATAATTCTCTATTAATGTTACGATCTAATACTAATGCATGCCATTTGATAGAAGAGGTATTTTATGAAACATCATGACTCGCGCTATAGGAACACAGTAGAAGAGAGCATTACTATATGTAGCTAAGCATTATAAGATGACATAACTGATTAGATGGAAGGAAATAAGGAAATCAAAATTTTAGCAGCAATGGAGGATGACGTAGAGGTCTCCCGCCGAGGAGGTTTGTGATGATAGAACGGGCGGAGAGGACGGCGGAGGACCGGGACTTGCCGACCGATCCCGGGAGCGGAGACCCCCCCGGCTATCCTCACTCAGCCTCGTGCATGAGATGTCGAAGGCCACGGGGTGAAGATAGGGACTCTCATTGGTCGAAAATGTAAATGGGAAAGAGGAGAGGGAAAATGTAGCTGCGATGCAAAGTGGATCGATCGCCCACTTGGTGGGGCTGAGCTGCAATGGAAGAAGCTACATCTGCAGCCCATTTCCGAAAAACAGAAATCAAGTGTCCGGTACTCTGTACTTGTGCCAGGATTTATTCGGGGGATATCTATCCGCTATGACCGCAGGATCGTGAAGTATTTTGGAATGGGATACGCCCGGCTTACCATTTCAAGATCCCCAACGTCCGGCAGATATTTTGCCGCGAGCACCTGTGATAGGTAGACAGGTGAGAGTAAGTCAGCCAAAGTAACCGTAAAGTACCACAAAGAACGGTAGCTAGTCGCATCCATGGATTGGATTCCGGCTGCTAGTTGCCCCACTGTGGAATACATGAGAGGAGTGTCCTAACTGCCCTCCAAAAAAACATCAGTGCTCCAAAAGCTTGTTATCAATCTAGAAGCTCACTTCAAAACTGACGACGGGGCACAACGAGACCTATTACGTACGAAATACAGCGCTCACTCGACTCGAGATATGCATTCGGCCTTACGATCCACAGCCCGATAGCCCGTACCAACTATCATATGTCCCTACGTCGTTGTAGCGTGGTAGTCTGCAGGGTTGCTACAAGCTAGCAAATCGTCACCACTAGCTCCTCGGCGTTCGAGACCCAAGGCCATCCAGAATCTGCAGTGCCGTTCGGGTTTGACGTCGTGAGGCAGTTCGACGTGTATGAGATTCTCCATTTTTCCTGTAAGGTACCTTCCCATCGACCCCTCCACAAGATTCGACATCACCATATTAAAGTCTGGGGCGCTCCCTCATCMCCCTCCTTCTGCGTCACACCCGCGACTCTTGAACCTATCAGACGCTTTCTCCTTCTGCTACCTGCTGGGAAAAGCTGTTATAAGCCCTTCCAGCGGGATCACCAGCCGCTTCATGCAGGAAACGGCATTACATTCCACCCCATTTGACCCCCACCTCCCCGTGCAGCAACAGTCATTGGATCGTATACCCAATACTTGGGCTCCTTTGCACATTGTCTTACCAAACGGTTCTAGCTGCCTGGAGTTCCAACCTCAGTACCGAGGCGCTGTTATACGACCGGTCGGATCGTCGTGAGCGTGACCCTTTCATCCGCCACCACTTGTTGGTTCCATGATCGTGGGAATTTAGACCCTGTCTAGAAGGTATAGCGTGTTTATTACGTTTATTAAGCCCCGGTGTCCTCGTTCCCATTACATTGGTCTAACCTGTACTCTTTATGCAGTATTCCGAGAAAGTGGCTGATACTCAAACGCTGCTGCAAGTTGGGCGGGAAACCTATTCGAGCTCGCGCCCTACTGGAACGCACCCCTCTTCTGGAATTGCCACATGTCCGGAGATTAGTCCATCTGGTGCTACCTACGTCTGATTATCAACTTACGTTGTCCCTTTTGCCCTTCTCATCTACTCGATGTTCTTCGGCCAGATAGCCATAAGACTCGATATACACATTGATTGCTCAGGCCCCCGTATCTTACGTTAACCCTACCGTGTCGCCAGTCTACACTCCCCTAATCCTCCCCTGGTACAACCCGCTCCCCTGCATTTAGTTACACACGGAAAACAGCCGTTGACGTTATATCTATTGAAACACGACTTTGCTGCCAGTCTTGAGGCCTCCGTTCAAGTAAACAGCCTTCACAGGCTGGTTGCAGGCGCCTCTGCCGCACCATGTAAGTCCGAACCCGTCTGCCTTGGGCTACCTTTCTGCCTTTTTGGCTACAGCGCTAGAGAACCGCTTTCTACGCCAACAGGGGTTACTAATAGCTCTTCAGGAAGTTCGGTAAGCAAATCCAGAAGCGTCAGCTTGAGGTTCCAGAGTATGCTGCCAGCTTCGTGAACTACAAGGCGCTCAAAAAAGTACGTAAACAATCACTTCTGGCTGTTTTATCTTAGTCAATAGCGCATATTTCCCCGTGGGATTTTGGAGGACTCAGGTCCATGCTCGTCAGAGAGGAGCCCAATCCTGATTAGTACTATATATGTGTCTTGAATGCAATTCATGTTGCTCGCAGAGTGGGATTGTATCACTAACMCCAGCCAATAGCTCATTAAGAAGCTCTCTGCTACCCCGACTCTGAGCGCCCAAAATGACCCTCACTTCACTCCCACACCGGTAGACGCCCAAGTTGCCTTGCAGGCGAATAAAGCAAAGTTCTTTTTTCAACTAGTAAGGCTTATCATTTACTCTTTTTGGAGAGAAGTGCCGTAGAAGTAACACTCACGCTACGCAGGAACGAGAATTGGAGAAGGTGAACGCATTCTACCTCCAGAAAGAAGCCGAAGTAAGTAGACCTGCCACCAACTATCACACACTTCCGCCATTGGTATTAACACCAACCAAGCTTAAAATCCGGCTCAAGACGTTACTGGACAAGAAGAGAGTTCTAAAGTCCCGCCAAGGAGTCTCTAGACGGTCGGCCAAATTCACGACGTTGGAAGAAGGGTTCCAACAATTTGCCAACGATCTGAATAAACTTCAGCAGTTTGTCGAAATCAATGGGACTGCCTTCTCTAAGATTCTCAAGAAATGGGATAAGACATCAAAGTCCAAGACAAAGGAGCTCTATCTCTCGCGCGCTGTGGAGGTACAACCGTTCTTCAATGCAACCGTCATCAGCGAACTGTCGGACCAGGCGACGACTAGCCTGCAGGAGCTTGGTGCTTGGGCAGATGGGGACCATGTCCCGTTCGAGGCGCGGTCGGAACATATGGTGAGCAGTCAGCACCTACTCGGAACTGATGAAGGCGACGCAGACAGTCTTCTACTTGACACTGCAATTTCTGGCAATCTGGAATCCCTGCGAGATCTTCTCTCAAGAATGCGAGCCGGCTCTAGCTCGCCATCAGGGATGGATATTTCTTTGATGGAAAGGGTAACCCGGACCTTCCTTGCTGCTATCCACGAGGCACCACAAGCATCACTCGAGGTCTTGTTAGAGACCGGACTCGTTGATATCCGATCTGAGGATGACATCAATGAGCGAAACTGCCTCCACCAAGCTACTATCTATGGAAACTCGTTTGTGTTGAACGTTGGCCTCTCAGGAGGAGTTGAGGTCAACAGGACGGATGTCTATGGTCGCGTACCACTGCACTATGCTAGTATGCATGGAAGGCTAGATATGCTCGAGCTTCTTCTTCAAGGTAAGGACACTATCCACCGAAATAGAGACGACTTGATGCTAAAGTTGTTGCGTAGCTGATCCGACAACAATCGATCTGATCGACCACGACAACTTTACTCCACTAATACACGCTATCATCCATGGCCACCTTGCGTGCGTACAGCGACTACTTGCTACTTCATCTCGTTTGGATCCCGTATCGGAGACAGACCACATACCACTTAACCTCGCATGCGAACACGGATCACTCGATATAGTCAAACTGCTTCTGGAACATGGTGCGCGGATACTTCCTGATGCCGAAGGGTTATACCCACAGCATCTCGTAGCGCGATCAGGCCAAACTCCTCAGCTTCTCCGCTTGCTGCAGGAACATGGTGCTGATTTGGACCAAATTGATAAACTATACGGTTGGACTCCACTAGTACATGCGGCAAGCGAGGGAAATGTACCTGTTCTGGAGGAGCTATTAAATGTGGGCGCGGACCCTAATATTGTTGACGAGAAGGACTTGCCTGCCATGTATTATGCGGCATGGGAAGGACACTTGGAGTGCATGCAAAAGCTCACACCGTATCAAAGGGGGAAAGGGAAGGGGGCCAGCCCCCTGGTGATGCAAACAACCGGTCCCCTCTTGGCGCCCATGGGAAGCGAAAGTACTCCAGTTCCTATGGCGCTCGATGCCGATGCCATCCCTATTCTTGAACTTCCGCCTCCGATAATACCTCTACGACGTTACGGGCATAACTTCTTGGACACGAAAGCCGTTGTCCAAATCAGCTTTCAGGAAGACGGTGACCACCCATTGGTGTTCTTCCATGATAGCAAGTATCCCGCTGCTCGACTAACCATCTCTTCCAAGCTATCAGATCTCATTCCCAAGAATATCATGCTACCTTTCCAAGAGGATACCCGGCTCGTATCTTTTCAAGTTGATAATCTCGATACATTCACACTTGATTTCGATGTTTTCCCTACCTACGGCGCGAAGATTATTGCGAAGACAGTTGCTCTTCCTAATACATTCCGAGCATCCTGGAGTAGCTCAGGGAAATGCTGTCTTCCGTTATTTGACCCTCGACTCAGGGCAATCGGCCAAATCACCTTCAATACTCAAGTAATCAAGCCTTTCCAAGGAGCCCCATTGGAGATTACAGACTTCGAGACTTATTGGAAGGCCACGAGCCAACTTGACCAAAATCCAAATATGTTCGTTACTGGGTCGAGTTTGTCTGGCGACTTTGTTCAGCTATACGTCCAGCATACTAGTGATGGAATTCCCGTTATATGGCCACAGTGGATGATCCAATGCGGTGGTATTGATGTATCCGTCTCGCGATTATCTTACGAGCAATTCTCTACTGTTACAGCTTCGAACCCTACCCGAGCCCAGCTTCCCTTTATACCGTCCCAAGATGTCAGCAGTATCGCCGATGTCCATCGGGTTCTCAATACAGCAGGTGTTTCTCTGGAACAAGCACTTTCTCTACTTCCCAACTCGATGCATGTCGATCTCCAGATTATTTATCCGTCAGAAGAGGAGGAGAGAAGGCTCGGGCTTGGACCGACCGTGAACATCAACACGGTTGTGGACTCTATACTAACTATAGTATTTGACCATGCGAGGGAACAACGAGCACAAACAATGTCTGCTCCTGATACTGTTCGGTCGGTGGTATTCAGCTCGTATAACCCATCGCTATGCACGACCTTGAACTGGAAGCAACCTAATTTCCCCGTATTCCTTTGCAACGATCTAGGCCGGGAAGAGACTATGCTATCTCCTAGTGTGATCCAGAGTAGTGGGCGGCGAACCTTTTCGGTCAAGGAGACGGTGAGGATAGCCCAGAGCAACAACTTTATGGGGCTGGTTTGCTGTTCTCGATTACTGGTGAGTTATACCCCGAAGAATAATATCAGTCGTCGAATACATGAGGAGTCGCTAATATATTTTTATCATCAGAACATGGTCCCAGCTCTGGTGGACGCGATAAAGTCTCACGGGCTAGCGTTGGTTGTCGACAAATCGGCCGAGCAGGCTACGGATCCATACTTGCATGCGGATGTATTCCCCATCCCTAAGGGCGTTGATGGGCTTTTGAAGGGCAATGGAGTCTTGCGATTTAACGAGTCTATAGATGTATAGACAAAGAAAAGGCAACCTAAAGCATGCGTTGGTTATGAGCTTACCTCTCGCGCGTCATTCTAGGAGTAAGCTATTGAGCCGGGCTTATGTCAAGATTTAGATGTCCAGTGAGCACTAGATGACTACTATATGAGAGCAAAATATAAAAAAAGTTGCGAAACGATTATGCTATTATCTCGTTCTTGGAAACTAGTGCCATTGAAAACGTAGGCATAGACCCTATTAAGCTCCCTTGTACTCATAACGTAGCGCACCCAGATCTCTTTCTGGATCCACGCCACCCATAACCACCTTCGCGACTATCACTACTCCGTACACGATGGCTGGTAGATTGCTCAGGCCGACGTGACCCCAGTGTCTTTGAGAGGCAGCTGACTTCGAGAGAAGTCCAGTAAGGGCCAACACAGCGCAAATCCCCAAGTTCAGGTACGGAAGGTACTTCTCCAACGGCGAGCGATGGTGTTCTTCGGCCCAGAAAGGKGCGCTTCTATCCTGCTTCTGCTTCTGCTTCTGCTTTGGTGTATTCTTGATGCTCCCACTCCCAGCACCGCTAACCCACGCATCCAAAACCCGGATCCCCGTCACGCCCGGGGGCTGCGTCCAGAGCATCCACGCCGTGGACGCGAGACTCGTCAGGCTCAACAGTGCCGTTAATCTATCACTCCCACCACCACCACCGCCATCTTTTCTGGGAAGCACCAGAGCTATGAGGTACGGCAGCGCGGAGACGGCAGGCAGGCAGAGGAGAAGTAAGCGGAACTGCGCGTTGCGCGCCTCGTTCTCCTGCGCTAGCGATGCGATCAGGTCTTCCTGCTCTTGCTCGTCGAGGGCTTCGGCGCTGCTGGACGGCGAGGATGCCGCGTCGTCGTCGTCGGTTGGGTAGGCGAAGGTGCGGCGGAGGCGGGATGTGGCTTTTTCCATGGCTTCGGCTTGGTCTTTGGTCGGTTATTGTGGTGAGGAGAGGAGAGGAGAGAAGAAAGAGAGTTGTGTTGTTAGACTTGCGCAGTCATTTTGGGATGAAAACAGGTGTTTGGCAGGTTAGAGGAGAGATGCGCTACTCGGTGGTTGTTCGCGATCAGGCTGAGGTTTAGCTAGGATAGAGAGCTTGTGATGGGCGAAGGTTTGGCTGAGGTGGGAGTGACGTAGCCGGTAGGGTATAGCTCAGCCACGTAATGTTTCTGGACATTTCATGTGATAGGGAAGAATGTGGCTGATGCCAAAGTGTGGCTTKTAGCTATACTGCCCCCTTTGAATCTTAGAAAATCTATAATGGAACATTGGAAGGAGCATAAGATTTATGAGATGGTGTATTATAGCCTGTTTTCATCTTTGTTCTATCACATTTGCCAATCTGCAATGGAAGCTTGATAGTGAATATAGCTGCAATCCTGCATGGAAAATGGATCTACTCTTGATGAACCGTTCTTCATGAAATCCGAAGGCAACTGTTTAATCGGAAGTTACAGTATTGCTCTTGACGGGAAACGACTATGAATAGTACGGGAATGCTGCCTGTCCTGCTAACAGGGCAACTCTTATAAGAAACCATGCTGATAGCAAGACGCACGATATCACAACGGTCAAGGAGACAGGTCAAGAAGCCTTCCGCCGGAGCAAACGTGCAATATACAGCGTGGGTTTATGAGTGGTAATATAAACATCTTTATGCAACTTTATACACAATCTACGTAGTCGGGAACCCCCTAAAGGACCCATTATTATCATACTTCGCTTCTGCCATCTTGTTAGCCAACATTCCCTTCTGTAAGTATAAAGGAGGTAGGTACTCACTAAAGAACGTATAACTCAACGTAACCTCATTAATGCCTTTCATATTCAAATCATTCAGCAGATCCGGATCCAAGTAGAAGAAAACCGGCATGTCAACCGTCTCGCCAGCATTCAGCCTTTGCTCCTCAAAACAGAAACACTGGATCTTGCTGAAATATGGCGCGACCTGCGCGGGGGTAACGCTGTATGTTGCCACCCCAATGATATCGCTGTCGCTCTTGTTGGTCGCTGTGTAAAAGGCGAGAGCTGTCTCGCCGGGCAGCACTCGCACTTCTCGCTGCTGCGGTACGAACTTCCAAGGCAGAATGTCCGACACTGAGGCGTTGAAAGTTACCCGTATGCGCCGCGCGTCTGTTACGGGGGTGAGGCGGGACGCTGGGTCGAAGTCGGCGTCGCTCGAGGATGGGCCGTGGCCGGGCGCTCGTACGGGTTGGCCGCCCCAGCCAGTGGTTTGGCAGATCTAATTCGAGGCCAGTTGTTAGCTCAGTCTACGGAATAGAATATCTAGGTACATATAGGCGTAGAACGTATGAGCATCGGGGTGAAGAGGGAAGCGCACCATCTTGTACATAGGCACCGATCCGTACGAGAAAGCGACGGTGCCGAGGATGATGCTAAGCGTGTAGTACCTAGGACAGCCATTGAGCCATTATTCCGCAAGAGCGACTAGAGCGCTTGGGAGGAGCTATACATTGTTGTTCGGTTCTTGTATCTGTAGTACTCCGCCATCCGCTCCATCGATGGCGCACCCGCTGCGCCGGTAGCTTGTTGCTTCTTCGTGGCGCTATTCGTAACCGTTCTGCGCGGCGTCGACGGTTTCGCCCGGAGGAGGGCTCGACGGCATGATTCGCATGCCCACGACGATGTTCTCGCTCGTAAGGACCTCCACGAGGCCTGGTAGAAGCTATTCATCCTGATATATCGAGTTCAATGCTCGGGAACTCTGCAAGAAGTCATCGTGCCATTTGTGGGGTCATGCCGAAAAGCTCGAGGTCCCTGGAATTTTAGGTGGGTCTGGGAAGTTTACAGGGATTTGTTAGTGATCTACCCGCTGTAACTCTACCTTATTTTACGTACCCACGCAGCCACGTACCGTCATTTGCCTCGAGGTGGTTCGAGATTCATACTGGAGATGTTTGGAAATTTGATACGTTTGGTAATGATGAGGTCCTTATTGATACATCAAAGATACATGTGATTATAAGCTTTACAGTTCCACTATATATTTATAGCACCGGCCTCATCCAATAGTCCGGTCTATAACAGTTTCCCATTCACCCTTCTCACACCGTTTACCCGTGGTGGGATCCTCCTATGTTCCCTGCTGAATATTCTGCCCACCATTTCTATTACAAATACTTGTATGATTAAAATGACGAGTCTGACGAACAAGTCCGTGATCCCCAACCTTGGTTGCCTCCCGCGACTATACGTTGAGTCCACGAACTCGAAGGGTAATTTGGCTCCAAGATGAGCTTGGGCTGCATATAATCCGCTGCTGAACCCATCTTCGTGGAACCCGTACTTGGTCCAGGCACCCGCATAACTGATTCCTCTCGTGTTTTGTATCCTCGGCAAAGCTCGCTGTGCCCTGATCGCAGCAGGGTTATAGAGAGGATGCGAGTACGAGTATCGGCCTTGCACGGTTTCTGGCTTCGGTTCCTGAATGGGATTAAGCGTTACTAGAACATCGCCGAAAGCCTCTCTTGGAATATGCTGTAGGATGTTCATGTTGTAAGTCAACGAAACTCGATCAATGTCTCTGCCCGTCCAGGGCGAAGACACCGTGAGATAGTTCCAAGAAGACCATGAATTCTGGCGTCTTGGTAGGTGCGACAGGTCTGAATGGAGCACACAGGTATTCTCCGAGGTCTTGAACGAAGACATGATAGCCTTCTCCTCTTCCGTAGCTGAAGGCTTGATGATCTGGTAGGCTTGATCTCCGTGAGTAGCTAATATCACGTGGTCAAACACCTCCGTCTTTCCATTTTCCAAGTGGAGTCTCACGCGCCCATCCGCGTCGTTGGTGAGATGTTTGACCGCAGTTTTTAGAAATAAATGGTTTGGTGGGAACCCACTCATCACCGCATCAATGTACGATTTCGCGCCGCCCTCTAGAGTAAGCCAGTCTGGTCGAGTAGCAATAGTGCTTAAGAGGTGATGATTCCACCTGGACGAAATCAGCGGCCATGCTATAACCGTCTTGAAAGACTAGACTTACATGAATCGAACCAGCGTAATAGCTGGAAACTCCAATGTGCATTTATCTGGACTCGTACTCCATACAGCAGCAGTCATGGGTATCAGATAGTCATTGCGGAATGTCTCGGAGTAACATTCCCTATCCAAATATTGGCCAATAGTCTCCATGGGTCCAGCTCCACTTGAACTAGAATAGGAGTCACTGTCGTCCTCCTTTAGCAAATCCAAGGCAAATTGATTAAAGCGGATGATATCGAAGATTAACCTCCACATCCTGAAGGAGAAGAGATTCCTCCTTTGACAGAATATGGAATCTAGACTGGATCCTGCCCATTCGAACTTCCCACGATCCCTTGAGACACCGAAGGTCATTTGGGTCGGCACAGTCTTCACCCTCACACTTCTGAGGAAATTAATGAAGTTTGCTGAGCAAGGTTAGTAGAGTCACACACCCCTGGATTCGTGGCTCACGAACGATATGTTGCCGTGTTAAGAACGATGAACCCCGTATCCACTAGAGTAGTGAATTTGCCCTTCTTCCATTCTACCGTATTGGTATGACCTCCCAGCCGGTCATCCGCCTCATAGAGGTAAACATCATGATGAGTTCGATTCAAAGCCCAGAGAGCGCCAATTCCAGCTGAGCCACTGCCAACGATGGCTACCTTCTTCCTAGGGACCCAGTTAGTTGACGATGTCATCGATTTTTATGCAGCAAAGGAGGGCGAGGATTCGAAGGATGTGATAAATTCAAGCACCCAGAATCCGAGAAATATTAAGAAATATTAAAATAGTAAGGCTAAACGAAGATGGTACAGGACGCTGGGGATACTAGGACTTGAAGATGCTAGCGGGGAAAGTGAACGGGCATGGGGCCGAAAAGGTGGCGGCGAACTAGCTATGTAAGTTGGCGACGTAAACGGTCACACGGCACTATCCATCTTCAATAGTCGTGGTAGATCGGCAAATCCGTGGCTGTGAATACCATTGGAAATGGTTGGAATGGAGGTTTTGATGAGGTAACCCATTTAGGTGCTTAGTAGAAGGTATGTAGGTACATTGTAGAGAAGTGAGCCGCGTCTGCCGCTTAGCACCTTGATATGTACAGTTCGGGCAATGGCAGGTTTCTGTTCTTGTCCTATAAACTTACATGTTTATAGCGCCAACGTCGATTGGCTGAATAGGGTGTAGCTATACCGGATCTCTATGTATAGTAGGATGTCGTTGAAATGAGGTATTACAATGACAAGTTTGAGCTCGGGTTTCAATCCTTATTATTAGATGGCACAGGTCACGCGTTGAAACAGGTTGCGGCATCGATTGGCAAGGATCCACTACTCCCATATTGTGCTGAGACAGCTGTAACGCCTTGTTCACAGCCACGAACATTCGTGACATGTTCCAATAGGTTTGGAGGATGCCTAAATGAGAGACTACCATATACCTGATCTCAATTTAGGTGGCAATTGACGCTTGCTAGCATTGGAGGTGAACGGTTATACCATGATCGCGCAGTTGAGGACAAACAGCCCTGGACTATTCGAAAAGAGATCGGGCCACCATACGGCTTAGCGATTCACGCTGGACTCAAATTTCATGATTCGAGGTCGTCATTTTAGTGGCTGGGACTCAAGGCAAAAGACATGGGGTAAATAGTGCCTGTCTAATCAAATAATGTCGAGGCTCAACGGGATCGAATATTCAGAGGCGGCAGTCCGAAGACTATCCGCCTAACATCCAATTCTTAGAAGCTCCAATTTTGGTCTGCCCGGCTAATACAACTCTACGTCCGTGAAGAATAGAACGCAGAGCCTAATTATCTGCTTCCGGGGGATTCAACTTTCATGGAGAAAAAAAGAAGGAAAAGAGAAAAAGGATCCAAGCTCAAAATCGTTGAAATATTTTTCGTGAGATGCGCTTCTCCACTTAACGTGGCTGGTATCCGTGGCTGGTTCTATCTAAAACGGTTGCCCCACTTGAATCTGGGTCTGGACCAAATTGACGGATCCAGGAAACCGCCCGAACGCCCCGTACCTGTTACGCAACACACCTGATCTCTCCTGCAACTTCACTTCGCTTCGATATCCCCAACCAGCCAACCACATCACAAAGACTACCTGCCGAAGAACCCACTCGAATCTAGTAAGCAGGCAGATAGTCTCCCTAATCTGACGACGTCAACACTCTCGTCGTTTGATCAAGATCCTCATACTCTCCGTGAGAGTCCCGAGAAGGAGATCAACCAGCGAAAGAAACAAGGCCCCGACGTAAAACAATACCAATAACCATCATGGCCAACCCGCTCGACACCGACGCCGGCTCCGAGCTCTTCGGCAGCTACGAGGCCGAGTTCAAGCTAGTCCAAGCCGACCTGACCCAAAAGCTAGACCAGATCCCCGAGCTGAGCGGCGAGCCGCGAAAGGCCGCCATCAGCGCCGCCGAGCGCGCTCTCGAGGAAGCCGACGAACTGGTAAATCGCCCTCCACCCACCCATCCCATCCATTTCCATTATCCATCCTCTCTCGCCTAGTCTCTAACATAACCCCCCAGCTCGGCCAAATGCGTCTAGAAAAGCAAAACATCCCGTCGTCGTCACGCCCGAAGATCAACCAACGGTTCCGAAACTTCGAGACCGACGTCGACAGCTACAAGCGCAAGCTCCGCTCTCTCGCCTCGGACCGCGCAGCGCTCTTCGGGTCGCGGTACACAGACAACCCGACGCCCACCGACGTGCAACTGGAGCAGCGGCAGCAACTCCTCTCCGGAACGGACCGACTCGAGCGCAGCTCGCAGCGGCTACGGTCGTCGCAGGCGCTGGCCAACGAGACGGAGGCGATCGGCGCGGGCACGCTGGCGGACCTGCACGCGCAGCGCGAGCGCATCGCGCATACGGGCCAGGTGCTGTACGAGAGCGAGGGCTACGTGGATCGCAGCGTCAAGACGCTGCGGGGCATGGCTCGTAGGTAATGACTTGTCCTTCCCCCCATTGTGCGAGTTGGTGTGCTAGGAAGCTAATAAGGGATAGGATGGCTACGAATCGGGTGATTACTATTGCGATTATCACCGTGCTGGTGATCTTGATCTTTGCTGTGATTTACAGCAAGTTCAGGTGAAGTAATGAAGTGAGAAGCGAAAAGAGAGCGAGGGCGAGGGTGGGTCTGATAGACTTGCCGGTCAGTTGGCGGTAGAGCGGTTGGGATGTGGTATTGTATTACAAATTTCCCCATTGTGAAGCTTGTGTTGTGAAAGATCAAGTTACGGCGTTTGGGGAGCGAGAATAAGGGGGTTATTGGGACGTTATAACATCACTACAGTCGTTTCTCGTATATATTCTCTGCGTTGCCAGATTTTAGGGTCATGAGTTGGTTTGGCTTCACATAATTAATACCAAAGACATTTCATTACTTTTGATCTTGCCAAAGAAACATGTTTTCATAATCCGTACCTACGCCTAGAGCCCTGAACTGGACCAGCAAATATGAAATACCTATTTACAGCCATCGAGAGCAGTGAATACCTAGGTATATACTGCAAGCGGGTATCAAACTCGATTCGGCAACCCCAATCTTAAGAGGAATTGCCTGCTCATCTCCTGCCAGGAGATTTTGGTTTCCCAACTTTGCCTGCGAAGGCTGGGCCGTGTCTCTTCCCCTCTCCGAGACCCCGTCTCCCGGCAGAAATGCCTCCTCTTCCGCTTCTTCCCCCGCGTGCACCACCACCACGTCCACCACGGAATCCCCGAGGGCTAGCACCACCTCTGCCGCCCCTGTTTATCTGCGACTTGATGGTAGAGACATCTTTCTCATCAACATCCATTTCCTCATCGTCATCGTCGTCCTTCCCTCTCCTATTAGAGAACTTGAGACGTCCACCACGTCCTCTGCGTCCGATATCCTTGCTCTTGAGAGCCGCGACGTAGGCTCCAACACCGCTCTCCTCTCCGTTCCCAGTGGGTGTATCAATGACCATGGCATCGTCGTCTCCGTCATCCTCACCCAGGATTAATTTGCCGTCAAGATCGGTCTTAGCCTTAGTCTTGCCCGCCTTGCGTAGCTTGCCAGGTTTCGTAGAGGATATACTAGCGAGAGCCTTGCGGTCCAAGAGATCCAGAGGCTCATCTTCGTCTTCCATGATGTATGTGGAACCGCCTTTTTGCGCCTTCCGAGATCGACCGAGAACTTCGGCATCCGAGTCGTCGGAGGCATCTGACTCATCGCTGCTGTAGAGCGCCTCGTCATATTCACTCTCGAACCGGCCTCGCCTCTTGCCATTTTGTTGGTTATCTTCCTCGTCACCAGCTTCCTTGGCGGCTTCCTTCTTCCTCTTACTACGCTCCTTGGTCTTGCGGATGTTAGTAAGGAGCTTTCGGTCCGCTTCAGGGCAGTTCCGATTGACGGCATCGAACCCAAAGCGACGGACCATTCGTTCCAAAATGTGCTTGACCTTGGCTCTGAAGTGACCCTTGTGCTCGTGTGCCCAGACCATCAAGTTCGGGATCATTGTCGGCAGGCGCGGGAGCATGAGCTCTGTCGGTAAGCTAATGACACACACCTTTACAAAACCCAGAACACTCTTGACAATTTCTCGGTTATTAGATGTCAAGAAGAGATCCATGGTCTGTACTAGGTCGCTCAGCACTTCTTGGTTAATAGTTTCTCGGAACTCGTAGAGAATGCGAGTAAGAGCTGTGATGGAAGCAGATATCATGTGAGGCGTGCTACCAGCAAGTCCAGCGCTAACCATGGTAAAGTATTCCTCAATGCTTGCGGACACGGCTGGKGCGTCTTTGGGCATATGAGGGACTTTGCTGTTGTCAATTGGCTTGCCCTTCGCATCTGCTAACTTTTGGCCCATAAGAACCAGTAATTCGAAGGCTGACGTTCTGGCCCTCTCGTTATGTTCTTTACAGCAAATGACTACCTCGGATAACACCGACGGGATGAAATGGAGGGAATCGTCAGGAATGAACGGTACCAACGCAGCAACAGCCGCTAGACGTTCTCTTCGCGCGGGAACCGAGACTTTTTCTGCACTCGATAGGATCAAATTTTGGAGTTCCGCGTTTCGTTCCTGGAGTGCTACTTTCCCAGTATCCGAATCAGCGAGGCGTGGGATTAATTTGTAGGCCTTCTTTTGTAGTTGAGGGTCGTCATCTTTGACAATGATGAGGGCAGCAATATTGAAAAGGGGTCCAAAGCTCTGCCGAGGAAGGTAGACAGACATGGTGATTACCAAATCCATCAATGTCTGGCTTGTGGAAGGCATTGGGTCTTTTGATTTTTGGCCCTTCTCCTTTTTGTCCTTCTCACTGGCTTCACTCAACGAAGAGGCCAACATCGAACTGACACGGTCAAACGTCTCGACAAGCTCCTTTTCAGGGGTAATGCTCAGATAGGCATTGATGGTTTGAAGTATGGGACCCCGAGACTGAGGAAGCGTCTGACTGTAAACGTTGAAGAGGACTGCTAAGAGGTTACCGGCAAAGCCCCCTAAGAAAGCTAGGTTCTTCTGGGCATCTTCCTTTGAAACCCGGCTTCGAAGAATGAGATTATCTTCATCTTCCAGTGATGCCACAGCTTGATTCGATTCAACAAGAGCCTTGAGGGCTCGGCAGACGTCAAGTCTGAGATCGACTTGTCTATATAGTAGATTTGCAAGCATCTCGGCAAATGCCTGGTCGAATGCTACTGTCAAATCTAAGGGTAGGTCACAGTATCCGGGCAAAATAGACCACGTCTGGTGTACCAGCGTTTCGTATATTTTGATCTCCATCGTCTTAGCAGCATCCCCGTTGTCGAGAACCCGTTGGAACATGGCCTCGCTCAGGGGGATAAATTCGGTCTTGAAATGTTGAAGGTTCGTGTTTGTGGTGTAGTCTCTAAGAATTGGTAGCATCCAAGCTCTGCCAGGTTGACCCTTGACAGGCTTGACGAGATTGAGAGGGAGGACGCTGAGGACAGCTTCGGGGCCCATAGCTCGAATTGCTTTGCCGAGAACCTCGTCTGCTTCCTTTTTGCCCATGAAAGAATCGTTCCCACGGAGTTCGCCCACTGTTCGCACGACATTTAGCATCATCGGGTTAGCACGCCACCTAAGCGCATCAAAGATAGCGCCGAGAACGTTAAATGTCTCCATCCAAGCTGCCTGGTATTTTATACTAAGAAGGTTCTCGGCAATTTTGCCTATCTTCTCAAGGACCTTCTCGTCATAGATTGAAGGTTCGATGATAACCTGATCAGGGACGCAGTTCGCCATAAATGAGATTAAGCATTCAGATGCAGAGATTCTTATGTTATGCGACGAGGACTCCATAAACTCGGAAATCATCGCAAATAGGTCTGGGAGCTTTTGGAACGTCTCTTCGGGTTCCATCTGTGCGGAGACATCGTAGCCTCGTGATAATATGGCAATCCAAGGGGGAAGCAATTGCGTGTCATTGGCAGAAGGTCGCAACTCGGAGATGATCTCAAGGAGGCGAGGCAGCTTGGTAGAAGCAACCTCATCCGCCATGCCCTCAAAAATCATCTCGAAGATGTCGAAAACGGCCATTGTCATATGGTCATTTCCACTCTTAGCAATGCTAAGTAAAAGCTCACACAAAGCCTCGATATTTGCGCTTGGCCAACCACCAGTCGCTGCTGCTATTGTCTTGACAAGTTGCAATGCATGTATAAGCGCAGGGTCGTGCTCCGCCGAAGACTTTTTCTGCTTTCTCGATAATGCAGCTTTATTCGCTATATCGGCCAGACTCCTCATTGCCGTCTCGGCACACAGGTCTGCCGCCGGGTGGTCCACGGACGGGCTGGGAGGAGGGTTCTTGAGCACCTTTTTGAGTGCATCTTGAGCGCGCTTTCGTACTTTCGGCCTATGGTCTATAGCAAGGTTTAAAAGACCTGCGACAGCCCTTCGCGGACTTATTTCGTTCGTTGGGAGTTTCCATGCTGCCGAATCCTGCGCAAGAAGTAGTGATTCGAGACATCCGATGGAAGGCTTTAGTAGTGGTGCTTCCGCATCGTCAAGGAGTAGCACTGGAGCCAGAAGGGTGAGGATCTGGGTGAACTTGGATCGAAGGAGAGGTTGCGGCGCAAAGGGCGTAACTACATCGAGAAGATAGACAACCGAGGGKGTTAATTCTTTGTTTATCTTTCCACTCTCCAGCGATTGATTTAGTAAAGCCAATAACGCAGCGAAGTATCCCGTTGGCGTCGGCTGGGTATTCTGTTCCTTAAGTGTTTCCTCAACCGCCTTTAGAATTACTCCCGTCTAGGCATAAATTTCAAGGTCAGCGATCTAGGACTGGTTCTCAGATTCACGTCATCAACTAACCTGTTGCTGACTTTGGAGATTCGGCGACCGGATTTTATCCAGCTTCTCCTCCAGAGTCGCCATCTTGAATATCGCAATTCGTAATTACTTGAATTGGGGGAAGATTTGGACCTGTACCGCCGAGGAATTTTGGAAATTTTTGGTTATCAGACGCTTATCAGTGTTATCGCTAATCGTCAAGGATCGACCCCACCATTGGTGTGGCTTGGCAGAGCAGCCCTACGATCTCAAGACGGCAGGACGGGKACGTACCAGGACTATACTGAGTAAATGCTGAGATTTATCGCTTTAGATATGACATCCATGGATATGTTCAATCTAGATAATAAGACATAGATAGTATAGATCCGGTTTTATATAAAAGGTAATAATAGAAAGGAGTATGGTGGTCCTCATTAACAGGGACTACGCGCAAGTAGATGATGTGGGAAATGACCTTAATGCCATCTAATGTAAGCCATGAGGTCCGTAATCTTCAGTCTTTTGATGATAGCAGCTGGTCTGCTACAGACATTGTTTCTAAACCAAAACAACGCAAGGATAACTCCGTCTTGCGATTCGCAAGGTTATGTTGTACCCGGCTTAATCCATACAGCCAAACCTCAAGTTTGGCTCCCCATAAGCATTCATGAAGCCTCCTCTCCTTAACCTCAACACCTCGGTTCTGCTTAAGAGAAGTCCTCACCGGCCTCTTCAATGTTGTTCTTAACTCGTACAAGAATCGTAGTCTTCCACTTGTCAAGCTTGCTCATCTGGTCGTATTGGAACAGCTTGTCCGTGAACTGATCCTGGTTGCCCGCCTCAATAGCAGCTACCAGGTCAGTTAACAACTGATACTCTCGGGTACTAGGGAACGTCGGGTCGAGATCTCGGTACTTCTCGAGCGCACGATTCGCCGCGACCATATCGCCCGTCGCTAGATGGCAGATGCCTGCCTTGAGGAAGTAGTCCTTGACCGAGTAACGCATCAGGTTGTTATTGATGGAGGCCCCTGCGACCTTCTCGAATTGCTCGATCGCCTTGTAATAGTCGCCCTCGATCGCTGCAATGTCTGCCACCTTAAGCCAGAGCTTGTTCGCTAGGCTAGATGTGCATATTAGCTTCCGAATAACCCGTCGTTTTAATACGGTAGAGGTATCTTACGCCGCAGCATTGTCTCCCTCATACCACCCGGCAGCTGTCTCGTAGCACTCAAGCGCGCGCTTTGTATCGCCTATCTCATTCTCGAAGATTTCACCCATGCTTTCCTTGTGCTGCGCCGCCCGCCTGAAGTTGCCCTTCTTGCAGTACTGGCTGATAGCGACATCCAAGCATCGCGCGGCATCTTCGGGGTTCTCTTTCCGGTATACCTTGAAGGCGTCTACCAAAGTGTTCGCGGCATCGTCCGGCTCGTTCAGTTGCTTAGATTGCACGGCAGCGGCCTTCTCGAAAGCCTGGCCAGCCTCCCGGTTCATCTTCTGGATCCTGAAGGAGTTCGCCGCTTCGATGTACAGGTCTGCCGCATTTTGGTATTTTTCTTCTCGGCCGCCGAAGAAACTGAAGCCGCCCGAGGCGCTGGCGAGCGCCTTGTCTGCCTGTATTTGCCATCCATGTCAGCGGCTCTGTAAGTGGATGTGGGGGAGGACGGCGGGGCAGATTGACCGACCTTCTGCAGCAATGCGCGAGGATCTCCGGCCATGGTGATGTAATGTGGTTGAATTAGTATATTAGAAAGAAGAAGTGTAGGAGCTGTCAGCTAGAATTTTTGGCTGTTCACACTGTCGTCGTTGACAAAGGAATGAGATTGGTAGGGGAAGTACAGTCTGATGTTGCGACGCAGCTACCTGGCGTTAGGTAAGTCTCGAGCTATGACATCGGGGTGTCTCACGTCCAGATGTCTGAGGCACCCCTGCAACATGTTTCGATGTACCCGTCAAGTMCCTCTTAACTCTGTCAAGCAAATGGAAMAAGCCACAACTCTTTCAAGGTACACGTGTATTTTGTTGGAAGCGAATTGAAAACAATTATAGCAAAAATATCTAAATTTCCAACTTATTATACAAACTGAATATCAATTATTTGTATTGGATTTGGTTGATCTCGTATTAAATACGATTTACTAGATACCTACATGTACGTAACTAGTTCAGCCTCAAGAACATCATCTCTAGCAGGGGTCTGCCATCTTAATAGAATATGCGCTTCCACCAGTTAGTTGAACAAACTTCATGCCCTGAATAGTCCTCAGCTGCAAACCATTATCAGTCTATACCACATATCGTCGGGCAACTATGAATTCTACTATATGCTCTCACTGCCGCACGGCACTGCGCCAATCGTTCCGAGCCCTTCGAGAGCATCAGCCGCGATCAATATCCACCACGGTCACCAGACGCTCAAACTCAGACATCAAGCCCATAGTAGATGTCCTCTCCAAGCCGAGCTGGTCCGTACGATCTCTACTCCCTTCCACCGGGTCAAACGACACGAAAATAACGTCCAAGACCCTTCACCATCTCTTACGGCTCTCCGCCTTACCACCCCCCAGTTCGGCTGAAGAGGAATCGCGAATGCTACGGACGCTCGAATCGCAACTCCACTTCGTACGCGCTATTCGCGAAGTTGATACTACGGGCGTAGAACCTCTACGTGCTATTCGCGACGAGACAGCGCAGGGGATACGCGAGCAGACTATTGGTTTAGAGCAGTTGAAGGACGCACTTGCGAAGGAGGATGTAGTAGGCCATGCACGGCGGCCACGGCGGCGGCGAGGAGGAACAACGGGACAGAAAGAGGGGGAAAATGGTGATCCGGAGGTAGAAGGATGGGATGTACTCGGCAATGCCAGCGAGACAGCAGGACGATATTTCGTTGTCCGGACTGGATCGTCTAGTCCGGCGAGGACAGGCACAAGTCAAGCAGGAGAAAGAAAGAAGATTTAATAAACGGTTCCAACATTTTAATTGAGCAATGTGTAAGTAGAACCTGCCAAAACTCCCTAGCCAGTATGCGTGTGAATGCCGTCCTAGTTCCGTCGGTCTTGTACAGACTTCGTCGACCCCTTATACCAGGAACTATGCTTATGAATCATTATTGTACAGTATCGTCCTTCCAAACCCTGCAAACACGTCGTCCTTGGCTACCTAAGCATAGAGCCGACCTATGAATAGCGACGCCTAGTCAATGCCAATTATTACAACTAGAAATGCCAAGTAAACTCCGATAGTCATCAATACCGAGGGCGGGATCGGGTTTTCGCGGGACGTCGTCCCTACTTGCTATCCAGCTTCACACCACGCATCTTCTCCATAGTCTCTCGGACACTCTCATCCACCATCTTCTTCTTCTTCTTCGGGGTATCCTCTGCGAGTTTCGCAGCATTCTTCAGGTCGCGTGCCTCCTGGAGATCCGTCTCAGCTTTGATCTCCGCTGCCAGTCGCTCCTGTTCCTTGTTGACTTCGGTATAGTCGATGTCTTCCCAACCGATTCTCTTAAGGATACTACCTACGAGGTGACGGTATCGAAGATGGTTCGTCATGACCTCGCTGACGTCGAAGTTCTCAACATTGGATACGCCTTCGATCTTCTGCAGACCAGCAACGCCGTATTGCCAACAGCCGCCGCGATGGAGGAAGCCTAGAAGATAGTCGTTCTTGGAATAGACGTTGACCAGTCTGCCAGCAACGACACTTTTCATTGCGGTCCAAGCGCGGACTTCGGTCGGGCAAGGTGTTCCCATCATGACGACGTTCTCTACCAGACCAAAGGCTCGCTTCTCAGATAGAGCCATCAGGCAAGCGTAGATGGTGCGAGCTCCAAGACTGTAACCTATCAAGGTAACAGGTCTCTCTCCCATGAGTCGGTTGATGATAACGTCAGCCAACACTGCACCGGCCTTTTCTGCTCGAACCATTCCGACGGTCCAGTTGTTCTCGATGACCTTGCTGATCTTCATGAGGTCATACGGCCAGTACGAGCGCGTGAGTCTGTCGAAGACTAGAATACATGTTAGCTTATACCTAGAGACCTGAAGGGGCCTTCTTACCATTCTCCGAATCGATCTCCTTCTTCGCCTCGTACCAGGCTACGCTCTTCACGACTGTCTCGAGCGCAGTGCCGGCCTTGTTCAAAGCATCCAACTCCCATCGCATGACATACGACTCGTTCTGTTGACCGATGAACTGCCACGATTGGAGGAAGTCGTCGTGTTCAGTGAGTAAGCCAGGGACTGCGATGGTGACTCGCATTCTACGGTCCTCGACGGGTGCGTCCTTGGGGTCGGTAAGTTCGGTGTTGCTGCTTCCGTGCAGAGGTATCATTCCGAAATCCTGGAGATCTCTACCGTGTGCCTCGATCGTTTTGCTGCCTTGTCGGGCGCCATACAGACCGAACAAGGTGCCTACGACGATAGTGCTCTCGTTCATGGGTCCTAGTAGTCCAGCTGTCACAGACTGGTTAAGTCCGAGACCTCCGAACACGGTCCCGATTCCAGCTTCGACGAGGGGGGCTGCAAGCGTGCCAGCGTTTCCGCCTTGTGCTCCGCTGACCATTCCCGGTCTCCAACGTCGGGCATTCTTGGCCTCCTCCGCTCGTCTCTGGGCGATCTCGTCGATAGGGATGCCCATGACGATCTTCGAAAGGGCCTGAGAGACTCGGACTTCGTCTTGCAGTAGAACCCACATGGGAACATTCAACGAAGAGGCAAGCTTCAAGAGGAGGAGTCTTGAATACAGGGAGTATTGGTCTAGGCCGAGTAAGATCAGTAGCATACAATGCATGATCAGAGCGCGCTTCTCCTTGGGGCAGTCTTTGAGAGTCGTAGGGACAGGGGGGTAGACTCGAATCAGAGTGGCATTGGACTTCTCGGCACAGGTGTTACTTCCTAACATATCAAATCAGCCCTGATCGGGATCTAAACGTGGGAGAAGTGAGGGGGTTTAAAAGGAGCGCCCAGATAAGCAAAATGCTAGATTCGCTGTTTACTCACGGACGGGCTAGCAAAGGAAGAACTTACCACTCGGAAGTCCTGCTTTACCACCTCTGGCAATAGCCGATTGAGTGGCGCTACCCGAAGTAGACGAAGTAGGCGGTTGCTGGCTAACAACATTGCCAGTAGTTCCGCCGTTCTTGATGACGATATCCCCGATTCGCTTCATTACAATCACACGCCACTTGCTGAAGTGTGCGATGGAATCTCGCTTCAACTCGGAGAGGCTTGACTGTAGTACATCAATGTCTGTCTTCTTGAACATCTCCTGGAGATCCTCGGGAGACTTGGGGGCTCGCCAAACAGACAGCGTTGCCGTTGCTGTTGCCGTTGCCGTTACCATCGCTTCATTCTCCTCGGTGGGCTTCACGTTCTCCTTCTTGGTGTCAGGAGCAGTGATGGTTGCAGTTGTCTGGGTCGAGTCTGCATTGCTGTACATGTTGCGATACTTCTCGCTGCGAGGGTTAGGGATAGACAGGCACATTGCCTTGGGCGGGGTGATTCCTTCGTCAGACGGGACTTGGGCGGGTGTCATGTTGTCGAAGTTGTCGCGAAGCTGCTTCTGCAGATCGTCGAGGATGCCAGTGACGAGTCGCTGAAGTTGGGCTTTCTGCTCATTGTTAATGACAGCACTCAGGTCGAGTTCAACGATGCGCTTGGGCGGGCGCCCACGGGATTGGTTCGGACGAGGCATCGTTTCGTCTTCGTCGTCTGACGAGCTGGAGTGGTGTGGTGAATGGTCCATCGTGACGAGTTCAGCGCCGATTAAAGTCTAATACTTGGGACAGGCACGAAACGCGTAAAGGGAGTCGCGACTCCGCTGGAAAACAGTGCAAAGCGCGTTCTCTGGGGAGTTGCGCTGGTGTTGGGGGGCAACGACGAGGTGCTTGACAGGTGCTAGATCTGCCTGGTCGGTGGGCAAGAGCTACGGACACTGTCCACAATATGGAGTCATGAGGAATCAAAGGGGAAATCGCGGGGTTAAAATACTCATATGACACGTTCAGAGATCTGTGCTACGGGCTAAGGCCTGATTAACAAACGTTGTTGACTGTGCGCACATGAGATATCAGATGAATGCGCAGATATCAGATGGCTGCCTTATGATTGCTGTCTGCGCACTGCAGCTATCCGAAAGTCTCGGCCTGCGGAGCAAAATGCCGAGTAAGATAAATACATCTTTGTTGGAAGTCTCAATCTGAGAGACGATTGATCCAGGTTAAGTTTATCTGCATATCTAGCCCTCTTTTCTTGTTCAGGTGGCTCGGGAAAAGGGGTGAGTTTGTTCACTGCCATCCAAACTGGTCGAACATGTCAAGTTGAGCTATATGCCTAGCAAGAGGCTAAATTTTCGATCCATCCAACACTCTTCGCTGATTCATTGGTCCCAGAATCTGAAACCATATTAGCAAACCTCGAGACTACTGGATGTAAAGTACCTAATGGAGTTCAGCCTTATAGGCTTGACTTTCTCCAGGAAAACAATAGGCTCTAACCAGCCCGCATGTGAAGCCACGGAAGCCACCAAACTTACCAAACCGGTCCGTGCAGGCGAATATGAGATCACTTGAAGTATATGTGAGGAGAAGATTCAAACGTTTCACTTGGAGCACATTAACTAGCGATTCTATGGCCATATGCTGCCTGTCGTACTTTGCGCTGTCAGAGTCACCTTAACCGACAAGAAAAGACATGTTCTATCTCATGATGGTCTCTATTGAAGAATATAAGCGCAAAAAAGGAAATCTATAATTCAAACACAATTTATAACACTTTAGTTTCATTATGCTTGTTAATTAGACAGTCTTTCCTTTAACCATCTACCTATTTTCTATGTATTCTATTCCTATCATTCTAACTACTTGCTAATATACAACTTACAATACTCCTAGAGGTTAGTTATAGATTATTATCCCCCATTATAAAGGTGATATCTCTTTTTACGCACCTTTCTTCCAAGTTACATGTATTATCTCGTGGCGGAGCTGTTGCTTAGTCATTATTGGTGTTACTCGAAAGGGGACAGGTCGGAATTCATAGTGCATTATGATTCCAATCCAGAGACAGTCCTTCATATTTCAAAGAGCTCTCATGGCTCAAAAATGTCGCGCCTTGTTGTCAAGTATAGTTTCTATATCTCATCAACGTGATAATGGACAGTTACAGTAGAGCAAGTCTCTGGTGGGAGAGTAGCCCCTTTATTATAGGGCTGAGCCTCTACGTAGGTTAGATGATGAGTACGCTGGTAAGGCAGCCTAGCCTGGTTTTCCGTGGTAGTGATTTTGTTTCTATTAGTTTGACCCAATGAATTATTTATATTAAGTTCTCGAGATCATCTAAATGGAATGATTTGGCCAATCTTGTGAGTCTTGACTCGAATATATTCAGCGACAGGCAGCTAGCCAATTAGTTGGTATATGGTGACGTTACTTAGGGCCTAGACTTCGCTTTGTATCTTCGTCTCAGATGAGGGCAAACTTAAAGAGAACATCATCTGCTCTGCTTCTAGCACCGCTGCTCGAATTGCAAATGCCGGTTTCTTATCATGGAGGGAACTTGAAATGTAAGCAAGAAGTGCACTTGTTGCTAGGATGAGCCTAGTAAACGGGGATCAGGCTCTTTGGTAATCTGCAGCACGGTAACGTCCCTTGTGACAGCACGTCGTGTTACCTTGCCAATGCCACGCTGCGATGAACTGGTTACAGCTGTCCTCGCATTCTTGAGCATCTTTACAATAGACGGGAATCAGTGGCTGTTACGAGACGGCAAGTAACTGCCGGAGATTAGCTACTCGCAAGAGCGCTCGAATACCGAATTATTGTCCTACTTTGCGATCGCCACTTTTATGACAATGTTGCTAGAATTGCCATAATGCAAGACGGGATCTCATGCCAAACCGACATCCAACGAGGATTATAGGAATTGTACTATATGCCATTCCACTTAGCCATCTCATATGACTGTTGCTAACGCAGAATGAAGCCGTAACGACCGTTCTTATCGAAAAGATCAGTTTCATCAAGATCTCCGCCGCATTCGGTACAACTGTAACCGATCTGTACCTATAGTAGCCAGGATTGTAGCTTGGTTGGGCTGCCCCCGTGACTTTCGTCTATAACATTTACAGCCGCCTTAGTTGGGTCCATTCAGATGGGCTACCACAACATTTGAGAGGTGTGACATTATTCGAGAGCATATTTAGATACGAACATCTTGTTGACACCTTATTAAGAATTATACGACTCATCCCCTCATTTGTGTTACTGTCGGACATGGCTTTTGATACGAGTGAAAACACGAGTTACTATAGTTGGGTGAATGTCCCTCCCTCACGAAGGTTAGAACGAAGCCAAGGGGATCTCTGGACATCATACCTTATCACATACATGTAGGAAGGCGTCAAATCGGAAACCGAGGACTACGGCGAGTAGGTACCCAGTATCAGGAGGKACGACGACTCAGGGAGCAAACCGTCTTCTCAATGGGTTGATCCTAGCTTCACATGGCGTGATTTATCATTACGGTCCCGAGGCATCCTGTAGAAATCGACAGTTCTTAACTCCGTAGAAGGGATGTATTCATTGGCGTTGACGTTGGCGTAGACCAGTGGGAATTTGTACACACCAAGGGACAACGTTTATTGGTCAATCAACCCACGTGTGTTTGAGGAGCTTACTTGAAAGGATGAAGGGCCACATATGCCAGCATAGCTCGAAGCTATGTGATTGGCCTTGAGCCGCATACAAGATAACCCAGAAGCAAACCAGAGGTGTCTGAGTGTCGAGTAGCCGCCGGCCGTTTGCATTGGTGTCTTGTCGTCTCTACCGCGGCCAGTTCGGTTTCAAGTCAATGGTAAGTAGCCATGTACCTGTATGAAGCTTTACATGTACATACGGTAGAGGAATGTTGAAGATTGAGCGAATCGTCAGCTTTGGGTTAGCCTTAGCCTCCCAAATATTACATGTATAGGACGTTGATAATTACTACTTACCACCCCTCATCAAGAAGAGGTAATTAAGGTAATGACGGGCGGGCAATTTCCACATGGCTTTCTTGACCTAAGACGGCGCTTGCTCAGTTCCAAGGTTCAGTGAAATGCAGGGGTAGCTTAAGCCGGGGAAAGAATCAACGAGTCCTGCTAGATATGCAGGTACTTCGATGTCCGCTTAATGTCTAATGCAAATCCCACTAAAAACTAGCGGAATCCGCCACTAATAGACCCTTATAGACCCTTGGCAGCCCCCAACGTTCACACACCGAACATGTATTCATATATCCACATATACAATTGCAGGTATCGTCCAATTGTACAACCCGAGTCAATGGGGAAGACATGGGGATATATGACCAGGGTTCCATCTCTAGTGCTTCAGCTGAGGGGGTATCAATTCCTCCCGCAACCGGATAATTGAATTCTCAACTTGACCCCTCGACGTCGCATTTGAAGACGACCGAGTTTTAGTGTTGGTGTTCATGTCGTGAGAACCTCCACTTGGCATCATTTCCGAACACTCCCTTTCTTCCACGTCTAGCCACCTCTTCCTTAAGGCTTTCAACATATCGAAACGACGGCCGGCCGAAGTTTGGCGAGCGGATATTTCTCCGACTCAGGTTTCCTCACCCGAAGCTTCACCTTCACCTCCACGAGCGACCCACGGGACACAGCCGTGTTGGTATGGATTTGGCCCCATGGTTGCGCCGTGCCTCGTCAATTAATATCCGCGCTCTAAGCTAGGCGACGCAACATTACACAGCTCTTCGCTTGACTGATATACTTCCTCCGCGGTCATATCGGCGAAGTCGTCCCGCGTATGTTGCTCCGTTACTTGTCCGACTTTCCCTCAAGTATCTACGATACTGTCACACAGGCTACTGGGTTGCTCAAATCGCAGCGGGTGTGTTACATTGCACGACAACTCGCAACCGCCTTCATTGAAGCGGACGTTAAACCTCCTTATAGATACAGGCGAATCGAAGGCGGCACAACCCACCGAACCCGACCCAGTTGCATAAGCGATTTGTAGTAGACGATTTCTAGCTTCTCTATAACTTTACCAGCTTTGTCCTCTCCGAGCGCGACATCTCCGACCATATACCCCTATCTCGATCGCTAGCCATTTCCACTGAATATATATCCCTTGGTTCCAACGCCTTGGGACAATACTTTGAATCCCTTATCATCGCCACCTTCCCGGACCCTGCTTCCCAGTAGACACCATAGGCGAAATAAACTGAACATCTGAAACGACGCGACACAGCTATAGCCATGAGAGCTCTTCGGTGAAGCGCTCTTCGTCAGCCCTCCATATGAATCACTAACTGCGTGTGATTATATTGCTTGGGTATGCTTACCGATCTCTTCTGCTCGATATTAAAGACCGTGCGACTTGTATATTCGAGAATACAGTCTCGAACTAGCCACATATCACCGGCAGAATGGAGAGCATCAATATCTGCGTCATAGGGGCCAATGGAGTCGGCAAGTCCCACTTCATACAGAAGGCGATGTCCCTACCGCGCGTCCCAGGCCCGAATCCCACGACGGCACGTATCAATATCGATAATGTACCTTATGCCGTTACCCTCTTTGAGCTGGATCTCGAATATTTTGACGTGGATCCCGATCGCCAGATCAAATGGCCGAAACAGATGGGCGGCGCCATCCTACCTAGCGTGAATGGCGTCTTGCTCTTATACGATGTGATGAATAGGGAGAGCATCATAGAGCTACCCCAGACCTTGAGTAAGTAATCGTACACGCCGCTATCGGCCTCGCATGCTGTGAAAACATCTTATGAGATGAACCAAGACTAAATCAGACAGATGCCCTCGTGAATTCGTCATTGCCAGCGGTCCTCGTTGCAACGAAGTGCGATAACCCGGAGAATCTAAGGCATATCGACACAGAAGCAGTTTCTGCAGCATGTCAATCGTGTCTCGCAACCTTCAAGACGTCGGCCAACAAGCCGGATAGTGCAAGGATAGCTTTATCTACACTCCTTAAAGCACTAGTAATGAGAAACCAAGGTAAGTTTTAGTTCAAGAAGCTATCACAAGGAATCAAGCCTAGAGGCGATCATCCAGTATATAAACGGACTTTAATTCATTCCACGATTTGTTCTTGCTGACCAGACTGTAGATGCAGAGAATGCGGAGGGGACAGGGTCAAGGCGTAGAGCAGCTTCGGCCGCGCATCTCGATGCCCAACTAGAATCCACAAACCCTCGACCGCTTAGTCAACATAGCAAACATAGCCGCGCTAGCTCGGACATGTCTTTACTTCGGGGCTTCCCCACTCAGGCGGGAACGGATTATCGCTCTTCAAGATCACCCCGGGTTGATTATACGGGAAGCCATATGACCGGCCAGTTTCCGGATGCTACGGAAGACGAGTCGGTGTCTAGTATGCTTCGTACCCCGGGAATCAGGTTGGATCGTACTCAGAATCCCGCCTCGTTTCTTGATGTTGAGGACTCGGACGCCGACTCTATGAGATATTCCGATGATATACCTTTACTGCAGCGGAGTGATGAATCCGTATTTGAACGGCCAGCGAGGAGACTGGGCGTTACGTTCGACGAATTAGTTGACCGACTCATTGGTCCGAAAATGTCCAGGGCGGATAACAATTTCTTGGACATCTTCTTGTGTCTATATCGCAAATTTTCAACGCCTGGGCAGCTCTTTTCATCCCTCCTGTCTCGGCTGGACCGTGTTAAGGAAGACAAGTCGATTCATTATCTTACTAAGACGGCCATGCAACTTCGAATTATCGAGGTGATTGCCAAATGGGTTGCGACCTATCCAGGGGATTTTGCAAGACCAGCGACGAAAAGAAAACTAGACGATTTTATAAGGCACCTATCTACCGAACCAATATTCTCTGCGGCTTCGCAACAGATGCGCAGGGTACTGGAGTATGCTGTACTCGAGGCTGACGATACAGGCTGGGKGAAGTCTGACAGTTCTGAGGATGCACCAGCCGAAGAGAGCGATTCGACGACGAACAGTGCAAGAGATGCAGCAAAGCGCTATGCTGACTTATCAGAAAGCATGAGCTCTTTAGGCGTCGAGTCGGAACCGATCGAACGACGTCCTTCGGCTAGTTCATCTCTTCAAACAGATCCTGGGGCTGCAGGGAAAATACACTCATTCCAATTCCATTCATATGAGGACTACGAACGAGAAGCGGCTACAATGGTGCCTACATATACGTTGCCACTAACTAAATTTCGATATCATATATTCATGGACACGCAAAATGACGACATTGCAGACGAGATGACTCGTATTGATTGGGTCATGTTCTCTTCGATTCGGATACGTGATTTAGTTAGACATGTCAGCTTGTCTGCCGAGCAGAAGGAGAAGTGCAAAGCTATGAAGAACGTCAACCGCATGATTGCCCATTTCAACCACATCGCGGTTTGGGTTTCGAATATGATTCTCATGCGAGACAAGGCTAAGCATCGAGCGCAGATGCTAGAGAAATTCATGAATATTGCGTTAAAGTTGAGACAGCTCAACAATTACAACGGTCTCGCGGCAGTAATCGCTGGTATAAACGGAACAGCCATTTACCGCCTTTCTCAGACCCGAGCACTTGTGCCGACTGATGTACAAAAACGGTTCGCGCGATTAGGGCTCCTAATGGGGCACCAGAAGAGTCACTTTGCCTACCGACTAGCCTGGGAAAACTCACCGTTACCTCGTATCCCTTTCATCCCCCTGCATCGTAAAGATCTTGTCTCGGCTGAGGAGGGTAGCATGACATTAGTAGGACCTCAAGGTGACCGAATAAACTGGAAGAAATTCGAGATTTTAGGAGAGATTCTCTTGCCTATCATGAAAAGTCAGGGTACTCCGTATCCGAACCTATCCAAGCATGATACAGCGAGGGAACTCATCCTGGACTGCTTGATGCCTACAGACGAAGAGGTATGATAACACTTGTTATACTCGTACTTGAGTACCGTACCCGAAACTAACTTGGAATTCTAGGACATTTACCAGCGTAGCATTCAGGTAGAATCTCCTAGTGGTGGCTCAGTGGATCCTGGGAAGAAGAAATTCCCTTGGTTTGCGAAATCATAATGACAGCGTTTCGTATTGTTCTTCATTGATGGGATTAATTTGGTGGTAGACATTATAGGACCAGGCTTATCAAATCGAAGTCGGAGTTTATGCTGGAAAGACGGCATTGGCTTAGGCTTGTCTTATCGCTGACTGTGATTGCTTTGAGGACGGACTTATCCGAATTGGTACATGTTGATGGGTGGGTTTAGATATCCAGTTTGACCATTTCCGACTTTCTGATTAGGTGAGCAACTAGGTGACCAACTAGTTGACAAGGATTAGTAGGATGTTTTCATTGAATTAGCTCCGGTTGATGGGGCTTTGTTGGGCTTTCATTTTATGTGTTGATGGTCTAGGCCATTCCAAAGGACCTGCCTTGCGATGTTTGGCGTATGATATACTATTGATAACGTTGGCAGCTTACACGAGATGGCTAGACGGACGTAAGGTGGTAGTTGCATGTGCTTGCCCATGTATACCTACCTAATGATGTCATAGCTCCCCGCACATGCTTTTATTCCCCTCATCGTAGTCTGTTTTTCCCCGTGGCGGCCTTAGACCTGGACGCAGCAACGTCTTTATACATCGCCGTAGCTAGAATCCGGCTAGCTTGCTTCAACCCGCACAGCCGCCAACTCTTTCGGCTTACCTGAATAAGATAGTCGCGGTCAAGCTTTGCTCGCGTACCTGAATTAATCTACAGTTCCAACGTCTTTTCTTGCCTCCTTGCTTGATTGACTTTTGCGCAAGTGTCTCGTGTGTTATCGAAACTCTGCAGCTCTTGTTACTCTCCAACTTATCGCTATTGCAGTGCCTTATCTGATTTGCTTCCTATTGATGAGCTTATACTAGGTGGTGTTCAATATGGTTGTAGTTGACAACCACGAATACCTCACTGAGGAAGAGAAACGCCTCAGAGAGGACAGCAACCGCACCAAGTACTGGAAGAAATGGGGTCCTTATGTTGCTGAACGGCAATGGGCTACAGGCAAGAAGAGCTAAAGAACTCCCTCTTTCCCACGGACCAACTGACCAGTAATGCGTAGTGCGAGAGGATTACAGCGCAGACGGCGACGCTTGGAGCCGTGAGTGACTCTCACGTACCTCATAGCAAGTAGACTAATTCCCAGTTACGTGCAGATTTCACACACGACCACGCACGATCTCGAGCTTTTCGCTGGGGCGAAGATGGCATTGCTGGGGTGTCGGACACGCACGGCCAACAGAATATTGCTTTTGCTTTCTGGAACGAGCAAGAGTCTGTGACAAGTTCCTTATGTCGCTCTGCTTTTCACTGACAACTATTAGCCCCTTCCTCAAAGAACGACTCTTCGGTCTCGCAAATCCTCAGGGCAATCATGGCGAAAGTATCAAAGAAGCTCATTTTCACCTTGATAACACACCAGTAAGCTTTGTGTAACACTCATATATCGGGACTGTTGCTGACCATACGACCCCAGACAGTAAGAGCCGATATAATTCATTCAACTTGCGTTCCTACTCACGATGGTCTAGCATTCCTACATGAAATATCTCTACAAATACCCACAGAAAGCCTTCCCCTACGAAGATCTCTTGAAAACGAATGCCAAGAGATCGAAGACAGAGCCGGAGTATCAGATCCTTGATACTGGTATATTCAACGAAGATAGATACTGGGATATTATAATCGAGACCGCAAAGGAGGCAGATGMCCCCGACGAGATACTCTTCCGAGTCACAGCATGGAATCGAGGTCCGGATCCCGCGCCTCTTCATATCATCCCCCATGTTTGGTTTCGGAACACTTGGGCCTGGGGAAGAGAGCCAGAGGATAAGAAACCTTCCATCTCGGAGTACGCCGAGAACATGGCCAAGTCAAAGCATCACAAGCTAGGCGATCGATACGTATTATTGTCACCTTCCCCAGGCGTCGGAATTAGCGGCAACGACGTGGATCCGGAGCTCATTTTCACTGACAATGACACTAATTACGAACTCCTATATGGTGGAGAGAATAAGGTCCCGTACGTCAAGGACGCTTTCCACAACTATATAGTGGATGGTAAGAAGGAAGCCGTGAACCCGGCCAAGACGGGCACGAAATTTGCAGCCTGGTTCCAATTTAATGAATCCGGGGGTGTGGCCCCTGGCGAATGTGCTGGTATGTCGTCTACAACACTACGGCCCAGAGTCATGCACTAAGTTCCTATGATAGTTGTTCGTTTCCGATTCTCGAGGAAGGACGATCCCTACCTAGACGAAGAGATCTTTGACGATATCATTGACAAAAGACGAGACGAAGCGGATGAGTTTTACTATAGAATCAGTCCTCTACCGATGTCCGAGGATCTTCGCAACATCCAACGCCAGGCATTCTCGGGTATGATGTGGTGCAAGCAATATTACCAGTTTATCTGGGATCAATGGGCGAATGGTGATCCAGCTCAACCACCACCTCCACCTGAGAGGAAGTCCATCAGAAACTCGCAGTGGAAACACTTGTATATCGATGATGTTTTATCCATGCCTGATTCATGGGAGTATCCCTTCTTTGCAGCCTGGGATTCCGCTTTCCACTGCATCCCACTTGCCATGATTGATCCAGACTTTGCCAAGAAGCAAATTGACCTATTCACCAGGGAATGGTATTGCCATCCGAATGGTCAGCTTCCTGCGTATGTAATATCCTTAGAACATACAGAGAGGGATGTGCTGATTTAGTAATAGATACGAATGGAACTTTGGTGATGTGAACCCACCTGTCCATGCCTGGGCCACGTTCCGCGTGTTTAAGATTGAACGCAAAATGTATGGAAAACAAGACTTGGACTTCTTGGAGAGAGTCTTCCAGAAGTTGCTACTGAACTTCACATGGTGGGTCAACCGAAAGGATAAGGATGGCAAAAATGTCTTTGAGGGAGGCTTCCTCGGTCTAGACAACATAGGCCTCTTTAACCGCTCTGAGCCTCTCCCAACAGGGGGTGTGCTCGAACAGGCCGACAGTACGGGCTGGATGGCATTTTATTGCCTATGCATGCTAAACATCGCCCTCGAGTTAGCTAAGCACAGGCGGATTTACGAAGATATTGCCTCCAAATTCTTCGAGCATTTCATCTTCATCAGTGATGCCATGACCTTCAAGTCTGGCGAAAACGAGAAGTCCCTATGGAATGATGAAGACGGCTTCTACTATGATGCCATCTCCTGGGGCGGGCCGTGGATTCAGCAACTACCCGTCCGCTCGCTAGTAGGACTGATTCCGCTCTACGCTACACTTACCTTAGAGCCGGAACTGATCAACAAGTTACCGTCTTTCAAGAAGCGGGTGGATTGGTTCGTGGAGAATCGATGCGATTTGGCCGAGAGAAATATGGCCAGTATCCGGAAGCGCGGTAAGGGAAACCGTATCCTCCTTTCGATGGTCAGTAAGGATCGGCTAGAGAAGATTCTAAAGCGCATGCTCGACGAAGACGAATTCTTCAGTGAGCATGGCATTCGCTCGCTTTCAAGATATCACAAGGACAATCCGTACTCGATGGATGTCAATGGTCAGAAGTTTACAGTGGGATATGTGCCAGGAGACTCCGACAGCGGGCTGTTTGGTGGAAACAGCAACTGGAGAGGTCCTATCTGGCTCTGTGTCAATTTTCTTCTGGTGGAATCTCTACAAAGGTTCTACCTCTTCTACGGACCTAACTTCCAGGTGGAGTGCCCTACTGGCTCCGGAGAGTGGATGCATCTTGGACACGTCTCGGAGGAGATTCAGCATCGGTTACAACACTTGTTCGCCCGTGGCGATGATGGGCGTCGAAGTATCAATGCTGGGAATGATACCCTGGACTTCGATCCTTACTGGAAAGATCACATGTGGTTCCACGAATTCTTCGACGGTGACACCGGTCGTGGATTGGGAGCGACGCATCAATGCGGTTGGACTGGCTTGATCGCTCGTATGATCCACGACACTGGGTAAGTTGCTCATTATACAGATATACTGCGTCCCAGGTTCAATCGCTAACCCTCAATTAGTATCAACTGCCGCCTCCCGCAGACGCCACGCACACCGTCCGTAGGCATGGCTCACTACTTTGACGACATCTTCCACCGCCACGTCGGTATTGGCAGCACCACCAGACCTTCAAAGAAACACATGCGCCGGTCATCTACCGCTCGATCCATCAGCGCGCGTAGCGACTTCGACGCCTCGGTTAATGGCGACGAGTTCGATGTTCGTAGTGTGGCACCGGACGATCCCGAGCGTGAGGCCCAGCGGAAGGAGGCGGACGCCCATCTGCATCAGTACATCTCGGAGCAGCTGGAGAGGGTCAAGTCTCATGATGATTTAGAGGGGTATGCTGATGGGGACGAGTATGAGACACATGTTTAGATGAGAGCGAAGAGCTGGGGAGGTCGCTCTTAAGAATGAGAGGTAGAAAGGGGTGAGACAGTGAGATGATGGTGAAGAGAAGACCTAGAAGATATACATATACAAGTATACAGGTTGCATACCTAGATGGAACACAAGATATTATATGGGAGAGGATTTGATATAATATAAAAGCATTTATTTGATCTTTATCTGAATGACTGGATGTGCTTCTTTCTACTTGTTCGTCACTCTACTGGTCTCGGCTCTAGTTATATCCAATGGGGCACCTTCTACGCGGTGAGACTCGGTGTAGTCGTCAATGGGTAGCTCTACCTCAGGAATCGTCTCAAAGCCAATTTCCATGGGGTTACGCTGGAGGCCATTGAAGACGCTACATTTGTCCCTCCTACTAGGTCACTGTAAATGATAGTCTATGGGTTGTCAACTTGCTTGTCCTAGGTCCAACCACTAAGAAGCTGTCTGAAGCCAGCCTTGTCGGTGTTCTCGTGTAGTAATCACGTTATGGCGTCCCGATTATATCACGTAGATGTAAAAGGGGTTCGATTAGTTGTTCTATGAACGGACGGCTGGAATTGGATGACGAATGCTTCCTCTATTTTACGAGCCTATACACAATGGTATCTCTAGGGAGAACCAACCTTCTAGTCGCAAATCGTCTCTCCACCGCGGCTCCCATGCTCGCACAAAACAAAGAAAATAGTTTTACAGAGTGTCGGTGAGGAGCTTGTTCATCTTGGCAATCTTGGATGAAACCGAGAGGTCGATTGTCCTGTCGCCGATTTCCACAACGAGTCCGCCAATGATGTCCGGGTTGATCTGGTTGGTGACCTTTAGCTTCTTGCCCTGTCCAACGTATGCAGACTTGGAGACGGCGGATTCGAGGCGGGAGAGAGTCTTGTTGTCCAATTGCTATATTGTACGTTAGCATACCATATATACCCCACGTAAGGTCCGGACTGAAGTACCTGAGCACTGGTAACAACCAACTCAACCTCTCCTCGGGAAGCGCTCATGATCTGGCCGAACTTTTCGCAGACACCCTCGAGTATTCCCAGACGGTTGTTCTCGGCGAGGGTAGCGAGGAAGTTCTTGACGGTTTCGTTTGTGCTGGCGGCACCGATGTTCTTTTGTAACTCGGCAATAATGGCGCTCTTGTCGGCATCGGAAAGAGTAGGAGTGCTCAGGATTGTGGTGAGTTTGGCATCCTTGGCGCAAAGGTCCTTAAGGGCGCTTAGAGCCCTCGCGGTAGGGTCGAGCGAGGAGGACTTCACGGCCGCCGTGTACTAAATAGCTCATCAGTCAATATGGCTTGTCCCAGAATTGCCCGATGGCTCGCCTCGAGTCATAATCTCTCCAATTGGTTTCCCTTGCACTCCGAGGGGGGTATATGAAGCTTCGAAGGGGAATTGGCGTACCAGAGCGGTGGCATAAGTGCCATCGAGACCGTAGACGGCGACTGGGGGCTTGACTTCCTGAGCGGGAGCGGGAGCGGCAGCAGCGAAGGAGCGCACGGGAGCCCTGGCGAGGGTCCGCTGGGGAGCTGCAGCTCGGATTGAGCGGATTGCCTGTCGGGAGAACATGACGGCGTGGATGGGGTTGATGCGGATTTCAAAGGGATAGATATCGTCGTTTTCTCGAGCTCGGCTTCAAAGAGGTTGTCTGCAAGAATTCCAACCGGCAACTTTAGCGGGTCAACTGCCCGTGACCTAGGGTGGGTCTCCAAACGTCTACATAAAAATTGTGAGTTGAGCCACAGTGCCACAATACGGTTTGGTACGTTGGGCAACCTTAAGCTAAGGCTAAACCGGCTGACAACCCAAGCAGCCAGGGGGTTTTCTGCTGTTGCCAACCAAATATTCCGTACGTCCATGCATGTGACCTTAGCCCCGTTGCACAGCGTGCGCTGCATGCCTGCCATGGAAGGAGGGTCCGCGCCAGCGCCTCACCTTCTCAACTGCAACAGCCCGAAACTTGCCAAAATCTGAAATCTCGCACTTTCAACAACTTTTCAAACCTGGAGAGCATATTTTGGGCGCATTTCTTCGCCCAACCAGAGTGCCCTTCCTTTCTCCCAGTCGCCCGGTCTAGCAGCAGGCATTTGATTTGATTGATATCCCTCTAGGTGTACCACTGTGACCGCCCACTACCCTACCTAGGTTCACATTCGTTCATCTGCATCTCCTGCATCTCCTGCATCTCCTGCAATCAGCAACTTTTCATATTGCCTTGATCGGTTTGTCCGGCACCCAGGTGTCTAGACCAAGACGCGTTCGCGTTTGGATATCATGCAGTAGCTTGCAACTGTAGCCATCATCTCTTTCTTTCACTTCGTACCAGTATCACTCGCATACGGCCTCCCTTTTCATATGGTAAGGTTAGGATATTGCTGTGATGACGAGAGAACGGAAGAAAGCCCCGGCGCCTGTTCGCGGCGTGCGGGCCCTAACTCGCCGCACAAAGCTGGAGAGGGCGCAACAGCAGCAACTTGATGACACATGGCGAAATCTGAATCCGCTGAAGGATCCGCCAAAGATGAAGCACAAGACAACATTCGAGTTAGTCGAGAACACCGACAAGAAGAAGAAACTCGAATTCAAGGTAACCCGATGTTTCGGGACGGTGGCGAGAACGAGCGATACTGATTGGCAATAGATTACTACCGACAGACATCCTCCACCAGGCTTTGAGTTTGTCCCTGTGGGACATCCAGAATTGTCGCAGCTGTGTAAAGAACTGTCCAGGGAACAAGACGCAATGATTTTCATTGTTTCCGTATGTCTGGCTTCTCTTCCGCGTTTCACGATTCACTGACAGTATCACTTCAGGACCGTCAGAACCCAGATAACCTCGAGCACCATATGAACCGTGTTGGGTATCATTTTAGGCAAATGATTGTTGACCAGGCTCGCGCAAAGCTGGCAGCCACTGGACAGTCTGTTGACCTCCCCCGTACTTATCGACCAGGTGAACCAGAACCGATACCACGAAGCCAGCAAGAAATCGATGCTCAAGCAGACGCCGTCCTAAGAGACCTTTTCCCAAGAATACCTCACACCGATCGACGCCAGATCATTGAACACGCCTTCCGGAAAGTATGTCGGTTTTTCACAATTCATTTCGTTATTCAGACAGGTATTAACACTACGTTTGCGACACAGGATGGTAAATTTCACGGCGAGTCCAGAGTTGGCATGGTGAAAGAACTGACACTAGCACGCCGGGTTCAACTGGCAGCGATTGCTCACATCAGGCATAATCATACTCGCTATGATGAACTTTTGAAGCAGACTACTTGGGTTAATGCTCGAAAAGCTGTAGAAAAGACGTGTCTAGACTTCATCGTCAAGTGGCGAGGAGACGAAGAAACCGGCCGTGACCAGCTAGATGAAATCCTTCGTGAAGTCATCGAGATTTCTGATACCGAAGAATCTGAGGAGGAAAGTCCTAGTACCGGCCACACCCCCGTGCAACATCTCAGCGCGATGCCCACTAGAGCATCGTCAAGATACACAGCAGACCCAATGGAGGCGGGTCTCATCGACCAGCAGCCACCTTTACAGGCTCACAGGCGCGGTCCATCCATCCCAGGTACCCCTACGATGTCTAAACAGAAGGCCATTACAAGAGCCGAGAAGAGAAGCGCCCGGAAGACCCAGCGATTTAGGAGATATGCTGCTGCTGCTGAAGCTCTCGCAAGCTCAGCTGGGCAGAGAGGCCTTGCTGGTGACTCGAATGTGGATCCCTTTGGTACTGCCCAAATGGACTTGACTACGAGCCCAGGATCCGTTCACATTATTGGCTCCAGTCGTGAGCCAACCGTGGCGGCGCGCGGTACCCCTAATATTGAACAGATGCCACGTCATTATGAACTACGAACAGATTCGCCGCATACCAATGGCGGTTCTCGAAGAGAGAGGATACCTACAGTTCCCCACGGTTTCGCTGATGCCAATGGGCACGCTTCACCTCAAGTGGCGTATAATCCGGAAAGCCATAGGCCCAAAGTTGGGCCTGCACCAACAGGTTACAATCACCCACAAACTCCACTTGAGCCGGTAAGACATGGATTACAGGACATGTTGATACAATCTATTGAACCCGCATCTCCCGTTACTCCTCGGGGACTACAGGAAGCCCCTCATATCTTATACCGTGAGCCTCAGCGCTTTATAGAAGCGCCCCGTGTTGTTCCCCGACCTATGCACGAACCTATGAGTTCTGTTTCACGTCCCTGGTCCCCCAGAGTCGTGAGTGAGGGTAATGGGCCGTTATCAGCGCGCCACCGTGGTGCCGAATATCCTGGGAATTTTGATGCATATAACGGTCCTTCATTTATCCAAATCAACCGTCATGATCGTGGTGAGGACCCGCGACGCGTACCAATGGAATATCTTACAGATAGGCCCGTCCCGTCTTTCCGGCCTGCAGGCGGGGKTTTGCCCCGGAACGAGCCTCGCCCAGTCCCTAGTGACGAAATAGCACACTATGGTGATGACGTTCCTCATAGGACTAGGGCACGCCCGATCATTGTTGATGATGACCCGATCAGCCGACCTCACCAAGTAGTCGAGGTGCGACGGCATCATGACGGAGATTACCCAGTTTCCTTTAGGCGAGAGGAAGTAATCCCCCATCCATCTATTCGCAGAGAGGTTCGCATGCAAGATGGCTCTCAAGTTGTATATATTGATGCGCCACCTCCCCGTCCGAGAAGCGCGTTGGACTACCGTGTCCCCCTCAACCCTCCCAGCCACGGTGTAAGTCCGTATCAAGAGCCTGACGTGCATAGAGTGCCAGCCTCGGCGCTACGACGTCGTCTTGATCCTGTCACAGATTATGAGCCCAACCATTACACAGAGCCACCGCGTAATCAACACCTGGTTATTGAGCAGGTAGATCCGCGTCCTAATGTTTTCCGAGAGGCGCGAGTAGCCCCCACTGGGCTAGGTCACCCTGAAGTGTGAGTAAACTAAGCTTGAGAGGAMAAGCCATATTTCATTTGTATTACAGGTTTCTTGTGGTGGCTTTGGTTGCGCCTTGACAAGGGCTGATCCAGATACTTAGGCATTACGCAAGCACTCACCAGCGTTTTCAAGAACGTTCACACTTCGCCCCCATTCCCAACCCGCACCAGGAACGACGGGATGTTCGGTACTATAGAGTGGACGAGCCTGAACGGGCTGCGCTACCGCCGGTGGAGTATCGACACGACCATCAACCTTCATTTATGGCGCCTCCACCCCATAGTCATTATATCGAAGACCACGAACCTCCCATTCGACATTACGCTCCGGAGCACCGCATGGTCTACGTAGACCACTAATCCCCTAGAGACCACTAGGCTACGACTGACGAATCATTAATTCCGCGAAGAAACTCTTTTATACTACTTTTAATAAGTATAACCAATAGATGGTAGGGGGTTTGGTACCAACAAAAAGCAGGGGTTTATCTGGTATCGGCACGGTTTGAACACGGCAGCATTTTAAGATACCCTCTAAGCATTTTCCCGGGATTCTATTTCCGAACATTATTGCATAAACCCCCGAGGCGTTATTGGCACTTGCATCGCAACATGAAGCATACGATCGACGATAGATTACCTAGGTAGCCATCGAGGCTAAGGCGTTCTAAGGGTTGCATTCACGACTTTGGCTGGCTTGGACCAGTATACTTCATCATCACCAAACAACCTTTCTGCTTGCAGCTGTTATATATCCCAACGACGAGCATGGTACGGATAGACGCTTCAGACAAATAACAATTGCACATAACCCTGGCTTTTCACTGACAACGTGCCTTGAGTACTGGTGACTGTATGAATGCTTGCTACCTGAACCTTTAATGGTAATGATAATGTTTTCTGGTGCAGTAGGCCAAGGAATCGCTAAGTACTAAATATACAACGACGATGGAAGGCATGAATACATGCTGGACTCCGGCTACTTCTCTTGACAAGTATAACTTGTCATATATTTTGCCTCGTTATATACCCACCTGAGTGTACATTAGTGGGCGTTGGAGATATAATGATGTGATGTGAGGCCTGAAAAGTGTAACCCCCCAAGAGACCGCTGAAAAACTATGTCAATCCCATTGTCTATTCATTAATTATGACGGCCAATGTAGCCGGAAGTCTTCATGATCATGACGCCGTCTATATATCCTCTGCAGTAAACTTCCAAATTCCATACCAAAGAGGGACGACAGCCCCTACATCAAAGGGGGGCTCCATCTCCCACTATGCAGCCAAATCCCCAAAAACATGTATTCTACGATCAATTATGCAGGTCCATCAATTCTCACCTTTCGTCTTCGTTCCCCTGTAATTAAGGCGCAAATTACGCGGCAAGCATAGCCCTTCTTTCCCTTTCTGGCTCTGGTTCTGCTTCTGCTTCTTGGTCTTGCGACGATGCCGCTTGTTGCTCCACCACCTCCGCCTTGGGTAGTTTGGTATCCGGAACGTTCGGTAGGGGAGCGGGGCCGTTCACTTCTAGCTCGAGGGCGGCTAGCTCGTCTTCGACTTCGTCCTCGTCCTGGTTTGTTATCCTGCTGCCTAGCATCTCGCTAACTTCCTATAAACAAACAAATATCAGTATATAAAATTGTGAGATCAGAAGGTCCCGTATTGTAGGGTAGATGGCATAAATAGACAGATAGCAAGTAAGCAAGCCTACCCTCTGGTACGCAATAGCATCCGCCGTCTCGCCCATCAGCTTCTCGACATGTTCGATCCCGCCCATCTCGGCGTGGATCTCCTTCAGGACCTTGGTGCCCTGCTGTAGACCGAAAACGACATCCTTCTGGATTAGCGCGAACTCGACGTTGCGAGTTAGCTGCTCGAGCTGCGCTAGCTGCGCGTCGGTCTTCTCGAGAAGCGATTCTTGGTACTTCTTGCGCCGTAGAGCGAGGAGCGCGCGCTTCTTGTCGCCGGCCGCGAGCATCTGCCGCGCGATGGCCGTTTCTTTGTCGGTGAGGACCGTGATGCGCCGCTGGTACTGGTGGAGCTTGTCGCGCTGGAGTTTGAGGTCGAGGATCGCTCTGTCCGTCAAGATGATATGATGTTAGCCGTACAGTGAGGTGAATAGGGGATATAAGCCAAGAAAGGGGCGAAAAGAGGAGGGAGTCGTACTTGTCCTGGGCGGTTACTCTGCTCGAATTGTTGCCCATGTTCGCCGTACCCTGGAATCTACTATGGAATCCGAAGCGCGCATTGTCTAGCGATATGGAGGAGTTTACAGAATTTCCCTGACAGGCGGACACCCACTCTAAGGCCGCCTGCTACGTATAATGGCCGATATTGTGAGCTTGCTAAGCATATGTGGTACGTATGGCGGAGGGAAGACCATCGATGGCGTTGCGAGTTTGGCAGGTGGGCATGGACATAGGACATGGATTAGGCCGGCTTATCGATTGCAGGGATTCGGCGCGTTGTACCTTGTAAGCACAGTAAGGAAGGCGGGATACATGGCGCAATGACGCACATCAAAGAGCCCGGTACGTCCTGATTGACTTTCAACTTCATCCGGTGTTGAGGTCTTTGCGGGTCAAGCGTTGAATCTTAAACACGATAATCTATTGTATAAATAGATACCGTTAGATAACCCTATGGTAATCTGAGAATTTATATTTTCTTCGCTATCTACCCGTACTTCAGGGCGTCAAGTTGAGCGTCATAACATATATCCAAGCTATGGGAGTCACCGCCTTAGTAAGTTATTTATAACTATTTCCTACTCAGGGCAACTACCCAAGGTAAACTCTAGTTGAATTCAGTGGTTCGCCTGGGCAGTGTCAAATCCCATCGGGCTAGTACAGGTGAATCGTGACTGTACCTACCGTACATTTTGTGAGCTTCGTAAGTGCGGGCGGGTAAGTGCTTATGTACCTTGGTACCTCTCAACACCAGTATTGACCCACTTTATTTTTTGAAGGCCGAAAGTTTTCAACCTTCAACTTTCGAGAAACTCAGAACGCTTCCCTATCATATCCCACAACCCGAAGAATTCTTTTTAGATTTCATACAGAGTCTTGCGAATAGGGCGTATGAGATACGTTTATCTCACGTGCGGCGAAAGAACCAGCACTCCGCTTGTACTCGGCTCAGGTAGCCGGCGTAAGTAATGCCTTACAGGACCGCTCACGGCTTAGACCGTGATGTCTATCAAATCGTCCGAAAGTTTGAGGACGAGTATGAGCAAAGAAACCAAGATAAACCCGATGCCAAACCACCCAGGTTTACAGTGGCTGGCGTTTACGACTCCATCAAACGCTCTAATTCTAGTCTTGCACGTCTCAAGAAACGACAGCTAGAGGACGCAATCGAAAGAGTCCTTCGCCAGCGGAAAGAAGAGCGAAAGGGAGACGATGAAGCATTAGATGAAGCTCCTATAGAGTCGCCGAAAACCAAGGTAAACCTATTCTTACTATTCTTCCCATTTATCTACGTTATTTAAATCCCATCATTTAATGTTCCAACTAACACATACAGGAACGTGATTATTTCGTTATGAACAAACTCATCTCTAAATCTTGGGACATTCCCAGGAATCAGATCACAGAATCCCCTGATGTGGCTACTACAAGCGGCAATGTTTCTGGGGCTGAAGCAGCCGCCACTACCACAGTTGAGAGACAGGTCAATGGAGAGGCCAGACGGAAAAGGCGAAGAACTGAGAAGCCCAAGGAAGATCGTAGCCCACCTACAGATATTTCTTTGCACGATCTTGGCGGAATAGACGATGCCATTAAGGTACTTGCTGAATCAGTTACGTTCCCCATGCGATTCTATGAAACTTGTACCGAGCACGGCCTAGAAGCTACCCGAGGCGTTCTGCTTCATGGGCCACCAGGCTGTGGAAAGACTATGCTCGCAAATGCTTACGCCGCCTCACTTGGCGTCGCATTCATATCAGTCTCGGCACCTGCGCTCGTGGCTGGTATGTCCGGCGAGTCTGAGCAGAAGATTAGAGATCTATACGACGAGGCCAAAAAGATTGCGCCGTGTCTAATTTTCATCGACGAGATTGATGCCATCATGGGAAAGCGAGAGAATGCACATAGGGAAATGGAGAAGCGAATCGTAGCCCAGATGCTTACTTGCATGGACGATTTATCAATTCAGAAGTTAGGCAAACCTGTCATAACCTTAGCCGCAACAAACCGGCCAGACAGTATTGACCCGGCTCTTCGGAGAGCAGGACGATTCGACCGAGAAATAAGCCTTGGAATACCAAATGAGGCCTCCCGTGAGGCTATCTTGCGCAGGATGCTTGACAAGTACAGTGTCTCGCCTGACTTCGATTACAAGTTACTGGCTAAGAGGACTCCTGGTTTCGTCGGTGCCGATTTGAAGGATGTTGTGTCTGTTGCCAAGAACGAATTGGTTAGAGAGACTATGTCTGAGCTGGCGCAGAGAGGCACTGCAGAGATGGAAGTCGATTCCGACGAACCTTCGCCGGGACTACGATTACACCTTGCCCTAATGGAAGCAACGTCCGAGTCTATTCCGGGAGATAAGTTCGTGCTTACTATGGAACATATGATAAGGGCAATCGGAAAAGTCCAACCATCATCGAAGAGAGAAGGCTTCACAACCATACCGGACACGACTTGGGCACATATTGGCGCTCTTCAAGGCGTGCGCGAACAGCTTATGTTGTCCATAGTGAAGCCCATTCAGGAACCTGAACGGTTCTTAAACAAGGGTCTTGACGCTCCTTCCGGTGTCCTCCTCTGGGGACCTCCCGGATGTGGTAAGACTTTACTAGCAAAAGCAGTGGCAAATGAATCGAAGGCAAACTTCATCTCCGTCAAGGGTCCTGAGCTGTTAAACAAATATGTGGGCGAATCAGAACGTTCAGTTCGTCAAGTGTTCAGCCGAGCACGTGCATCCGCTCCATGCCTTCTATTTTTCGATGAGCTGGACGCTCTCGTCCCTCAGCGTGACGGCAGAGGCACTGACTCGAGCGTAAGGGTTGTTAACCAACTTCTGACAGAACTAGACGGAATCAATAGTCGTCAAGGTGTCTACGTTGTGGGCGCTACGAACCGGCCAGATATGATCGACCCGGCTATCCTGCGCCCCGGACGTTTAGGTACCAATATCTTCGTTGGTCTGCCTGATGCAGAGGGACGAGCAGACATTCTGAAAACTCGCATGAGACGACTATTACCTTCTTACACCGATTTTGATGTTTTGGAAAACGTGGCTCGCGACCCGCGGTGCAACGGCTTCAGCGGKGCTGATCTGGACAATTTACACGTGGCAGCCGGCCAGGCCGCCGTTGAGCGTGCTGAAGTTCGAGGTCCGGATGTGCTTACTCCGGAGGACTGGGAGACTGCTCTCAAGAAGATAAAGCCGAGCGTATCAAAAGCCCACTTGAGCAAATTCCTTGAGCTTAAGGAGTTTGGTTGGGATTGATCCTGAGTGGCCCTATACTGTACCGTAAAATGCTGAAATTTAACTTGAAGATCTGACTTGGGGCCGGCAATAGGCATCGGCCTTCACCGCGTTTCTTGTGATTCGAGCATGGATTAGATTACACCTCACCTTTTGAGTCATCGAAATGAGCCGATTTCCATTAAACTCGTTCAGATGATAGATTTGGTCTTACTAATAGCAGCGAATATTACAACAACGTGAGCACGAGGACTGCAAATTTGTTTACTTCAGTCATAGAGCGAGTCCAGCATGTAACAGCTCGTAACAGCCCATTGAATCCACCACGGGAGAATTACATAGAAATTTCCAAACCAATCTTAGCGTATCCATACTACTAGCATCAAGGCATTAGTTCGGTCATAGAGAACTGAGCTGTCGGGCATTAATTTCAGCTCATCCTCATTGGCCAATGGGCATTGTTTACCCCATACAAAATACTTGGAGAATCAGCTTACACAGAACTACGTCATGAAGGGCAACTTTTGGTTACATGGTAGGATCAGGTCACGAAGCAATTTAGTGGAAGGACAACGGAACAGCACCAGAGGGACCAACGGAACATATGCACTATGTTCAATTACTGGCGACGGATTATACCCCATCCAAGCCTCCCAGCGAGAAAGCCTGAACTCCTAGCACTCCGACCAGGCGTCTATGTTTTCTGAAAGAAGAGGAGATGGATATATGTTTGCACCACGATGGGTGCCAAAGCGGTCTAGTAGTCTATCAATACACAACTGGCCGATCCTGTCTATGCAATGGTAATAGTGGTGGTGGTACACGTCTGTCTCGTTACATCGTCTATGCCGTAGCCTCCTTCAAGAAGCTGTAATAGGGGTTAGTATGATAGGTCCTGGACTTCAGGGGAGATTCGCAACTCACGTAATGAGGTCGTTCCGGTCCTTCTCCTTCTTCAGACCACCGAAAGCCATCTTGGTTCCGGGAATGTACTTCTTGGGGTTCTCTAGGTAGTCGAACTATCAAGACGTCAGCGAGGCTGTTCCAGCTTAGTATTGACCTAGAGTTTACATACCAGAGTGTTCTCGTCCCAGGTGATACCCTTTTGCTTGTTGGCGTCTGTGTAGGAGTAACCCTCAACCTGACCGGTCTTTCGGCCGAAGAGACCGTGTAGCGCAGGGCCGACCTTGTTGCCCTCACCCTCCTTCAGGGTGTGGCACTGAGCACATCGGGTCTTGAAGAGGTTGGCACCCTTCTTGGAGTCACCTGATAATAGAACGTCAGTCATGATACTCTTGCAATTATTGCTGGTGTCCGTTGCCCGTGGACAGCCATAGACCGAAAAGCCACTCCACATCACCACTCAGTGCTGAGTACTCTTTCAACCCATTTTGCGACACCGTCCCCAACAGCTAAGACTGTCTGGTAAATAGCGCACAGCGTTGCGACATCCCAGGCACCAAGTCGTAAGTTGCGGTGAGCATATGGACGAGTCTCAAATACGGTAGATCTAGAGATATCACATCTCACAGAAGCTTATCGTAGTCGGCACTGGTGGTTGTGGCGGCTCAATGGCTCGAAAACGGTGACGTGTTGTGTCTGTCACGAGGCGAAATCGAGAAAAAGCAAGGAGCTAGACATACCGGCAGAGAAACCCATTTTGTCGTTGGAGTTGAAAAGTGCGAGGACGAAGTAATAGTATTAGAGATTAAGGCGTGTAAGGCGTACGTAGGTATGCAGTCGTATCTAGAACGAAAGGATGCGTCGTCTAATAAAAGGCACTGAGGTTTATGAGGACAAGAGGAAGGGAAGAGAAAAAAAATCGGCGCAACTGGGAATTTTTAAAACGATGAGCTCAGCGTATGGTACTGCAGTACTACCAGGTATTCGGCAAGGTGGTACGGAATTTCGAGCCACAATGTGGCTCGTGACGAGCAGATTCTAGCCAATAGGGKTTCACCAGAAGTAATACAGTTCCGGGGAAAGCCGGTTTTACAGCGCATGGACACTTTCCAGTGAGCACTTTCTTTGTTTTAGCCCCGAAGACACCCACAGAACCCACTAAACAGGTCACTACAAGTCACTAAGCGATTCTATGGGGCGCGGTGGAGCAGCTCACCATAGGCCATAGGCGGGCAGGAGGAATCTCGGAGTCAGACCCAGAAAAATTAAACTTACGAAAATTTTCGAGAAACCTGACGACAGGACAACGCGGTCCTTCTACCAGACACCGATCGACCTTGACTCCCTGGCTCCCCTACGAGAATCGTCTTAACCCGTTTCGGGAAACATTGCCGGCCACCACCGACCCCGGCCGCTTGGATTGGAGGGACAGAAACTTCGCCGGATTGGATTTCGTAAGATGAGGGACGCCATCGAATTTCGAAGTTTATGCAAAACGCGCTCGAATTCGTATGTTCGTTGTTGGAATTGAGACGCGTTCGCATCCGATGGACCAATTGATAAACTGAAGTTACTGCCCATGACCTGAAGAACGCAGGTTCTACTCTAAATCTTATTTTCCCCTCATCCGCTTCAAATCAAGCTTCAAGATGGCTTCAAAAACGACATACATCCCGCGATACCTCTTGCCTCAATATGGCGCATTATGGAAGACTACTCCACGTTCCGCGGCTTTTGCAAGACCCCTCAATGCCGAGCTTGGACAAGTAATGGTGCGGTACGCGTCCAAGATTGCCGCATCGAAATCGACTACCACAACCACTACCCCCAAGACTGCAGCTGCGAAAGTTGCAGCTCCAAAAGCTTCTTCGACTAAAGCGGCTTCCAAATCGCCTGCTGCTAAGGCCGCGAAGCATTCCGCACCGACGAAACCTCCCGCGAAAACTCCAACAACCAACTTTGCTGCAGCTACCCCAAAAACTCCAACCCCGAAGACTGCTACCCCTCCAGCCACACCCGAGCCGACCGCCCCCACGGAGCCGGCCCCAGCTACTTCCGCGTCGGAATCAGTGTTGAAGACCGAAGCTACATCGGGGACCTCAGCGCCTGCTGCCAAGTCAGCTACTACTCCTGGGCCAGTTGATCCTTCAAAACCTTTGGTTCTCGAGAAACCCGAGCGATTTAACCCTCCTTCCCACGGCGCACGACTCCCGCGATCAACCCCAAAGCACTATGGCGGGGCACTGTCAGATGCGGAGCTCCAGGCCCAAACCGCGAAGGCGTATCCAGGTCTACCACCGCCGGAAAACACATGGTCGCATTGGTTTATCCATAGTCGGGGCATCCATTTATTCATTACTCTGGTGAGCCTCCCTTACATAAACCCCCAATACCCATGACACCGTTAATCTCTGTCTAACCGTCACACTTTACAGGGCACCCTCACCGGCCTAGCAATCTATACCTTCATCGCCAACTTCAACGCGAAATCACCCTTCGCGGACCTAATCCCTCCCATCTCCGAGTTTCCCCGACMCCCCTTCCAGTACTTAGGTGCAGTGATCGACGTCATGCGCATGCACGAGGAGCACGAGTCAGCCCTGACAGCTGAGAAGCGGAGGCAGAGAGTAGAAGATGTAGCCAAGCGCAACCAGTATCGCAAGGCGCATGGCTTGGAGCCTGCAACGGGGTTATGGGGAACCAGCAGCGTCACCAGAGAGTCTGCGTCGCCGTCGCTAACTACCGAGGCGGTCCCGATCGTCGAGCCTTCAGAGCCCGAAGCTACCCCAGCTACTGAGCTCACTCCGGAAGGAAAGCGCAAGAAGTTCCTCGGAATATTTTGAGTAGTGGGCAGTGTATGAGTACGAAGTAATGCGAAAAATGAAGCAATGGCCGCCATCCCACTTACGAGGGGTATGGCTAGAATGAATCTCTGCTCCGGGAAGGACACGGGGGGCTTTGTATGGCATTAATATTTGTGGCATTGGTATTGTAATATGCGATTCTATCCCAAGTCGACGGCATCTAGCCCCTCCAGAACCTCATCCGCGATACCCCCTTGCTCTAGTACTTTTTGCACCATAGCACCCAAGATGCCCGCCTTGGCTCCTCCTCTAGGCGGCTTCCATACACCCTCCACATCATCCATCTCTGCTGCTCTGGCACCAGGATCTTTCGCTTCGATCGCGCCCTGTCCTCCCCATGCTGCGGCGTTTACCGCGTTCGGCACACCGGGCGCGGTTAGTCGCGATGGCGGGTCTATTGTCCGCACGGAGAGAAGGCGAAGCTCTCTACTTGTCTCTCCTTCGCTGTCCACGTCCATGTCCATAGCGCCCGCTTCTCCCGGCAAGGAGTTTGCGGGGACAAGCCGTTCGCCGACTGATACTGCTAACGCGGAGTCCGCCACGGCGAGCTCTTCTTTCGAAGGATCGAAAATGATGCTGTCGCCTACGGCCATAACTAGGAGGGTGATGGGCGGTCGAGAGCTGGTTGTAGATGTAGGCGCAGTTGTGGAGGTTGCGGTGCCATTTGATCGCGGGTAGATGAATTGCGATGCTGCCCAGTCGTCGTCGAACATGGGGTCTTCATCCGCTTCGGATTTTAACCTAGGAAGACGTGTGGCGAGGAGCGCAAGATGTGTTGTTAAGCTGAGAAGGGGGAGAGGGTAGGATAGCGGTGGGGAGATGAGTATGATCTACCGATCCGTATATATTAGCTTCAAGTACATGAGCATTTGAGTGGAATATGGGCGAACTCACGTCAATGTACAGTTTCCAATGAAATCGCCTGTTGATCTGTAGCTTCTTCGTAAACTCGCCGTCAGCCAGGAGCGCCTCGCTCAGCATCGTGGCCAGGAACACAGTGCTGCTATCGTCGTCTCTGTACCCGGGAATCTCGACCGTGATCTCAACCCAGTCATTCGAGCCCTCACCCCCCTCGATCTTGACTTCAGGTTCCTCCTCCTGCTCTTCTTCCGCTGCTTTCCCCTTCGATCCCCGTTTCCGCCGCAGCTCCTTGTTCTCGTAGAAGTAGTCCAGATACGAAACGCGAGCCCGCTTCTCCACCTCGGCCTTGACACCCACAATGGCCTCGGTCCCATCTGCGAAACATATCCGCGCGCTGCCGTTTGTGCCGGGGAGAACGCCGGTTTCGGCGGTGAGAGGCCGGAATTGCGTTGCTGTGCGGCCGTCGGGGCGCACTGGAGGCGTCAGGCTCAATGCGCTGTGCAGGTAGGCGAGCTCGGCGGGCGAGAGGAGCAGGTGTTGTGTTGTGGACGCCATTGCTGGTCGTCGCTTCGATGTAGAGGGATCAAAAAGGGAGAGAGTAGCACTATCACCACCCCCTTTCTCTTAAACGGGGCCTGGAGGGAAGTAGGAGTTTGCAAGGCAAGGAGGTCACTCGCTTTTCGGCGGCGGCGACGTATTGGATTTTGGCCGCGAGGCTGAAGTGGGAGATTTTTTGAGCTCAAGCTTTGAGTTCCCGGGAATGGATCTGATTGGCTTAGGCTGGCGGTGGGGCTCTTGATCGACAAGGCTTGAGCTATCGCCTCTTATCGATAGTGGCTCAAGCAGCGATAGGGCATATGCAATATTGGCCATTATGGCTTCAATAGGTGGATATCTGGCTAAAGAAGTGCGGATTCCTAGGAAGTCGGTGTCACCTTGACATGCTCAATTGAAAATGACATTTAGAGAGCTCTGCTTCGAACATAGATTTATACTCGAGCCATACTCCTGTTTCTATCAAGATGAGTTCATACTCTATTAATATCGCGTCCTGCGTGCCTATTGACACCATTTTCCCAATTCAGCATGTGTCACTATTCCTCCAAACGATGCCTAATTTGGCCAGGATTTTAAGAGGTATGGAGTCATATACGGCGTATAGAGGAAGTGGCAACAGGTTGAATTCGGCATATGGTAATCTAGACAACTTCAGATTTGTAATGAAGATAACAGGTAGACATGACTCCTCGGAGACATTCCACCACGGCTCAACACAGGCCCGAGTCGAGCCCACACGGGATTTGGGGTTCGAAATAAATTCAAAAATTGCCCGGATTTGGCCTTCAGGGACTTATGAGGATCCATAGTCACGATGACTCTCCAGGTGTTCGGCTGTCTCTTCCTCTGGCACTTATATAAAAAGACAGATGGGCGCGCAAAAAGTCTCCGAGCTTAAGTCATGAAAGCGACGTTCGTACAAGATAATCAAACGAGCTTCTGGAAGGTATTGGTAATAAAACTGTCTCTCTACGTGATATATAAGGCCGTAGGCTTGTTACAAGATGGCGTTCTCATGTTGTGCCTATGCCCATCACATCGCTCACGATATACTCGTCTCGTCAATAGTAGCTTCTCTTTGCCCGTCTCCGCTGATTAGAAACTCAACCCATACTCTCCCCCTTTCCTCAGAATATTGAACACAATGCCCAGTGCGGTAGGCAAACTCCTGTACCAAACTTACATGAAATGGTTTCCGATCCCTCTTCCACCAGCAGACTCCTTCAAAGACCAAATCGTTGTTGTGACGGGTGGAACAAGTGGCTTAGGGCTCGCAGCCGCCGTCCACTTCGTCAATCTCGGTGCGGACGAAGTCATCATTACCAGCCGCGACTCATCTCGCGCGAAGGACGCCCTCGCTACCATTGAGCGGGAGACAGGCGGTCGTAGTAAGAGCCGTGTACGCGTTATAGACCTCGATATGAACCGCTATGCCTCGGTTGTCGCATTTGCCCAGGAACTGAAGAAGGTTAGGCACGGTAGGGGTGGTGTTGACTATGTTATCCTAAACGCGGGCCTTTCTGGTGTTGACTTCAAGCTCGGCGAAGAGGGTTGGTAAGGTTCCCCTGGTCCCCCTTTTCTTCTCAAGAGAGTAGCAGCCTACCCGAGGATACTTATAAGGCCGGTAGGCCAGCCAGCCAGCTTAGCGACTTAACTAATATTAACAATACATAGGGAGCAAAATATCCAAGTCAACGCCTTGAGCACGGCACTCCTAGGCCTGCTTCTCCTGCCATGGATGAAAGCGGAACGAGCCCACCGCTCAGCACCCGCACACTTAGCCGTGACCGGCTCCTCGAGGCATCTAGAGCCCAATATCAAGGAATGGGAGAAATGGGCAACAAGCTCCGGCATTTTGAAACACTTCAGCAAACCCGAAAACTGGCCCGGGCCGGACGGAATGTATGCAACGACCAAGCTAATGGTCCAGTACGCGGTCAGCGAACTGACGGAGATGGCCTTAGGACCAGATGGACGGTAAGCCTTTACCCTTTTTGGCCCATTATCCCATTGACCCCTTTTCGCTTGGTACCTTTTTATGATATTACGAACTAGCTAACACTGTCCCCTTTCTCAGCCCAGAGGTCATAGTAAACGCGATGTGCCCCGGAATCGTAGCCTCAAACCTCCCGAGAAACTTTACAGGTAAAGGGGTAGGCTTTGCCATCGTCGTCGCAATATTTTTCGGCCTCTTCGGCAAGTCGCCGTCGAATGGTGCAAGGACATATGTGGCGACCGGCCTGACCAAGGAAAGCGAACACGTGAGAAATAGTCCCATATTTCCCCTGAAGCCGTCTATTTCTTTCTCTCCTGAATGGGGATCTGGCGCAATATGTATCTATTTGACTCGCTAACATGGGACCGTCGCTCTAGGGAAATTTTATCCGGTTCTATGACTCCGAAGCTAATTATCAGAAGTGAGTAGTCTCCTAGAGGCTGGTTTCGTCGGTGAGGAGGATTCTAACGTGTAGTATAGAGAAGCAAAAGCAGTCTTAACAGGCGAGGCTGGGAAGAAGATGCAGGCCCAAGTTTGGTCAGAGATGAAGGCTGATTTTATCGCAAAGGTCCCTGAGGCGAGAGAAATCTTAGGGTTATAATCAAGAGGCCCAGGTTATCTCAGTAAATATGTGGATCGGATGTCATTGGTGTACTATCGAATTTGAGATTGTTTGAATAGATTTACGATATTTAACTTGTCTAGCAATTCCTATTACTGGTCAGATCGATGGAAAACTATGAGTTAGGCCTACTGTGTAAATTCATGACACTGTTAATTTTGCTATGTCCCGCTATTCCTTTGAATACGACGATTGTCCCAGATCTCTATGTCTCACCCCAAGGCCAATCTCAGCCATTCCTGTCAAGATCTCCTAAAGTCTAGACAGATATCTTGTATGTACTCCGGGCCTACAGCAGCCACCAATTCTGCAACCATCGCTTTAGCTGACCCCCCATTGTTGATGCTTTCGTTATTCCATCCGAACAAATCACCGGCGTAACAGTAACCCCTATTGAGACGCACTGCAATATTGTCCAAGTCCACCGAATACATCTCTTCGATCGATGGGATTCCCGGCATGCCACTAGAGAAGAGAGGTTCCTCATCGTCACTTTCTGTATCCTCATCATCCAGTGTCTCATCGCCATTTTCAACCTCCATTGGTGTAGTTGCCTCCGTAGTTGACGCGTTACTTACGGCATCTCCTTCGGTTCCCCGGAGGTTGAGATACCCGTGGTCGTCGAACTTCTGGAGAACGTCTTGGGTAAGATCTATCCATTCTAGGGTCTCCGGATCGAGAATTTGCTGAGGGGAGAAATCAATCTTGTATTTCATTTTAGGGCACGTATGAATGTAATAGCCGGGATACCACCATCTACTCTTTCGTCAGCATACAGTATTGAAGGTCGATATTTCACTGTGTCTATTTTCTCCTCCTTGAGAAGGGATCTCTGTGTAGAGTCGCGCTTGCATCGAGATATGTGCTGAGGTATCGAAAGGAGGAGATAGTAGAATAGAAGTGTTTCGAGAAAAGGGGTTATTGAAAGCAGAGTGTAGCTATTACGTACCGATAACCTCCCTCTATTGCCAACGCAATTTCTCGCAAAGCTCCAAGCTTTCCAGGGCTGAATCTGTGGATAGACTCATGATATAAGAAGTAAACGGCACTAACGCAGTCCGGGAGGAGATCCAAGACACCTATCGCTACCAATCGACCGTCAAGCCGATAGCATTGATGAAAAGAACCGAGCTTCCGTTCCCGTCCATCCGGCCCTGTGATCGTCTCCCTTCTCAACGGCGAGGTACAGAGAAACCTCCGAAATCCATCCCGAGAGATAGACGACGGAGACTCCCGATGAACAATCTGCTGGTAGTTCTCGAATACACGAAACTTCTCTTCGGTGAAATCGTCAGGTTCTAGCGCGACAGTAAAGACGTGGGATGGCGCAGGTGGCTGTTTTAGCGATAGGGTCTCGGCTTCATGGATTCTTTCCACTAAGTCAAATTCGGTGTCCCGCTTCCGAGCCTGCTCGCGTGACTTCGGATATAAGCGAGCAGCTTCTTTTGCGTACGCATCACCGATGACGTACTTGTTGAAGCGGTTGACAGCCTGCCGTTGATCCTTTGTCGTCCGAAGACGGCGAGAATCAAGACGAATCGTATAGTGAGGGCAACAAGCATCCCGTTGATTTGGTCTATAGAGGAGCGTCCCGGAGCGCCTCCAACATCGATCGATGAGAGCCTGGTAGCTGGCCGGGCTCATAGATGTTGCACGTGCAAAATAGGAGTGGCCTGGGAGGCAAAGGTAAGTCAAAACATTGCTCAAATCACGATTGCATAGTCAGCCATGTGCTTGGACTGGAGATCCTTGTAGGACGCTACACGAAGCAGTATGCTCAAACACACGAAAATAACTGGATATTATACCTGAGCCACACGGATTCAGTGGTTAGGCAAAGTTTGCACGGGAGGATATTAAGTCGTATGGAAACGCTAGCATTGTTGAGAAGTCATACTATGCGAGACTCACCTGCMCCCTTGCGGCGGCAGTAGCCGCAACTAGAAGACTTTCTATAGCCTAGAAAAGGTTAGTTACAGAACGTCTACTTCGGTATCGTAGGTAGTCAAGTCCAATCTTTCAGCTGAGCTGAGTAAGAGGCAATGGGTCGAAAAGGAGTTGATACGGAGCCATTGCTGATCACTTGATCATGGCTGTAGTTGACAGCTGATCCGGGCGAAAAACCGAGTTCTTCGGCGGCTGCGGGAATGGAAAGTACACGATGTTGAGCCGGACTCCAAAGTGAGCATTGAAGGCGAGTTGAGGTAACACGCAATGGAACATCGGTTGGCTAAGAAGTGTTGATTGTAACGGCCGGCGAGGCACACACAGTGGGAGTGAGATATTGGCTGGCCGTGGCTGGCTGCCTGGTATTTAACGACTGCTTGGCGTATGGTCCTCCAAACGGAGATATTGTACCATTCACCTAGGTGCTGTACCGGAGCGATGCGGCGCTTCTCGAAGACGCCAGTGGGCTGGTAGTGGCGCGCCAGCGAACATGATGGAGTGTCGTATTCCCCATAAAACCATATGCAATCCAGCTGGCCAACGACAGCGTCGCAATGGAGCACGGGTCCGAATGGTTGGACGAGGGCTCATGAGGAAGCTTGGGGTAGATGAACATAAGGCGAAGCTCTAACTCACCAATTGGCGATATATACAAAAATGCATCTTCAGGGGTGTCCTGCATCCTTTAGTTATTGCCCCCGCGGTGGCTAGACATTAGATGGTCAGACATGGACGATTTGATCAAAGAAACACCGCAGACGCGCAGGGATGTAGGGCAAGGGACGGGTCGACGTACCAAGGAAGACGGGACGAAAGAGTCGGTGTCGAGTCAGACGACGAAGGTATTCGAAGGTAGTGTATGCACTGTTACAGCGACCTGTGTGGGATGTTTCTAAGTGGGTTAAGCAAGCATATCAGATGCTAAATTTATCGGATGTTGGGGTTGAAACTTTATGTATTGGGGAGGGCTGTTGTGTGGCGTCCGTGACCTGCATATCAATTGTGCATTTTAAGGTTAAGACAGAGAGGAGGCAGATTGAAGGGAGAGAGATACTGGAGCTTCATTCTCAGACCTGCCAGGTACTACCCGAAGTGGGTATTTATCTGGATGGCAAGAGGCTAATGATACCTAATATTGCTGCATTGGAGTGGTATACTGTATAGTACCTACATATACGTTACCTTGGTAGAATGAAGCTTCCCAGAGAAACAATGTTAATGATTACCACCTGCCTAAGCTAAGTTCTGGAATGAGGGCTGCATGGCGTTATGCAGGTGCTATGACGACTTATACAACCTAACTAGTCCTATCAATGATAAATATGCTGGAAAGATATTGGTCGATTTCAATTCGGCGGGATGAGGCAGTTATGTCCTGAATGATACTACAATGTAGCGATAAAACACCTTGATGAATTGTATACGCTTCATATATTCTATTTCCTATAATTATTCTATACAATATAGATAACGTGAAGGACGAGAAGAAATGCGGGATTCAAGCGAATACTTCCCAGGGTTAGGTACCAACACATGTCAGCCATGGTCCACGGTAGCTTCATGTATAGTAAACCCGGAGGATTATGTACGTACAGTAGGTAGGTACTATCAGCAGAGTTGTACAGATGATGATGAATCTCCGTTAAGTCCAGATGCTACGTCACTCCCGGCTTGGTCTTGTCACGCCGATGAAGTCGCCATTCAACATTTTTGCCATAGTATTAGACGTATCGAGATGCCGGATCAAAGCTTGACTTCTCAACATACCCTGCACATAATATATGAGGTAGAAGTGTATGCATGCAGGGGCCTCCATTCTCATAGTATAGTAAGTACAGCGGTGTGTCGACCATAGCCTTATACGATGTCAAATAATAAGACGATTCTCTCCACGATGTGTCTCAGTCGCAATCCAACTGGGGGACTTGTTGATCGGCGGTAGGATGCAGACGAGGGGTAGATCCGATTCAAGGCTACAACTTACCTACATCCATGTGCCGACCGCGGGTTGTTATGTATGGGCGTAAAGGAGTTATGCCATCAAAGAAAATGTAACACCAGGTAAGGTTCAATGGCAACCAACACATGCGAATCATGCGAGTAATACATGGGAATTTAGGGGACGCACCCTTATACAATTGGCGTTTCTAAACGATCAGAGAAGACGGACCCTTAAAGATTTTACATAAAGGATTTACATATTGTGAAATCCCAGCAGAGTGGAACTCGATGGTCTTGACCTTACGCGGGTAATCACTAAGATGAATATATCGTGAGAATGACTATAGGATACATACGATGAAAGCAAACTCGGAATAAGGTCAGGCTTACGGTTTCCGTTTTCTCTACATTGACGTAATTAGGGTACATGAGCTGTACTTTCGAATCTTCATACTCGAACAAGTAGCGTGGGGTATGGAAAAGAAGCGCACTGAATATATGTACATGTAGTGCAACTTGGAACTCATACGCCAATTCTGTATGGGCCTCACGTTGATGAATCGAGCGAGCTGCTGCATGCAAATAGCGGGGTGCGGCAACACTATCTGGGCTCATTCCATTCCATTTCGAGTAAAAAAAATTTTCCATTCTCTACTTTTCTCCTCCMCTCTCGTGCTTCGTACGTTTTTCAGTTTCCTTCACAATGAATACCCTGCCAGCGACGGGCATTTCATTAGCTTCGGCCCTTGGACCCGTAGCCAAAAGTTACCGGACTCTGGTCCCTCTCAACTCAGTGTCAGTTGGTCTCTGCAGTAGTCCCTATAGTATAAGCGGTGCGATACTTGCCAATACCTGTTGGCTTCAAACCGTGCCCCCGCGCGTGATTGATAGCGAAGCATACATGCGATGCGTGCGTTATTCATGTATGTACTCGGCCACCAATTCAAAACACACCGGTATGGTTAAACCAAGTAAGGTAGGTTACCCAAGTTGTCTTTGACGAGCTGTATGGCTTGCCTTACCTTGTCTTGCCTTACCTCACCTGGCATTGGAACCAAGCTCGGTGCTGGCACGGTACAGATGTAGGGTAGGTGTAGGCAGGTAGCGAGGTACCTTCCAGGTAGTCTGGGCTGTCTGGGTCCTGCGTCTTACAACCTTACTAAAGGTAGTCGTACCTACCTGGTCGTACCTACCTAGCTCGTGCCTTCGCCCTGGTCCGCGGCTCCTCGTCTGGGCTGGGGGCTCCTATTTTTTTCTCCCTTTTAAAAAAAGAGAAGTACTATAAAAACCAACTCTGCCTGCTTTTCCTTGTCGTGCCCCTCCATTACTATAGTTATGGCACGAGACTTGCACCGGACGTGCTGGTCCAGCCAGAACAGCAGCCTTCATCCTCACTCGCCAGTCGTACAACCTCAACGTCAACATCGTCCCAAGCGTCCTACTTTTCGACTCCCCCTTCGCCAACCAAGAAATTGTGCGCTCCCTACTTGACCGCCGGCTTTTCTTCTCTGTTTGCCTGCTCCCCACAAAAAAAAATTCCGCTGCAGAATTAGAAAGAAGTCGGCGTATGCGACGAGTTCGTCCTACCTTCCCGCTACTTCCACTGCTCCAAACCCCCCGGATCTGCCGCGCCTCTTTTCCACGCTTCCGTAACGTCTTCGAGCCTGTGAGGATTTCCCCCCCGAGGTCACACGTGGGTCCGAATGTGCGTGTATATGTGGACGTACAATCTTGCCAATACCGCTCATCATTCCTTTTTCCCTGTTGGTTGCTAGGACCGGATTCCTAGGAATACTACAATACAGTTTTCGTGCATTGAGCTCTAAGCTTTGGCAAACAGACCGTGTGTAGAGAGACCGTAAGAAGGGAAAAGCAGGACTTGCTCCATTCACAACGCCAACATCACGAAAACGCGATAATCATATCACCTCGCCGCAGATAGACAGCTTCGCATAATTCTGAGACCATCCACGATCATGCAGCTCAACATTTGTCGGTAAACCGCCTTAGTTCCAGCTCCACTGGCCGGCACACTCTGCCCAGGATCTTTATACAGCGAAATCATCTCGGATCCTTCGTCTTGACCTACTTCCTAGGTAGAGCTTGGACCTCCACGCCATTACTGTCTCTCCACTACTTTAAAAATGGCGTCCGGCTCATCAAATAGTCGCGCGATGGAGTCTCGCACTGGTAGAAGCAAACAACGTAAGTTTGTTACAAGCTTCTTGACCGATTTGTCTTGATTTGTTCTTGTGGCGTGCCAGTTTTGAACCGCCTACCCCGTAGACCAACTGACCCTTGAATTTCCAGGCTACAACTCGAAGGGTGAACGATTGGTGGCCGGAGTAGTCCCTCTGACGGAGGACAGGCTATACGTCCTGCTCATCCAGTCGACCAGGAGAAAGGGCTGGGTTCTCCCCAAAGGGGGATGGGAATCAGACGAAGAATGCACAGAAGCTGCCGAACGAGAAGCTTGGGAAGAAGCCGGTATAGTTATCCGTATCGACTATGACCTCGGCGAGGTCCCTGACTCGCGGCCACCTAAGAAATTGTCTAAGGATGCGCCCAAATCATTATACCGCTTCTACGAAGCCACAGTCCTAACAGAAGAGACCAACTGGCCAGAGAAGCACAAGAGGGAACGCCAGTGGTTTACGTATTCCCAAGCAAAGGAGGCCCTCTCCGATCGGCCGGAGCTCCTGCAAGCTCTCGAGTTATCTACTATGCACAGAACTTGAAGAGTCCGAATTTACTCTCAAGGATTATCGGAAAGGGCCGCAAATGTCCTTCTCCGACGTTCCTGACTTGCGATGCCGTTCAGCACGCACGCATCTTTGTCTTCTCCATACAATCCATTTAATCCCTTCTAATCTGGGAATTCACATAGACTAGGGTTCTGGAGTTGCTGGTATCTCCCCTCGAGATATTCGTTTCTATCATTCGGCAATGCAGCATTATAACATTTACTACCGGCTGTTTTAGACGGGGAGAAGTAGTCTGGCCGGGACGACGAAGTTTGGCACCGCCAACATCTTAATTCTCCCCCACTCCCCCGCTGCTATTCTCTAATGAAAAGAAGGCATATCAAGCTTGCATGAAACTAGGCGTTGTTGGCAACATGGGATAGAAGTTGTTGAAATCAAGATTGGTCGGCAGCGGGCATCACATATACACCTAGTTCAACGGGCGTTAAATCGGTACATCTACAGACCAGGGTAGTACCAAGAAGCAGAGGAGTTCAAGATCCTCAAAAGCATTCCAAGGTCGGAACAAGTCCGCCACGTTTCCAGCTGAAAATATGTGGTGAATAAAGCACATGCAGCTGGATTCCTGCATGTCGATATGTGCTACTACCAAGTGATATGCAATAGGGGTCAGATGAGGATCATTTCCAGTACCCCACGCAAGACCAAGACACCTATTTCCGTATTCTCTATACCGAGTTGTTCTCGAGACGCGTAGTTGGTTCTCGATTTGGGGGTTGCTGCCAATAGGCGTTGTAGTTGGGTTCCTATCGTGGCTGGGTCTTCTGCACGCAGAGTCATCGAAGAGTCATGGCACCTTGCTACGAACCAACCAGCTGGAGCACTCCGACCGGCGTAGAAGTATAGGCAGAATCGGGACTCCGAGCCTCCCGCTAATACGTAACTAGGGGGATCGTCTTGACAAAGCGTACATAGTTTTAGCTGACTACATGATATATCGACTTTCGACTTTGTCAGTTTCGTTTAATCCCACGAGCACTAATGCCGATGAGACGACCTATCACGTCTTCCAGCTAAACGAACTTCCTCTCTTGATTATTCATTGCGAATAGCACGCGACCAACTGGGATATTTTCTCAACTTGTATAGAAGAAGTACCTTACTACGGGTAATACAAGACATGAGACACGTGCTCAAGACAGCCAAGTATCAAGGAACTTATAAACTTGTTTTCACCAAGTACTACCTAATCCATAATCGGTATTCTAGTCTCAGCCAGGCCTTCACCGCGATTACTCCTTGGTCCTTGGTATACCTCCTTCTTCCTTGTCTCCGCCTTCCTTCTTTAGTAAAGTTGTGGTATCTTTCTCTCGCAAATTACATAGCTGTAGTAGTCAGAGTTAGCTAACAGTCTACCATTACCCCCAACCTCTCGATCGATCCGCCACCCGTCATCCTCATCTATCAACTTCAACCCACGCGATCTAGTCGACTTAGTCTGATTAACTACTCCCAAAAGGCCAATTTGGCCCCCGACCCCCCGTCTCTGCAGCTGTAGCCGCTGACACGTCCTTGCTCGATCTATTCCCACCCACGTCGGCCAACTCCCTCTGTCTCCGTTCCGCCTCCTCGCGTATCCTAGCTGTGACACCGCTTAACCCAGCTCGACCCCTGTTTATAATAGCCTCAGCAGCAGAACCCCTAGGCGGGCCATTGCGCACGCGGGGGAATGTGGCAAAGGAAGCACCCGCGTTCTTCGGTCGTCGGGGAGGGGATTGGGTGCTCTCGCTCCCGTCACCACCTGGTGCGGTTGTGGTGCGTAGACTAGCCGTGTTCGTGTTCCGCATTGAGGTCATCGTGGCGATGCGAGCCATCGACGAGCGCCGCCAACCTACGGGCGACGACTCGGCTGATTCTAGCTCGCTGCTGTCGCGGAAGCGGAGCCGCTGCTGGCTGGACATGGTGTTCATTGTCATCGTCGTGGCTGATGTGCCGGTGCGCTTTAGTGGCACTGGGTTCTCTGGCGGCTCGGAGGTACGGGTAGATCGCGTGGCTGCTGGTAGTGGCGCTGTGATTTGCGATTCTGGGGGTGATGGTGGCTCAACGGGTTGCGACTGCCGTTGCGCCTGGGGCGGTCCCGATACGGATACCGGTGCCGATGCGGTTGACGCTGCCATCGCCTGCGCGGGAAGGGGCGGTGGTGACGAGGCAATTGGACTTAGGAGCGCCTTCTGGTCTTCCTCTGGTGCCTTGGCCTTGGTTTTACCTCCGCTACCTACTCTGATCAAGCGCACACTTGTCGCGCTCTTGACGCTATTATCCTTCTGTAATCTGAAACTCGTCGGCGAAACGCCGTAGACGTCATTACTAGTGGACGCCTCGCCATACCTCGGACTGTAACTGCTCCTCGCAAACCCGATGTCGCTTACGCTTGGGCTTGCTCCATTTGTTTTCTTCCTCAAGAAGGGGCTCAAGGTCAAGTCTGGCAGCTTGAACTTATCCATGGGATAACCAGTCCCGCCGCCAAAGGGAGTAAATCGGGGGCTTGGGCTCCCCAGTGTGCCGCGGACGGCAACTGGTTTGTCGTATGATTGTTTCTCATTGTTGGTATTTATGGCCGTGAGGAAACCCTCGCGATCACGTCTTCTCTTGCGCCGATAGCGAACGATGAAGCATGAAGCCACGGCTGTAAGTATGGCAGTGCCTACGACTGCCGCCGTGACTATTATGGCAACATTGGTGCCCGATACCGAGTTGGATTGCACTTGTGTGACAATAGAACTGGCATCACCCTATTATGTTATGTTAGTCTACGACGACGAGGCCCATGTGAAAAGAGGGATCTAAACGCACTCTTACACCGCTTGCGTCGGCCCTTGCCGCTTGGATTTGACTGGCGGCTATATTAACCGCATTTGCCGCGCTTGAGCTTGCCTCTGCTCGGGCAGCGCTTATAGCAGTACTTGCGCTACTCTGAGCACTGGCTTGGTTGGATGAGATACGACTACTCATGCTTGATAATGATCGCTGTAAGTCATCACTCGCGCGAGCACTAGCCGCGGAGAGAGCGCTGGAAGCGGAAGATTGAGTTTGCGACAACTGACGGTTAGCGTTGTCGGCATTCTGGTTTGCAGACTGGACCGCTTGGTCGGCGGACTGCCGAACGGACTGGGCGGATTGAGATACAAGACTCATGGCCGAAGACGCGCTCGACGAGACGGATGATAGGGCCTGAGTCGCGGATTCTGAAAGCGACCGAAGCTGTGATGAAAGTGCCTGGATTTGGCCATCGTCCTGACGTTTCTGTGGTGGCGGTGTTGGTTGGGGCGTCGTTAAGGCTGGCGCTGCCTGTTCTCTCGGACTCTTTCTCGTCGAGTCCGGTACCCTTTCTACTATAAGTCTCTCGGCCGTATTATCCTTCTCAACCACGATGCGCTCAAAGTTATTCCATAAGAACGGCTCCTCTCCTCGGGCAGCTTGCGCCACCCGGTGTGATGCCGACCCAACATTCTCTCCAACATCCTCATTAGCCCGTATCCCTATCGTGCCCAGCGCGATTAATAGAGAGAACCGCAAGAGCCCGCTCTGCAGCATCGTTCATGAGCCCATAACGAGTGACTTGAAGCGAACTTGTCCCCAGGACGATGTCATCAAGACAGAAAAGAATGTGAAAGAGGAAAGATTGGGCTGATGGACGAGGTTGAAACTGGAACCAACGTCAAAGCACATATGACAGCACAAGGGCACACGAACACCAACGAACGTTCCGGCACCATCTTGTCCGTCTGGGGCTATTGCTTGTTTGCTGGGGCTTGATATCCCCATGTCGACAGCATGTGTTCATGCGTATAGTGGTGGTATAGTGGCTGAGTGGTTGCCGAGCTATCGGCGCTGAGCCCGGATCCGGACTTTACGGCGATGGGGCCCCCTGCAAATGCCCAGAATCGTAAACCAGGTTATGTCTGATCTTCTTAGTTAACCCAGTTACTCACTAAGTTGTTTTGGTCAACTGTGTGATCTACAATTAGAAACGAGTATAAAGGACGCTGACTAGTGTGCTTAAGAAATCTGAGCGAGGGCGCATTAACTTCACGCCCCGATCTGGCAAGCCGGGGGGGGACTTTGCGCTATAGTGCGCATCGTGACATTGTGACGCTATTTCAAGGAGAATTGGAGTAGCAACTCATGCTCTGTGAAGATTTCCGAATCTGAAGATCTATTTGGAGTTTCTTGTTTCTAAACCGTTCTGATCCGCGTGAGAGATCACCAACGAAAGCAGGAGCTGCCAATGGCTATTATAAGAAGATTTCCATCAAACGTCTTCCCATGAAATCAAGAAGAGAATAGGGAAGCGAAGCACGCGGTATGCAATTGAGGGAAACGAACCAACGGGTATATGCACGTCCCACTTAGCCGCCTGCCCGCCCTGGGTACTTAGGTTTAAGGCTAATTGGTACCGGCCATCTGGTATCAACACCATGAATTCATGGTGACCCATGATCCATCCAAACCAGACCCTACATTGCATATTTCACATTTCAGATGAGTACCTTACAGATTCGATCGCACTTATCCTCTTCAGTACTCTGGTCACATAGTCATATAGTCTGTGCCACCGCGTAACCGAAGAAGCATGGTAGGCTAGCAATAGCTGAAACGTACAGTCGTCCCTTTTGTCATCGGATGGCATACACCCGAAAATAGGTAGCGGCTCTCGCTTAGAGGACAGAAAGAAAAGAGCTCCTTTCCTCCCTTGGCGGAAGTAGTGTAATACAGCAGGACGCAACCAACCGGAAAGGTTCCCCAGAAGACCATTTGCGTATGATTGGAGCAAAAACGTCGCCGCATCCTGAACGAAAGGGGTAAACATGAAGACGAATGTTACCCTCGCAAAACCTCAAGCACGTGCCGACATCTAAGCAAAAGGTGCTCCGCCTCCCAAGGGTAACCTTGATGTCAGCAAATGGAACATTTCAAAAACGCGACTTGAATGCCGACTACGGTATATCGCGTATCTAGCTACAACATCGACATCTGGATTCTTTCTTTCGTCTGCCTGCTTCTTTACTATCCGGTATCAGATCTCCCCCTTTGAGCAACCAGCAACTGACCGAGATACCCTCTTAAGGTCACGGATGTCCACTATACTCCCTTACTTTTTTTACAGACAGCATGTGAAATCCATGGAAATGTGTTCGTGTATAAGAGGTACATAATAGGTAAACGCTAGGCCGATAGACGAACCCAACGTCCAGAACCCCCTGCCGCTCCAAATCTGAAATGATACATCCAGCAGCGCCGAAGCGCACCTTAATCACGAGGCGATCTCCAAGCCCGTCAAAAAAACACCTATGTAAATGCCAGAGGTCCCCTCTAGTGTAATAGCGGACCATAGAACAGCCGAATCTAGAATCCTCGTGCTCCTTGAACGCCCATAACCCATTAAGTATGGCCACTCTTCCCTTTTTTTCTCGTCATGGCGGCATTGCGAGTCCGGTGCTTGCATCGAAACAGTCGTTGTCGTCACACATTATCCCGTGTACCTGGGTATTATTATGCCTGTCTGTCTGCCCCTATGCCCTGGAAAATGATGTTCGCCATTGTTGCGAAAATCGTTCCGCCTCCTTGGCACAGCTCTTGTCTCCTGTATTCGAGCAGTGGGCAAACACAACTGCGATGTCTCCGTCCTTGTATTGCGCGCCGTGGTCGTTACTACTATAGGCGTTAATTAGGCGTTGGGGCACGATTGCCAATTTCGAGAGGATTGTTGGATGCCATTGAACAATATGTTCCTATTGTCTGTTAGAATTCCTTCAGGGCAAACAATTGCGACAGAAGTAAGCCTACCAAAGCATGAGTCTCAGCTTTCTGGAAGTTGTAGCTCCGATACAGAGGATCGAACCAAGTATCGAGGAAGAATTTGGCCCATTCGCCATTTTTTATGACAAAACTACCCGAAGCTAAGCCCTCCTTATCCTGGCTTAGGACGAATTCGACGTCGTCTCCTTTCAGGTGAGAGAATGTCTTTATGATACTATCCGGCGGGACCACGGGGAGATCCTTGAGCATGTTTTTCTCGAGGTTGCTAGCGCCCATGATGTAGTCTTCCACTTTTAGATGCGGGTTCATGATGAACGCATTTTGATCCAGGTACCACATGTATCTACAATCGGGATACTTGGTTATCGCATGTCGCATTGCTACGACCTTGGCCCAGGATGAAGGGGATCCATTGAGGTCGTAGTCGCTCGCTTTGACAAGTAACGTGCCGTATCCTGCTCGACGTTAGAGAAAGGACCCCAAAGCGCTCAGACTAGTATCAACCATACCATGCTTTTCTGCATATTGCATCCTATTTTCTTTGATATTCTTTATATATACGGAATTATCATTCCTATCGTCGAATACGGTGACCAGAACAACTGGTGGTTTCCCCGATATCGTTCGATGCTTGCTATGTTTCGAGCCGCCAGAAAATAACCATATCAACCCGATTATTGCCAGTGCAAATAAAGCGACCGACCGTAGGTGAAGCCTCCGTATTCTCGGTATCCGCGAGGAACGGGGTAGGAAAGGCGGCGGGTTCGAACTCTTTCGAGGGGGGTAGGCGTAATGCATAGTGAATGTCGGTAGAGAATGCCTCTCTCGCAATCGTGGGGTAAGGGAATTAACGTGCCGCGTCGGTTCGTTCACAAACTCGACGATGGTATTAAATGGCGGCGCGTAGGAGTAGAGGCGTTCTGCCTTCTACACTGATTGCGATCAGCGTCCAAAGTCGATTGCGGACGAAGTGCCGGCTAAACGAACGTGATCCAAGCAGTCAACCTCTGGCTACTTGATAAACGAGCGATTGAGCCAAAAGGCGGGCACTTTGCCCAGTATCTAGACGTAAAGGACGTGACCAATCTGGCGCAACTCTGGCACGACGAGATGGTCAATCAGGACAAAGGGCGGGAGATAAGCGCGGGTGGTTTGGCAAATGAAGTAGGCCTTGTGGTACTGGTCGATCGTTTCGAGTCGCATCAAGTCGTACAAAGAGCTGAGAAAGTGCAATAAGTATCACGACAAGCTTGATTAGCCGTTCGTACTTGACCTGTCGCAAAAAACCATGTGCATGCAACCCATCACCAAATTACGGGAAACTCATTTTTGGCACGTTTTAATTGACTAAAGTTTATTAGAGCGGCCTGGGAAACCCCCTGTCGCCTGGAACGTGCTCCAGGCTTGTAGGCCTTAGGTAATCAAACTTGTCTAGCTTCAATCTTGATAGGAGAAGCCATACGAAAATACCCACAATCCCGTCCCGAGTGAACTCGATGTACCCATGTACCCGGCGAAGATTCGATACATTATCTCAGCCAATCACATTCTTATTGACTCGTACGTTAGGAAGAACGACACGAGGCTGACAACATTAGGTCATCTGTGTCGAAAATCGCCAAACCACACCTTTATACGAGGTCCAAGATGGAAAAGGGTGGTTAGGTCAGCTTGGCTCAAAATGAGCTAGCGACGTTAGGCTGCAGATTCGACGTCCTTGAACGAGTCTCTCTGCGAGTATGAGCAAGACGCCTAAACTCAAAAGATAGTAACAAGGCATCAATATTTGCACACAGACTAGTTGACAAGAAACGGAAGAGCAACTTCGAGGCAACTTAAGAGTGTGCAGATTCATCCAAAGATAATAATCAAGATAGCATAGTAAGACATCATTTTCAGAAATCAAGGCATTGTGATAAATTCATCACGACTAATTAATTAGTCTTCGTCATCACTGTCATCATCGTTATCATCGCGCTGAACGTTCAAAATCTTCAGGCTCGCCATATCAAGAGTCTTCTGAGTCCAGTTCCGCGTAACCTTGTATACCGTCTAGAAAAGTTAGCAGGTGATCAAACAGCGTGAGAATCAAAACTCACATATAAGAATGTGACAACGCCGATAAGGACAAGAGTCAGATTGATATTCTGCATCCGCTCCCGGCCAGTGCCAGCACGACGGCCGCCTCCCCCTATTAGGCCACTAGTACGCAGATTCCACCATTGCCAAGGACTCATAACAAGGAATGCTTTGACGAATCCGAGTAAACCCAGTGAGAGGAGGCCCTTCAAGAAGTGCGTAAACCAACCTGAATCCTCTAGCAGTAGATCATCCTCATCAAGGGTAACGTGACCAGTCGTAACTGTCTCTGCTATAGTACCAAGGGGATCGATCCATAGGCTGAGAAGGGGGTCGGCTATAAAACCAAGTAAGAAGACCGTGATCAATAAAATGGACATAGTGAGTGCGAGAGTCACGAATGGACTTCGAAGCCGCTGCGCCCAAGTCAACCGCGCCATTCTATACTGGTATCGACATCGGCCACATTTCCAAGCCTCTGGATTTGCCTGCATCCAAAGCTTCAAGCAACCTTCGTGAACGTATTTAACGCTGCCTTTGCAGAGGCACGGGCTGATGAGCCGATCCCCATCCTCGGAAATGTAATGTCTCTTCGGTCGCCGATTTCGAACGCCGTCCAGGAAGCCTGTTTCATAGGTCGGTTCTACTTCATCGTGACAGATCCAGCAAATGCGTACATGTTTTCTTGGTTGGTCTTCATTCGGTTCGGTACGTGGTTGTGGCCCTTGGGGGTAATCGTTGCCAGTAGCAGTACCGGACGAAGGCTGGTCGTCCGCCATATTATAAGCAATATGCCCTAGTGTAAATGGAAGCTCGGTTGTCTGTGTGTTCTATGTCGTTTGAAAAGGAGCTGTAATAAGAATTCGGATGCCGACGCTTCCGTTCAGTGTACCTCACTGCAGGTATAAGTAGAAGGCTGAGGAACACGCGAAATACATTTATGTATAAATGAAAACCCAATACCCCACTCCGAATCTCACCGTTATAGCACTCCTCAGCTTCAACTAGAGTATAGGGGACCAGAACAATGGACCATTGTTTGAAGTCCAGTATAAAGAACACGCTAGATTGAACGGAGAAGAGCTAGCTGATAATGGTTAAAAGCTCGACATAGAAAATAAAAGAAAGGATTGTTGGCAACGGTCCAGTCTCCTCGAAAGAAATGCAGTCGAAATGCAGCTGGCCGCAGCGAGGATCACACTGTGTCGCTATACGGACTTGGGTATTGAGCTGTCAATTTCCAAAGGTTAAACGTCAAAGCTTTGAATCCAGGCCCTTTCAGTTGGCGCATCTGATCTTCTGGTGGTTTCTGAATGCTGATTCGTGAACCAGCACGCAGTACTTTCTAGCCTATTCGGCCTATTTAGTGAGTAAGGCTTCAACAGGCTTCAATGGTGAAATTGTAAGACATCAATTTCGATGTTGACGGGTCTTTCGTTCTACAATTTTAGTTGCGAGATTGGAAGTAAAATCCATGCGGGACGGGATTACGTAACCTATTAGCTACCTCTGTCGGAGCGCCGATAATCCGACTTAGTCATTGAGGTGAGGTCCCGATGTGCCAGGTGCGCTAGAGCTCACCAAAACAGGCGCCCTATGGTTGTACCTACCTAAGCTCTGACGCGCAAACTCGCGATGCCTAGCAACTAACCGTAGCTCTCCACATACAGCTCGAGGTTCCATAGCCTCGCCATCTAACCCACCCAGACTGCCAGACCATTTCCACAACGTCGAGCCTACCACGAATCCCTTCCATAACCCAATCTCTTAATTCTATCCTGCAGCCATGGCGGATCGTTATTCATTCTCTTTGACGACCTTTTCCCCTAGGTAATCTCCCTTGAAATGTCCATGTCCCGCTCTGCGACTCCAAGCTAACTTCCTGAAAGTGGAAAACTAGTCCAGATCGGTATGCCAACTTCCCTACCTGTCGCACGCCTATGGATTCCGATATACAATGAGGAACCGACGCCTTAGCGGTTCTTGTGACGTTAGCTAACGAACTGTCTATCAGAGTATGCCCTAAATGCAGTCAACCAAGGTGTAACGGCCCTAGGCATCAAGGGTGAGTACGTCGTTTGAAACATCCAAATACAAATCTATTGACAGCCTATAGCGACAAATGGCATCGTCCTGGCCACCGAGAAGAAGAATTCGTCACCTCTCGCCGACCCTTCCTCACTATCCAAAGTCAGCCTGATCACTCCCAACATCGGCATGGTCTACTCCGGAATGGGTCCCGACTACAGAGTGCTGGTGGACAAGGCCCGAAAGGTGTCACACACCGGCTACAAGCGAATCTACAACGAGTACCCTCCCACTAGGATATTAGTACAGGATGTTGCGCGTGTGATGCAGGAGGCCACGCAGTCTGGTGGTGTCCGGCCGTATGGTGTCAGTCTGCTGATTGCTGGGTGGGATGAGGGCATTCTTCCGGATGAGGAGGCGGCTGTCGAAGGCGAGGTCGTGGGCGAGAAGAAGCCGTCAGGCAAGACTGGTGGTATCCTGAAGGGCGGCCCTATGCTTTACCAGGTTGATCCGTCTGGAAGTTACTTTCCCTGGAAGGCCACTGCCATCGGCAAGAGCGCAACGACTGCCAAGACATTCCTCGAGAAGAGATACACTGAGGGCCTGGAGTTGGAAGATGCTGTCCACATTGCGCTTCTGACCCTGAAGGAGACTATTGAAGGCGAAATGAATGGAGAGACGATCGAGATTGGTGAGTTCCGGCACAGTATTGAATTCTAGAGAACTTGCTAACTGTTTCAAGGTATCGTCGGTCCTCCTGCTGACCACCTGCTTGGCGTCGAGGGCGTTGAGGGTGCTGCTGGACCACGCTTCAGGAAGCTGACTCCACAAGAGATCGAGGACTACCTGACAAATCTATGAACATCGTCATCACTTGGTTTTACAGGAGTTCACGTGTATCATAGAAGAGCATAGAGAGCCCAATTGAGGCAGAATCGTCAAGGTATTTGATGTTTGGTCAAAATGAACGAAGTGCGCTTTCCTGCTTCTACACCGCAGACAACTTGACCCTCCTCTAGATGTAGAGGTACCCTCGTCCATGATTTTGCTTCATTGACAGGTAATCCTAGCTGTCCATTCGAGTTGTTACCAATGACATACACCTCGTGCTCAGAACTGAGGACAATTATATGCGATTCTCCAATCCCACAATCCATTATATCGCTTTCTTCGACTACTACAGGTGTTGGGCTATCCGACAGATCTTCCACGATAGCTGGCCGTCCTGGATGGCCACCCCAAGCGTAGAGGTCGTTACCCTCCGTTAGAGCGAGAACCAAGTATCCGGCTGCGCGGACTTTGGTTATCTTGCCCGTCGGTAAATCTTCCAGTTCCTCTACAAGACCGGGCTTCTCCGCTGGACTATATCTTGTGAGTTCTACACCCCTGACAAGGGAAGATATCATCTTACCTGGAATTCGTTACCGGTCTCCCAAGACAAGCACTGTAGCGCTCATCTCCCCAAGTCCAGACATGGCCGTCGCAAGATAAAGCTACGAAACCTGTCTCGTACGCTACTAGTTGGACGATCTGTCCCATTCCAGTAAACCGCTGCTGTTCGTGTGTTCCCGCAACAGACTGGGAAGTATATTGAGAGACAACATCGACACCGTCATATTCTAATATTGTATAAGCAATTTAAAACCTATTTGCTTAGGACGTATTACTTGCCAGCTATCAAGCCATTCCCCGCAATAGCTGCAGTGGACGAAAGAAGCTTCTCCTTAAGATTTTCCGGGACCTCCTTGACAAAACCTGCTAGCTTTATTTCAGAAGAGGTTTTCACTTGTTCCCATCAGCATTTCATATACACTATCCCACTATACACATAGGATAGGAAAACTAACCAAAGGTACATGACAAGAGAGAGCATGGCCGTTCGATGTGGTCATCCTTCAAAATTAGCTTAAATGAAGGAATATCATCAGGTTCCCTAGAATCATTCTTCTCGTCGTCGAATTGTAGTTGACGCCAGGCATTGAATCCGGCAGCAAGCAGTTCCATGACTGCAGTACTGGAATAATACCTTGGATAGGGCGCCTATGCGGAAACCCGCATATAGAGATCGGTTTTTAGCAGAAACCCGCCGAAGCCCGGCTCCGGCCAATCAAATCCACTCGATATATGCATATGCAGCTTCCCGGCCTGTTGTGCCACACACTGAAGCATGCCGCACCCTGTCCCTTTTCCATCAGCTGGCCTTGCCAATTCACACTATCATAGTACATATGTAGTTGTGACAACTCATAAATACGATGTATCGAAACAAGAAGCATGCGTTTGTTGCCTGCTTTGCAAATTTTGCCTATCTTTTTAGGGTTGCATCTTATACGTATCGCCCAAACTTATAGCCCGAGCCTTCAGCAAACAAAGCCGAGGGCGGTGGAAAATACMCCTCGATCAGACACAAGCCACGTCTCAGCGCCAAAATCGTATTCCGTCTATGGATTTATCAGATATGCTCAAAGCCTTACCACCGTCGTATTCGGCGGATTCGGAATCGGAATGCCCCAGTGACGACGAGAGCGACTCCGCTGTCGGCGAGAGCAATGAAGATCCCAGCCTTACGTTGGCCCAACAGCTTGAGGGCGAAATAGAAGTCGAAGGCTCCTCCCTTGAGGAGAACCAGACGCAGGATTCAGCAGTCATTCACGCTCGTGAGTATCAGCTGGAGATGTTGGAGGAAAGCCTCAAACGCAACATCATCGTCGCTGTGAGTGGACACTCCTACGTTTTCTGTGAACTCTAGGCTTACATGCCTCTACAGATGGAAACGGGAACTGGGAAAACACAGGTGTAAGTTTATATAGCTCTCAATATTACATGCTTCTCGCTCTTATACATACCTCTATATTCCAAGGATATACTACCATGGCTGGAAGATGGCTCCCGCCTCGTTCCCTTTACTCACGTGCTGATACCTTCGCAGCGCCGTCCTCAGAATACAAGCCGAGCTTGAAAAGTCTTCCCCCGACAAGGTGGGTGCAATTATCCTCAGATGTTGCTGCTTAACATTGACTTGTAATAGATTATTTGGTTCCTAGCACCCACTGTCGCCTTATGTGAGCAACATACTAGAGTGCTTAGATCGCAGATCCAGGCTGTCCAAATAAAATTTCTCAGTGGCTCAGATGGAGTTGATACATGGACCGATGTTCGCACATGGGATGACTATCTAAGAAATGTGAGAATTGTCGTCTCGACCTACCAAGTCCTTCTGGATGCAATCAGCCACGCATTCGTGGGTCTCGATCGATTATCCCTGATAGTTTTTGACGAAGGTTAGTGAATCGTCCTCTCGCGCTATATCATGAAAAGTCATACTGAACCAATACGAGCAGCACACAACTGTGTTGGTAACCATCCTGGCAGCAAAATCATGGGTCGGTACCACTCGCAGAAAGCTGCCGGCCTCCCGGTCCCATCAATACTTGGTCTAACAGCCAGTCCTGTTATGAAATCGAAAATCGAAGCTCTCGAAATCATTGAGCAGACGTTAGACTGCGTATGCAAAAGCCCAACGATCCACCGAGAAGAGCTGCTATCCATCGTAAAACGACCAACTATGCACTATGTATATTACTCTCAACCTGACTACCTCGACCGCACTACCACAATGGATAGCCTAGCTACGGTGTTTCACAACCTGAATATATACGATGATCCGTATATTATTCGGCTACTGGAAGAAAAGACCGAGCGAAGCAGAGTAGCACTAGTAAAAGCTCTCGAGAAGAGAGATACATATGTCTCCCAACAGATGAAATCCCTGTGGCGGAAGAGCAGCGAGATTCAGCGTGAGCTTGGTTCGGTAAGTTCCCTATCCATTATTCCTTCTTGCGGCCCAAAACAACCTTGTGTCAGCATCGGCTTCCCGAGCCTAGTTAGGAACTACAAGCTCCAGAACTGAATTGATAGCCTCTCTTCTTTACAATCGCTAAATCAAAAGACATAGTGGGCGGCAGATTATTTCATTGCTGCAACCGTCGATCAGTTCCTGAGGTCGGTTAAGAAAAACGACCAGTGGTTTCGAGAATGGCAAATCCAAGAGAAACAATACCTCGCGAAAGCATTAGGGGCTATCAAGATATCACCACCTCCACCATTTGATGATGGTGCGACCATTATCGGTATCTCGGACAAGGTCAATACTCTTGTGCAGGAACTCTCACGCTCAGTCGATGACACAATTGGCATCATCTTCGTACGAGAAATCGCTACAGTAGCCGTCTTAGCACATATGCTGTCGCTGCACCCATTGATAAAGAACCGCTTCCGAATCGGTACCATGACAGGTACGAGCGAGCACAACGGCCGAAAGCGAGACCTAAATACCCTCAACAAAACAACTGGCCTTCAGGATCTAGAGGACTTTCAGAATGGAACTCTCAACCTCCTCATAGCCACGAGTGTTCTAGAAGAAGGCATAGACGTCCCAGCATGTAATATGGTTGTGTGCTTTGATTTACCGGATAACCTAAAGGCGTTTATTCAAAGACGGGGCAGAGCCAGGATGCGAGATTCAAAGCTCATTCTGATGATGAACGCGCCTACGACCCAGCTTGATAAATGGGCGACACTTGAAGCAGAAATGAAGAAGCGTTATGAAGATGACTTGAGACAAATCCAGGAGCTTGTAGAGCTTGAAGAGTCAGAGAAGGGTGGAACCGAAGTACTCTATGTGCCAGAAACCGGGGCTCATCTCGACTTTGACCAAGCCAAATCTCACTTAGAGCATTTTTGCCGGCGGCTTACAGTTCACCAGTATATCGAATCACGGCCTTACTATGTATTCAAGCGAAAGCATACTTCTTCCACAGATTTACCACAGATAACGGCAACAGTGGTCCTACCGATGTCGCTACCCGCTGAACTGCGCCGGATAGAAGGTAGTTCGATTTGGTATTCCGAGAAGAATGCTAGCAAAGATGCTGCGTTCCAAGCTTATAAAGCGATCTACAAGGCTGGATTACTGAATAACAATCTATTGCCCTTGAAAGATGAATTTTTAAGTGGCGTCGAGACGAGAGCCGGAGAGGCCGAGGTTCACGAGCGGTGGAGTCCATGGGGACAAATTGCACAAGCTTGGGGCCATCAATCCGAGTTCTACCAGCGCCGACTGAAGTTAATAGATCATTGCGGCGATACTATGTGCGAATTCGACACTTCATTGCCAATMCCTTTCCCCAAAATGCCAGCCTTCGATGTTTTCTGGGATGAATCAAAGATCTGGACAATCGAAATAGGGGAAATGAAGGCCATATCTGCGCAGAATCTCTATGTCGACCAAAGTCCAGCGTTAATCGACTTGGCATACCGGCATCGTAATTTTGAGGTTAGAGATACGGCCCAGGTCGTTCATTTCCGGTCCCCAACTCAAGACATACCATTTCAACAACTTGTCGGGCAAGAGTGTGTCGAGGAAGCCGGCCTGAATGATACCGCAATCATACGCGACAGCAACGGATATCCCTTTTTCTTCCAGTCCTGGCTACCCACTCTCGATCCAAGCCTCCCAGTGAAGGATATACTACGCGAACAACGAGTAGATGTCCCTTGGTTGATGCTAGAGAAATGGTCAAGACGGAGAAATTTCCTCCATCCCTTCGACAAGCAGCGTCCCTCACCAACTCCTAAAAAGCCAACTCGAATTCTTTACCCTGCGCACCTTTGCCGAAGGGATGGCACTCATGCATCCAACGCTTGCTTCGGCGCTCTTATTCCCTCAATTATGCATGTTATAGAGATCCACCTGGTCGCGACTGAATTGTGCGATACCTTGTTGAAAGACGTAGGATACTCGGACATTTCTCTAGTCACTACCGCCATCAACTCTCCAGGTACCGGTGAAGGAACGAACTATGAAAGAATCGAGTTCCTTGGGGATACGATCCTCAAGACGTTCACGACAGCCACCATAACAGCTAATTGTATGTCGCTATACTTTACAAACGATGAAGGTTCTCGATGCTAACATGATGAAGACCCACATTATCCCGAAGGATACCTCGATGCTATCAAGACCAGTATAGTGTCTAATTCAAGGCTTTGCCGCTCGGCTGTCGAAACCGGCTTGGATAAGTTCATTCTCAAGAAGGGCTTCAAAGGCAATAAGTGGAGGCCTCTCTATGTGGAAGACCTCGTCAAAGCAGATGTAGACACGGACAGCAAGCGGAAAATGTCGACCAAGACCCTCGCCGACGTTGTAGAGGCATTGATAGGAGCAGCATACCTAGATGGGGGCCTATCTAAGGCTCTCACATGCATTCGGATTTTCGTACCCGAGGTCGAATGGCGCAGTCTCGACGCATCCCGCGATATTTTATTCAATCAGGCTCCAATGCGTACAGACCTACTAGCCGTTCTCGCTCCCCTGGAGGAATTGATCGGTTATTCTTTCCGAAACAAGAGCCTCCTTGTCGAAGCAGCCACGCATGCTTCATTCGGCGTTGTCAACGCGACGGGTTCATGTATGGAGCGTCTAGAATTCCTAGGCGACGCCATCCTCGATAACATCGTCGTCTCCGTGCTATGGGCATGCGACCGGGAGCTGGATCAACGGGAAATGCATCTTTTCCGGACCGCCTCCGTCAACGCGGATCTCCTCGGCTTTCTGGGCATGGAATGGACCATTTCGCAGGAGGCGACTGAAATCTCGAAGAATAGAAGTAAAAGCACCATTGAGACGCAGACCAAGATCCCGTTTTGGAAATTCATGCGCCACGTATCGCCGGAGATGGGGAAGGCACAACGCAACGCGGAAGAACGACACGCGCTGGAGAGAGAGCCAATTATTGAAGCTCTTCGACATGGACGGGGGTATCCTTGGGTACAGCTTGCTCACCTCCACATTCCCAAGTTCTTTTCCGATTTCTTTGAAAGCGTGCTCGGTGCCGTCTGGGTGGACTCGGGGTCAATGGACACGTGCACTCAAATCGTTGAAAAGATCGGTATACTGCCTTTGTTGCGCCGTATGCTCGCCGAGAACGTCGATGTGCTCCATCCCAAGAATCACCTGGGCATACTAGCAGGAAAGGGGCTTAAGACGGTCGAGTACCGGAACGAAGTCAGAGTTGCGGAAGACGGGTATAGAGAGCTGTTCTGCAAGATCTTGGTTGCCGATGAAGTCATCGTGGAACTCGGCGGCGGAGTTAGTCCCGAGGAAATCCAGACCAAGGCTGCGTGGGAAGCTTACAAGATTCTCAAATCACGCGAAGGTGAAAAGAACGTGGAAGATGAAGTTATGATTGGATGACCGAATGACTGGATGAATTATGAACGGATTCTGAGATGGTGCGTCAGTTTTGGATAAACGCTACATTTAGGATCGAGAATTGGGTAACACGATGTTGCCCCTGTTTTATGAGCACCGATAAGTCAACGATTTATATTCGAATCCGTACGAACTTCCGTGATCTAACGCCATCTATCAAAGCATATGCTAATAAGTCTCGAAGATAGCAACTTTGGTAAATCGTCTGTATACCCCCAATTGAATTGCACTCAACGCATTAGCCAATGACTTACTCCCCTAGCTGTGCTAATGTTATCCCATCATGCTCGATTTTGAATGCCTTAATAACGGGATCTGACATTAACGATCGTCATCATCGAGGTCGATGATGTCTCTTCCGTCTGCTGTTTTAGCCATTTTGTATGGCCGATGAAGTACTGCAAGGTCGACAATCTGGTCAGTTTCGTGCTTGATGAGTGTCTTGTTTTCTTTCTTGACTTCATCCATACCTTCGATGTCCTTAATCTCCTCAACGTCTTCCGTCTTCTCGTGTTTCCTTTTGAGTAAGCTGGACGTGCGACTCTTGGCCTTGGAATCTGGGTACGTTTGTTTCTAGTCCCAGAGTTAGCAACAAACAATTCGATTAATAAGATAATCTCATTTCAACTTGTTGGGGGTTACCTCTTGCAGCCTCTCTAATGCTAGGGCCTCGATTTCCCCTTGAGTCAGTCCTACTAACGAGACGGCGGTTATACTCTTCGTATCACCCATTGGGGGAGGTCGCGGGATAATTCCGTCCTTAATCAGGGATTCTATGAAAGAGTTAGTCTGACTTGAATTAAGAATCATGAAGGTCAACAGCGCCATAGTACTTGCCTTGTGATCGGTACATAAACCGGAATATGCCGGTAAGACGATCGACTTTAGGCAAATCAATTTTGCTGGGAGGTTTCGCCACCTCCGCTGGGTTTGTGAAACTGTTTCGAGAATAAGACAAAACTCATAGATATAGCAAGAGTAGTCATACTTACCTAGTGCCGTGGGAAATGGTCTTGCCCTTCAGCGCCTTTTCTGAAATTTCAAGACTATCGTTATCATCATCGTAATCGTCCTCCGGCTCCTCCCTCTCGTAGACCTCGAATTTGACCTCAATAGAGCCCATGCGCTCAAGCTTTCGCAAGTCGCGTTCGATTTCGTTCACATCCGCTCCTTCGACTGAACCAGAGTGTCCATTTTCGTCAGCTAATAAATTACATGGCATTTATCGGATGGGGGTAAGCTTGCATTTGGTGAGAGCAGCGAATTTAAAGCCTTGTCTTACGAACTCGCTACTCTTTGTACGGACCCGATAAGAGACATCATGCTCCCAGTCCACAAGGCCGGCAATCTCTTTATAACAAATTTTCGAATCAATCCATTCACCATCAATATAGACATCAAACCCCAAACGATGGTTTTTGTGAATCCATTTATATTGGTTGGTGACCTTGAGGTGGATCGAGAAGGGGGCGTCATCTTTGCATTCGATGTACTTGCTGCAGATCTTGGTGTCGACGTTCTCCTCTTGCTTCTGCTGCTGCCCAATGGTAATGGGATCGTCGTACTCCGAAGCAACTTCACCGCAGATGCGGACAGTCGCTTCGACTCCGGGAAGCTCGGGGAAGATGGCCATCTTGTAGTGATAGCCGCACCTAGGAGAATTTGTGCTATAATTGTGCTGCTATCTTGAAATAGGAAGGCAATGGGAATTTGACAGCGATTGTAAAATTTGAGAGGAAAACGAGTCGGATGAACTGGAGTTGTAGAAAGAGAAAAAAACCGGTCGTCCTTGCTGTCGCCAGTAGCGAGCCTTGACGGCAAGATATCGGGAAGGAACTTTCCAATGAACCTTGTATTGAGAACCATTCCCGCTCAGCTAGGTATTTTCTATTACTATCTATATAGGTACCTGGCAATCCAGGAAGCTACACCGGGCTATGATCATTCCAAGAATCTAGGTACCATCACCGCTCAAGCAGGCCACTTGGATATGAATTCTAAGTTTCAAGACATCATGGCGCCTGACCACTACAAGCAACTCAAATTTTGGAATTGGACGTCGTTATTAAATCATGCCTAGGAGCTGCCTTTGCGTTATATTGAAGCATTAGGCATCTAAAGCACTAGAGAGTACCTACCATTAAATATTGTAATACAGCTAAGAGACCAGAGTATAAATTCCGAGTCGAAGCTTCACTGGCTATATCCTAGAACTCGAAATAAATCGAAATCAAGGAGCTCTTGCCCACCTTGAGGCTCTATATCTCAATGAGACCAAACTACCTCATTAAGAGCGTGATCTCAGCTCCTGCCTGAATAAACTGATAACTCTAGGTAACAGAGAAACAGCAAGGGAGAGACAAAGTGTAACCCCTGTCTTTGATTGGCTAGCTGCGTTAAATGTTACCAAGTATAGAAAGGGGCTAAAATACTTAGTTCGGGTAATAAGTTTTGCCAGGCCGATCTGCAGGGGTCACCGCAGGTACAATCTACCTAAGCTTGTCTTGGTGATCTACCAAGGCCATTGATGCATCACCCAGACCATCCCTGGCTCCCGCCGTCTATGAGTGATAACGACGTTCCTTTTATCGTCGCGACATTGCGAACTGCTTTCAATTCTACAGCACTAATTCACCTTTTCAATCGACAACGATTATAAATTCAGCCGTTGCTTCTACAGCATAGTATTACACGTCCAACTCAAATTGTCTAACGGGTCGTTACTCGTACGCCGAATCGCTAGCTAGCTTCTAACCTACTATTTTAATATCGTCATACCCGTCACCCCGATATTGGTCATTTCGATTTGCGATAAATCTATTTCCTGCTCCCTCGGGCTCCCCACCACCTATCTCTAGTGATATTGATGACGACGACGATGAGGTCCCATACATGAGTACTCTCCTTCAATTGGAAGGAGTGTCACCATGCCGTCTGAAGGAGTATCAAGTAACATTCGAGTCTTCATAACGTGGGATGATCAGACCGTTTTTGCTGGTGAGGATATCAAGTGTCACATAACCTTCAAGAATATCGCATCCGGTCCGAACCAATCGAGATTTTCGAGTCAACACCAACCACAAACTATTGCCGAACGATCGAGGCAGCCGTCACCCCTGCTAAGTCCGAGAACGAAGCCGAATAATGGGTTGACACCTCCAGTCCCTTCACGAGGGCATCGCTCTACCTTGTCTCTGACCGTTCCTTCGAGTAGCTCACGCTTGAGAGGACCGCCACAACAATGGACTCCGACACAACCATCCCCGCAACGATCCGGACATGCTCATAAGAGGTCACTGTCTATAGTATCGATAGGATCGGCGGCAACTATCGAGGAGCAGTCGCAAGGGAAGGCGTCTCCCGTACGACCTCAACAGAGACCGACACGTGGCCATGGAAGGTCTGCAAGCTTACAGATATCGCCGAGGGGTGGATTAATAAGTGGACCGCATTCGGCGGCGTTACCGAGTAGACGGCCATTCGGGTCGGAACCCTCTCCTCTGTTCAACTCCTTTCCGCCAACTAAGCATGGCTTCAATCGTTCATCTGGGGCTTCGACCGTACCGAATACACCCGCTTATGTTAGTTCACATTCGTCGAGGAGAAGTCCAGGAGCTATGCCGGATTTCAAGTTTCCTATGGTCCCATCGCCACAACCGACAGAAGCTGCCGTATCGCCGACTACACAACCGGTTGATTACTTGACGGCGCCTGGGTCCGGTGCCGGAGGGGTTGTGAGTCTTCCTGTGCGCTCTAAGGACCCAATACCCACCATCACCGAACAGTCAGCTCCGGCGGCACGGATATTGTCTACGACGAGTATTGCCGGTGGGACTCCTAGGAGTAGTGGCGAGTTTTATTCACTGAGCAACAATTCATCCGAGACATTGGCCTCAGAATATGTGACACAACCATTACATGGTGGACGGAGACCAGCCCATTTGCGCCGAAGCTCCAACCTATCGGGCATAAGCCAGGCAAGACTACCGGAGTCGTTGATGATGGGCTATGCTCAAGTGCAGGGTTCTTTTACACTCGATGGATCACTTATTAATTTAGGTCCATTTGAGGCAGTGAAACGAAAAGCTGTGCTAGGTGGTCAGGGAGGCGGCGTTATCGGCGTTGAAAGCTCGAGGAGGACTAGTGGTCTCTTGAGCGGGTTCGGCTGGGGAGGTCTGGGTAATTCTATCGGAGAACTTCTTGGAGGCGGAGAGCTCAGCAGTATCAAACAGATGCGAGGTGTTGCGAGTTCCAAGTCCATTCCCCTATTGTCAACGCCACAGTCGATATTATTCGTGGACTTACAGCTCGCCCCTGGTGAGAGCAGGACTTACGAGTATTCGTTCAAACTACCGAAAGGTCTACCCCCAACGCACCGAGGCAAGGCTATGAAGATTTCGTATAGCTTGGTGATTGGGACGCAAAGACCTGGTGGCACTAAGGAGCAACAAGTACGATCAGTTGAGGTCCCTTTTCGGGTCCTTGGAAGCGTCAATAGCCATGGTGAAATTCTTGGTCACGATTTACTGTCTCCCTATATCATACTACGCGATATGGCGAAGGTACAAGCTCTGGACAAGTCTCATAATCATATTCCTCCGAAGAAGCATAAACACGAACGACCCGAATCCACGTACAATGGTTTCCTCAATTATGTTGAGGAGCTACTCGAACGACCCCGCCGAGGGTTAGGACTCTTATCTCCTACCGCCACGGCTCCTCAATCCCGCCGTACCTCGGCTTTCGAAGAGTCGACGTCAGCAAGAGACGCCATAGACCTTGCTATTCTCCGATCAAATCTGTCCTCTGAGTCCGGACAGAGCAGCAACCGCTTTGAAATAGCGCGGAATGGTCGTCGCGTTGGCGTTGTGATGCTTGCTCGTCCCGCTTACAAACTAGGCGAATCGGTTAGTATGGCTATTGATTTCACTGGCGCCGAAATTCCTTGTTACGCCATTCACGCAGCCCTCGAGACAGCGGAACGTGTTGAACCAACCCTAGCTTTGAGAAGCGAGGCTAGCGTACACAGGGTTACACGCAAAGTGTACGGTAGCTCTAGTGAGGCCACGCTTTTCGCAAGACGCGTCGTCTTTAATCCCACGATACCCATCAGTGCGACGCCCGAGTTTGTGACGAGCGGGTTAAGCTTGGAGTGGAAGATTCGAATCGAATTCGTTGTGCCGTCGTCTGCCAACGAGGACCCGAATGACGCATCGTCAGAGTCACTAGGGGGCGGAAATGACCCTCATCCCTTATTGGAAGAAATATCTCGTGATGAAAAAGGCGGGCTCGTATTAGTGGCCGCTGAAAATTTGGAATGTGAAAGTTTTGAAGTTGCCGTCCCGCTGAGGGTATACGGTGCGGTGTGTAATGGACTCGAGAGGCTCGAAAGAGATGAGGCGAAGGAGGAGGGACTTGTAGTATAATCATCTAGAGGAAAGACGGGGAAGATAAGAAAGATAACGAGTGAAGAAGAGGGTGGGCATGATGAGATGATGGCCTCGATGTGTATTGAGGTCTGTTGTCTGTGTACCGACTAGAAAAAGACGAGCAAGCGATTAAATGAGCGAGTAAGTCAAAATATGGGATTAGCGAGGATAAATGAAGAGATGTTTCTGGTTGGATATCTAGATATGTAACCTGGCCAATCTAGAGATGTAAGATGGGGAGATTCATGAGTTAGAAGCGATCGGACGGGTCCCTCGTCGAATCATGTGACCAACTGTATCAAAATTTGGGCAATGTCAAATTACGCCCCCATCATCTTTGCCCTCGTCCCAATCTTACGCGGTGAATAAGGCTTCATATCACTTCCAAAGAGCATCGAACCCAAGTATTAGAACAAGTGGTGCCCATGTGGTAGGCATTTGAAATCAATTGATGCGTCTAAACAAAGCAGCTTCGTCTCAAGTTACCGACAACAATAAGTCTTCCCTCTCCCAGCGCAGACCACGACGCTGTCGCCCTATAACTCCGGTTTTCTCCTGCCAAGTGGTATCATGTTAAGAAGTCAACGAGTTTGACCTGAATACTGGATAGAAAMCCCCCTTCGTCCTAACGCCGTGTCCTGTCGTCCGTCTCCTAGACGATTTTCCCGAAATGAGTGATAATGATGATATGGAATGTCCTAACGCCTACAGCCACTTCACTGTGACTGAATACCTCCTCCTTCCTTTCCTCCTCCCGGTTACCGTTATAGACAGCGGGTATGTGCCGTGCCGTGTGTAGTGTGATATACAAAGTGACTTATACACATTATGAAAAATGAATGCTAGAGTTAGGGTTATGTCGAGCCGCTACTAGAGCCAGCTCCAGATGATCCTGGACGCTTTACGGTTCCCGGCGACTCCGGTTCTTGGTCAGAAGTCGATCGGTAGCTGAGCCGGAGTTTTTCGTCCAGCATAGCAACCAAACGTTCCGAGTATTGGTCTAAGAGACCATTGAGCATAGTGTCGCTCATGGCCTTGCTTCGTGTAGCCCGGTCACCTAAAGCAACCGCGGTAAGACGAAGTTCTTGATCTAATTCAGCCAGAACGTCTTGGCTGATTGGATCTGTAGAGGCTAGTTTCTTCCGGTAGGCTCGGAGAGTTCGGCAGGCCTGCTCCGTAGCCATGCTGAGGGACCCAAATGCTCTCAAATTGCTGCTGCTCTTGGTTTTCGCAGAGTTGAGAGCTGGGAGAGATGGACGTCTTCTCACTTTCGCCTTAGGACTAGCCGGGGGACTAACACACCGACTATCCGCGGACGGGCGCCGAGTAGGGGTATCCTCAGCAATTGATAGTTCGGGGCAATTCTGCAGTGGAGCAGTTGGTGTTTTCGATGATGATGGCGTGGATGCTAGATTGTATATGGATTTCCTCTTTGTGAGTCCCCTTGGGGGCGATCGTCGTCCGGTGGCAGATGGTGAAGTCCGTTGGAATTCCGCAAGCTCGGCTTTGGATAGAACACGACGGAGTGTAGGTCGGGAAGGGGTGAAACTGTCTTTGATCGGGGATGGCTCGCGTGTGGCATTGCCCCAAGATGGATCTTGTAGGTCCATCTCCCAGATCATTATTGTGCCGTCAGATCCAGCAGTAACAACCTTTCGCTTGCTGTCATCGTCCTCAATCAGTGCCAGGCCATTGATGGCCTCTGTATGACCCCATTCACGGTCTAGGAAAGTTCCTGTTTGGGCCTCATATATCCTGATTGACTTGTCCGTATTCGAGATACCAAGAAGGAACTCAGGTTCTTTATCGGTGGCTGGTCGAGCGGTGAGGGAATCCAAAACAACAGATTCAATCCCACTTTCGTCGGTACATTTGAACGTGTTTGTGGCTTTTCCACTCTCCAGGTCATACAAACATATTGACCGGTCGAGTAGCGAGACAAACAACGATTTCCCATCCGGTCCCATCGTCATTGAAGAAGGCGAAGCTTTCAAAGGAAGAGTTTTGGAGGGAATAGCAGCCATGACATCCGGGTCACCTTCTTTTGTCACTAAATCGTGGGTTTGTAGTGTCCTGTCTAAAGAACAGGTAATCACTCTATCAGCTGATGGGACGAGTACTTGAACCACCCTAGCAGCAAACTCGAGTGTTTGAAAATGTTCGAATTCCCCGCCTGCTGTCTTGTGGAATAATTGCGCTGTACGGTCACGACCGCAAGTTGCGATGATAAATTTCGTCTTGTCCTCGAAGGTGGTGATATACTGACAATCAGAAGCGTGTGCTTTCATAGAGGACACACATTGTAAAGTCGAGAACTCGATGATCTTAACAATGCCCAGTTTATCACCCGTGACGAAGAACTGGCCGCCTTCAGTAGCTCGAACCAAAGTCAATTGATTGACTAGGTTGGGCTCTTCGTCAATACAAGCCTCTTCAAGCGGGACTCGAAAAGAGCTTTTGATCTTGCCGTCGGTATCCCATAATATAACTTGGCCAGATCCAGACCAGCTGTAGAAGTCAGCCCCTGGAGCATTTGGTCGCTTCAAGGCCTCAACACCCAAAATTGGGTCTTGATGTCCTGGAATTTGGATGGGATGAGATTTCAAGTCTATTTTCCCAGGGGAGTCGTCAAGTCCCCAAATATGAATAGAGTGCTTGGCATCGATTGTTACCATATTCTCATCCAAAAATCCCATAGCGAAGAGACCTCCAAACGAGGTCACATTCCTGGGCGAGCAATTCGGATCACATTTGATAAAAGATTCCAGATCGACAGTTGCCAGATCCCCTGATTTACCACCAAGATAGACGATGTTTCCGCGGATCGTCACACAAGTCGTCACAAATCCACTTTCGAGGACATTAGTCAACTTCATCTGCTTGTCCGTGTCGTCGAAAAGACACACATCGCCCGTTTCAGAGCAGATGATGGCTTTCGTGTCGTCTATGGCGGCGGCGCACGAGAATGTGGCTTCTATCATGTTACCAAGCAAAACATTCCGACCGGGTAGTGTCTTCTGATGTGGTTGAGTGGTTGCGGCCGCATCTCCAATGAACTTCTGTTTCACGGGAGACGTCGATTGGCCCTCTTCAACCCTCCACACCTTTACGTGACGCACACCCAAAGTAATTAGATTGTTGCCCACCCATATCATGCCGCGGATATACGATGTGCATCTGTTTTGCTGAAACAGCTTTGCAGCACCGGTTTTCGTGTCGATCCTCCATATGTAGAGGAAGCCATCGTTGGCAGATCCGAGCGAGGCGAGGTATTTCGAATCGGGCGACCAAGAAACAGCCTTGACTCCATGCGAATGCTCACTGATAGACACGAGAAGAGGTTCTGACGAGTTGTCTTCGCGATTGAAGATGAGCACCCGAGGAGCGTAGCCAGTCTCGCCAACGGCTAGAAACTTTCCCTCTTTGCTGAGGGCCAAACACGTTGCGGCCTTGATACGTTCTCGACTGGTCCACGTCTTGGACGATGACGTGGGGGATTCGGCCCAATCATGAGAGCCGTAGGTTGATTCCCGCAGCGAGATTCTGTTTCGGCTATCGTTCGCTTTTGGAGTTTGCGTAGGTGTCGAGGGGGAGTAGGGAAGCGGGGGAGTACTGTAGACGGGGAGAGCAGTGGGGCGAGCTCTGTAGAAGCGCTGAACGTAATCGGATCCATCGACGTCCACCACAACCACAGCTCCGCCGGCGATATATGCAAACGAAGAGTTTACTGCATCGAAGCCGGTGGGGGAAGCGCAAGTGGTGCCGACGACCCGTTTTAGAGACAGGCGAGGGTCCACGGGAGTTCTATTGCGATAAGGAGATCGAGCGGGATGAGGAAGGTAAGGTGAATTCGATGGAGTCAATTTCAGCCGATTCGAAGGAGTGGATGCCATCTTTTTGCCATTGATTTCTTAAGAGAATACTATGGGGATCTAAGACGATTTCGAGCCGTAGACGAGTTCCGTTTCTCAAGTAATATTGATAGTGCTGGAAATTTCTATGCAGTGAGGTGTCATGGGGATTGTCTTGTGGGTTGTGGGATTAGAGATTATGAGACTGGCGTGGGTATCAAAGCAGTGAAGACAAGAGAAGAAAGCAGTTGTGTTCCTCTTTGACTAGGTAGATAAGAGGGAGGGAGGTGCAAAGGAGTATAAAGTTGAAAGATTCAAAAGCTAAGACAATGTCAATTGGAAACCACACGGCGAGTCATTGTGCTTCATGACTTACAGTGACGTGAAAGGAAAATATTGGAGGAAGTCTAGGATTGCATGTGGCCTAGGTCAACGGTAGACGGCGGGCGGCAGACGGCAGACAGTAAATGGGAAAGATGGAGATGGACAAAGCCAGTAAGTGTAAATGGCTATTAGATCCCGACGACTTCGCACCTCGTTCGAGAGAGCGTCTAAAGATAGCTATACCTAGTAAAGAATGGCCATTGAAGCAGAGTCGATCCTTTCAGAGCAAGTCGAAGCTCGTGCATGTAAGTATCGGTACTATTGGTACTATTGGAAAGAGAGGTGTGTGAAAGGTGAGATTTTGGGTCGCGAGCATATGAGTGGAAACCCAACCACCCCCGACGTCAAATACTATAAGCTAACAATATTTATTGCGAGAGGCTTCGGTTTCTTCGATGTGGGCTTTATTGCTTTGTTTTTTTTCGCTGCTCCTCATTGCTCCTCCCTGCTCCTCTCTTGCTAGGGGTTGTTGACGGGGAGAAACCGAGACCCCCTTCTGATTGGGCGGTGCCTGACTTTTTGCGGATCGTCTAAGCTCCTTCTGGTGTGATGCTCTATCTGAGAGGTCACTTACCGTCACCACCCTGGTCAGGCCTAGCTGGCCTAGTCCGCATGCAGTTCCGTGAGGCTGCAGGTCGACAGGGACGTCACATCGATTCATATCCCCATCTTTTGCCAAAACTTATTTGTGTAACCAACTCGCGTGTTTGTTGATTGTAGAGCCCCTATTTAGATGTGCCGATACGTCTCAATCTTCTCTCACAAGTTACCTTTGTTACTCGAGTAGACAGACTATAAAAATCCAATTGGGTTGGAAATTGAGATGTCGAGCGTCGTATACCTCTACTTACCATGTAGGTTAGACGTCCCATTGACTTGGGTTTATCTTGACCCCGGCAGCCCCAGCTAGACTGTGTTCGGTAATGCAGTGACGCACGGGCACAAATCCGTCCCAGCCGATGAAGTAGAAACCGACAGGGGCCCCCTACATAGTAGAAGCTTTCCGAAATCGTATCCCAGGAATTCCTCACATTACTTTTCATCACATCCATCTAACGGTTACTGCAATGCACATGTGTGCTTCTTCAACGAACTAACGTTTGCATGGTCATTGAAGGCGTTCATCGTGGGAATCCGATAGTATGGTTCATAGCCACTAGCCTCGGGTAGTTAATTGTCATAGGCAAAAGGTTTTCTTCATCCTTGACATGATCAAGATTTAGGGTTCGTTTTACTGTTGCCGTCGATGTTACGAGCCACATCGTATATTACGAAGTTCCCGTCCTGCAACATCCATGGCGTATAAACTCTTACCATATACCTTATTCAATACTTACACGAGTAGGCTGAGTAGCTGCCGTGTTCGGCACTTGCAAAGGGATTCTGGGAATGAGGAGAGATGCATTGAGTTGATTCCAAGTTTGTATATCCTCTCCGGCCTTATCACCATTATTATTCGGTACGAAGGAAGCCGACACTAGAGGTTGCAATCACAACAATACCCTTTAACACAATGACCTTTATGTTTGACCCAAAGACCATGTTGCTGGTTATTGCTTTGATCACACTCCAGGTAAGTATTAGATGCATTGAAGATCGACTTAGCAAACGACATAGCTCATCGTATAGACAGGCATTGTCCATTCTTTGCATGAAACTAATAGCTTGCCTCTTTGTTAGGTCCAAGCATCTGAATTTCCCACATGATTGGTGAACAAATTGACAATGAACGTCGAGACCATCCCATAGTGACCTTATGAATCAGAATCTAAAACATGACATAGCGGGCGTGTCATTTTGAAGTTAGCTGAACCTTCGGTTAACTCGAACCCACTTATAATCCATTAAATATGATATCTCAAGGCAGCATAGATGATAATTTCATTGTTCAGCATTTCAAGATCTCACCATGGATCAAATGAGATTACGTGAACACTCTTCTAGATGTTCCAAATGTCTATTATTCGGGGAGTGTGTATAGTACAATCCTTCGTCTCAACCTAGGCCAACCCAATCACATAACCCTCCGAGGCCGTCTCTGCTTCGGTGGCTGCGTCCTTGGCCCCCTCGGCCTGTTCCAGTATGGGTCTCTTACAATACCCTCCTTACGCCACCTTCTGGGCGGCTTCTTCCCCAACGCGGCCAGCTGAGTCCAGATATTCTTTCCGCGTTGAAACCAGCGCTCCTGGCGACGCACCTCTTGATCCGGGTTAGGTGTCCAATTGCTCTTAAGAATACGCCGGATAGCCTCGGGTGAGACCTCGAATTTTTGCGCCAGCACCTCCGTCGTATAGTCCTCTGGGAACTGCGAGTGCAGAGCCCGGATTCCGTCGAGCGCATCGGGTGATAACTTCTTGCGCGGCGACCAGCCTTCCGGGAACTTTTCCTTGAGGGCTTCTTTTTGTATTTGCCATGCTTCTTTCCTCTTGGGAGGTTCCAAATCCCCCTTCCCCTTCTTTGGCTCCTCCTTGAAGATTTTTAATCTCTTCAGTCTTTTGGACGCCGCAGAGGGGTCGGAACTCGGCTTGAGCTCGGGATAAGCAGGCTCGACATATTCGTCTCGCGGAGCGAGGKTCTTGTTTGACGATTTGTCTAGATCTGCGACGAGAGCATCGATAGACTCGGGCGAGTAGTCGAGGACTGCGCCTTCGCGTTTCGCCCGGTCTAGATCGGTTGCGGAAGCAGTAAGCACTGTTGCGTGAGACTTGTCTACCGTGCTATCATCTGAAGCTTTCTGTTCTGTAGTTTCCGAGGAATCATTTGTTGTTGCAGAGCTTGGGACTGAATCTCCCGACGTCTGCTGTGGAAAACGTAGGGCCGTAGCAGCACTGTATGGCCTAGAAAAGGCGAATTGTGACCGAAAACTAGCAGGTCTTAAGTATCGTGGTTGAATCCGCCGTGTCGCCGCAATGGCCGAGTCGGACAATCGAAGTTCAGTGAGACTTTGTACGAAAATCCTTAGAGAAGTTGTCCGACACGAACAGCTCATCATATTCGAACGTTGAATAACTAGCAGCGATGTAGAATATTAACACCGAGCCCAAGATTTTTCTTGCCTCAAATTATTACAGCACAGCTATCGATAACGATGGCGTCGAATGCAGGGATTGATAACCGTATATGCAATTATGCGTGCACTGTACTCGGGTTCCACAGACTTTTAGGTTATGTGGGGCTATGGGGAAAGGAGGAAGCCGCTGCTTGACTCTTTCCTCGACGACGTCAAGACTGACAACGTCCGATAGTGGTGATGGAACTCTGCTTGAAAGCTCAACTGTATATTATATTATACCCAGTGTTCAGTTACCATGGGGCCTATCTATCCTATGTTGTCACGGCCCATCAGGGTAGTGTATTATACGGTCTATGAATCAATATCGCTTCAATAAAACCTTGGTGTTTCTATCCCCTTACTAGACATTACTATATTAATTTCCCGCTCTATTGCCAGCTATCCTCACCTGTTATCTTACTAGAACCAAATATATCATGGCGTTGGCGTATAATGATGAGGGACATATCGAATATGGCTGGCGAGAGCGTTGGGGCATGAAGTTCAAGTGGACTCCAGAACACCTCACGCCGAATGACCTAGAACCTCTAATACACACATATGACACTGTTGCCACGGAGGCTGTTGAAAGGTTGGATGAGATCCCACCCCCATCTTCTAAGACCGAGCCTCTTGAGAAAGGGGATGATACGCCCCAGATAGAGAAGCCCAGGAGAGGTCCCTACGAGTTACTTAAAGAATATGCAGATACTGATGAGAAGATTGGGAGATTATGGAGCGAAATCAACACTGTTCCAGATTGGGTTGACTGGGAACAGATCGAAAGAGGCCAGAAAGTATTTTATCGTTATGGAGGGCCAGCTATCACAGCTGTGAGTGAGCTACCCCGTTAAAAGGCCTGGTTTGATAACGACGATCTAGTTGACTTTGTTGTCCTTGTTAGGTGGTATGGGAAGCGGACGAACCGTCGAGACTCTTGATCGTACCGGAGGATTCGGTGTCGAGGTTGTTAGACGCCGCCTGCTAGAAACTACACAGCATACTCTGAATGTAACTCGAGACCTACAATCCATCAAGCCAGGCGGAGACGGTTTTGTAGATTCGGTCCGAGTTCGACTGCTCCACGCGGCGGTGCGTCGGCGCATAATGCAGATGGCAAAGATGAAGCTTCAGTACTACAATACTCAGAAATTCGGCATCCCCATCAATGATCTCGACAGTATCGGCACCATCAACGCCTTTTCCGCAACATTGATATGGATGGGTTTCCCTCGGCAAGGGATATGGCTGCGGAAGCAAGAAATTGTCGACTACCTCGCGCTCTGGAGATACATCGCTTATCTCATGGGTACGCCTCACGACTGGATGTCTACGCCCGAGTCTGCGCAGCGTATGATGGAATCGCTGTTGGTGGCAGAGATCAAGCCTAGCAAGGCGTCGGCGAACCTCGCAAACAACATCATTGCCGGGCTTCAGGACCAGCCTCCAACGTATGCCTCGAGGGAATTCATGTGCGCCCAGACGTATTGGCTTAACGGCCGAGAGTTGTCACAAGCGCTGGGCATCGAGCGGCCGGGGTTGTTTTATTTTGCCCTTGTGCTTGGGCAGTGCATTTTGTTCATGACGCTTAGCTATGTCAACCGCAGTATCAGTTATCTGGACGAGCGAAACATCAAAGTGAGTTTCTCCCTTCCGAGTTTCGCTTTAGCCTTGCGATGAGGCTATGTCGTTAGTCCCACTCCGACTCCCACCACCGAGGTCCGGACCTGTGATGGCTATATACACCGTAACCAAACTCTAATTCTTCACCCTTGTGGCGCATGTGAACAACCTAAACCCCAAATTCTACACTTCCTTCCATGGCACGACGTGGATCAGGAGTGTATGATCCGGCGAGCTGAGCCTCAGCGTTACGCTACCTTCTCACCCCCTGCGCGCACACGACACAGCTTACTAACATCCGACGTCGTAACTCAGCTAGTTCGCAAAGCCCTCTACAAGATCCTCCTTCAGGATAAGTCCAAGGGCGCGTTGGGTTATACGACTAAATTCAATTTCAAATACATTCCCTCGTTTGCCAAGCCCTCCACGGAGCGCGGTTCGGCCCCGAATCCAGGGTGGATGCGGTTGGGGCTTGGTAGGGTTGAACGTACAGCTCTAATTTCGCTGCTTACGTCTGCGACTGTTGTTGGCGCTGCTTTGGCTTGGTGCTGCGCTACGGCCGTTAGATGGTTGGGTGGTTTGTTGGTTAGTTATTGAAGTACTGATTCGTTAGCACCTAAATATCTTCATGTTGCGGCGCCGCCCCAAACCACTGGTATTGACTAAATTGGATTATCCGGGTCCGAATAGGTGATCCAATCAGACATGAAGGATTTCAGACGAAACAAGAGAAAGTCGAAATTCTGACTTATAGTATATCCCAATCCTGCGGAAGGATCTACTGTGGCTTGGAGGCTGTACGTCAAGACTGTATTTCAATTACGGCGTTGTGAATCCCCCGCAAGATCTAGATGTTGGTTTCGTTTGTACACTTCATGTTGATATTAATCGAACTTTTGCGAGCTCTATGGATACTGTACAATACGAATACTCCTCGTCATCCCCCAGACCCCTCTTCTCTTCTCCGCCCTTCTGACTTTTCAATATGGTATGATGCAATGAAACCTCAGTACATTCCATTCTATCTCCCTTACAAGTGCTTGTTGTGCCAATGCCATAACCCTGACGGATAATGCAATGCTATAGTGATGGAAATATCGCCTCGAACTCGCGTACTAATGAAGATMCCCTCCGTAACGCCGTACTGCCCTTGTTGTATTGGAAAATGCACATTGCTCAAAGTTTAAACCCCAGAAGCCTCAAAATACGGAAACACTATTCCATAAGCTCGACGGGTGGCCGTGATGTATGCGCCATGATCGGGGATCCCTCTACGTTGGGACCCAGATCCATGGGCGAATCCGTCATGTCATCGACAGATATAGCAGGTAAATTCGGGCTACCACCATGTTCCTCGGGTTGGTAGATTAAAGTACTACTCCTGCTTCTTGTCTTGAACGAGGCAGATCTGTCGACGGGCGAGACTGGGGAAACGTCCGCGGGAGCCGCTTGGTGACGTAATTTTGCTAGAGCCTCTGCTAGGTCTTCGGCGTGGACTTGCTTGTTCGGCGCATCTTCCAACTTCATCTCCCAGCCGTGAGGCGGTGAGGGAGGCGGGCTGATGAAAAATAACTTGCCGGCGTCGGGTAGCTTGAGATGTTCATTTTCGTGGAGGTCTAAGGGAGTGGGCTGGCCAAAGTAGACTTTACACCGTTCGCCCATGATTGCTTCACCGTCCCATACTGATCGTACCCTGATGGCGGCCTGCTCGTCGTAGAAAGACACGACTATGCGGCGGAACGACTTTAGAGGCGACCACGTATATATCGGTGCTGTGGCGGAGATGAGCTCGCGGAGAGTTTGGAGGTTGTCGGGACGGAAGATTTCGGTGTCGTTTAGGTTGGTGATGAGTAAGGTGTTTGTGGGTGGCGTCGGTTGTTGTAAAGGCGGTATGCTGGAGAGATCTAAGGATAAAGATCTGGATGACCCGCGTCGTTCCATGAGGGGCCGTGACGGAGAAGAGGGAATAGATGTTGGTGATTGGGGCCCAGACATTTTATCGTCGGTATGTCTGAAACTCTGAAATGGTAGGCAGAGTCGTCGTAGTTGTGGAAAGTTTGAGCTTTCAGACGGCTTACGTCAAAACTACCGGAATGGTGCGGATAGATATGCTTTTCTTTTTGTTTGCGCAAGACTGCGTGTTTGAGCTTCGTCTTCGTTGTAGTTGTAGGTGGATGGAAACACAACGAGAGTAGAGAGGTGGTGTCCTGAATATGTATATGTAGACTTTGCCCGTGGTGGCTGCGCAAAGCGGTGGAATCAAAAACCAATTCCTAAACACCCTGCACCTGGACGGCCAATGCAAGTCGAGATGAGGTATGTACATGCGTACAGTGGCAGTAGTAGGTTCTCGGACCGTTTGGAACGTGGGCGAAAAAGACACTGGACTGACTGGACTGAACCGCCCCAGTGGGTCACAGTATCATACAGTGAACCGTATTGGTATCTACACCCCCGATCACCCCACTAATCTACAGAGTGTACACGGGCCACCTTGCCTAGCGCTATCCGACCCAGCCTATCGAATCGACTTGGCTGAGCTTGGCTAGCTTGGCGCAGCGGCTTCCCAGCACTCATGTGCTGTCGCACTGGCAACCAAGGGGGCGGCTATGCCATTGTAATTGGGGGGTACGTATTGTCCATCGACCGCAGCATCAGCAACGTATGGATGATTTCAACACGTATTCAGTCTTCATGGATTTTACCTGTTAACGTTCATACGTGAGATTTAGTGAAATCACTAACGAATCAACAGCTAACCCAACAATATTCAATTTCCTTCTCAACGTTGCTAGGCTCAGCCATCCCCCGGTGGTATAGGATCGATCCAATATTGCAAAGCATGGTCATGAAATTCTACCTTACTGATAACGACGTTGCTTCCTATGTATTCAAGTGTGTAGGAAGCCGAGGTTAAAGCTTCTGTTGCATTCCCGTGCCATTAGTGACTAGATGTCGAAATCAAAGTCAACTCTGGGTGATGGACTGATACCCGTTTACCTGCTTGCTTAATGGCTGGCTACTTGATCATTTCTTTCAATATTGTCTGCTAGGTATACGTAGTTTTACTAGAATATCATATTGGGTTCTTCGGCCCCTGCCGGAGGCCAATATGAAGTTTGAATCCAGCCACTTAGACAAACATCAAATCGCATTACTCCAGATTTGTATCATCCATACAACCTCGGCATGTCAAGACTGGCTGTCGCGGGGGCTATGTAGTTCTCCACCAACTCAGGGCGCAATTGTACTTTCATGATGACCACTACCAATGCCACCAATGCCACGACCGGAGCGGCAAGATGTGTAAACGCCATCGGGGATTATTCTCAATTTAATTTTCATATTGGCATGTATATGCCGTCAGCATGCAACGCAGGTACACGCGGGAATTTCTTTTACAGTCCTCTAATACAATGTCTTGAGCTTACCTCATTCACATACGTCTCATCATGCTGAATTCATTCTTACCAACCAAGATCTCTCAAAATATGACCAAGTTTGGTGCATGGTTTCTAAATGATGTGTTCAGTTTTTACTACAGCATTATAAAATACATGTGCCTACCTCCTAGGCGTTGTTGTCTTTAAGCATAGCCGCCTGTCCATCCTCATTCCCAGACTCGTGCCTCCGAAATGTAGTGGAGAGTAAAGAAGGCGGGGAGGTTGGTGACACCTAGGCGCCAATGCCATGGAAACCTAACATGAACCGCAGGTAAAGACCAGTGAAAGATTACAGACACCTAAGAGCTGGCGCTCAAAAGCCGAAAGCGAAGCGAGAAGGTGATTTGGGGGGTGATCTTGCACAGCCTCATTGGCCTCATCTCCCCACTCGGACTCATTTCCGCAAAACACCGGGTACATACAAGGCCGAGACCGCCTGATCGGCGCTACGTGAGTGGCGTAAACAACCGTAGCACCCACCGGCCCTCCGTTTTCCAGATTCCAGAATGCTGGGCGGAATTTCTGGTGTTACTGGTTCCCTCTGAATGATACGTTAAACTCAGCCATTTTCTCAGCTATCATCAAGCTCACTCACTCCCTCAGCCATAAATCTTCGCCACGTGACGGACCGGATTCTCCGACACCATCTCGTCGCACGATTTTCCATCTGTTATAACTTTCCTGTCTAGAGGGTGGTACTACTTAGAGTCAGGCGAAAAACCCACGTTGCACAGCCTGGAACAAACACCAACACCAACACCAACGAGATCAGATGGAAAAACGACCATACGATATGGTATCAGCAGCGGTGCTGAACAAGGCGCCTGCTCATTTCCCTAGCCCCTATCTGACAGATTTGTTGCAGCGCCTTTCTGGTTCTATGAGTCACAAGGTAGGAGTGAAGGAGATGTATAAATCACTTCGCTGATTATAGACTGAATTACCCTCCAAGTCAGCCGACACCCAAATTACTCAAGCGTCAGCATGAGGTTGCCTTTGCTTCATTACACAACTTCTAGGGAGGTCATCATTTCTAGCTTATGTATCACGTGGCTAGCACTGACACTTTCTTATCCGAAGGGCTGGGTCGCTAGTGATAACAGATACGCGAGCTGACATACCATACTAATTCTAGGCATGCTGTCGCTATAAGAAGATATCCTTAGGAGTACGGGCTTGTCTTTATTTGTAAGCGACTTAGATTGGGCTCTGATATAGATCTGATGTGATCTTTCTCCTAATATAGTCCTATAACCTATATTATAGTACAGCTTACGACATTTCTGTAGGTGCATTCGTAATGAGTATTTAGGGAGAGGAGATGGCTTAGTGTTTTCCACGCCCCTAATCTTTGCTGATGGGTATGATCCTAGACTCATTTTTGAATTGCAAGCTCAGTAAGCGTTTGTGTCCCGTCTCCACACTGCCACGTGGGAGGTGAAGTAAGACTGCCTGTTGTGTAAACAAGTAGCCGCAATAAGTTCAAGCAGAACAAATGGCGTAGAGATGAGGCTAAGCATTATTATCGTGACTACGTCACCGGATTTCCACGCCAAGCTTCTCAACCAAGGCGCAGCTAACCTTGCTATGAAGATCGTTAGTTTCCTCGTTCGTCAGGGTCCGCTCAAGACTGCGGTAGTTGATCCTGTAGCACATGCTCTTCCTCCCGGTCTTGGGATGCGTGAACTCGTCTATTAGCTTGACGTCCTCGACCACATCACCAGCTATGCTGCGCACGATCTCCATCACGTCGTTCTCGTGGAAGTCATGCGCGTTGGCTTTCGTACTACCACCTGCCGCAGATATCGGTCTCAGCCAGAACGACACGTCCTTGGCGCAGGCAGGATACTTGGAGAACGGCACGAAGCGCTTCAGCGAGCTCAGGTCATCTGACACACCCTGGAACTGGTCCAGGAAGCGCTTATCCTGGGACCAGAAGAGACGGATATCAGGGATCTGGAATAGTAGCATAGCAATTCTATCGAGACCGATACCAAAAGCCCAACCTAGCTGGTTCGGCACGCCTGCGTTAATATATATATCCTGTTTAACCACACCGCAACCTAGAACCTCGAGCCAGTCACCGCTGTAGTAAACCTCGAGTTCCCAAGAGGGGCTCGTAAAGGGGAAGTACGCCTCAACCCAGCGCACTTGAAGCGGCTCATCCACAAAAGTAGGATCAGCCTTCACAGCGGCCTTCTTAGCGCGGGAGAAGATCTCGACGACCATGAGCTCGAGCGACCTCTTGAGGTGCGCAGCAAGGGCCTCGGCCTCTGCCGGAGAGTGGTGCTCCGTCTGCCGAGGGTTCCTCTCGTCGTGGAAAGGGGGGTTTGGGTCCTGGACCTCGATGTTGTGCTTCGGCAGTTTTTCTAGGTCCGACCAGATAGCCGCCGCGATGTCCCCTCCATTGGCTGCGTTAGCGCGGTCCCATGATCGCGCCCCCTCCATCTGGTGGAATATCGGGTAGTGGCTCTTGTCGACCTCATCGCGGCGGTATACGTCCGCGCTGATCAGGTAGCCCTCGCTGAGATTTGCGCGGAAGACGTCTGCTTGGTGTGCGCTGGTGTGGGTGCGGAGTAAGGTCTCGCTGTTGATGTAGTATGTATCCGACTTTGCTCGGCCGGGGTGGTCTTTTGGGAACCCTAGAGAGTCGAAGTTCTGGTGCGTCGTGACGACGGGGTTGAGAGTGTTGTGGTACTTGTAGGTCGGCGCGGGGAATACGGACTCGATGATCTGCCGGGTTATGTAGATGGGATGGTCTTTTTGCAAGTGTAATCGACGCGGAACTTTGTCAATGACATTTTGAGGTACGTTGAACCAAGAATCTGTCTTATACGTGGTGCCATCGATCATTCTGGAGGATGACCTCGCTCGATATTGTACAGCCGGGGTAGCTAGGGTCGTGGGTTAGGGAAAGTCGAGCTTCGTAATGCGCAATGCGTAATGCTCATTGGACACACCTCTGCAGTTGTTTATCCGTTGCAATAGACTAGGGCTACAGCCGTTTGCGCCGTTTGCAAACAAGCCAATTGCTCTTGTTTGTATACATGACGTATTGAGCCTGCTCGCCCACATTGTCGCAGCCTCAGGACGTTGTCGACGTCGTTTGAGCTGGCTCGGGAGCTTTGAGGCTCTTGCGGAGCTAAGGAAAAAGTCGTCACGACGCAATGATCTACAGGCACCAAATGTACTCGGTACCTCCTGCCCATGGAACAAGGCAGCAGGCTACACTGTTTTGGGTAAGGTTGCTAGGCTCCCGCTGCGGAAGTAACCCTGAGCTTAAGCTGCATGGTGATCTAGACCTTGTACAATGTACAATGTACAATACAGTACACACCTTACCGCCGAATGATCGCGGGCGCGCTTAGACATCTCCAATTTTTTCTCGGGCGAAAAAGCGCCGCACGAAAAATAATTACCGGTTCAGCCGAGCCCGCGATTGTCCTCAGATCCTTGGAATGACTACGTTAGCCGCCAACTTTTCCTCCGAGCTGGATTCAATTGCACCATTCTTTATGGCTTKAGCTCGCTGTATTTGGTAGGTGAGCGTACATGGGTTTCTCAACTGCTACTACCAATACCATACCAACTGTCTTACTATTCCTCTTTTTTTTCTTTCTTGAGTCTCGATATAGTCAGAGCAAAACAGTAAGCAGAGCATAGGGATGGTGCTTTTTGTCCAGTCATTCTTTGAGAAACGCCACCGTCTAGTGTAACATTCCTAAGGCTAAACATGGAGTCCGTTACCACGTCTCGGACGACCTCCAACGAGTCGCCCGTAGCCGCCACCTCCGCTGCTGCGAAGGCCGCGGCCGCTGCCAAGCCTAAAATCTTGGAGTCCGACCCGGAAAAGAAAAAGAAGGCGTTGGCGCATGACCGGATCTCGTATCCCTTCTGGTTCGGGGGAAGCGCGAGCAGCTTCGCGGCATGCGTCACACATCCGCTCGATCTCGGTACGTGTGAATTCTATATCGATTCCTCTGCTCTGCCTTATCGGTAAGCCACACCGCTAGACCGGTCAATGGCTAACATGGGATGTATAGTCAAGGTCCGATTGCAACTCCGATCCGGCGATGCGCCGAAGAACATGAGCGGCACCTTTATGCACATTGTGCGAACACAGGGGCCTACCGGACTCTACAATGGGTTGACGGCATCGCTTCTTCGACAAATGACGTATTCGACCGTTCGATTTGGCGTGTATGAAGAGCTCAAAACTCGATATACCCCGGAAGGCACGAAACCGTCTCTGCCGCTCCTTATCGGGTTGTCGACGTTCTCCGGTTTCCTGGGAGGTATATCGGGGAACGCTGCCGATGTCACCAACGTGCGCATGCAGCAAGATGCCGCTTTACCTCCCGCCCAGCGTCGCGGCTACAAGCATGGCCTAGATGGCATGTTTCGTATGTTGCGCGAGGAAGGCGTGAGAAGCTGGTTCCGTGGTGTCTTGCCCAACAGTACGCGCGCTGCGCTCATGAATGCTAGCCAGTTGGCCACTTACGACACATTCAAGACGATGTTGATCACATACACACCCCTAGGAGACACAACCACGACACATTTCGCCAGCTCCTTGCTTGCTGGATTTATGGCCACGACGATATGCTCGCCAGTAGACGTAATTAAGAGCCGAGTAATGAGCMCCAGCCACAAGCAAGGGATCGCCCACCTTTTGCGGGAGATCTACGCCAAGGAGGGCATAACGTGGATGTTTAAGGGATGGGTACCAGCCTTTTTAAGATTGGGACCGTAAGTTTGCTCATCTCAATCAAATCTTCCCTCTTCCCATTCCTAACGAAGCCACTAACCAAAAAACGTAGGCAAACGATATGTACATTCCTATTCCTAGAAGCACACCGCAAGGTTTATAGAAAGTTCAAGGGACTTGAAGACTGAGTCCACTTGCACTGCATATGATGCCAACTCTACTTACATCCTCGATATAACAGCACTTATAGAAAGAGCATGGATATAGAGGTTATACCTGGAATGACGGCGTTTTAGAATGAGGTTTTCTGCATAACCCCAGGCGTTATTCGGCTTGACAATTGTAGTTAGATATACCCCGAATAGATAGGGGCAACAAGGGTTTACACTGTCTAATGATTGGAATAATTTGGCTATTAGGTCGTGTTCTTGCTGAAGTCCATGTATCAATTGTATTAGATATAGAACCAAAGTGATCCATGAAAATGCAAATCCTTTTTTCCGTAATGTTAGGTTTCCTTAACTCCTTGAAATGCAATCCAACCAGTAGACCAATCTCAAGAGAACTGAATCTCAAACTTGGTCTCTAGTTGTCTCCTCATATCGTACAGGGCAAGCTGGAAAAGGCTGCCGCGTCTAGAGACACCAAGGTCGTTTGGTCGTAGTCGTCGTTTAACTCCATCCGCTAGAACCTGAGTTGCCGTATGGTGTAGTTCCATAGGCTGTCGCACCACCTCCCCAAGCGCTAGCGCCACCGGGGTTTCCATATGGAGTGGTATAACCTTGGTCCATATAACCAGCACCCGCATCCATAGCATCCGGGCTACGCGGTCCGTCGTACTCCTCATTCATACCGTCATTCTCGCCGAGCCCATGGATCAAACCTGCTAGCTTTCGTTGCAATTCCTTGACACCCTCGAGAATGATAGCGTCGGATTGGATGTTTCCAATACCTTCTACCTCGAAGTAGAACCTCGATGGAACAGCGTCGTAGTCGAAGTCTTCGGGTTTCGCGAGAGGCTCTTCGAGCTCGGCATACTTAGACTTCGGCCTAGCAATGAAGGTTAATTTCTCACAATACTCATGATGAGGGCTAGAAAACCAACCATTCGTCCTGCGGATTAGTCTCGTACCACAGGTCGAGGTGGTGAAGGTTGTTGTGAGGGTCGTATTCGAAACCGATCGCAGCAGTAGGAGACCACTTGGCATGCTCCTTGGCAATTCCCTTCTTCGCGATACACGTGAGCTTAAGCTCTTGATCCTTGCGCAACTTGCAAATCAACGAGCCGAGTCCATCAGGGTCGGTGATGACAGGGTTTCCGATGTGGGAATTCGGGCGGTCGTATCCAACAATCAGATCTCGAGCATACACCTTCATGACTTCATCGGATGTACACTTCGCGTGCAGAGTAAGGGTGACACTGCATCGACCACAGTTTTGGTCACAATCACAATCTCGCGAATAGTTGAGTTGATCGATTTCGCTGGAATCGAGAGGGATAAGACCGAGTCGGTGGGAGATGAACTCGTCCGCAAGAACCGAGGTATTGGCTTCAATTTCAACGAGGTCGATCGCGATAGTGGGAACTTCGGCGTGCATGACTCGACGGAGGGAATTGGCAAGCGACAAGTCAACGTTGCTCAGCTCGAAGTCAACGTGGATGTTGTCGGCCTATAGAATGTATCATTAGAATGATAATCCAAAGAACACGACAACGCGATCGCGTACCGCAGAGACTTGGATCTTGGGACCAAAGTCCTCCTTGAAGTCACCATCCATCATATGGTCGTACTCCATCGTGGCGACAAATACAGCGCGACTGGCTGTAGTGAATTCAGAACGAGAATCGAGAAGACTATAAACGGGACAATGAAACGAACGGAGCTGGCGATGCGATCAATTTGCGCGAAGTAGACAGTTGTTCAGTCAGTCGCGGGKTTGTCCTTGAGATGTTGTTGTTGAAAGGAGAGATGTTTAGGAAAGTTTCCAAGGCTGAAAGATTTCCAATAAAGTTACCTGCCTCACCTGCATCAGCTCCGGCAGGGACCTTAGCCAAAGTGGGAGTGCACTAGCCATTAATGCGCTAGCGCCAAGCTAATGGGGCTAGCGCGGGGAACACATGCAAGGCTGCATGACAGAGGCGGCTGTGGGTGCTGAGAGGCTGATTTCCTCCGCACCGTACATCCATTGTATGTAATGTAGGTGCAGGACATACATAAAGTACAGGAAGTACCTGGGCTATCTATTGGTGGCTGACCCTACATGTACTCGGAAATGACTTGTGTAGGCGTAGAAATAGAAGATGTAACTCGTAGAAGCCGCCATCCCGGACCATGAAATCGCGTGAATGAAGTACAATCCAAGAGCTTAGGTACTCCCAGAACATATCACACTACGACAAAAGGTGAGGCGATAGCATATATTGTTGTTCCTAATTCTCAAAGGGCACAAGATCAGGACACCAGATACAAGAATCGTCGGATCTTCGCCTCGTCTATTGTATTGCAGTTTAAAATGATATTAACTAATCGACTGTCTCCCAGTAAATACAAGCTGGAAAAGGTGGGATTGCAATTATGTAGAATCAATCATGGAAACCATCTTCGCAACTCTAGGCAAGCTAGAGATAGCAATGAAAGTTAGCATCACCTGGAGGCAGTGTAATACCAGGGACACGGTGGGAGCCATCATGCGCAAGCACAGAGGATGAGCTTCCTGGTTGCAAAAATGAGAATAATCAAAGATGAGCCACTGTGTGACTCTTCCAGAGATTAAACTGAAAAGAACAGATACTACACTTGATCTAAGCCAAAAGGCAAAGAGAGCTGAAGAAGAAAGGAAAGGAAGCTCAGAATTCGAGAGCGGGAGCCCAGTATTTATACCTTTCCCAGGGCGGTGGGGACCGGCAGAATCACCTMCCCCGCCAACCGGCAGCACTTGACAGGGCTGTCCGGTTTTCTGCCGGTAAGTGCACCGTGTGGGCCAATGGGCGGCACTCTTGCGGCAAGCCAAAAATTTATTGCAAAGCTATCGCCTCCGCTATAGAGACCTGTAAAAAGCCTCCATCTACACCACTCACGCGACCTTTCAAGCTCTATTCTCGAGAGGCATAATTTCATATCCGCCACCATGTTAAAGCAAGTTATTTCCAGATCCACGAGAGCTATCTCTAGCTCGAGAGCTGTTGCTCAACGGCCTTTATTACGTTCACAATTCTCTCCAGCGCCCATAACCTCGCTACAATCGAGGGTCCTCCCCAGCATAAGATGGTATAGCGAGCAGACAGATTCCGCGGAGAAGAAGGAAGGCGAGGGGTCAACTTCACAAGTAGAAGCTAAGGACGAGACCAAGAACGAATCCAAGGATGGCGAAGCTGCCAATGCGCAGTCAGATGTTGTGGCCGAGCTTAAGAAAAAGTTAGAAGCAAAGGAGAGGGAGGTTATTGACTGGAAGGTGGGTGCAACCAATACGTCATGCCATCTCGGCGCAAGACTAATGAACCATGCAGGACAAGTATCTTCGCTCAGTAGCCGAATTCCGCAACCTTCAAGATCGAACACAGAGGGACATGAAGGCAGCACGCGACTTTGCTATTCAAAAGTTCGCCAAGGACTTGGTCGATTCCGTCGACAACTTGGATAGAGCTCTTACCATGGGCCAGGAAAAGATCAAGGCTACATCAGAAGAGGAGAAGAACGAGGATCTGATCAACTTCTACGAGGGTGTCAAGATGACCGAAACCAACATGCTCCAGACTCTAGCGAAGCATGGTTTGGAGCGGTTCGATCCTCACGGGGAGAAGTTCAACCCCAACGAGCATGAGGCTACCTTCATGACCCCAGTCCCTGACAAGGAGGACAACACCGTCTTCCACGTCCAACAAAAAGGATTCAAACTAAACGGAAGGGTACTCCGAGCCGCCAAGGTTGGCGTAGTCAAGAGTCAATAAACGAATAACGACAGCGATGACTCTCCACTGTATAATATGAAAACGCCCTTGTATACCAGACACGATGGGGTTGGCGTTTGGTAATGTATATAAAAATGAATGCTCCTCTCACGAAAAGGCGGCCGCCGGAGACGACTACATACATAGTATGACGCATAGCATGGCTGTTGAGATATCACGCAGTCTCGAATAGATGGGTCTCGGGGTTTTATGATATGTAGAGCGGGTTTGGAATCATTGGCCTAGGGAGGCCTACAATCTAATGAATATACCCCCTTCATATCAGGTACGCAGTTGTCCATGTATATTCATACTTTATTCACCTTGCCTCCATGATGTCGCTTCATAGGTACCGATTATCTACCTTTGTAGCCTAGGTACATTGAACATCAATCGACGAAAGCAACATCTCAACCAATTCGTAAAATTCACCCCTCACCAACCTAGCAACCCTAATAATAACAAATGTAGTGCAGTGGTCCGGGATATCTATCGTCTTTTTGAGGCTAAGGTTCACTCCAATGTTGGGGAGGATATCAAAACTCTGCAAGCACAGACCAGCACGGCGCCATAGCAACAGCTACATGGTACGTACATCAAACAAGGCAAGTTGGTAGCTGCCCAAATACACTGCAATTTCGCAACTTTAACTTATTCTGCTTCAAAGTCACTGATTGACTCGGTCACTCGTTTCAATTCGCCGGGTCCCATCAGATTGACGGCATTGTCCCATAACGATGTCGCTTGCTCCGGCAGTCACGAAGGATGGGTTCGCCTATGCTGGAGACTTATTCGTCGAGGCAAGCGGCAGCAATCGCCACCGGCGCGCCACTGTAGCGGAGCTCAAGGAGCACTTCAAGTCCGGCTCCGACAAGGACCACCCCGCTCATTGGTTCGAGGCTCAGCTTATCCATTACGGTCTTCAGCCATCCAAGACCAAGGCCGTAGCCCGTATGCGCTTGTTCGATGCTGTCAACGGAGGAAAGTTGTCAATCCCTGCTCACATCAAGACTTTGGAGACCCAGTTAAAGAAAGAATGGACCAAGAAGGAGCGCGAGGCCAAGAAGGCTATCAAGGATACCGCTGCCGCACCCGCAGCCAAGTCTACCAAGCGCAAGGCTGAATCGTCAACTGTTGATTTGACTCTTGAAGTGGGCGGTATCAATATCACTGTCTCGGCCAATACTTCGGCAAAGAAGGCCAAGACAACAGCTAAGCCCGCACCCAAAGTCGCAACGCCATCCAAGACTCCAAAGAAGCCCGAGCCCAAACCCACGACCCCTAAGACCACCACCCCCAAGGCGAAAGCAGAGCCGAAGCCAAAGTCTCAGAAAAAGGCAGCATCCGCTGCGCCTTCATCCTCCGCATCCACCTCCGCATCACCCAGAAAGCAGACAGCTCGTCGTGGCGGAATCCATCAGGGACCCAGCCGGGGAAGTACAACGGTGACATCTTCCAGCCCCCAACCCCAGAGACGCATCCAGACTGCGCGCCGAGCCCGTGGTTGGGTCCACGACGGTCGAGGACCCGGTCCAGTCCGCAATCCTTACAGAGGATATTCCGATCCCGAGGATGACTCGGACGACGACATTCCGCCGCCCCCGTACAGAGAGTATCCCGAGGATGACTATGATATCGTCGACGACGACGACGACGACGACGATGATGACGATGACGACAACAACGCGGAGCTTCGACCTCTAGGGCTACTCAACGGACGCTACGACATCTCCTGCCCGTACGTGACCTCGCAATGGGGCCGCACGGGCTTCAAGCTCATCCTAACGCTCAGCGGCACGCAGCTATGGGGGCGTTTCAGCCTGGGCATCATCAGCGGGGTTCTACGACTCGACGAGCGGCCCTGGCAGTCATCGCACGAGAAGATCGATTTCATCTGGCGCGGCCGGGAATCGGAGGGTCCTATGCTGTACGGAAATAGCAACACGGGCTGGATCAAGTTCCTGGGCGACGGCCGCATTGAAGGTGCGCTCGATTACATGAGCATTCGATTCACGGGCAACAGGGCGTCTGGCCAGGGAACGAGAAGCGGGGTTGATGCTGCGACTATGCGGGATGAGTGGGACGGTTATAATGAGCGGGAGTACGAGAACGAACGTCGCAGTCGCTGGTAGTAGGGGTGTGGTGTTGAGGCTGAGGCTGAGGTTACGAGGCTTTGGCAGTGTCGCCAGCATTCATTGGACGGACTGACTCCAGGATTTTCCAGTCTACTTGCGTGTTGAGAAGATTTCAAAATCTTCCCAGTTAGTCTAGTTAATCGAAAATCAAGAAGCCGTAATTTGTATACTACTTGCATTGCATGAGAGGTAGATAAAGTCTCTAGAAGCCCGTGACGTCATTGGGCCCTTGTCTTCGTTGTCGAGTTTTACGGCTCGAGGTTTGTCTGGGATTTGCGGCGACTACTCTACAATTGTTAGCTACGTGTTACGTTGGCAGTCTTGTAATTACGGCCGATATTAAGGCTTTACTATCAATCACGAGAAGACACAATAGAGGCAAAATACACCAGTTCTACAATTCGTAGGATCAACTATCTAGGGCACATAGTGTGCCGAACAAGAAGAAACCTGTTGTACAAAGGTGAAAAGTCTCCTAACGGAAATATCCACGAGGGATTATCCTGAGACAACAAGACGAGAATATGAGAACAGGGTATCATTGTAAGGAAAAGCAGAAACCGAAAAATAACTGAGGAAACACCCTGGTCGGAAAGCGACGATAAGAGCGGTTAGAAGAAAGGTCAGCCGAAATAGTGCACTCTGTAATCAGAATGTGACTGTCGGGGACCGCGGAGAAAAGAGAGGTTGTGTGAAGAGAGTGTGTGTCGATCATGTATAGCACTTGGATAATTCAACATGTGCGTAGTCGACATCCAAAGGGTGATAAAACCAAACACCTAGGCTGAACCGAGACATGTTCAAACAACAGAAAGATGAAGGCATCGTCAGCGCGTGTGTCGAACTAGTATAAGGTTGAATGAATGCGCCAATGTTTCTGCGTCGAACAAGGAAGGGGTTTAGAAGAGATCGGTGTCCCAGCTGGAGGAAGTGGCACCACTATCGGCATCTCGAGCGGGTTCCTTTCCCTTCTTCTCCTTGGGGTCATTACGAGAAGAACGCTGTAGGGAAGTCTCGCTCACGTCGCGGTGGCTGCGGCGCAACTTGCGGGGCTGGCTCGGCTGAGTTGGCTGGGTCAGCAGAGAGCCAGAAGTGGTGTCCTCGCCATTGTCATTGACGAAACTCCAATTACCGGTGGCCGACTGGGGGTTAGGGCTGACGTTGCCGTAGTTGTCACCGTGCGGAAAGCTGCTCTTCTGCGATGTACCGTAAGCATCCTCCTGGTTGCCGTACAAGAAGCTGCCAGGGCGTTGGGAATCGGAGCTGGAAGCCTGTTTCTGACGACGGAGGGCCACGTTCTTCATCTGAGAAGCAATGACACTGGCGATGTAGTCGTCGATACCAATCTTGCTCGAGGGCTGCTGGGTACTAGGACCGGCTTGGCTGCCGTGCTGGATATCGCCATACGACTTGCTCTTCGGCTCGTACAAGTAGCTGTCACCGTTCTCAGGATCTTCATGAAGCTTGACGCTGGACTGCTTCACGGTGCTGGGACCAGCCGCAGTGGTTCCGGTATAGGCGCCATGGCTCGTCATTTTAGGCTGATCCAGAGCAGCAGCTGCAAGGTGGGGGCTCTCAGGACCATTGACTTCGTCATAAACCTCTTGGGGTGAGTCCTTGCCAACTTGCAGACAGGCTTCATTCATATCCCGCTGCATCTCATTAATGTAGGCCACGTTGTCAGCATACTCCTGCTGCAATTCGGAGACACGAACGCACGCACGGTCGAGGCGGTACTGCGCATCGCGGACGTGATTGGCGATGTGCTCACGAATTCGGTTCTCGCGGTTCTGCTGGTTCGAGGCGGCGAGAGCTGCACGCTGGGCACGCAGCTGCTTAAGCGTTGGGATGTACCAGAACTTGAGCTGCTCACGCTCCTTCTCGATGGCGGTGATCCGCTCCTTCTGGGCCGCAATCTCCTTGGAAAGGGCATTGCCGTGGAGCTCGTACTGGGCGATGGAGTTGTACTGGCTGTTCATGAAGTCGGCGAGGTGGGGGCCGAGTTCCTTGCCGTGGACCTTGTTGGCTACCTCCTGAACCTCGGTCTAGATGGGGTGGCATGTTAGTTACAGCTCAATGAAACAGAGTGATTGTGGCTTCTAAGGTTTATATGATTCCGGGGTTGGACTTACCCTGGTGTACTTCTCATGAGTGTTCGCGGGAGGAGCAGCGTAATCAGGCCTGCCGTAGTGATGGGTGATATGGTCCGTGGCGTCGTCAGGAGCCATGCGGCTGTAACGCTCGAGGAAGGTTGCCGGAGCATAGGCGCCCTCCTCAACACCAGGAGGAGTCCAGATCATAGAAGGACTGACGGGAACGTCGTAGGCGGGAGAGATGACTTCACCGGTGGTCTCGTCAATCTGGGTCTGTGACTTGTGAAGGTACTCCGGATAGCGATCAATGTTGGCGGGTGCGGTAGGCTCGTTGGGACGAGTTCGGACAGCATCGCCAAGGACCTGTGAAAGTTAGTATGAAAGTTGTTAGGTAAAGTTGTTATGCAGGGTCTCAATTGGAGACGAAATGGAAACGAAATGGGGACGACTGTAGAAAAAGAGGCAGGAACTTACACCGTGGGGGTCCTTGACTCCTGCCTGATCCCAACGTTTGGAACCCTCAGCCATGACCAGGAACATCTCGGCTGTAATTCGGCCGCTGGGGCCGCCTCCTTCCTCGTCGTCCGAATCATCCTCCCACGAGAAGCCGGTTGGGTATTCCGTGGGGCTGGACGGAGCCTTTGGAATCTTAAACACGACATCGTGGGAGATGTCGCCACCCATGGTCTCTAGGAGTCTGGTGGGATAGGTATTAGTATGGCACGTCTGTATGAGGATGTTTTCATAGTGAAGAGAAATGATAGAGGTATGGATAGATAACTTACTCGGAGACGCCATGATTGTCGCCGGACTGCGAGAACTCTTCGCCGAAGCGCTCGTTTCGGCGCTTCATCCATTTGGATAGAGGGCCGAAGACGTCCGCCGTGGATCCCTGAGGACCGCGCATGGCAACGTACGCCTTGAGCATTGAGTTACTCATGACCTGAGTCTCCTCGGCGACTTGAGGGTTGGCAGGAGGTCGCTGGTCCTGCTGGGCGGCAGCGCCATCGGGATCCGATGACGCGCCCTTGGAGGCGCCAATCGACGAGCTATCCATCTTCGGAGTAACCTTGCGGGTTGGCGAAGATACGTTGGAGGCGACTACAGTTGTGCCCTCCATGTTGAAAGGAATTGTGCGTTGTTTGATGTAATTGTAAAGTCCTCGCGGATCCTTTCCAATGCGGTGTCCAGAAGGATACCTGGGAGGAGATTTGCTGTAATCAGACAAAGCTTGCATGAAAGGCATGCGCGTGGGGGGATCCAGCCGAATTCTCTCGGCGGTAGGTGAATCACTGATTGATCCCCTACTAAAGTGAGAACTCTGGCTAGAGCAGGTCTCCCAACTCGCATCCGAGTTGGCCGGGTCGTCAACTTCGGGGCGGAACACTGGCATCTTGAGAATTGACTAAGTAGATAAAGCTATGTAGTGTTTGAGAAAGATTGGCGACGTCTAGCAACGTCGGCGATGTTCGGGAATGTCAGCAATGTGCAATATCAATGACGTTGAAGATGTTGAAGTTAGAAAGAGAAAGGGAGGAAAGTCGGCGAAGGATTGAAGGCTTAAATCGCGGCGTTGTAGGTGCAACTGGAGATACCTTAGGTGCGACACCTACCCTCATGATTATCCCGTTCTAGTAGCGGCAGCACCCAGTGCCAATTTGTAGGTACATCCGTATTGTATATACTTCAAATCATGCCATCACTCCGTTGCCAGGTGGAGAGGCCAGTGCAACAAGTGAAGCAAGTATTGCACATACATGAATGGCGGTACTGATTTTAACGGTTCGAGCAGTCATCTGAACTCTTTAGCATCAGTGATGAGACTTATGGAAGGTACTTCAGTCACTACCAAATAAAGAATTCCTTAAAAGGGTTATACCTGGATACCAAATGTATGGGGACTAAAAATATTTTCACACCCCTATTGCCCCTTTACCCCTGAATTCATGGTTTCGAAATATCAATCTATTATCGCGGACGTTGCCCAACGTAAATGAACTTAGTCCAAAGTCTACCTATATATTGATAGCAAAGCAACGCAAGCAAGCTCTGTAGACGCAAATATGAGTTTATATGGGGTCTCTCACTTCTTGGCCTTGCCTTTGGCTCCACCAGCCTTGCCCTTCCGTCCCTTTGCTGGCTTTTCATCCTCATCTTCGTCCCCGTCCTTGGCCTTGGTGGTTTTCTTGCCACCTTTCTTCGCACCCTTAGCTTTTGGCTTCTTGATGTACTTATCTTTCTCGATATCAACATCATCATCGTCATCAACTGCTTCGACAGCTTGAGCCGCTTCTATGTCATCATCTTCCTCGTCTATTGCTTCTTCAAGGTCTGGCTTTTCTCTTGTAGCCTTTGCTGGAGCTACAACACTACTAGCCTTCATAAAAGGGATGGGATGTGACATGGCGTTGTACCTATACAAGTTAGTCAGGGATACAATTTCATGGTGGGCGTTGTACTTACAGCCTGGTAAATGTCGACTTGGTCTGGGTGTCGATGTTGACATTCTCCTCGTCTTGGGGACCGACGCCAAGTTCCTTGATGGAATCAAAATCCTCTCTAGTGAGGAAATAGCTGTCCATTAACTCAATGACTTCCTCAACGGATTCCTTGCCTTCATCTGCAAGTCTCTTAATGAGTCGTGTCCAGAGCACTGGCAGATACTGCTGTCGAATTTCGTTATGATCTCCAGAAGACCTAAGTCGCATGTGGGAATGGATTTCGCGGACGTATCTACCCAATTTACCATATTTGCTGTTATTGCCGAGCCAGGATGTGAAGTTCGATCCGATCAATTGGCCAGCCACAAAGCTAGCTGGTCGAACCGTACTGAAGACTGCGTGAGTAGGCATCAAACTCCACTGTTGTTGAGGACCATGAATCATCCTATCAACTAAATCMCCATCGCTGATGCTTTCCGCTGCCATATCGACCATTTCTAGAGCTTTGAGGTTTGCCTCGCGTTTGTTATATTTGTTCTGGTTAAGAACGGCTGGTTTGGTTCGTAGGTAGTTCTCTTGTATCATCAGATAACTGAATTCGTGATCATTGAAGTAGAGTTCAATCTTGTCGTTGAGGGTCGCCTTGCTCGCTGGAGAAAAGAGGCCACCGCCAAGCATCTTCTGGCAAATATCCCACGGCTTCAGCACAATCGACTTCTCCCAAGCCTTTGACATATTCTTGCTCTGATCATAATCCATAGATGACTGATCTAGCTTGACTGTGGCTAACATGTTGATGATCTGTCTGATATCGCGATTACTGCCTTCGATGAGAGCGTCAAGCACTTGGGGTGATAATTTCAGTCCTTCCCGATGACAGATAGTCATCATCCGCGAGCGGATCTGATCGACCGTTGGTCGTTGAAATTTGATGTCAAATGCCACAAAGTCAAAAGGCTTCATCTTTGGTAGTCTTCGCTCGTTGCAAATCAAAATGAGAGGTACTTCGGTCTTTTTGCAGAATTTCGCAAGAGCACCAACMCCTCCACGATCGCCAGCCGACATTCCGTCGACTTCGTCCATGACAAGGACAATTTTCTTCTTCTCCTTATCTACCTTCTTCCCATCCCCTGCGAAGAAGCCAAGAAGGGACGTGTTATTCATCACCTCGCTAACACCCGATTCCACAAGCTTTTTGCTGCGTGTGTCACTGGCGTTGCTCTCCAAAACGTCGTATCCTTCAAGCTTAGCAGCTAGCTGTGCTGCTGTCGTCTTGCCAATACCAGGGGGGCCGGAGATGATGATAGCGCGAGCACCACCCATCCCATCTGCTCCTCGCTTCTGGAAATTGTACTTGCGGTGTTTGGGCCAATTCTTAAGCCAGTTCTGGATCTTCTCGACCGCCGCCTTGTTTCCACAGATGTGACTTGGTTGGGTTGGAGCATACTTTACTGTCCATAGCTGAGAGGGAGAGGCCGACGCAGTTGGGGCAGGGCCAGTAGCACCGCGAGCAACAGCTGCTTTTCGAGCTTTCTCTGCTTCCGCCTTTCGAGCCTTTTCTTCTCGCTCCATCTCTGCAGCTTGCTCCCTGATCTTTTCTTCTTCCTGTTTTCTCTTCTCGCGGAGCTTCTCAGCACCTTTCCCAGTTCCACCACCGGCGGGTAGACGACGGATGAGCTCAAATAGACCTTCTTCATTGATAGTCTTTATACCATGTTGGCGAATCTTGGCAAGCTTGCTGGGTCCAGCGTCCTCCCCTAATACGACATAACTGGTCTTGCTACTCGGCGCACCCGTAATCTTCCCGCCATATCGTTTCACTAACTCCTGAGCTTCCTCGCGTGCAATAGTAGATAATTGTCCGGTAAAGACAAATGTGAGACCTGAAAGACAATCCTCTTCTCCCTCGGGTAGGTCTGCAGTGGGATTCGGTGGTGGACCGGAATTTCCTCCTCCTGCTGCTGCCTTTCTCCAATCAAATTTGGCATCTGGATCTTTGGGTGGCGGTGTTGGTGGTCTGACTGTAGGAATATCATCCAAGATTGATTGGATCTCTGCAGGTTCCCCTTCATCCGCCTTCTTCGCTCTTGGAGCTCTTGGTTTCTTCGCTGCTGGCTTTTTACGAGCCGGGGGTTCATCGTCATCATCATCTTCGCTAGAGGCAGCTTCTGGCGTCTTTCTCTTCTTGGCTGAAGTAGAAGCGTTATCATTCTTTCGAGATTTTGATGTGGCAGGTTTCTCGTCGTCGGCTGGCTTGGCACGAGAAGCAATTCTTTTAGGCTTTGGAAGAAAGTCTTCTTCGCTATCCTCCTCGGCATAATCATCGTTCTTTCTCTTATTACGGCCCTTTGCATCGGCAGCGAATATATCATCTCCAGCATCTTCATCATCGTCCATGAAAGCATCCTCGTCATCGTCTAGATCGTATTTCTTGAATTTGGTTGAAGAGCGCTTCTTTGCTGGGGTATCATCCTTCTTGATCGTAGGCATAGCATCTTTCGCTACAGTCTTTTTGTTTCTAGGACTCGATCGTACTTCGACTTTAGGTTTCGCTTCTGGCTTGGCTTCCGACTTTGTAGCTGGCTGACTCTTTGACTTGCCTGATGCAAAGTATTCACTTGCTGTAGTAGCAGTCCCCTGAACTTTATCGTTGCTAATGTTGAATGTCAGCCTAGTTTCGCCTAATGAGCATGATACTACTCACGCCGCCTTCTTCCTCGGGGTAGATCTAGTAGCTGGTTTCTTCGTCCTTTACACCTAGTTAGTCTCTATTGAATTAATATTCTGATTGTTATAGCTATCTCCTTACTCAACAGGTACATCTTCGTCATCGTCGCTGTCATCTACGACCTTTCGTGCCTCTAACATTCACATTAGTATCACCATAAGTGAAGGCCGAGCGACACGCACTGGTTCGTCTCTTAGAAGAGTCTTCTTCAGCTTTCTTTGGAGCCGGTTTTGGAGCTGCTGCCCCGCCCTTGGGCCCAAAGAATGCGCGAATGTCCGGCATATCAATTGAAGTTGCAATATACTCGATGATAAAGGAAAAGGGTGGTGATAACTGAAAGAGGCAGTCTTTGTTAAGAAAAGTGGGCGATCTCCCGAAATGCCTGACGCGAATTATGACGCGCTTCACCCTGCACCTTCTGCAGCTTTAATGGAATTGATTCGCGAAACGGGCACGGACCACATACGCACAGGACCCATATAAACGGCGGAACCTTGCAGAGAGGCTTGACAAGCACGGGTACGTACCTCCGTAGCGGCTAGCTCCGCGATAAGATCTTTCGAGAGCTTTTGACTCCAACCGTCAAATTTCGAGAGGCGTGAAGCAACAAGAGGAGCTCTCGCCAATTGAGCTCCCAAACCCGCAACAATGCGTTCCAACACGCCGTCATGTCTTCTGGGTGCTTTCCGATCACTTAGAATATCACAGATCCCGACTACGCGACCGTCGATAATACCGAATGCCTCCAATATATCCCGAAAAATCCAGTGCCCTCAAAATGTACGGCTCTTTTCGGCGACGGCGTCTATGGCCGGCAATTGGCTGGAGCCTAGTTTGAACAGAAAGAAGAAGATGATGAAGGGAAGACCTAGGGTTCCAACTGGTGGCTCTACAAAAGGAACGACGGTGATGTGGGGAGATTACGGGTTACGAATGACGGACCATCATCGAAGAATTAGCGCAAAGCAACTCAAGGTCGCAGAGGATACTATCAAACAACGGTTGCGTGGTGAAAAATACCGACTCTACAAGCGGGTTTGCTGCAATGTTGGCGTGTTCGTCAGCGGCAATGAGGTTTGACTTACAATCCCTTCTGATGTCTCTCCCCTCTAATTCCTAGCTATAGATGCGTATGGGTAAAGGAAAAGGTTCATTCGATCACTGGGCTGCAAGAGTAGCAGTGAACCAGATCGTTCTAGAACTAAAAGGAATGGTTCACGAACAGGTTGTTCGGGATGCGTTCCGGCTAGCTGGCAATAAATTACCTGGTAAGCTCTATCCGCGTCGAATGTATTATATAGTTTGTTCTAACATCACACAGGCCAATGGCAGTTTGTACTAAAAGGCGAACCGCCGATAGTTGGAATTACCAAGCTGGCTGGAATTACATTAGAGGAGTTGAAGAGACCTAGACGAAAGATATCTGCGGAATCGGTAGAACCTGTCCCTCCTCAAACATCAGGTTCGGAATCTCAACGGGTACCATTAGATCTTCCTTGATCTCAAGGTCATATGGTTCATGTACAACTAAGATGTATAAGAAATCAAGCCACATTCAACGTTGTATTTGGCATGCTGAGGCGATCTCATATTATCGCGCCATGCAGGCTCTGGGACATCAGCTGTATAGTTCAAGGCTAAAGTCTAACTAATACAGAAAATTCAAATTAATCCCGGAGATCATTTTGGAATTTAAGATTGCGTCAAGAAGGCACCTTGGCGTCCTGGTCTACCTCGTCTAAGTGAATCACGGCAAGGACTATAAGATTAGAAGAGAGGCGGTACTCAATGGATAAGGCTAGCCGAGATCTCATATAGAAGCTACGGCTTTAAGAGGTAGGCATAAGGTTACAGTCGGATGCTAAGGAAGGTACTTCGAACTTTCCAGAGCCTTGAAAGTCGTCCCTTCCCATTGGACGTATTCCTTTGGACGTCGCACGATGACATGACGTACGCAGCTACCTATCCAAGTAAAACCTCATAATATTCTAGAGAAGGCTTTACCACATGGACAACGGTAGATATCAGAATTATAGGGGCATGTTGAGCTCTTCATCTAGCCATGGCCGGCTATACTGAGCTTGAGCTCAAGACTTTTGATATCTCCAGCAGAGACTCCAATTCATCTCTGTCTGTGACTTCCCTTGCATTAGTATCCGACCTCCCTTGCTCTGGACAGTCCTCTGAAGATCTTTGTCAATTGATTCAATCCAAACAGCTATGGCTCGTATCTCCAGGTCCCTGTCGAATACAGATCATAGTGCGCCTCAACCAGCTGCCTATCTTACCGGACGGGATGGAAGTTGGGTTCTTGGAATACCTAGCTGGTGCCATTTGCCAATGTCCTGTAAGTTACCACCAATGATTCCTAGTCCAACTGCTTACATGGATTAATCTAGCTCTGGTCCGACCTTGGTCTTACGATCCAACAAGAAGATATCCAGTATCAGCCACTGTACGACGGGGCACCAAATCTCTATTTCATTGTCGAACATCCACAAAAGTCATCTGTACTTCTCTCACCAACACATAGTCCTACTGCTCGCTTCAACGGGATAGAATGCCTATTCTCTTTCAACTTAGATACCCCTGAAGCTTCCCAAGTTGATACGGAAGACGCCGATGCTAGCAATACAAACACGGACGCCTCTTCCGAAGAAGTCTCCGAGTCAGAAATCCTAGGTTCAACTAATACCTATGAAGACGAAGTGTCGAGCGAATATTGGGATGATCCAATACCAGACATATACGTGAATCAAGCTCAAGCTCAACAGTGGTGGGACGAAGCGGCCTACTTGGCTCAGATGGCCCTATACGTGACAATTGGCATTAAAAAACGCATTCGCGATGTGCGAATCTTCCATCTCGATACTAGGCCCTCACTACTCCAACTAGCCCCTGCTATCTGGAATGCTCATTATCTGAAGGTTATATCACCCACGCTCTATAAAGTCGAGATTGTATTTGTTAACGAATGACAGACTATAACAGTTCACGTTGACAACTTTCCTATCATTTCGAACATCCTAGCGGCAACTTCTCGAGGAAGATCCTCCGCTCTAAAGCGAAAGAGCATAAAATTGCTCATAGGTGATGAGAGTATTGGCGATTACCAAGGGAGCACAGGACCGGAGATTAATATAAAAATACATCGAAATTCCGTCCACCGAAGGCTCTGGGACTTGGTACAAACAAACCTGGAACCGACTATTCGCACGAAAAATATCGATAAAGGCCCCTTTCCACAATGGAGTGGAATTACCAATGAAGCGGTTGATTACACACCTGTGGAACCGGAAGGATTTGATGGATATGAGACTGGTGTTCCAACCGACATGGATGGCGCCGATAATGACTTCAATGATGTCCCTGATGACAGCTGGGCGTTCTATGAATGTCCAGGATATGAAGTCCAGGACGAGGGCATTGAGCTTGATGACCCAGCCGAGTATTCACAATGGTGGGATGAGAACGATGGCGTGGAATTTGTCTATGAAGAACCCCCGATGGAAGGTATCGGCGTAGTAAAAGAGGAGGAAATTATCTATCCGCCAGAATACAGTCTCCACGCTTCTTTCCCTAACTGGTATGTTTCGGACACTGAGGGCCTATCAGGTAATGAGCAATACATCTCTGGGGATTTCAACGCCACTGGATATAGATGTTGGTGAGGTACAAGAATCGTAACATGTCGGTACAACCTAAATCCCACGAATAGGCGGTCATTTGACCTGAAAACCAAAGCATGGGGCGAACTGCGATAAAGGGACATATAGAGGCGGCGTTCATCTCATTGGGTCAGATGAGGAGTTAATGGATAAGAATTATTAGCCAGATGAACAGGCAGATTGCCAGGTTGTAAAAGCGTGTAATCAATATTGACAGACGTATAACCAGTAAATACACAATATTATAAGTGCTAGACGCGGCCTGCTGTCATCGAAGCACTTTCAAATGCCACCTCTCTCGATCTATCGCCCTTCCTTCTCTTACACTGTCATTCCGAAGTCCCCCGATGAAACTCTATCCGCTCAGCTTTATAACGGCCATTCATCCCACCTCAGAGTGTTGACGTCGTAGTTGTTCATCGAACGTGATCGGTGTGCCTCGGTAGGAATGATGTAAATCATGGAATTGGGGGTTTCAGTCCAGGCGAGATTCTAGCAACGTCTCTCGACCATCTATTATCGTTCTCATCTCATTCGCGAACTAGTTTATCGTGCTGCTGGTGGCTTTCCTCCCGGCTTCTTGTTATCCTTAGGAGCTTTCTTTTTCTTCTGTTCGGGTTTCAGGGTCGCATAGTGGATATACCAGATAAGGACGGATTGGAGGATCAACGCGACGAGGACGACAACGAGGATCGTGAACAGGTATGGTTGATCATTAAGAGTGGCAACGGCAGCGTCCGTAGCTCCAATCTTGGCCATAAACCCGAATTGGCCTCCTGCCTTCGGTGGGTTTAACTCGTTGTCCGGCATTTTGGATTTTTTTTTTTGGTTTTGCAACGAGGTTTCGAATTGACGAATAAGTCTTTCGATTAATCGACTTCAAGCCGAAGAGATTCGAGCGAATGAATAGAGCGAACGGACAAGCGAAGGAAGAGACACGCTAGAAAGATAATTATGGTGCACCAGTCACTCTTTTAATGAAAGAGGGAAGAAAAGTGATGATAGCTTCACTTTTACAAAACTAGGATGAACAGAAGGGAAAACGAACAACCAGCTTGGTTGGGAAAGGGTTGACGATAACCAAATTACCTGGAGTAAAAGAAACGTAAGCAATCCTACAAGACGTTTTGTGTTTTGCGCAATCATGAGACAAGCGCCCATATAGCTTGCGGTCTCGACTGACTGAGGCCGGCGACAATCCCTGTGAAACTCGTGCGTTTCAGACTTGCGGCAGAGTCGAATGATTGAGAATAGCCAATCATGGTGAATATTAGGGAGGTCGGGATCCACATCGATGAGATCTCAAGTACGATTCGTGAAGGAGCCTCGTAGCCATTGCGCCGCATGAAGTTCCCATACCTTCATTAGAAAAGGAGGATATGGCCAAACTGTCGTACAAAAAAGCAAGCCATTTTCGAAGTTGAAAAGTGCAGTTGTGAGGCCTATTGATTGGTTTCCAACGAACAACCAAAAGATGAGCCAATCAAAGGCGAGAACTAGAGTTGTGTAACAGCCCACTATACCTTATCGGTGAATAGTAACGCCGAATTGTGCATTGGGATTCTAAAAAATAATTTCCATGTACTTTGATATGTACCAATTGAAGCTCATTGCTCCACGCGACCAACCATCCCTCTTGCGCCATCGCAGCCATTACTGGGCGGGTATTCGGATTCTAGGGATGCGATGAGTGTAGCAGGTCCAGCACGGTGTCTGCTTTCCAGGCGGCTTGCTGCCGCGGCCAAACCAGCAGTAGCGCCATCACAATGCCACTCCTTCCACAGCTCGGCGCAGCTTGCCGCGAGGCGAAAACCCCGGTTCAAGAGCATCAGAGCTGAGGAGATGGGTCTGGTATCGCCGGAAAAGATTGAGGAGTTCAGCAAGCAGACATTCCCTAGATACACCCCGGAAGAGTTAGAGGTCTTGCAAAAGAGGTACACACCTGAGCAGATGGCTGCTCTCGAGGCCGGTGAAGCGGCTATCGACCCCAACGACCTGACGATACAAGGTCGAGTACGGAGAGATCCTTATAGATTACCATACCTCGACGATTTCAGCAAGATCTACCCCATCATCGACAAGCGCCCCCAGACCGCCCCACCGCCCAACCCTTCGGCCAGATTCATGACGAACAAGGAGCACACAGAAGATCTAGCGAAACGTCTCGAGGACTTAATACCGAAGGACGTGAACTTCGAAGGCATGGGGGAGGAGGAAATCCAGAAAATATTATCGGAGCGTATAGATTTCCGCATGGAAGAAGCAAAGTACTTCCTCGAGCCGGAAACTCTGGTCAACACCAACGGACCTTCGAACTCGGCCCTCGCGCCCGCGCTGGGCAAGAAGTTGGCTGGTGTTGCGGGCATGTACAAGGCGCCGATTGACCCTGCGGATGAGGGCCTGGATGACGAGGGCGTATACCAGGACCTGAAGAGGCGGACGGGATTGAGCGTGAGGAATATCCTGGAAATCAACACCAAGGTCTTGGTCATCCGATACGTCGACAACCAGACCCGTCTAGGCAAGATCCGACGTGCGTGGGTTATGGCTATCGCGGGCAACGGAAACGGGCGCCTAGGTATTGGTGAAGCGAAGTCCGTTGAATTAGCAGTAGCCAGGCAGAAGGCCAAGCTGCTAGCCGTCCAGAACATGCAGCCGATCCGCAGATATGAAGACAGGACTATCTACGGCACGGTCAAGGCCAAGGTCGGCGCTACAATCGTCCAGATTGACGCTCGTCCACCCGGTGAGTTATATTTTCAAATAACCCAAATAACCCATTAATTATCACGCTTCCATAGACGTATGCTAATACTTTTTGAAAGGCTTTGGACTACGTGCCTCTCACCGTCTCTTCGAAATCTTCCGTGCCGTCGGTATTCAGGACATTGCGGCCAAGATGCCGCGGTCTAGAAACCCCATGAACTCCGTCAAGGCTTGCGTCCAGGCTTTGTTAAGCCAGAAGGATCCTGACGAGATCGCCGTCGGCAGAGGCAAGAAGCTCGTAGATCTACGGAAGGTGTACTATGGCGGACATGTGTATTAGACCACCACTCTGTACAAATATCAAATATTGTATAAAGCAGCTATAAGCCATACTCGGTGATTTGAGGTGCAATTGACGCATAGCAGATTTGTGTGTATTGCCATTAATTGGCTCGTTTGGGTATCTTTACTAATGTGCTTCGTGACATCGTTTGCCCCTTTCGGCGTTGATTCTTTGTCCCCATCCCTCGATGCCCTCGTTGTAGTTATTCAGAATACCCCGTTATTACTAGCTGGTATAGTCCCCGAATACTGCAGGCTTGCATAAAGCACGTTTGTTCACAGCACCAACAACACAACCCGGCCACTTGGTTCCCGTTCATTCCCAACCTAGTGGTACAACTTAGACGCCGATCGGATCTAGCTTGGCGTGATTCTTAAAATCCGACGTGGTGCTCTATTCATCATGCCACGGGCGTCATTCTCAGTTGCCTTCAAAGGAACTCCGAGCTCACTCAACCCCTAGCTTGGTCGCCCCAATCAATCTCCTGCTGCAGCACGATACTGTAAACGCTAGCCTTGAGTAGGGTGAAGACCAGACTCGTCTTCCGCTCGAGCTCGCGCAGACCGTCGAGGATCTCGGTCGTCGGCTGGCCGGCCATAGTGTCGAGGACGCTCGCAAGCTATAACCACAAATATATAGGGTCAGCATTTTATTGAAATAAACAAAAAGCAATAACGCAACACCGCTGCCTCGGTTGTCGGACCGGGGGTGGCATGTTGCGAAGCGATAAGCTGACGCATGAACCCGATAATTGTGTCTAATGCTGGGGTAATATGTATGACTTGGCTCGACTTGCCTTCTTCATGTTCTCCGCGAGCCGTTCGTATTCCTCTAGAACCTCCTGCTCTAGCGGTGAGAGCTCGGGCGGAGATAGTAATGGGTTGGGTGTTGGGCCCTCCATCGCGAAGTGATTGCAATGGCGATTGTGACAATGGGAGACGCGGGGAGTTTGTCAAGTTGAAAAGACGCGTATTATTCACGAGGGGCACATTTTGTCGTGTCGTGGATTAAACCTCAATTCCCCGCCAGTGACGTTGAGGTACATACTCCACAAGTACCAGGTGGAATGTACCTTCCTAACCACATCGGATCCGTTCCCGCTTAACGGCTCCAGGGACGCTTCGGCGATAAGAGATAGGCCAATCGCACGTCATAGTTTAATAATCGATATCCCGAAATGGACTTTAATGTCACTTCGTATATCCGAGCCGCCATTCTTCACGCCCGCTCGCCTTAAGCAATCCGCTCCCAATATCTCATCTCGCCTTACCGAGTTGCATTTTATTTATTGACTTATTCTCCGGGCATTCTTTGTGTATTGCGACCATGCTTGGCATCTCCGACTTGAGTTGGCCTGTTTGTCCGAACTCCGACGGCTGAATCAGGACGAAGACTCTATAGGCGAAAGAGACGGCACGCAACAATGGATTGTATTTCTTTGTACTCGTTTGCGTCCGTCGAGTAATCTCGGTAAGGCTTCAGCGCTGATCGTGGCTGCTGATAGCAAACCTACTTCTTGATCAAACCACCAACCAGGATATCCAGCGTTTACTTTACATACATGTAGTCGGATAATGCAGAAAGGACCAGGAGGGCATTAAGTAATAATATTTGCTACGTTGAGCATCGATATCTTGGCTCGGCCACGTCTTGCTCAACTAGTCGGTTTCCGACCTCCCGAGTCTCGGCCGGGKAACATTCCTTGCCAAGCGCCGTGTTTTGTTCAAACGGAAACATTTCATTGGGATCTTACCTACTTCTATTGATTGCGTGCTTGTGTTCTCCCCGTCTTCTACTACCTACTATCTATTCTCGTATCTTGCCATATCGATGCATTTACCATACCCAGAATTCAGTCCGTACCTCTTTAGTCCCCTACCTGTCGAGAGACGGTTTAGTTCGGCTTCAAATCAAAAGGCGGACTCACACCCGGGGGACGTCATGGTAGAGCGGCCTGAAACTACAGTTGCTACCTCGTTTCCACAATTCCCAAGACTTCCAGCCGAGCTGAGACTTCTGGTCTGGCGATTCGCTTTACCACGCCGAGTATTCGAGATCCGGAGAGAGACGGTACCGATTAAACAGGACGGCGAAGCAGACGTTACTAAGGAATTAGACCACGATGCTTGGCGGGTCCGTAGTTCAGACCTGGTAGCCGTGCTATTAGCCCCACCGGCACTCCTTTCGGTCTGCCGTGAGGCCCGGAAATTCGCTTTAAGATCCGGATCATGGAAATGTGTTGGGAGCCGTCCCCGCGGCATCGGTCATGTCATTAGGTTGACGACATGGTTTGATCCTTCGACAGATACGCTCTGTTTCGACGACTCGGCCATCCAAAGTGTTACGAGACACGTTACCGAACAGAATGGCCTCGTCATGGAGCATACCAACAATCCCGCTGTTACGAGGTTCTACTTTGCAACGTCCCCCGCCAGCCCCGTCTGTATTAGCCTCGCCGCATTAGCAGGCGCTTCCGGTAAATTCTTTGCAGAGCAGTGGAAACGTAAGCGAGGTTTCTGGTCTGGCGTGCCGCTGTACCAGTTCTACCACGACAGCGTACTGATGCACCTTGGTAGATCCCCCAAGGTGCAAGAAGTTTTTGGAAAGGGTGCTAGTCGATGCCATACCCTCTTAGTTGACGCGCGCGATCGCGTAAAGCTACGACATTTGAGAAAGTTGTATGTCGAGGAGTCTGATAAGGCTTTCTACCAGGTCCGTACCCGACTTTTCATCCCTACCTAACCCAGCAGGAGAATAGTTGTCTCCTTAATACTGTCTTTGGGGTGCTTGTGTTTTGTCTTGCTAATGCTCTTGATTTTGCCGCTGGACGTTTTGGATAGAATAGCTACTAACAGCGATCTTGACATAGCGGAGGGTTACAACTTGGCTTGACGATATTATAGACTCAAACGAGGGATACATTGAACAGTCGTACAAAGATCTCCAGAACCTGTGGCTCAAAGCACAAGAAGATGTGCCATCCTCAGCCCTTGTCCTATCCCCAGACCGAGCAAACATTCGGATGAGATCACTGATCGAACCTGGCGCTGTCCTTCACACCATACAGCAGTTCGACCACTCCCGTGATTGGTGTAAGGAAAGGTTAAAATCTATGCCGAACTTGCAGCTCGTAGTTCACTTTCGGTTGTGTATTACAAATCATGATATAGAGCGCGATCAGAGGACTAAGAGTCTTGAGAATTAGTTACTCCGAGGAAGGTTCCTTAGGTAGCACCCCTCCCTCAACATCTATACCCTGAAATTGAATACAAGGACATTTTGCATCTATTTGTCCCTGTGCGTATTCGTGTCCTCATATCGGCCTTCCATGCCTTTCATTCCTCGCCCAGTTAGGTGGCCTACCCTTCTTGAGCTTGTAGATCCGGAACATGGCTTTACATGCACCCAGCCAACCGAGCTGCTCCTTCTTCCATTTCCTGTTCCCGGTATCTTTGAACAACTTCTCCACCATCATAGTCGGCTCATCGTATTCCTCCAGACCTTCCTCCTCCGCAAGTGCCGCTATTCCCACCCGATCCGTCGCACCCGACCCAATGCGTACGGTTTCGCCGTACGGAACCGCGGCCTCCAGCTTCGGGGTCGAAACCTCTGCTCCCTCCGGTTTCTCAGAACCGGCAGTACTACCAGCGACTTCAATCCAAACCTCGGCCTTGCGGATAGAGTCGGCGTAGATTATGAGGATGGTGATGAATACAAGCGGTATGGATACGGCCCAGAAGACGTAAAACATGTTGCCGCCCGGGTTGAACGGGTCGCTCATGGAGAGAATAGATGATACGATGGAGAGGGGGAGCAGAACACCACCCATGTAGGATACGCGATCCAGGCTGTGTTGATTCTGCTCTTCAGAATTGGAGTTGCGTCGAGATGTCTGCGGCGGCAGGGCAGTAGATGTGAGGGTAGAGGGTTGAGTTTTGAGGGATGAAGGAGGTAGCTGTATATTGGCTACCATGGGGTTGAGTTGGCTGTGGAGAGAGGTCCATCGGCTAAGACGCGAGAGTAATGATTGCCAGGTTGCAGTCGACGTGGATGAGGTGCGAGTTAGTTTGTCGTAGAACTCGGAGTTGCTCAAGTTTCGCTCTAGACTTCTCTGTGTCTGCCAGTACAGCGCTGCCGTCTCGGCTGCTCCGGAGGGAAGGTCCGTTGAGAGGGCTTCGAAGAACTCGGTCCATTGTTGTATAGCGATATCTTCGACGAGAGGCCACACGTCTATACCGCCATCTTGGACGCATTCTTTTAGAATCTCATAGAGCCTAGTTTCGAAACTTGGTATCTCATTGTTACTGTTGGCATATTCGCTTGGTAATGTATCGCTACCGGAAGCAACTCCACTTGCCTTCTCGCCAGCAGAAGCAACGGGAGCGCTGTGACTTGGGCTCGGCGTGCGGTACCGCGCCTTACGGAAGTCCGAGGAAGGTCGAGTCCACGCCGGGCGGTCTAGGAGAAGAACTATGCAGTACAGTAAGTACATGGTATTTAGTGAATTAGGAGAGGATATGTATAGACCTACCGTTTGCCCTGTCGCCTAGCCATAGCGAAGCACGGTAGAATACCGCTAGCTCCTCGTTTAGCGAAATAGTATATACGGGCGATTCTCCGACGATATCGACACTGGTTCCAGCAGCATGGGCTAAGGGGGCTTGCCCATCAGCCTTTGCCGATGCAAGAAGCTCTGGGTAATCGAAGCATGCAAAAGTGCTCTTAGTACCCTTCTCGCCGAGCCGGCTCCGTCTAAGTAGAGGTATAGGATTGTAGCTCCGCCTGCCAATATGGGCATCTAGGAAGCGCGCGTCGACACTTAGTACATCCTTCAGGACTTGTAGGAAATCTGCCGGTAGCCCTCGGATAACAAATAGTCGGTGCTCATGCCAGGGTTTCTCTCTCTGTTGGAGAATGCTAGCGCGCATCTCTTCGGCGTTGTCTAGGCGCCTCCGAGAGATGTGTTGCTGGTGGTGGTCCAATTCTAGTAAGTAGGCAGGGCCGAGCAAGTTAAGCTGCTGCTGCTCTAGGCTCATTTCTACTATCTTCGTCCCAGCGCTATCGTATCCGGGCACATTCCGCAGATGGCCGTCAACATGGTTGGAAGGCGGCGCTCCCGACACGCCCATCTCTTGATTGCTTGTTTGCGCCATGGCGAGAGAAGTCTAGACCATCATATCATATAAGGTCTCGAGTTCCTGAGACTACCAAGAGGGTAGTTTGATGTCGCTATTTACCATCGATATCTCTAGTTCACGATGGCCCCCAGTATATATTCATTCCAGGATTCGCGTCGGCCTTAGCTTGATGTCGAGTCTTATTAATAAATCCACAGAGTTAGCTTCGAAGGGAATATTCTCACGCGCGAGCACCATGTCTATTTATTCCAGAGCGACGATCCTACATAAGATTCGGGAAAGCGCCTCCAAATATACCAGGCTAACGCAAGTGCTAAAAGTAGAAGATGTCCGGGTCGGCAGGATCGAGGCAGATGTACCAATACACGATTTACGCGAACGAGCACTTCAAAGTGACGTGAGCTGAATTAGACAACGTAAATCATACTTCCATTTGGGAAATGTAAGAAGTTGTTATTGCTCTAGTACCAAAAAGCCAGCCTCGTGTCGGCGTCACGAGGAATACTACCTATATTACAACCCCCCAACAAGGGTCAGCAGGTTAGCCGCAAGCCTGCATGCAAACCTCATGCATGTCATCACGATCCCTAGATTCGGGACTCGACATAGTTGCATATGCATTTCAGATTGATAAAGAGTCGCTTTTCTATTCTCGGTGAAATGATCAACAATGAGAAAAGCAATACTAAGACCATAATAAATTTAATTATGCTAACAGACAGCTCTGCTACTCGTCAATCCTTGCTTCGATACTTCTGCAGTACTCTAGAACATCCCCAACAACCAACAGCAGAAAAAGAAGCTCAACAAAAAGCAAAAATATACACTCCGATAACTAGTTAATGAATGCTATGAATCACAGGGCAATAGCAAGCAGCGTGGGCCGTTTCAAAGTCTTCTACCAAGACAGACAAAACATTGATGATGATAAGAAGCAAAGCCTTATTTGCAATTGCAATTGTCATACAAAGCCACTGCTAATCCGCTGTCCCTTTTCTTGTGGTCTTTCCATCCCTATCAAAACTCCTCGTGCCGATAAACGCCGTACATATGAATGCTTGATGCCGCCATCGTCCCTTTCTTTCCCTCTTCTCTTGTGCTCGGTCCTTGCAATCTTCAACGTGATAGGCAGTGGAGGAATGTCGTAAAATGGATGGTGATTTTTTTTGATCAATTTTTATTTTTATTCCAAGGTTCATAGTACAGTCCAGTCCAGTCCAGTCCGTGGGTGATCGGAGAATCAACGCTGGCGATAAAATCCCACACCTCGATGGCATGTACAAGTGGTTGTAAAAAGTACATAGTCTGCCGCCGATCGCAATAATTTCAGGTTAATGTTAGGCGGGATAATGCCGTACAAGCCAAGGTGTGCTTCCAAGATCACCTATCACTGTCATAATCATCGCCGTCGTGATGTAATGTCACACTGTTGAATTCTTCGAAGGGATCGGGAGCTTCGTTTCCGGGTGTTGCTAGTTCGCTATCTAGCGGCACMCCCTTAGGAAAGCTCCTCGAGCCAGTAATATCGACACTTTCACTCTCCTTGACGTTTCTAAAGTTCACTGTGTCGACGCCACGGCCGGCATGTGGAATAATTGGTGGTTTCATATGTCGAATGAGAGCCCATTGTGTTGTGCGGAAGAACGGATGCGCCTTGATGTCGGAAGCTCCTGCCCTCGCACCTAATCTTCTTGTCTCGTCCTTGATTAATAATTTCCGAATCAACGACTTGCAAAGACTAGACAACCGTTAGTATAAATAGAGTTGAGCCGTTAGATCTCAGTTTCAACATACTTTGAAATCTGGGGTGCTCCAGAGTGTTCCGGGAAGGGTATCTCTTCTCGGAGAATGTTGGCAAACGTCGCATTACGATTCTTGCCCTTAAAAGGTGTCGTCCCGTACAACATTTCGTATATCAGGATACCTAGAGTCCACCAATCCACGGCACTTGTGTGCCCACTACCTTTAATAACTTCTGGTGCAATATACTCTTCGGTTCCGACAAACGAGTTCGTTCGGAAGTTGGCGATACACGATTTCGTATCTATCGTAGGAAGGGAAGATGTGCTGGCGCCATTCTTCCCCATGATCATTGTTGGCTTCCCGCCAGGATCGGATTGTTTCGAAAGGTCAAAGTCAGAAAGCATGATGTGTCCGGATTGGTGGAGTAGGATATCTGTTTATAACGTCAGCACGGCCCACGCAAAACGGAGAAGACTGGCGTACTCTCTGGCTTCAAATCTCTGTAGATGAAACCCATTAAATGAAGATATTCTAAAGCGGCTGTAACTTCTGCAGCGTAGAAACGGGCGTCGTCTTCGGGGATACATTTGCCGGGTCGCGTCTGTAAGGCTCGGAAAAATTCCCCACCACTACAATACTCCATACACAAGTAAAGATGATCTTCGGATTGGAAGGAATGATATAATGTCACGATAAAGGGATGATTACTCGTCGCCAAGATTTCCTGCTCGGCCAATGCTCTCTTGATCTTATTTCGCTTGATCATCTCCTTCTTGCTCAAGACTATATTTTTGTCAGTATAACCTTGTAGACGTGAAAAAGAAACCTACCTTTCATAGCATAGAGTCTAGAGCTCTTCTTCTCCCGCACGAGATACACCTTCCCAACATCTCCCTTTCCAATGAGCTTAATCTTGTCGAAACTAGCAGGCCCAACTTCGACTGTGCGAACTTTGATCGAATTGGAGCTATAAGTCCTGCGGAAAGCCAAGGAATTTGCGTTTGGTGGTGGAGGAAGTGCCCCGAGACCATCATTCTCGGGTACTGTGAGTGATCCAGTTTCGGTGAGCGAGGCTTTAGCATCGACGAACCCCAAAGAGGCAGAATTTTCGCCTTGAATCAATGGCTCTTTCCCAAGCTCCGCGGTGGCCGGCCTCTCTCCGCTACCTTTCCCTTGGCTGAATAGCCCCTGAGCATTAGGGGCACTCGCAACTCTCCGTAGTTTCCTTGCCAGCTCTTCCTTCGTAGCATTTGTAGCTTGTTCTTTTGCACCATCTGGGCCGTGGATCTTTAAGCTTGGTGTATCGGGAGGACTCGGCGGCACGGAGCCTTCGTTATGATGGCGGAGACCCGGTTGACCTTGGTGGGCAAAGTAAGGATTCGCATTGGCAGTAGGACTAAGAGCATCATCCAGGGGATTTCCCTCACTAGCGGTGGTAGTCGATCTAATCCTGCCGACGTTGGTGAAGAATCTTCTGGATTGACGGAAGCCAACCTTGGCCTCCGACTTCAAGGAATGATCTAAAGTCTTCTCCTTATCGACATTGGGGTTGGAGTTGATGCGGAAGAAATTCTTCAGCTTCTGGTTGAAGTGGCTATTAGTGCCAGTCGAGGCGGGAGACTTGACGGGCATCTTTTCGGTATCGTTGTTGGTATTGTCGCCTAGGCTGGAGTCCCTTAGGTCAACATTCGGATGATGCCATGACGTAAATCGCTTTTTGATTCGGAAGTGAGGGCCTCGTCGGGTAAAGGAAATGGTTGGTGAAGGAGGATTGTTTGGGGACGGGGACGGGGACGGGGATGAGGATGGATGATCGAGGTTGGAATGGTGTTCAATTGACTCGTCGGACCCCATGTCGGCGGTAGCGCGGCGGAAGCAACCAGCTTTGGACCAAACGTCTGGATGGATCTGCCAAACTGGGACTGGTACGAATTGGTACGGGACTGGACTGGGACTGGTGCTTGGTGCTGCCAATGCTGGTGCTGGTGCTGGCGCTGACGCTTGGGGCAGGGCACAAAAACTATGGCACTATGCTCAGTTCGTAGCTGCTTCGGTCGGGGGCAGCCAACTGGAAGCGAGGGGCAAAAGGGGGTCCTGAGGTCCTGAGGTCCTGAGTGCCTGAGTGGGCGAGTCCCCACTTGGGATACGTTGCGTCCAGCACTGGGGCACTGCTGCTTTTTTTTTTTTGCTTGCTAATCAACGATACCGACTGCCCTGTGTCTCAAGCTCGGAAGCATGGGTTTGCGGATCGTAACTGCACCAATACTTCCAACTTGGCCCTTATTGCTCTTCTTACCCCTGTGCTCTCGTGTAATACGAAGGGCCTAATAGGATGTATCTGCGTCTAGGATGTATGTATGTAAAGGTCAGATTCAGATCCAGGTCCAGTTGTGCTCCGATTGTTGCGGATGCGCTAATAAAGCACGGCCTGGCTAACGGTGGCTAACAGACACGACAAGTCTAGACGCTTAGCTAGACTATTCGGTCCGCATGGACAACGGTAGAACTGTGTTCTTGGGTGGTTCATGAATTGAATCGTCTCAGGTAAGGGCTCGGTACATAGGTAAACCGGGAGGGAAAATAAAGTTAATCAAAAGAATATAGGAATGGCGAGATTGAAGGGTATGTTTCCATGTTTCCCTTTGGAGGGATTGGAATAGAATGGGTGATTTGGAATCTGGGCTTAGAAATACCTAGCTTTTACTTTGAAGTCGGTAGGCTACCAGGTACTGCTGTAAGTTACACGTTGAAGACCCGAGATCCCTTAGCCACGGCCTCCCTAAGGCGCCACCCGTTATTCCCGTGGCTACATCTTATTCCTTTGGTGATCACCTTATTGTCTTATGAGACATCCCTATTTTCTTTGTCTTTTCTCTATTGTCGAAGAGCCTCAAGATTATATCGAGGGCTGAGTCGAACAGGTAGAACTTGTATTAGTCCTACATGTACTCCATGTTTTCTACTTTTTCCTATTACAGGCCGTTTCTGCACATTGTTTCGAGTTCAATTCAACCAGCTGGAATGGGTGGATCCAACCATCAATGCTACCCTGTCGTTTCAACGCCGGTAATGTGGATTACGTCATAAGGGGAGAGAAGTAAGTTGGTGCCCGTTAGTAGGAGCCCTCGGAAATCAGGGGGCTCTAGGCTGATTGGTCAGCTTTCCACGCCATCGGGCATTTTGGGGCATCTCTAGCGAAACAAGCATGCCATAACCTTGAGCTACACAAGTAGGGCAGGCATCTTCATAACACATTATGCTATAATAACGATCAATGCGGCACAAACCTAACTCGGGATGCTCTGTTTTACCATGCAGACGTCAGCTTGCTTGACAAACGTTTACTGTTCTTAGTCAAGCGTTTACTGCACAGCACCTACATAGTACATATAGAGACGCATTATAAACCGGTAGAGTTCATGCATGAAAAACCTAGCTGTTTGCTTCCTTTGTAGGCATGCAATGGATAGAACCCATCTAAGCTCAAAGGAATGCTGATCATATGCTCTTTTTCTAGATTCTCGGCTCGGAATACAATTTGCTCGAGAATGAATTTATCCAATAGGAGTCAGATATGTCAAGTCGCGTCCAAGACAGGTATCTAGGTAGACAACGAATTCAACAGCGATCCATTAGCTCAGTACTGAGGCTAATAGCTCGGCGCAGAGTAATGCAATATGCAACAACGCCGAGTTAAAGCTATATACAAACGTCTCGGATATGATCAATTGATCATTTTGAATCAAGCCAGCCCCAGCGTCTGCCTTGTATACTCCTCATCAGTCGGAGCATTCTCGTTACTCAGCAATAATAGTCGCCTCACTTTCCTTTTCCTTTCCTTGTACTGCTGATCGTCCTCAAACTCCTGGTCCCTAATAGATGGCGTGACTTGATTTCCATGCTCGTCGAAGAGGTACTTTGGAAGTCCATCATCATCGCGCTTTAACGTCGAAATGCCATCGTTATTGCATCCATCTCCCATATGCCACACGAATGACCTGAAATGTTCCTTCTCCATATGTTCCTCGAATTCCGTTTGCCCTGGAAACTCGATAGGGGTATTCTTTCCGGCACATTTCCCCCAACGACACATCAGCGGTGGTTCTTCGTCTTCTCCGTGGACGAGAAAAACATGCTTGCGCAATGTTTTCATATTCTGTAGTTCTGCCGGACAACTCCTCCCCGAGTGCAATTTCCACTCGCACAGGAATGGCAAGTACTTGGCGTTAGACCGTAGAAATCGCTCTCTAGCTGAAGGCGGGATGGCGCGTGGTGGTCTACCTCGCCGCTTTTGTTCACCAGTCTGGTCCTTCTTGGATTCCCTTGTTTCTCTGGGTTTGGTATTTGCCTTGTTACCTTCTGTGGCATTTGCATAGCCCATTCCGGGCCTCCAGCCCTTTGGCCTACCTCTCTTCTTCGGTTGGGGGCTGGATCCTGCTATCCCGCCGTGCGTGGAAGATGGAGCGCTTGAAGCAGCAGGTGTTGTCTCGTGTCCCGATTGCACTTCTCGGCTTCTGTCTTTCCGCGGTCTTCCTCTTCGGGGTTGAGAGGGTGAGGACACTGGTGATGATCTGATGTGTACAGCTATCTTTTGCCTAGGCTGCAACGGAGATAGCGATAGAGTCGGAAGACCACTTTGCACTTTTTGTTCCGTGGCAGAATTTTGCTGGTGTGATTGATGCGATGGAGACTCTGTAGGGCTCCTGTTCAGACGTGGCTGAAGAACATCCGAAATGGTAGGAGGGATGATCGCATTCCGGCTTAGCTCGTCTCCTGAACCATCAGAACGACCCATGGAACTATCCTCATGAGTAGCCCCTACCTCAACCCCCTCCATCATGTTGCTATCAACCATCGCAGTAAGGTTTCTTTTATCGTACCATGAGAAAACATTCTATTTTATTAAATTAGATTTTTGGTATCGCACCACACAGCGTTTGAAACTTACCAGAATCAAAGAATTAACAAGGGAATAATTAAAGTCTAGTTCGGTTCTCACTCTTGTTTGTGAGATATAAGCTGTCTTTATGGCCTTAATTAGACTCGGACGCGTTGTGAGCTGTACCGATCGAATCGCAAGGTTGAGAAAACGTGCAATCCGTTAAATTACAAACGGTTGTACCGTACTGACCGTACAGTTTTCGTCCGTTAGGTGTAGCGTTATAGTGGGGATGGTGATTGATAATGCGAAGTGGTGGTCATAGCTCCCTGATACCACAGCTCCCTACATCCTTCAGCTACTGATGCGGGACGTCACTGTTCTTGGGAATTGAGACGGCTGCATGCTCCTACAAATTCGTAGCTCGCTATTCGGCCGACTTGGGATTGCGACATCTTGGGAAATTTGTCATCACTACTCCAACTTTCTATGTGAATGTGGAATTATTAATCGATATCGCAACACATTGGATGCTCTCCTCGTTGTCTTTGTAATTGTCAAAGGCTGGGGTTGTCATTTATAAGTGAGCTTTGATAGCCCGTCCAGATTAAACAGATTCTCTCCTCCAGAAATCCAGTTAGTCTAAATTTGACAGTGTTCCCCAAGATATCAAAGTCCTTCATACACCAAGCTAGTACAATGTCTTCCAAGCTCTTTGCCGTCGTTGCTGGTGCTGGCCCCGGTACGGGCAGAGCATGTGCTATCCGATTCTCCAAGGCATACCCCGTAGTTCTTTTGACTCGGAAGCCCGAATCGTACCAAGACACGGTGGCAGAAATCAACAAGGCCGGCGGTAAGGCTATCGGTATCAGTGCGGATACCTCGGATGTCAAGTCATTGGACTCTGCCTTCGAGACGATTGCCAAAGAATTGCCGGGCTACAAGCTTGCTGCCGCGATCTACAATGTTGGTGCTGGCTTCCAGAGGAAGCCGTTCCTCGAGTTGAGCGTCGAAGATTTTGACGCCGCCATCGCCGGCAATGCGTACGTATAAACATTTAACGTGTATAATTCATTCTGAAACTAAGACTTAATAGGCGAGGTCTGTTCAACTTTGCTCAGAAGACCCTTCCACTTCTTCTAGAAGCAGTGCCCGAGTCTGAGCMCCCGCCTACCCTACTCATCACGGGTGCTACAGCCTCTATCAGGGGTTCGTATCTGTTCTCCACGATGGCAGCTAGCATGTTCGCCCGACGAGCTCTCGGTCAGTCTCTTGCCCGTGAATTTGGGCCCAAGGGAGTACATGTAGCCCACGCCATTATCGATGGGGTTATCGATATCCCTAGGACGAGTCACTATAATGTGAACAACGGTGTTGAAGATAGCAAGCTTAGAGCTGATGCGGTTAGTACCGAAAGCCTTCACGACGCTGACCCCTATTGCATGCTGACTTGAATAGATTGCTGAAAGCTACTGGAACTTGCACACTCAACACCGTTCGGCGTTCACCCAAGAAGTGGATATGCGGCCTTATGTTGAGAAGTGGTGAGCTTCTCTATGGTGACCAGGGAAGGAGTCCCGAACCAGAATCGGGGTTTCAAGAGATGGGTTCAGAGCTTTTAGATGCTTGAAGTCATGTGTACGAAAATTAGTTCAGTCGCTCAAGTAGGTGCTGCTTATAAGAAGCCTCATCGTTCCCTATTAGCTTCTCAATAGGTCAATGAGTCAATATTAAAAAAAAAATTGCATTTACTACGTTCAAAATGTCGTCAGGTGTGATATGGCGCCTAAACGGGTGAATTTGCGCTGTCTTTTAAATTGATCCCAATTGGTATGGCCTGTGTAAACCTAAGTCAGAAGACAAATCCATCAATTCTATGACGGATTCCCATTGTCCCGCATGGTTCATAGGCCAGCAATAGCTCAATCTGTGCAGGATTTACTCTGTCCCAAACGCAACAAGTATTCTTAACCTGTTGATACGTCGTCATTCTCGACCCGCCGCTTATCTCGAGTGTCCATCTTTTGTGGAACTCGGCTGATTCACCTTGACTTTTCATTCTATTGCCTCATTTAATGAGACCCAAGAAGCTCAAGCACCTGCAGCTATAGGGGTGCCATCCCCAGTATCCGGAGGCTGGACCGAATCGGCGGAGTAGCCGGCAGTAGCAGCTATCCGCTCTGCTTCCTTCCTGTCCCGGATCGCTTGAGTTTCTTGCCTCAATTTCTCCAGATTCCAAGCGCCGTCATCATCATCCTCATCCTCTTCAGAGTCTTCTCCATATCTCCAGTTGCCACTTTCGAATAGTGCACGACCAGTTGATTCCTTGGCTTGTCGAGCTTGTTCCTCGGCTGCCTTCTTGCTTAACCGCTCTTTCTTCCACTTTGCAAAAGTCTCTGGTGTGACAGGAGTGAGTGTTCCGGTTAACTTGTGTCTCTCTGATTCCAAGAAATCCTCGAGAGTCAAAGTCTTGAGAGGAGACTTATCCATGAGAGCTTTCTCAGCGGCGCGCTGTTCTTTGGTTTTGAGGACGAAACTAAATTGACGAGTTAGAAACCCCCTGTATAACTTTGATATTCGGGAACTTACCCTGGTGGAAGAGCATGTCTGTACTTGCACTTGTCMCCTCCATTCGGACATGTCCAGAACCAACCGTATTTGCCGTCTTCGATCGCTTCAATGAAGTATTTGCAGACTTTGTCGGTAGTAGTGACTTGGTTGCCCTTCTTGGAGAGGACTACTTTTCGCAACTTCTCCTCGTCCCAGTCTTCGGAAGTCTCTTGTTTCTTCTTTTCCTCTTCCTCTGCCCTAGCATCGGTATATAGGTTCTTCTTCTCGGTCTTCCGTTCAACGGAGAGGTCATGTGCGAATTTACACTTTTTACCCTTTTCGCAATTCCCCTTCTTGAAGAAGATACAGACTACAGTCTTGGGATCGACACCGAACGGAACTTTCTGGATCTGAGCGGGCTTGTTTAGTAGAGCATCCGCTTCTCGCTTAGCATCCTCTGCCGCCTTCTTCTCTCGGGCGCGTGCTTCTTTTTCTGCTTGCTTCCTCTTCTCTTCTGCACTACCACCGGCTTTGGCTGAGGCCTGAATCTGTTTAATTTGTTTCTGGGCAGCCGATCCCTTCTTATTTTTCATACCAAAAGTCTTGTCCTCGGCAATCTTTTGGGCGGAAGGCTTCTTGCCTTTGCCTTCATCCTTCTTCTTTGGAGGCATCTTGGCGGGGCTGTAATACGAGTGGTTGCGAATTCTATAACGGGGGTGGCTTTAGAATGCCGGAGAGGAGTATTCGTGAAATTGGAGATAGTCGGTCGACCGAAGACGACGTTGAAGGGTTGCTGCGTTGCAGCGAGACGTTTCTAAGAACGGAATGGAAGAGGGAGGCAATTCCAGGTTCTAATTGTATTGTACTCTCACTGAACCGTGAGCATTAGTGGAGGGTTAGTGGGCTGCATGACTAGCGGGGAAAACCAATGAGATAGAATTTTGGCTACGTCACATGATCAAGGATGTGGCTGGTTTTATACACTTTATTGGAGCTGGATGGGTTCAGCCACAGCGACGGGTCGGCTAAGGCTAAGTATTGAGGTACTGACTTACGTTGGCCGTTGTACGTAACGGAGAAGCTGCAATTGGGAAGCTTCAAGCTGGCCTTAATTATCCGACATGACAACCCCATAAAGGACCTTATCCAACACATTATCGGCGTTCTTTTACATTTTGATTCTTGCGAAGTAGAGCTTGTTGCAAGCCCATATAGTAAGTATCACATATTTAAACCAACAATGGCAAATAATTGACAACCTATAGTAGGTACACTAGGATCCTCCCCTACAACGACAACTAGTCAGTTTCTCGGCGCTCATTCACCATGATTTCCGACGACGATCTGTACTCCCTCGCCATCTTCCTTGGCTCAATAGCCATGGTTCTCATCGTGCTTTACCACTTCTTCGAAGTCAACTCCGCCGAGCCCAGCGCGCTTGCCGAGAAGACTGCCCGATCAACGCCAGCACAACAACCTTCTGCTGTGGGAAGACAAGCAAGTGGGACAAAACGACAAGAATGAAGAGTTGGATTGGTGATTCGAGAGTTTATTGGTCTGTCCATGGACGTGGACCGTACACCATATGAGCAAGGCCAACTTCGTGTTCGGTGGTGGAATTATGTGATCCGGAAAGGACGTTCAGGCGCATGGGAAATGGCTAGTATAGAGGTCATATTCCTACGAGAGGATGTTCTATGGTCAGCGATTTGACCAATTTCGACGTGGGCGACTATGCTTGAAGGTATTCCGGCGTATAAACTGTGTGTACATTACTCAGAGGGTAGCTTGTGGTTACATAACAACAGACTAAGCAGCCTCAATTCACATTCAGCACTTGTCCACCGCACAGAGGAAGCATTCGCACTTTGGGCACGAGAGGAGTATTGCACTCCGTGTCAATATCACGTAGTTTGATCTAATAACTGTCCTGACTCCCATTTGCGCTGTAGCATACCGTGTTTTTAAGMAATGGCTCTATCAAATATCTCCAATACTATACGTATTTGAGCTTCTTGGAGTCATTGCGCAACCGAGTTGTCAAATTAGATCCTCATCAATCGCGATTTGCGCCAGGCCGTCAGGTACTTGGCTGCCTCTGGGCACATATTAACTGTGGTAGGTGCATCGTGCAATCGTGGTAGGTACATTAGTCTGGCAAGCGCAACGCCCGGCTAAACCTGATTAGGCAGACGCGCCACGTAAAGTGGAGAACCCCGACAAAGTCCACTTCAGAAAGTTTGAGTGGCTGAACGAACGACTCATTGTTTTCCATTTCCCTCGCGCTCCCTCCTTTGATTCCCTTCTGCGCTCTTCAAACAACGTCTTTCGCCGTCTCCAACTATATCAACAGCCACAGCACCAAACCAGTCTTCTTCCTCATACACCGAATTTAATCATAAGAAGGAGATCGCGATATCATTTTTCGTTTTCGCTTTTAACCCGGCTGCATCCAACTTCGTCAGCCGTATCTGTCTTGTAGCCTGCCAACTCGCTTGACAGATAATTTCCACCAACTCCTACCAATCAACCAACCCTTTCCGCTACTCTTCTCTTACAACGCGCATACAGCTAGTATTCGCCTAAACCATCGCGATACCATCAAGCCTTGATCTGCGCTGTTGATAGACAATCAGTCAGTTTCTACGTACGCCGTTGCGCTCGCATTCATACATCAACCGTTGGGCCGACTCCACCTGAAGCCTGATCATTCGACGCGCTTCTTCATCGCGCCTTCGTCTTTCATCAACATACAGCCGCCTTTAATTACTCTTAATCAACCATAATCAACATGTCTGGAAAGCTTGACCAATCTTTGGACGAGATCCTCTCTACCCAGCGTCGCGCTGCTGGCGGCCGTCGCCAAGTACCCCGACGATCCGCTAGACGAGCCACCACGACGGCACCCGTTGGCGGGGTTCAGAAGACCTCGAAACAGCCACGTGCTGGCGCGACTAAGCAGACACCTGCCAAGGCAGCTGGTGGCAACGGAGAGAGCAAAGTAGTGGTCTCTAACCTCGTAAGTGTGGACTATCCGACTTCAAACACCAAATTTATTAACACAATTATAGCCTAAGGATGTGAACGAAGGCCAAATTAAGGTATGTTTCCTAAGGCTTTCGCCTGCGGAATTTCGTCGACATCTTCCTTGATACCGTACGCTCGTATCGTAAAACGATCGAAATGATTATCCTTTTACCCAGAGATGGTACATCTTGACCAGCCTAGAGCCGTCAGATAATGCATAGTCTCCTCCCTTGACTAAGCGCACGCTTCGTAGTGTTGCAGTGTCGGGAGTTGAGTGGTCCTCGTCGCGCGTCAATATTGTTTGTCCTCTGGTAGACTTGGCAACCCTCCATAGTAGGCTACAATGCGCCGGCATAACGGACTTTGCTTATCTTGACGAGCTGATCATCTCAATTTATGAGATTGCTGTACTTGGCGGAACATCCTTCAGTGGGACAATTGCAACCCAGCGAGCATGGCAGTGAGCAACAGCGTTACAGCATACAACTAGCCGGAGGGCTTTAACTATCGACACCAACCTTAGTATTGATGTCGTTAGTCTTAGCGGGCTAAGTGAGACGAGCCTCTTGATCCTATTGTGGAGTACGGCGGCGAAGTTGTCAGAAGTGGATCAAGAGCGATCTTGTAGAGCGATGTGGTGGTTCATCGGCTCGGGGGTTGTTGACCTTAGCATGATGGAGCTGAGACAGGTCATGGCGGCGGCGATTTGTTCTGGAGCTGTTAGATTCCTGTAGAGCTCGCTGCTGATTACTAACGCTCACTGCGTGCTCGTTGATGTTGATAACCTTCGGATGATTACCTTGGACGATTCTCTGTCGGATATACCCCTCGATGGTCGATATTGCCTTAACCGCCTTGAGCGAACGTCGAATGAATTTCAGGATACTAACATTCGTGCCCTCCTTAGGAGTACTTTTCCACTTCTGTTGGACCAATCAAGCGCGTGGAGCTTTCCTACGGACCGAATAGCGTCAGCCGTGGGATTGCTACCGTCACCTTCGCCAAATCCGATGGTGCTAGCAAGGCCTTCAACGCCCTGAACGGTCTTCTGGTTGACAACCGACCCATCAAGGTCAGACCATCTCACATTCGACAACACTACACCATATGCTGACATTCCACAGATTGAGATCGTTGTCAGTGCTGCTAAGGCGGCTGAAATAGCCCCTCCACCTAAGACACTGACTGAACGCATCACGCAACCGAAGGCTCAGCCCAAGTCTGCTGCGAACGACAAGAAGAAGGAAGCTGGCGGAAAGGCAGCTGGCCCTGGTGTTCGAGGTCGCAAGCGCCGTGGTCCTCGCAACAGCCGCCCGGCTAAGAAGACAGCTGAAGAGCTGGACTCTGAGATGGCCGATTACTTCGAAGCTGGAAACCAGAACGAGAACGCCAACAACGCAGCCCCTGCTGCCACCAATGGTGACGCCCCTATGGAGGATGAGATCCTAGTACGTGAACCCACTGCTATCTAATATTCACTCCGCTAACCATCATGTAGTGAACAACTCGTTAGGACCTAGATTGAATTTGCTTGGGATGGTGCTACTTTGCATAATGGAACTCTCATTATTCCGTTATTCATGCAACGCTCTGCTTTAGCTCCTATTGTTACTGAGGTCAACAATGATGGCATGGACGGGAATTTGCGTTTCGTTTCAGGTGGTATGGGTCAGCAGTCAATTCCAATTTAGTGACCAACCGAAATGCATAATGGGGTTTCAGGTAGTTAATTTGCACAGAATAGACGACATGAGTCCTGGAGCTTTGTTTCCAAGGAACGTGGTCGCCGACCAAGAAAATAGATAAGCGATGCCATAGTTATTTCCAATTTGTTTTTTAGCCTGCATATAGAGGACAGTGAATACAAACTTTGTCGCCGATCATGTCAAGCCAAATTGCAGGGTGCGTCCATTAAACCTCTAATTGGTATTTCAACATAAATCAATGGGTCGAATGTAAGCTTCCACGATCGCCCTCATTGTGTTGCAAGATGGAGTTAGGTATGACACCGAAGTAGAATCACAGTAAGATATGGGTGAATGTAAAAGGAAACTTCCTTCGTTTTATTCATGATCTATGGGACGTTAGACGAAATGTCCTGGAATTCCTTTTTCTACCTATCTAGAAAGGTCTTTATGGAAAGTTCCTGTCTCCAAGCATATGCTCATGAGGTAGTTGAGATGTAGCATCTATCAGCAGGCAATCTCTACCTGCAAGGAGTCTCTACCAGCGAGCATTATCTACCATGGCATGGGTCTATTCTAGACGGATCTCTTGAATCTGTGAAATTTGTTAGTCACTTATTCGTATCATGACCTAGCTAATTGACTTACTTGTTGACGACACGCTCAATGCCATCACAGCCCATTCTGAGGGTCTCCATCTTGGGGCCGTACGAGAAACGAACGACTATTGCCGGGTGTTAGCAGCCACAAAGAATAGCAATGCATGGGAGTAAGACTTACAGTGGTGGCAAGGACTGTCAAACAGATCACGACGACGTGAAGGGTTCAAGTCGAAGAAGATACCAGGAACAACGATAACCTTCTCTTCCAAGCAGGCCTGGAAGAAGTTCAGACCGTCCGAGATGGGACCAGGAAGACCCTCCAAGTTAAGCCAGAGGTAGAACGTGCTGTCCGGCACGTACTTGATGACGAAGCCCATATCACGCAGGCGCTTAACGACGTAATCTCGCTTGTCCTACGGAAATCGTGTCAGCTCACATTGGTATATGACCGAGGATATTGAGGGATCACTAACTCGGAAGTGGTGCTGGAGAGCAGCCATCTCTGTGCGAACAAGAGAGGGCTCAAGCATGGGAATGGCAGCCTCTTGGAAAGGGGCGTTGGCTCCACCGTCAAGGTAAGAACCGCAAGAACCGATGCTACAGATACCACGTCAGCTGTTTCTCGTGGCTATGCCGTTATCTTCCGAAACTTACGCCTTGATGAATTCCTTGGGTCCCAAGATCCAAGCGATACGCCATCCTGGAAGACGGAATCGCTTGGTGAGACCGTCAATGATGAGGACGTCATCCTCGTCCACATCCTCGATGTTCTCGGCAGCTGAAATGGTGGTACCATCACAGTTGCTGGTGTAGTTGTATCCGGAGTAGAACTCGTCACTCACGAGAGTGGCGCGGCCACGACAGATGTCCTGAATCTCAGCCAACTCGGGGTTGGCAACCACTCGACCAGTAGGGTTTCGAGGGTTCGAGGTGATGATGACCGAAGTACCTCGGGCGATCTCCCGAGCGATCACATCAGGGTGAATGTGGTAGCCATCTTCCTCAGAGAGGGGAGTAGGGATGGCAGCGAACTATCTGATGTTAGCAACATTCATCATGTGATTCGTGGTGCCACCTTACGTTCTTGAAAAGAGAAAGCATCTCATTATAGGCGGTGTAGTCAGGAATGAAGAAACCAACGTAGGCGTTGTTCAACACAGCCGCAATACGAATCAAGCCTGCGCGTCCACCAGGGACAATGGCAACGTTCTCCCAAGAATATTGGCTCTCCTTGCCCTGACGGTGCATCTCGTTGTACATACGAGCAACGGCTGCGCGTAGGGGTTTGATACCAGCGGTGGGACCATACTCTCGGAGAGCGACAGAGATGTCTATCGTGTGAGGACGCTCGAAGCATCCCTCGATGTCATCTTCAACCTCGGGAGCACCTTGACCAAGATTGGCCCACTTGTCGGGCTCTTCCAAGAAGCCATACTCCGCAGCCCGTTCAGTGCACCAAACGACACCGGTGGACGCACGTGAGGCGTCTAGACCGGCATGCGGAAGATGGCCGGGGTTAGCGGCACGGAACTGTCGGTGGATCTTGGAACTCGTCTCTGCCAAGAAAGATTGTCAGCAATATATTATTTTCAGCTGAGACATGCTGCCGCAATAGCATGAAGAACACATTTGCCAAGCGCCAAGGCCGCCACGAGATGTATATCAGATCAGACGCCAGACGCCAGATACAAGCCCAGAAACATGCTGTGCTTGGCAGTATACAAGATAGAACATCTGAAAAGGGATTTCGAGATTAAAGAACATTAATTATCATACCATTGGCGCTGGGGTCGCCGATACTAAATCGACGGCGAGGAACACCAGTGTTCCGGTTCCTGTTATCGGGTCTTAGTAAGCATTCACGATTTTATAGCCATGTATTGAGGCTGGCGAAGKAATTTGTTTGTGGCTGTAGAGCCTGCGATGTACTGCGAAGAGCTGATTACAAGGCTTAAGGTGTGGACTTACATGGAGAACTTTCGGTTGTTAAACGACATGATGTCGACTTGCGCGGCCTAACGTCAGACGGTTAGTAAAACTGAATATCTAGATAAATCGGGATGCGGGTATGATATACTTAGCTGTGGATTGCTAATTAGCCTAGAGGAATTGTGCTTCTTTTAAATAGAAGCGAGGCGACGAGTTGCGCAGGATAGATCCAGCTTTAGAAAGAAAGGGAAGGGGGGAGGATGATATCGCGATAGTTGTCGGTGTGCCCTTTGGGTTCTAAGATAAAGTGGGGGTTGGCGACAAAAGAGGAACTTGGTGCTTGTGGGTTGTGTGGATCGTTAAAAAGTACACGTAAAAGCTGTAGGGCCAACGTGAATTAGAATTGTCATGGGATGCGGGCCGGTGATCAATTCAAGCTGACGTCCAATACCGGACCAAGTTCCAGGTTTAAGTGCAGAAAAGAAAATTTCATATTCAGGCAAGACAGGGCTTAATACCTGAGCTATGTGCAGGTGTGTGTAAGTGCGCGGGCAAATACCTACGTACTACATAGTATGTAGGTACCGTGAATTGGAGGGGCAGGGGCAAGACGCAGTTACCCAACACTGAAGTGATCGAAATATGCACCTAAGGTGAGTTGGGAAGGTACAAAGGGCAGATTTTGATACTGCAATTCAGCTGAATTTGCAAAGTACATACTCTTATACACAAATATCTACTCTACATCATAATACCTCACATACCGTGCATGTAATACACACTCTGTAGACGTGTACCTGCTGACGCCAGAGGAAACAGTGTCGTCTCGAGTCGAAAATAAAATCTTGGAGGACTCCTACAGATCCGTGTTCGAAGTTGCGGAACAATACCTTGATCGATCTATGTCCAATGCCACCCGATAAGTATGCATAATAAGGAGACAACGTAGGATCCAAGTTACACTGCTTTACCGCCTTTGCGTATACAGTAAGTGGTACCTACAGGTGAATGTACTTGATATTCGCACGTATATGCGGTTTTGAAACCTCAGGATGGAAGAAACCGGAATTCAGATTGACCAACGACAATATATCCCTACCTATTCCATATTACCTTGCCTACCCGGCAGCCAAAGAGACAAGTGACTCCAAAGAACAGCATTTATATTCCTTATTCGTACTACCTGAAGTCTTGGAACTCCAATTCACTGCGACTTGCCTTCCTGACTCGTTCACTTGCAGTTGACCAAGTAGCAACAAATGTTGACATCTCGATGAAAGTGTACCTACATATCATGTAACTTCATTTGTTGATAGCCTATCTAATAGGGTAGATCGGGACAGAAGTACTTAACAAGCTTATGGTTACTCAAGCAGCAAGTCAGCCTGTCATCTCAAAGGCGGGCAGTTATCGTAAAAAGGATCTGTCGTGATGAGGGGCAGAAGAAACMCCCCTCGTCGGGGTACCCGACTTACACTTCCGTGTTGAGGAGAGATCCATTTTAATTATGTAAGATCGCTAATGCCCCGCATGAAGATGAACCTTGGAATCCATTTAAGGGAACGTGCATAAACGGGTAGATGCATTTCAATTTGTCGCCTAAAACTGCAGGTGGGGATGAACGGCAGAATATTCAAACGCGTCAGAAAGTCAATTAACGCGTTCTCTATTCTTGGCATTGGAGCTTCTTCTGCCAGATACCTTTGAGCCTTGCATCTATGAATGCTGTAGTTCCGATTTCACCACAGATTCTTCGATAACCTTCAACGCCTAACCCGAGAACCGTGAACATGGCCCTAATAGTGGACAAGCATCGACCGCGGTCTCTCGATTCCTTAACGTACCATTCTGAGCTGTCCGAAAGATTACGATCTCTGGTATGGCCTTCTAGATCTCCTATTCCACCTCATATCCCATCTAACAACCCTCTCATAGGCTCAAAGCGGCGATTTCCCTCATCTCCTCGTCTATGGTCCTTCCGGTGCAGGCAAGAAAACTCGAATTGTTGCCACCCTAAAAGAGCTCTATGGTCCCGGTGTCGAGAAGATCAAGATCGATGCCCGAGTTTTCCAGACTACCAGCAATCGCAAGCTGGAATTCAACATCGTAGCCTCCGTTTACCATCTCGAGATCACCCCATCCGACGTTGGAAACTATGACCGAGTTGTCATTCAAGACTTACTCAAAGAAGTGGCTCAGACCCAACAAGTCGATCAGTCAGCCAAACAAAAGTTTAAGGTTGTTGTCATCAATGAGGCAGACCATTTGACTCGAGATGCTCAGGCTGCTCTGAGAAGAACGATGGAGAAATACAGTCCAAATCTGCGATTGATACTCCTAGCCAATAGCACAGCCAACATCATTGCGCCCATTCGAAGTCGAACGCTTCTCGTGCGAGTTGCCGCACCAACAGTTGAAGAGATCACAACTGTCCTTGCAGATTCAGCCAAGAAGGAAGGGTGGCCTGTCGTCAAGGGGCTTCATAAGAGAATTGCCGAAGAAAGTGGACGAAATCTGAGAAGAGCATTGCTTATGTACGAGGCTGTACATGCTCAGAAGTATGTTTCCGTCCAATCCATGATCCTTGCATAACAACCGGCTGACCAATTCTAGTGAGAAAGTTACCGATGATACACCCATCCCACCTCCAGATTGGGAGGCGTTAATCTCACAGATTGCCAAGGAGATTATGGAGGAACACTCACCTGCCCGTATCCTACAAGTTCGATCGAAGCTATACGACCTGCTCACCCATTGCATACCACCCACTACGATACTCAAGACTTTAACTTTCAAGCTCGTTGCTAACATCGACGACGACCTGAAATACGAAGTTATCAAGTGGTCCGCATTCTACGAACACAGAATAAGAACAGGAACCAAGGTCATCTTCCACCTAGAAGCCTTTGTTGCCAAGTTCATGCGGATACTCGAGATGTATTTAATGAGCATGGATATGTGAGTAAGTGAGCTGGCTAATATGGAGATGATTTATATGATCAGCATGGGATCACGGAGTAACGGCTGGCTTTTATCTACGACGCTGCAGAGCTACCCGAAAGATGGCTGCGTTGCATTTCGTACTAATGATACTGTTCAACTTGAACCAATAACTAATAACCAATCTATCTACGGCTTATGTGACATTTTATAACCGTGGTTAGACGAGTAGAAGACGAATTCCAGCTCTATTCATTTGATCACCGGTATTCGGAGACGTTGTTGACCATACTCTTCCCGAGAGGCCGAATTGGTCCGGGCCCGCATGAGACGTCATCGCCCGAAGGTCACATCCGGCAATGGCCAGTTCGAGTAACCGAGTTCCGGAGGTTTGGATACAAATCGGAAGTATGGTGGGGCATGAGGCTCCAAGTTGGTAGCCATAACCGTAACCATACGGAGGTTTTGATTCGACCTCGGTTACGACGACTTAGTATACTATAGCGTATCCGTGGTCAAAGAAAATCGACGGATGGGACGATATAGCTTACGAGGCCCCCATAGCCACGGTAATGCCAACGAAAAGGATCGGAAGGATAGTAATCAAAGGCGATACTATTGTCAATCTTATCATTCGTGTAGCTATCTACAAATGGAATACAGTCATGCCGCCAAGCCATACATCACAGCTGGCTAACCAGAGAAGGAGAATACTAGCCTCCCCCACAATCTCATGAAGACTGGAGTTCTAGACAAGGGCAGATGGAAGCTTGGCATAAGTGACGACATCGCAGTCCATCCCCGGATCATATTCGTCTTATAGATTCGGGATTCGACAAATCGGGCTTGGTGATTTAAATGAACATCGTATTTCTCCGGCGTATGAATGCATGAACGTATGAACGTACATCACTGCTTCATATCGAAATGGAAATAATGCAATGACATGTATTTATGTAGGCGACAACGATTCCTAAGGGATTGATTAGATCCGACAAATGGCCACGAGAGCAACGGAGCTGCGGAGATATTTGGTGAGGATGATTAGCGTACGGCTTGGCTGCAAGGGCTGGGKTTATTCTACTAGTCTGCTAGTGTGAGAAGTGAATGCGGGGTTGCGATGGGGCGAGGGGCAGAGGCGAAGAGAAGGGGTTTGGAGTTCGGACCCTTTCTCCTTGGGGTTTGATAGTGCAGGACGGACCTGGACTTGACTAATAGGATTGCAGAATCACAAACTAAAAGCAATATCACGACACCGAGACAAGTAGAGTACATTCTGTACTTGGTGTACGTTCACCATACAACCACTGACTCTATGGTTACATCCAGTGACACCCCCTTTACCTACGGCATGCATGTAGCCATTCCCATTTTCGACGCGCTAGCAACGAACGGGCGTTTTTAAAAGGGAGCCTTAGATAGATGTAACTCCTCTACGTACCAATGAATTGTTACCATTAAGGCCGACGAGAAGAACAAACTTGGACAGCTGGCTTGTAGTCCTCTCGTTTATGTAGGACTCGTCCAACCTGCATCGGGGAACCAGTATGCCGGTAAATTAGTCAGGACATATATTCGTCTGAAGAAGCTCCTTAATCTTGGTAAGCAAAGCTTCATGCACTCATATAAGCTGGACTTCCTATGAGGGTAATATGTTAGATTAGACATCCGTCCGGCTTTGTTCTCGATGGTGTTTGTCCGTGGACTTATATGTATCCCTAGCTCGAATAGCTAGGTAGTCGGTCCTAAGTTATCGACAACACCCACGTCGCGTCCGGTCTAAAGGGTCCTGCGGCCTAGAGCGATACCTAGCCATCATCCTACCCAGCTACATATGACAACGTAGCAGAGCAGCCTAGGTGGGTGGGAGGTCAATACCAGCCTGCGTGCGTCGAGAGTCAGGTGAATCCTTCGTTCGTCCTCGCGTCTTGGACAAGCTTTCAGGCGTTCTGGGCATAGTATCCGTAAATAGGGCGTTGGTATTGGAAGGTTCCATCATATAGTCTAGACTGGAGAAGGACGGGGGTAGATACATAAAACAACAATGCGGTCGAACGGTCGAGCGGAAGACGACGATGGCCCCACATGGCACTCAAAGCCCCCCGGTCCGAGTCGGCGTATCCCCAACATAGTCCAGGTCAAGCCAGTCAAGTGCAGCTAGATTCAGATTATTAGGCTCGTCCCGACTAGGTAGCAGGTCACTTTTAGGGGCTAAAGGTGAGCGAACTTGACTACATGTAGGCAATTGACGGGTCGCAAGGTCGCAAGGTMCCCTATTGTACTTCAGGTGGTVCCTGCCGTACCATGCACTGCATATGTGGAGGTACTATACAATGCAAGCGTTGTGCTACGTTTCGCGCCTTCTCATTTCTACCAATATTTTTGCCGTAATACAAAAAGTCCCTCGCCCTCACCAATACCTTGGGTCCTGCCCGTCGTCATTGCTCTTTGTCCCATCCTCCCTGTCTCAACACACTCTCTCCTAACATCGGCCGGAGCTGAATCTCGTGTGTTCAGCTTCGCATATATAGAGTTCAGCCCGATTACCCTTCTCTGAACATCTAGCGTCAATCTTTCTCGCGCGCAATACTTTTCTTCCTCACTAGTACCCCGCAGTGTCAACGACCAAAGCAACACAGCTACCAACATCTTCAACACTACCCCGCCATCATCATGGGTGACCAAGCCAAGGCCCCAGTGGTCGCTGAGGCCCATCTGGTCGACACTTACCGTGAGATTTCCAAAGCTTGCTTACGTGCTGAGTTTTTTTGGTGGTGTAATGCTAACTGCGAGTTCAACAGATCCCCCTCAGAAGATGCTTGATAGTGAGACCCCTCATTCGCGAAGCTAATGAATCGCAAGCGCATGAGAAAGTGAAGCTAACGTGAGCACAGAGCATCCGAGTAAACCCCATATCAGCAGTAAGACTACCATTCATTTAGTGTGGGAAATGGCAGTTTTCTCTAATACGTGTTAGGTCTCGAGGAATATCAACAACTGTACAAGGAATCCATCACCGACCCCGAGAAGTTCTTCGGCACAAAAGCTAGAGAGCTATTAACGTGGACACGAGACTTTGAGACTGTTCGTACCGGATCCTTGTCTAACGGCGATGTTGCTTGGTTCGTTGAGGGTCAGCTCAATGCTTCTTACAACCTTGTCGACCGACATGCATTCAAGGATCCCAACAGAGTCGCAATCATCTACGAGGCAGATGAGCCAAATGAGGGACGAAACCTAACCTATGGCGAGCTTCTTCGTGAGGTTAGCAGAGTCGCGCACGTCCTAAAGAAGATGGGCGTCCGAAAAGGCGACACAGTCGCTATCTACCTACCCATGATCCCGGAAGCTATCATTGCTTTCCTCGCAGTAATACGTATCGGAGCTATCCACTCTGTCGTATTCGCAGGTTTCTCAGCCGATTCCCTCCGTGACCGTGTCATTGACGCTCAGTCCAAGGTGGTTATCACCACGGACGAAGGAAAGCGAGGTGGCAAGTTGATTGGTACCAAGAAGATTGTCGACGACGCACTCAAGCAGTGCCCCGATGTTACTGGAGTGCTCGTCTACAAGCGCACCGGCGCCGATATCCCTTGGACTCCTGGTCGCGATCTATGGTGGCACGAAGAAGTTGAGAAGTGGCCCACGTACATTGCCCCTGAAGTCATGAACTCCGAGGATCCCCTATTCCTATTGTACACATCCGGCTCGACAGGCAAGCCGAAGGGTGTTATGCACACCACCGGTGGATACTTGCTAGGTGCTGCAATGACTGGCAAGTACGTATTCGACATTCACCCCGGAGATCGATACTTCTGTGGTGGAGATGTTGGCTGGATTACCGGTCACACATACGTCGTTTACGCTCCTCTTCTTCTCGGTGTGTCCACGGTAGTGTTCGAGGGCACTCCAGCTTACCCTAACTTCTCACGATACTGGGATATCATCGAGAAGCACGAAGTCACTCAATTCTACGTGGCGCCGACTGCATTGAGATTATTGAAGCGTGCTGGTGATGACTTTGTCAAGGCTCACATGCCCAAGCTGAGAGTTCTAGGCTCAGTCGGTGAGCCTATCGCTGCTGAGGTTTGGAAGTGGTACTTTGAAGTTGTAGGAAAGGAGGAAGCTCAAATTGTCGACGTAAGTTTGAACCCCGAGAATGATTGAACAGGCTCTAACGAAACAGACCTACTGGCAAACCGAGACTGGTTCGAACGTGATTACTCCTCTTGCTGGAGTCACACCCACGAAACCGGGTAGTGCTTCTCTACCTTTCTTCGGCATAGAACCTGCCATCATCGATCCTGTTTCTGGCGAAGAGATTCACGGAAACGATGTTGAAGGTGTTCTAGCTTTCAAGCAACCTTGGCCCAGTATGGCCCGCACCGTCTGGGGCGCACACAAGAGATACATGGATACGTATCTGAATGTTTACAAGGGCTACTACGTAAGTGTTCACCAGGGAATATTTCGGCAAAGATTACTAACCAATCCAAGTTCACCGGTGACGGAGCTGGTCGCGACCATGAAGGCTTCTACTGGATTCGCGGACGAGTAGACGATGTTGTCAATGTCAGTGGACATCGACTATCAACTGCAGAAATCGAGGCTGCTCTGATTGAGCACCACTCCGTGGCCGAAGCTGCTGTAGTCGGTGTCGCTGATGAGTTGACCGGACAAGCCGTCAATGCCTTTGTGGCGATCAAGAACGGTAACGAGGCTTCGGATGCTCTAAGAAAAGAGTTTATCCTGCAAGTCCGCAAGAGCATTGGTCCGTTCGCAGCCCCCAAGGCGGTGTACATTGTACCCGACCTACCCAAGACCAGAAGTGGTAAGATTATGCGCCGCATCTTGCGAAAGATCCTAGCTGGAGAGGAAGACCAGCTTGGCGATGTTACTACTGTTAGTTTCCCCCCCAACCTCCCTATCTCGAAGTCTGCTCATATCTAATGCACAATAGCTGTCCGACCCGTCCGTGGTTGACAAGATCATTACCGTCGTTCACGAGGCTCGCAAGAAGTAAGGGACAAAATGCGTTGGTTTTGACTTCTGATACCACTGTCTTAAATTCGAGGGAGGTTTGGAACGCGTGGGATCCAATTGGCGAAGTTAATGATTTTCGACCCTGGTTTTTTTAGTATCTTGGTCTCGGTGTGCCTGTGTGTGCGAAGATTTCATGCTCGGGTTTCAAGCAATGCAAACGAGTATTAGACGTTGTAGCTGAACAAAGCTAGGTAATTAACAAAGAGTAAAATCGTCTCAATAAAAGTGCTTTATGACGTCAATTTACTTGATACCAAGTAAGCCAGCCAATCTTGTCGAAGGGGGCGGAGGAATGCTGTTGGTAGATTACTGCCTAGATAAAAGGAACGTTGTCCTGACGGTTAGCTACTATACCTAACGTACTGTGTAGATCGAAAAAGGTGTGCGCCCCCTCCTGATACGTCCATCATAAGTACGGAGGCGGCACAGTAGAGGAGATTGTCCGGATAATGTATAAAGACTAGACTCCAAGTCATTCGGAAAATACAATATCAGCAGAGACGAGAATGAGTAAAACAAATTAGAAGGCCGCGTCATAAAGATTAGCTAAAGTGAGCAGTCGCAATCTGGGCTTCTTGGCAAAGTCTTGACAAGACTGATATCGAAACCATGCGTCGTCACAAGGCATACGGATTTATAGTTTCGGAGTTAAGAGAGAAAGATAATGCACTGACGTGTAATACCAAGAGAAATGATGAAGAACCGAGCTGAAATCTGACCGACAAGACCGTTGACTTTAGAGTGCATACGTACGAGGCTGCTATTGGGGAGATGTAATCGGTATACTCGGCACGGTCCGAAATAGCGCCCAATACGTTTGACAAGAAGACGTTTTCGTCCACAGCCACCACAGCTGTCGTCTGAACATACGAAGTTGTTTATTGCCTAGGTGGTACAACGGAGGACGATGGGGGCTTCGGATGCTGATGCGCGGGAATCCTACGTATTCCCAATTGCAGGGCTAGCCCACATGGAGCCCTGAAACAGGACAAGAGCTTGAAGGGACTGAACACCCAATAAGTAGCGCAGTATATACCTAGGTAGGTATAAATAGGAAATAAGAACAGGGGTGTTTCGCCTCAGGGTCTTGCTGGCGTGGGTAATAATCGTGGTGTTTTGTTTTCACTCTCGAATTCTTTGACGGTTACATGTATCGACCAGTCTCAAGCTTATTGATACTACTGCCTGGGTACCTGTTAACTCCGTTCGCTGCTAACAGCACTATGACAATATCGACGCTCATCTCGTATCTGTAGGAAAGTGCATACGCACTACCTTCGTACTTGCTTCAGATAGCTGACTGCCAAGCCGGCACAAGGTTTCCAGCATCGAGTAGCAATCGAGTAACAAGCGTCAAATGGCTCGATACGCTGTAACATTATAGGAAGGACCCCGGATCTCACAGTAACATAGTAGCAATTGCCCCGCCCGAGACCCGTCTCACCTGCTGCCATTTATCATATCAAATCAAGACAGGGATCCTATTGGCCCCGTTGCGCTTATGCAGGACTCTGGACTCAGCGCTGCTTCTTCCCTCGCTCGCGTATTCCTCTTCTAGCCAACCTCTGGCGCTCGCTTTCATGTCTCGGTTTGCCTTCGAGGGTCATGGTCATGGCCTGCGCAGCCACACTCCGGCCTTTCTACCCGATTTTTTTGCTTCTATAGAATTGAAACATTTTACTTGTTTTCTTCGTTGGTTTCTTGTCTCTACACATTTTGTTTCCACTCTCAAGGTTATTGGTCGAATTTTTGAGTGTGGTCACGAAGGAGAGGTTTGGTGAACGAAAATCAGGTTCCAGCTACTCGGCAGTATCCCAGCCCCTCCAGGATTAGAAATCCAATCCAAGCCTCTAGAGGACATCGCCGAGCCTCGTTCGTCCCTTAGGTCATACTTGGCGTCGCCTCCAAGGCATTCGCTACTTGTTTCATTCTGTTCCGCTTTCTCCGTTGATTCTTTGTCTTAAGTTTGGAAGTTGTTAATTCCTCTCTGTTGGCTGACAACAACAATAATTATCAATTCGAGACGCCCGTAGCGATATAAGTCGAAATCGTATCGTCGCATGGGGTCTTGAGAACAAGTCATTGTCCTCGAAGCAGGACTTCACCCATTCGAACATGCGCGGCATCTTCAAGGCTGCGGCCGTCATCCTATCTGTATTTTCGCATTCATCAGATGCACATTCCGTTAAAAGAAATGCCTTGAATTATATTAGTCGTCTCGATAATCCTGTAATTCATACCGCCTCTAATCGAGTTCACGCCTATTCCTCCTTTGACCTCACGTTCTTCCTTCACGACGAGAAGGAAAAAGTCCGAATATCATTAGAACCTAACCACGATGTACTTTCGGATACAGCGAATGTACGATATCTTGGGGCAGACGGATCTATAACACGGGAAGAGAAGTTGGAAAGAACAGACCATAGGGTATTCAAGGGCTACGCTTTTGTACAACACCCGGATCATGCGGAGTGGATTAATTCTGGTTGGGCGAGGATAACCGTTCATCGAGACGGACCGAAACCGTTATTCGAGGGTTCATTTCGAGTCCACGGAAACTTCCATCACATTCAGACCAGCTCCAATTATAGGCAAACGCAACACGAAGATGATCCTAGCGCAGAATATGCGGAGGATGAGTATATGGTCGTTTGGAGGGATTCGGACGTCAAATCGGACGAATATGATGCCTCGGAATTGAAGCGAGGGCTTAGCGGAAGCAGATGTTCGTATGATGCACTTGACTTCAACAATGAGGTACAGCATCCGATACGTCAGGGTCTGGATCTTCGCGATATGTCGGGCGTAGACGCAAACAAACTTTTTGGCCGTCAAATCGATGGGACAACAGGTGGTAACGGCGCTGGTGTTAACTTGGCACAAAGTATCGGGTCTACTCAGGGTTGTCCTACCACGAGGAAAGTTGCCTTGGTCGGAATCGCAACAGATTGCACTTATACGGCGCAGTTCAACTCTAATAGCGATGTACGCGCCAACATTATCCAACAAGTCAACTCGGCCTCTGCTGTCTATGAGAGTTCGTTCAATATCACTTTGGGTATTCAGAACCTTACTATCAGCGAAAGGGATTGTCCGGGAACCCCGACACAAAATGCCCAATGGAACGTCGCCTGTAGTAACAGTGTTACGATAACGGACCGCCTAAACCTGTTCTCGGCATGGAGAGGACAGTTTAACGATACTAACGCATACTGGACGCTGCTGAGCACGTGCAATACTGATGCGGCTGTAGGGTTAGCATGGCTGGGTCAACTATGCTCAACAGGGTCAGGGACTCAAGGAGATTCGAGTGGAGGAAACGAAACAATTGCGGGAGCTAACGTCGTTGTCCGAACCTCAACCGAATGGCAAGTATTTGCTCATGAAACTGGTCACACTTTCGGTGCCGTTCATGATTGTACGTCGGATACATGTTCGGACGGTTCAGCATCGATGCAACAATGTTGCCCTCTCACTTCTTCCACGTGTGACGCCGACGGAAGGTATATTATGAATCCTTCCACCTCTCCTGGGATCACCCAATTCTCGCCTTGTACCATCGGCAACATTTGTTCGGCTATGGGTCGGAATAGTGTTAGGTCCTCCTGTCTGACCAACAACAAGAATGTCGTCACAATCTCGGGAAGTCAATGCGGAAACGGTATCGTGGAAGCTGGAGAACAGTGCGATTGTGGTGGCACAAGCGGGTGTGGCAATAACAGCTGTTGTGATCCGACCACGTGCCAATACAGGACCAACGCCGTATGTGATCCATCCAACGAAGATTGTTGTACGGATCAATGTCAGTTTAGATCCTCCTCATCAGTTTGCAGAGCCAGCACTGGTGCATGTGATCCCCAGGAGACTTGTACTGGAAACTCCGGGACGTGCCCTAACGATGTCAAAGCCCCGGATGGCCAGTCTTGCGGTTCTAGCGGTGCCGGCTTGACGTGTGCTTCTGGACAATGTACTTCTCGGGATCTTCAGTGTTCGACAATTGTAGGTACATTAACCAACAATTCCGATACGAGAGCTTGCGACTCCCAAAGCTGTCTCCTACGTTGCGCCTCGTCCCAGCTCGGACCGAACGCCTGTTACGATATGCAACAATATTTCCTTGATGGCACTCCTTGTCAAGGAGGTGGACACTGCAACAATGGACAATGTCAGGGTTCAAGTGTTGCCGATCAAGTAGGAAGTTTCTTCAACGACAACAAGAACATTATCATTCCAGTAGCAGCATCCGTCGGCGGCCTCATCGTACTCGGTCTCATCAGTTGTATCTTCACATCGTGTCGTAGGAGAGCGCGGAGAAGAAAGATGGCCAAGACAGTCCAACCTAGCGGTAGCTGGGTGAGTGGAAACGGTGGCGCATGGGCCAATAATGCTCCACGTCAACCACCAACGGCGGCCCAAGGTGGCGGCCGAAGAGCGCAACAACAATGGCAGGATGAAAATCAATGGGCACAAAGAGTACCTACAATGAGATATGCGTGATACGAACTCGCAAAAATCTAGGCTGGGAACTGGGATTCAGAGGTATTGGGTCTGGACTTACTTGTAAGGGCCTTATAGAGGATCACAAAGGATATCATATCATGGTGTTTTGGGCGTTTTGAGCCAGGCGAGCATATCTGAATACCGTATCGTCACGGACTTGGATTATTCCGGGAAATCTTAGTATATATAAGCTTATTTCTCGTTCGGTATGATGGATTGGGAATCATGTGTTTATAAGGAGCAATAAGGATTTATTTCCAGCTCAAGTGTTTGGAAAAGGAGGTTCGGTGCTGCCGCTTTACATGATGAACGATTATGATGAAATATATAAGGTTATCAACACACTAAGCCGCCGACTCTACTCCTATCAAGGGTTGCATTTGCATGCATATTCTCGTGACTCCTTGTTGCTGTAAACCCAAATGATCGTGTGCGGTTAAGTTGATGATAATGGGTTGTTCCCGATAGCTAGACTAGGGTAACTAGTGAGATGCGGAGTTGGGGTATTTTGATCTCGTGTGGTGAAATTGAGCAGGGTGCGTACCGTGCGCTCGCGTTGTGGCTTCGGGGAATCGGTCGTCTAAAGCGTTCTTTGCCTTGTTACGGCAAGATCGCCCGGGGTTGCTAGCATGGAGGATGTGCGTCTTGACGATGTTTCCATGCGTTTTGCGCGTCTCCTCTTCCCCTATGGTCCTATAAGCATTCCTCTACCGTCATAGTTCGGCAGCTTTATTCCGACAGACGGCCATGAAGCCCACGATAGACGAATGAAGTCCGTCTTTCGAATAACACAAGCCAACATGAGCCATCGATCACTATTAAACGACGGCCGAAGCCGCTTCTCTCCCCCGCCGCACTCCTATCTATTTGCTACCAATACCGATACGAATACCCGTCCTCCGCCTCGTCCGATAGATCACCGGACGTCCTTCCTAGATGATCGCCCCGGTGTAGATCCACTCGGTACTCGTGAAGATGAGCCACCACCGCCACCACGATACGATTTCTTGCGCGCGGGAGGCGGCTCCTCGAAGCCACATAGCATGCGGGTATAGCGTAGACGTGTTGCTGGTATGCTCTAATGGATTTGTTAGTGGCTTGAGGGGACAAAATTTTATAAAAAAAAAAAWAAAAAAAAAAAGGGATTCAAGGGGCAGGGGGAGGAGATGCGGGTGGATAAGGGGGTTCGAAGAGGGTAAAGGAATACCTCGTTGTCCCTCTGCGCAGCCATCATCAACAGTTCCGGACTATCTAATACCTGAGCCGCGACTCGACGACGCTCCAGCACTGCGAACGACTCGTCTTTGCCCCTGTTAGAGCGTTAGCTTGTCCGCATGTAAGTGGCCCCAAACCTCAACTCCACAAATGCGCAGACGCGAGACGCCAAGAGGAGGACAATATGATGGCATACCCTCCAGCCCGATACTTCCTAGTGCCCTCGCTCGTCCAGTCACTACTACCATCCGAAGACTCGTACGGATCCTTGCCTCGGGCTTGTCGATCCCGCATCTCGGCCGTAAACGTATCGACCGGCGCACCCGCACCCGATCCCGGTCCTCCAGGTAGACCAGCACCAGCGACGGGTGGCCTAGCCGAACCATAGCCGCCGGCAGCGTGGTGGCTGCTCATCTTGGAGCCCACTGGCACCCAATCTCGTTGTCTTTCTGCCAATCTTCGCAACCCTCGTTATCTCCGCAGTCTCGTACTAGCCTCAAAGGGAGTTGGTGGCGAATTTTGGGGCTGCAGCAACGCCCTCTCTCGGTAAGCCGAAAAAAGTGTTCGTCGGTGGATATTAGATGGGATAAGAAAAAACCCGGGTTTGTGTGGTTGATATCGGGGAAATAATGTACGTACAGTACAGTATCGCAAGTTAGGAGAATATACTGGATGGCCACACGCACAGCTTGCACCCAATGGGGGGACCTTTTTGTGTGGGGGCGTGGCGGACGCCCGGTTATTTGATGGGGGATGGGGAATGCGGTTACGTTGGCCCCCGCGTAGCAGCTGGAGCGCTCCTTCCCGTTGCGCCGGTACGGTGCGGGTTAGGTTTTTGTGGGGGAGGCTACAATCGAAGTACGTACAATATCCCACCTTCGGAGTGCCTACACTAACTTATGTAGAAGCTGCACAATACAGGAAGTATAGGAAGAAGCTGTATGAAGCAAATCTCCAAGAGGAGAATAACTTGAGAACAAGCTTTTAGGTACATTTCCGAAATATCCAGATGCTTCCAATGCTATTAGACTTATGTACAGTCGCTGGAATAAAGTCTACGTAACTGTTACCTGCACCTCAGCTAGCCGCGGGGTAAAATATTGAGCTCGCCTAATTTCAACATCAACTCATGGGCATTGCCTTCGCATTTTTGCATCAATCAAGCAAAGGAAACAACCGAGGAGCTTTATATGGTTATTGGTTGGGTTCTTTCAAAGGTCTGCACAAAGCCTGCAAGGTCATTGAATCCGCTAGGCTTGTCTTCATATCAAGCCTCACAAGGGGTGGACGTTTCTATTATATACCATACCGAGCCAAGTCTATTTTATCATACCCCATAGCAAGTTCTTCACATGGTATGCGTATTAGATCACCTGCTGCCGCGAGATCGAAGAGGGTATTGATGTTTCCATCATCACTGTGCCGACGCGGCTCTAGAAGTCTCTCTGCCACTACAAAAGTAGCTACCCACAATCCCATGACATCGACTATGGATGAGGATTAAGAGAGAGACCCTGCTGTGACCCCGAAGTATATTATGGGTGTCGAAGAGTGTGCTCTAGGAGGACTGGCCCGTGACGTTCGGAGACCTGTTTAAAGTTTGATCCAACAAGGCCCAGATATTAAGGTCATAAGACGGTTGGGAGGATGAGACGTCTTTAGGGGTTGATTTCTGGATTATACATAGTTGCAAGTACCCATTGCACATATAAATGGACGAAGAGATGTTCTATGTATCGGGAGAGGTTCGGAATCTGGAAGCCACTGAAACAAGTGAGATTAGATAGTGGCTCGCMCTTTCTCTTTGGTGCTGGTGCMCCTGCCATCATCTCACATACCGCGGGGGGKTGTTGAATTCTGGATCAAACAAGGCAGTTACGAGTATTCATTGCAAATACCACCATCCCCATGGGGATTAAAAGAAACCCAAGTCCCCCCTCCTTCAATTTTCTCTTCCCCTTCCCAAACTTCAATTCATCAACCCTCGTTTCACATCTACAGCTCATCTCATTGCCGCTGAAGATGGCAGAACGAGGATCTGCGAAAGCCATGTCGGCCTGGGAACATGATCCTGAGCTTCAGAAAGTGACGGACATGTGTCTCGAGTCAGATGATACCGTCTCGTTTGTGGTAGGACCGTCGAAGTGCAGAAAGACCACGCGATTGCCTATCTTGATAGCGAAAGCAAGCAAGAAGCGTGTTATCAGCGTTCAGCCGGACGACAAAACTGCTAGACAGCATGCCGAATACGTGCGCCGCTTGTGCGACGGGCAGTTTTCCGCTGGATTCTGCGAAGACTCCTCGGAAATTCCCACAAAGTTCGAGGTGACGGAAGACATCACATTCTTGTCCTACCTGTGGCTGTACCGGCTATTCCTCTCGAACCTCAAATCTACATGGTCGGGTTCCACAGTGGGAGTCGTTATCCTCGATGAGGTTCACGCGAAGACGCTGGCCCAGGAGCTCAGCTACATGGCAATTAGCGCCGCCTTAATTGGCAGCAGAAAATGACGACGTGAATGATCTTCACGCATTAGTCGGACTGAAATAAGGGAAACAACCCCTATAGTTCAGACTCCGGGCGCTCTTGTTGAAATAGGGGAATCTGACCCTATGGTTGAGCTGAGAATGCTGTGTACCTCTAGGTAGATAAAAAAGAATCTGGTGTTGTGTGAAGGAATGAGTACGAGACGGTATTAGGCTAGGTACCTAAGATATGTTCGTCAATGAAATCTTGAGCCTTTCCTGACATTAATTGAATTGAGTAATTGTACATCGTAGTTCCAAGCCCACAATCTTACTTGTATAGCCTTACTTAACCCACTATAGAGTACTTAATTGCCAAAGAACCTAGGGGTGTTGATAGGGGCTATCGGGAGATGACCCTGTGAGGGTTTAGCGGCCTGTCAATGGCTCAATCAAAGGATGTCTAGATGTTGGAGGTCTATGGCTATTTGGGAGACGAGACTTGAGGCAGTGCAAACAACCTTATATGTATACCGCGATCTTAGGCGGGCAGGAGTAAGTCCCTTCGCGCAACAAATTTGTCACTATCCTCCCGGAGCGGTCGTATCATGTCCGCATCGTGATGGGATGACACATTTGAGACCATCAAATACTTCACCAACTCGGGCTTTTGGGGTATCATCTCAGAAAAGGGTGAGAAAAGGGGCTAAGAAATAGGTCACGTGACTCGGGAGACATTCAAAGAGGGAGACCAATAATGTCTCAGTCATAACAAGTCTCATTTATGGAAACCAAGTACATAATAATAGGACCTAAACATAAAGCCGCGGTGCCATTGTGTAAGATGTAATTGCTTGCAACGATGGGATGATAGTGTCGATGGGTGGTGGAATCGGGTGGGTACCTAGATTCGTATCAGTGACCGTGTTACTAAGGATACTTATTCTGGGTGATTTTTTGTGCGCTCACCGTTGTACAAGTTAGACTTGGTTCTATTCTTTTCTTCACTTCTTTGCGAATAGAACGGGCTTAAGTCCCTGCTATTATTGTATATACTGCATTGATATTATGGATGAAATCTCGAGAAAACTCACCTCCTGGCTTGCCGATATGATGTCCGATAGCTGTAGGTAGGTTGTTCGACAGAGCAGATTTTGTACAGTCGATTGATTAGAAGAAGTTCACGGCGGAACAAAGTTGAAGGGCTGGGCGAAGTTGAACCAATTCTTGGATAAGATACATAGTTGTTTCACTTTTTGAAATAAGCTCTGTGGCAATTGCCAACAAATTCTGGGGAAAGCCCCAGAGTCACTTGTTATGTAGGTGCTTTCCTTTTGCCAGCCTTGTACCAGGTCAAGTAAGTCCATTCAGATCCACACTTTGGTAGTGTTCTTGCAGGTATCCAGGGATTATCAGCAGGTTATCTTGCAATTTAATACGCTGTAAAGCTTATATGGTACGATACGATATGACTCATGATCGCGTTTGGTAGACGCCATACGCGTAGATGCCGGCATTATCTGATGTCTGAAGTGTAGTTACCTTGGGTACTGTCACGATGCGAACCCGGCTCTTCAGCCGATAGGTTGGAGCTCCTCGCGCAATAACGATGTTCTTTACCCCGTCCTATGGTTGGCCTTGTGATAGAGAAGTCACTGGTAATGCCACTTCCTAACATCTTGCAATGATATCAATGATTAGATGGGGATGTCACCACCAACAGTCCTGAGACCCCTTTTGCGACGAGATGTTGCTAGGGGTAAAACGCATAATGTAATTCCAGTACGAAAATTACGGAGCCACAAGGTGGAATCGTCCAACAATACCTTTACAGGTAGCTATGTATGTACATAGGTAGCTTTTGTTTCATCCACAATGTATTTAACTCGCTCACCCTAATTTTGCCGTGTCATTGCCCAGAAGAAAAACTGCACATTCCGTTCTTTTGCTGCACAGGGTTTGATTCAACAGCTCAGGTGCGCCTTTTATTACGCAACTTATTGATATTAGGTTGTGTAGGGAGCGGGCCTTTTTTCGTATATCTATGTGTGCACCTTCCCCAGCGCGAAMCCCGTCCACTCCCCACCACTTCACACTCTCCTCCTCTCAACATCAACCATCCATCATCCGGTCTCTTCCCCATAATCGAGATTCGGTGTACTGGTTACGAAAATGTTGACTGCGGCGTTTTCATTCCTGGGCGCCATTACGGCGTTGGAGAACGAGATAGGCCCAGGATTTGCGGCCGCCCTTCGGGAGCGCTTATTCTGGGAGTACATGTATTCTGCCCAGAGGGAGAAGCCAAGAGCCCATGATGCGATGTTACTTAGCATCTGCACTCATCTCTGGGTTAAGAACATGAGTAAGTCGTTCGCGCGTATTCTTCTACTTCTTTCCTCCCCCCTCCCTCCCATGCCGTACTAGTGTCGACTTTGCTAACTGAAACGTATTATAGAAGGAAAACCCTTCCCTTGGCCGGCCAACACAAATATGCCGATGTTCATAGAGCCCGGCGACAATCGTAAGCCAGTCAACAAGGTCGCCCTCATAGCAGCGTAAGCGAAGGCCTTAGACCATCCGGCGATGGCCGTCGAGATGGTGTCCCGTAACTTAGTTATCAATCTACCACCGGATCTAGAGATCGGGTTGGAAGTGATGACCAGGGACAGAAGGTGAGTGGTTTTCTAATTTTCCAATGAGCTTGACTTGCGTTCATCGACTGACTTGGAGTGCGTTCTAGGTCAAGGGTAAAGAGCTTATCGCAATGCCCGAGGTCGGACCCATCCCGAAAAGGAAGGCGGCAGAGAAGCCTGAAGTCAAATTGGACAAGGGCTCTTCGGCGGCCAGCCGACCGGAGGTTTCGAAGGCTCCCGGGTCTAAAATGGCAGCTGTTTCGAGCGCCGAGAAGTCCGAGGTGCAGCACGATGGCTACAACGCAGAACCTGAAGCGAAGCGGATGCGGTTAGGAAGGCTCGAGGTTGAGAACTCCTCGGTGAAGGCTGAGAAAGACCGTTTGAGATCCGAAAAGGGGAAACAGAGGGAATTACCCGATCTCTCGATCGAACTACAGAACGACTAGATGTCTGTTTATGCTGATTCATTCCATGCCAAAAATATCMCCCCAGGCCACCTCTGACGCCTATATGTCCAGATAGAAGCCGGGACCTGCGGCGAATCCCCTCGCGGGTTGCGATAATACTTGATAGGCTCGACATCTGGGTCGTGGTGCTAATATTCCATCGACTTCGATCAAGGCCCCGTTGATTACCTAGACGTGTTACTCTCGAACCTGAGCAATAGAAATGGGGCGACTTACCTGTCCAAGGCTGGATCCGAGGGCGTCTGGATGTAGGAGGCATGAGTCCGAGGCCCGAATCATGGCAGCGACTACGTGTCAAGCGACCAATATCCGATCTGTGACCTATCTTGGATTCTGTCACCGGTTAGTCTTCTATTTCGATCATTCTCTACGGTAGTCGATGTAGATCGCGAAGGAGGTAGCATCTCTCTTCGGACTCGGAATGTGAATAAATCCCCTGGAATAGGGTATTGCACATACCGCGGGGCATGGTTGGATTCTGGATTGCACAATGAAACCAAGCACGCCCTTCATAATTCATTATGCGCACCAATCGGCATCCAGCGGACGAGATTCTCCCGAATGGGACAACTTCCCGCGCCCGCTCCGGTCCCCGGCGGGGCCTGGTACGTGAGGGGAGCCAGGTAGCGGAACCCCAACGACCGTATGAATACACGAGAACCTGGGTCAGGGTGAGTTTGTTTTTGGACTTCTCATCCTGACCCAACTGTAATGAGAAACCATTGAGAAATTATAATGACGACCTTCACCAAGATCACTGGGGATGAGACGCCCCTCATTGAAGTGAACGCTACGAAGCGTCTGTCGAGGATTGATCCTATGACATATGGGGGCTTCACCGAGTAAGACTGACACTAGATTCCACTAGGCCTTCATGGTATGGCTGACAATACCAGACACATGGGTCGCTGCATTTACGGGGGAATATACGAACCCTCACACCCACAGGCCGACGAGCACGGCTTCCGAAAAGACGTGCTGTCCGCGCTGCGAGAGCTCGACATCCCCGTGATCCGGTATCCGGGCGGCAACTTTGTAGCAACATACCACTGGGAAGACGGCATCGGACCTCGAGACAAGCGTCCCAAGCGCCCGGAGCTTGCCTGGCTCGGCGTCGAGTCCAATCAGTTCGGCACCGACGAGTTCATGCAATGGCTCGACGTGCTTTCCGAAGGCAAAGAGCACCGCGTAGAGCCGTATCTGTGTCTCAACTTCGGTACAGGGACGCTAGACGAAGCCCTCGCATGGGTGGAATACTGCAACGGAACGCGAGACACATACTATGCGAACCTGCGGCGCGCCAACGGACACCCGGAGCCGTACAAAGTGAAATACTGGGCTCTCGGGAATGAGGTTTGGGGGCCCTGGCAAGTCGAGCAAATGACCAAGGAAGACTACGCCAAGAAAGCGGTGCAATGGGCGAAAGCGCTCCGTCTGTTGGATCCCGATATTCAGCTTATTCTCTGCGGACAAGACGGCCAGAGCTCTTGGGACCATTATGTGTTGAACCAGTGCGTGGGCTGGGTCGACATGCACAGCATCCACATCTACACAGCGTCAAACGAACACCTGAAGAACGCCACCGCCCCGCTAGCCGCCGAGCGCGCCATCCAGATTACGGCCGGCCTAATCGATCTTGCGCGTATCGAAAATAACATATCGCCCACGAAACCCTGCCCCAAAATTTGTTTCGACGAGTGGAATGTCTGGGACCCGGAGCGCGCGCCTGGTGACAAGGGCGCGGAGGAGCAGTACACATTATCTGACGCGCTGGCCGTTGCGGTGTGGTTGAATGTGTTTGTGCGACAGAGCAGGTACATCGGGATGGCCAACATTGCGCAGACGGTGAATGTTATTAGCCCGCTTATGACAACCGAGAAGGGCGTTGTGAGGCAGAGTACTTGGTGGCCGTTGCGACTTTTTAGCAGGTACATGCGTGGCTGGACTGTTGTGTCACATGTCCGATCTGGCGCTTATGTTGGTGAGACGCAGCCTGCCTGGTTACAGGGAACGCTGGGTGAGGGGGCGCCTTGGCTCGATGTCAGCGCGGCTATAGGTGAAGATGGCTACGTCAACTTGGCTGTTGTCAATATTAGCGAGGCGGAGGACTTTATCGTTGAGCTGAAGGGCGTGGGAAGTGACATATCAGTTTTCAGAGTATATGGTGCTGGGATCAATTCGACGAATAAAGAGGGCAAAGAAGAGGTCAGCTTAACCGAAGGGAGATGGGACGGACAAGGGAAATACACGTTTCCCAAGCATACGTTCACGTTGCTGCGATGGAAATCTTGACTTAGAGATACAAGAGTTGACTTGAATAACATAATAAATTACCCGACTTGACTTGAACAACGGTTCTCTATGTCAAAGCAATAATGCTCTAGCTATGGATGGGAAGCGATAGATGTAGCGTTTATACAAATGAGTATCCGTTGGTTGTACGCCTGATAATGCTTTACCTCGACCCTTGTAGTTGTATAATCCTAACATCCTCATCGTCACTTAGATACCAGACTTACGATCGATACCTGATAGCCGTATCGGTTTCGTCATGGCAATCCTATCGACGGTGCCTATAGGTGTCGCGATGATTCGATTCGCAGCCTATGATAATTCCCTCCTACGTAACTTATCGTCTCGAGGCTGTGGCGTTAATTCACAGACCTCCCACTACTTTCATGCTACCATTATATTAACTTAGTCGCGTCTTAATATTGGACCTCCAGCTCATGGGCCTATAGTGTGCTTGAAAATGGTCTCCGGTCGCTTCTGAAAACTAGGTAGGTTGAGACTGTAAGGGCCGACGTCGGTTATCTTGGTAGGTTATGATTGCCATTGGGATGAAAATGGCAATCGGGCGGGGTGATTGCTTCACGACTCGTCATGCTTATAGCATAGAAATGTAGTCGTCGTGGTATTCGTTCGTCTATAGCCTTGTAATAATTGGATGAATGGTATTGTTGCTAGGCGAATTGTGGCGTATATGATCTATCGACTATCTTCTCTTCGATGAGGGCGGACAGTGCGTGGTGGATTTACTGAATGGATTGTCCGCAAGATTATCATCTGAAGTTGATAATGGCGAGCTTGTTTTGTTAGATTGAAGACAGAAAGTGGTATCAGACGGAAACTTACTCTACTGTTGACTCCATAAGCAAGCTTATGACCGGTTGCATCCCAACCTAAACAATGTTCATCTTCCTCATCTGATTCGGGATTCATTCGTGGACTAAGCCAACCAGGATGAGGCGCTCTACTCCAGCTTGCTCGTGGAATACTACAATCGCCAACTTTCCAGATTAGAATCCTCTCACTGGTGGCCCCGGCAAGGAATGCACCATCCGGAGTGAAAGCAAGTGCGACGATTGGTGGTCCCATGGTCATAGAACATTTTGCCTTGCCATCAGTAGCGAGAGCATTCCATATGAAGATAACTCCATCATCTCCGCCAGAGGCTAAAAGTCGCTCATCGATTGGAGGAGGATGTTGTAAGGGTTGCCAAGCTAATGCTGTAACAGCATCGGAGTGAGCTTTTATCTCACGTCGTTTACCCGAGTTGTCCCAGATCTGAATAAATTCGTTAGAAACAATACACAACTTCGGCTGAAAACCCTCTTGCTCAACACGCAAGGGCTACAACCGGATGGCAAAACTAGTACTCACGTCGACAAATCCCTTCTCTCCACAAGTAGCCGCTAGAGAGCTTCTCCAATCAAATTGCACTTGCGTCAAGCTGTCGCCTTCTCTGGTTTCGAATCTCTTCAACTCGGTAATCTCGCCATCAGCACATCTCAATGCCATTAATACATCGCCGCCGCATATTAAAAACTCGGACTCGCTAATCCATGCAGCGTCGACATCATCTGCCTCCAGATCATGCCGAGCGAGGGAATATGTCATGGTGTTTGCGGTGATGGAATGATAAACCGTTAATAATGTCCCCCCATTATCCGGCGCGATACCCAGAATAGCAATATTGTTGGGATTCCAGCGAAGTTTGAAGACGGGTGGCTCGGCCACTTCGAAACGTTGCACAAAGATACCTTCGGGGGACCACAAGGTGATTCTTGCTTTTGAATCGTAGTCGGTCGCGACGGCGATGGCTGTGCCGTCCCAGTTCCAAGCCATGGCGGTGACTGTGGCTCTGCCCTGGATGTCATCCTCGATCAGGGGGTGGAAATTGTGGGAGGCGCCATTCACGTGATCAGCAGATGCAAGGTCGCTTGTGGTTCCACGCGAAAGGTTCCAGATGCGGGCTAGCGCATCGGTTCCAGCAGCCGCCAAGATGGTGGGATCTCGGGGATGCCACAGGCAATGCAGTAGCACAGGCGCGTTCTCGCCATTAATTCCTGCCAATGCCGTGGTTGGCGAGGAAGCTGGTGCGTCGTCGACGCCAGAGCCGAGAGGGAGAAAAGTAGTCTCGGTAGCCAATTCTTCGACCTTGTCGACCTGCGTGCCCTGCTCGGGGCCGTCAGTTCGTGGGGTTGGAGTTGGTGCCTGTTCGCCTTCCTGAGGCGACGGGTAAGCGTGATTGTCACCGTGGTGGTTCTGCCCGTCAAGTTCCATCGGGGTTGTGGCTGCATCCACCCCATTTTCGTACCCATTACTCAGTCTTGGTCGCTTAGCTGGGGAGCCATTCAGAAGCGGCGCCTGCTGCTGCCTGTCAACTTGACGTTTTCGGTTATTTTCTACTTCGGCTCCGGTGGTAATTGGAGCCGCTGCTACAGTATCTTCTTCTGCATCCGCGTCTTCATCTTGGTCCATTTCATCTGCTTGCTGCTGCTGCTGTTCACCTTGTTGATGGAGAGGCGGGCCTGCTAGTAGTGGACCAAATATCCCTAGTTGCATCGCCTCGGCCAGTGCCGCCGTTGCTGCGGCGTCACGAGGTACCTGCGCACAGGAAGAAATCTGTCAGTGCCCATTTGGCCGGATCCCAGTCGAGATTTCTCTTTCGACCGTGTCGGATTCGCGTCTGGTTGATGCGCAGAAACAAAATGACAAAAAATGACATACCTGTTGCGACTGTGCATGTTCTCTCTCTAATGAGCTATACAGTAGACCCTTGTTGATGACATTGACTAGTGCATGACTTTTGACATGTTGCGCGAAATCCAGCTGTCGGTGAGGTTCCTCGACGTGCCACTCTTTTTGGAATTTGACTGCCGTCTCTCGATAATCTGCAACTTCAGGTTAGTTCGACTGCGGCCTTCCACGGCGATGTCACCACTACAGGTCTCATAACCAGAGAGGTGATTTGCGATTTGCGACGCCACAAAGTAGTCACGTACTGCCTTCTATTAAATATCTGTGTCATCTCATGTTAATACCCCGGTTGAAAGCAGCGGCGGATGAGCAACGCGGTTAGTGAAGAGAGGGTACCAACAACCGCAGATTTTGGTGGTTGTGAGAAATCGGGGATACCTAAGCGGAAAAAAAACATACCTCCAAATCAGAAAATTGACTCGATTGGAGTCCAAATACTCCTTCATGGTCTCGAACGGGGAGAAAGTGGTGTTTACAGAATACTACAGTGATCGACGGGGTGAGCAACAGCGCTAGGACGTGAAGGTAAGTGGTATTCGAGCTCTTGTCACGAAGATGGTGAAGGAAGAAGACGATGAGATTTTGGCCGTGAGGCCTTGGAACGATTAAGATGCATGTCCACGGGTCGGGGCCAAGCTAACTCACTTCCCTGGTAGATCCACACCAAATGCATCCTAGTACGGGGTACCTGAGTACTTTGCAAGCCCAAAATGTTGCAGATTGCGCGCTGCCAATTGGGGGAGCTACAGCCTACATACGTACCGTACCTACCGTACCTACCTAAGGTACATGTACCTAGACCCAAAACATGTGCATGACAGAGGCGCCTCTCCCAGATGCTCTACTACCTGTGTCTTTTGAAATTCGGGCATGTTATTCTGCTGCTAGTATAAAAAAGGCTTACGTGGTTCAACCTATGCACCTCATCTGCTCGTTGGAACGTACGTGAGGTAACTTGAACGGGAAATCTCTGGACGTGCAGGGTCCTGCTTCGGGGCGCCTTTTGATTACAGTGTAGGGCTGGTGGTCCGCTGCGGTCTTTGGCTGGGCATCAGTCGACCTTGCTTCCTTATTAAGAACGCATTTCTACCACTCATTCCAACCGTCCTATCAAATCGCATTGACGAATTGTTTTACACGCGGGTACTTGAACCAAAGTTCTGTCCGAATCGGGTTCGACACTAGGTACTTTTCGTCGCGGTCTTGTTTCCCACCGTATCTTTGCTAATGACACACGTAGTAGGGCATTTTCTTCCATGTTGTGCTGCGGGTGTCCTGGCGGGTAGGATGGATGGAGAGGCTAGACTTCATTCTGTTAGGAGACAAGATGGTCGAGCCTATGAGGTAGTTTTTCTTAGAACAATGGAAACGACAGCGAAACTCCAGACGACTCCACAAGTACCTAGGTAATGGTCAGGGTTCATCATTTTTATTAATCCGTCATCCTGGCTTGGCTAGGCTTGGCTGGGGKACTCCCGGAAATTCGCAATCGACAGGATCTAAGAAGTGAGATCCGTTTGTGCTAAGGCCACAAAGGGGGCGAGGTGGGAAGGCCATGAGACAAATAGCTTCTTTAGTGACTATCGTAATACATGTAGTCAATACTGATCTGAGATTTTTTCATCGGTATAGGTCTCGAGCATGTGTATGATCGTGAATGAGGAGTTGGAACTTAATCTGGCTATCTGGCCAAGCTGAGAAAGGTACAAAGCTCCGTACCAAGCTAAGGCGAAGAAACAGACGATCTTCAAGTCTTTGCCATCCGACTAGTGAGGCGCCTTATCCCTTTGGGGTCTAGTGCATTGAAAATAGTATTGTGCCTCGCCGGCATCACCAACAATCCCTAAACATGCAACGGCGCTAAAATTAAAGATAGGTAAAAGCCCTTTTTTTGCTGGCTGCGTTATCCAAGCCTTTTTCCTTGTTTGCAACCAATATGGGGGGAGTAGGTCACATAGTTTCAGCATACCTGTCACATTGTGTATATGAGCTTGCCCGTGCCATTAACACATCCATCAATAGTCAAAAACCACGCTTAATGTATTTGCGGAGGTGAACACGTGAACTGATGTAGGACCCACGAGTTACCCATCGGCTCTTACCAGTCGAAACCATTTCGAACCTTCTCCCCTGCAGGAATTTCGTGGCCCTACGCTAAAACGCTAAAACGGGGCTAACTAATTCAAGCCATACACTCGGACAACGCTTTCACTCCGTTCGGTAGGTTCGGAGGTTATAGAGAGATGAATGAAAATTACGAATCTTGGACGTCAACATTGAAGACAGTGCCGCTGTATGGGGTGTAGCTACATAGACGTATGGAGGTACATGGTACATGTAGGTATTGCCGGTATCAACTGCATTCAAATGTTTGTATGCGACATGTATTGTACCGATACCCGCGGGGGAAGAAGCGGCACGTCCGCGAAGGTTAATTTGATGCTTTTTCCCTTTAAAGATAGCTGTGGACCCTAAACTTGGCTAATTGACCCTTCCCGTTACTAAGTTGTGGCTGACGGGATAGAGCGCACAGACCACATCATACGGCCAACTCAATCCTTCGTAAGGTGATTGCGGCTTCGACGCGATCCGAAAAACCGACGTCTCCCAAACTCTACTCGACGCTCAAGTCTCAAAACCAAACCGCCACAATGCCTCCGCGACTAAACATTCCTCCAGTCACCCGCGTAGTGCTTGTGGTCCTGCTTCTGCAGTCTGTTCTAAGCGCTGCGGTTAGGTACCGTCAGTGGTCAGCACACTCTGAGATCGTCGTCGAATGGCTTACTCTTATACCTCAACTATCACTGTTCTATCCTTGGACTTTCTTGTCGGCTACTCTAGTTGAAAATAATATTTTTACTCTAGGTATCGCTCTACTTACTCTGTATCATGGAGGAAAGTATCTGGAGAGAGCTTGGTCTTCGAGGGAATTCGCCAAATTCCTTTTAGTGGCCTCCCTGATTCCGAATACCTTGACGTTTCTGGTTCTTGTTACACTATTTACAATCACTCGAAATGAAGATTGGACGTGAGTATTATCTTGAAGCTTCGGCGGCCGAAGCGCCACTATATGCCACTATACATTATACGCATAGAAAGTCGCTAACAAGAACATAGGTTGATGACTATCGCCGGCACGATACCTCTTCAGATTTCGTTTCTCGTCGCTTTTAGCCAACTTGTCCCGGCGCATACTGTTACACTCTTCAGAGGTGTCTTGTCTATGCGCGTACCTCGATTCCCATTGATATATATCGGTGTCGTTACGATCCTCTCCATAACACCCTTGCTCACGAGCGCATCTTTACTCTTGGCCATATTCGGCCTCCTCGCAAGTTGGACTTATTTGCGCTTCTATAAGACTGTCTTCCCGGATCTCGATTCCTCACAGCCGACTTCATTGCGCGGAGATGCGAGCGAGACGTTTGCCTTTGCCGAATTCTTCCCAGGGCCACTTAAACCGTTTGTGGCGGCTATTACGGATCAGATCTTCAATTTGCTCGTAGCAATGAGAATATGTACGCCATTTTCGCAGGCTGATATCTCTGCTGCTGCACAGGGTGGGAACTTCGTTCAGCGTAGTGGTCATGGAGGCGTCAGAGCTGAAGCCGAGAGACGGAGAGCTCTAGCTCTCAAGGTGCTCGATCAACGACTACATGCTGCTACTGCGGGATCTAGCAGCGCTGGACGAAGCCAATCCAACCCTCCTTCTCAACCATCCGGCCCAACGATATCCACACAGCCTCAACCGAATACTCAGGCGGCGATGACATCACAACCGAACACAGTGTTGGGGGAGACGAACTATAATCCTGACCAAGACCATATTGAAAAGGGAGATGACTGAATGTTTTTCGGTAGGAACATGGAGGATACCCTGTTGTTTGGGCTTCGAAGCACCCTTTGTCTGGGCCCGAATACGTTTGTAATTCTATGATGGGAGCACTTGCGAGTTCGGAGTCGGTATTAGAGGATGATGCATCTGGTCTTGGGTTTAGCGGGTGGGATATTCTCAATCAAATGATCTAAAACCTCAACTGATGAATTCCACACAGCAGCTAGATGGTCGCCAAGTTAATGTGACTACCCCTACACGAACCATGGTTTGATGTCTCAAGGTACCTAGTTGGGTTGCGTCGAGGGATCGTAAACTGAGCTTGGTGTATTAACGCTAGTTTTTACAATACAACTAATATCAACATTGCTTAACGTTTGGATCATACGATATGAAATCAGATACCATACTGACATATGTGACTCATTGTGCGCACTCCCTTGCAACTCTCGGTGAGCAATATGTATTATTTCTATCTAATCTTAATAAACTGCCTCGCTTTATGTTTGACGAGCAGGTTAAGCGTGACTAATATGCTATAGCTTATATAAAAGTTCTAGTGATATAAAAACTTTAGATTATAAAAAACTGCTCTGTTATAAGTATAACATATGTACTTCTGCTTCAGAATATGAAAGCGAATACCGTCGTATTATAATGAGGCCTTTTCCGGAGCTAGGATATCGCCTGTCAAACTTACATGTAGCTAAGGCTACTGCATACATAGGTATGTAAGACAGACCTTGGGATACCACATGGAGGTATAACTGGTCACCACGGACAAACTTTCTAACCTCTAGATCTATGGAAATAATTCCCGAGGTCTTTCCTCTTCGTATTCACTCTATTAATGGCGAGGCAGCATCTGCCGCACATTTAAGCACAGTAAAGTAACATCAGATGTGGCTTCTTCAAGATGTGGCTTGCGTAGATCCAGCTGTCACAATACCCCCTGCGTACCAAAGTGGCTTAGAGCTGTACGTCAATTTGGGGAACCTCAAACAGGTACAGATTGTCTCATCATAATCGTTGTTCCACTGCATCAGAGTAGAACCGGATCGGCTGGCCACATGTGTACACGTATCGCTCGAGTTGAGTTCCACGGCTCCTATCCCCGATACGTTGAGACACCAACCATTCAGGTCCATTACATGTGACTTGATGAGGTGCGCAAATCGGCAAATCTCATGCTTTCGGGAGGAACAATGGGCTCTCAAGATCAATGCTTACGGTTCTTGATGCTTGTCCCTCAGTCCGTGCGGATCCCTGTACGCCCCAATCCTATCCATCGTCATACTCGTATCTCAGCTTGCCTGGTCACCTTGCCCTACCGACCAACGGGTTTACTAAAACAATACGGGTTTGTTTCAACTCTTATTCCTCCTTATGATCAAGCGAATGCTACAATCCAACATTGACCTGTCTTTTAGAGGGAAAAAATGTTTTTGTGGTCGTTGACCGGTCGGTGAATGTAGTTGCGAAATGTTGGTTGGTTGAGCAATTACAGCCATGAGATTGCCGAAATACAAAGCGCCAAATGCGGTAGAACGTCTTGTCTATAGTATACTCGGCCGGCACAAGTCTTGCCCTCTCTCGTCGCTTCGGTCAAGTAAGCGATGGAGACCGGGCATGAGAAAAGCAATAGAGGCTGACTTGCGTGGACGTGCACGGTAAAAGCCACCCAAGTTTTCATTAGAGCTATACATTACCTATTTTCCTTACCATCTATCATAAACTACCCCTGGTCACAAAAAAAGCCACGATGATGAAAAAGGCGGCGCTTGCAGATACATAATGTACACATGGGCTAGGTAACCTACCTACCTACATACCTCCCTGGTACGTAACTTATATCCGGGAGGTGTGCCAGGCGAGGGCTCAGGTGTGCCTAAGCGACATGCTATGTATACAGGGCGGTACGAAGTACATAGGTTGTGCGTCTAAAGCACACCATCATCATCGTTACTAGACCGCCGGGGACCCGATGCAGGCAGGCAGGACGGTTAGCCAGGGTCAACACGGGCCCACTCACACGGATGGTAGGGTGATCTGTATCTGGAGGTGTGGCACGTCAGCCGAGTGGACTTGGCGAATAATAGCCCACGCACAACGGCTGCAGATGCGTGAGATGCAGCACACATATAGCGCCCTCGTACCTTGGTACATGCCCACACCCCAAATCTGGCTGAGCTAATAATAAAGGTACGGTATTGAGCCCGCATATATGGGTAATGGGAAAAGTCACACCGGCTACGAGGGCCACTTTCGACAACCCACACCCACACCCCTTCCTCCCGTTTGTCCACTCTTTTATTAACCCGCTTCTCCTTTCCTGGGGCGCTTCGAACTGACCTACCCGTTGTGCGACAGCTGTTGCAGTTCTTTCCTCGGCCCACGCCCCTGCCCCCGCCTCCCTCCCCCCTTTGAATTAGATCCCCGGCTCCCACTCTACTACATAGTACGTATGGACGCTTATGCCGGGCAATCACACATTGCATGCGTATTGCTGCTGCGTGCAGGTCGCGGGAGAAAGCTTCCCTTCGACTGCCTGACGATGACGATCACACGTTGGTGATCAACCAACCGGCCATCTTCCAAATGATTAATCAATCTAAGTAGATTATCGAGAGGCGACACACACTGACATTCCCGACTCATGAACCCTATGAATAATTGGTTTTTGGGGGGGAGAGGGAAACCCCACCAGGTTCTCGACTTCATTTTCGACCGTGTCGAGTAGAATAGTAAGTACTAAGGTATTTTTGTTGACCTTTGATTGACCTTGAAACGTGAGCCATCTTATAGGATTGACGTGCGTTTGCATCTGGTACATATGTACAAGATCCAGGGCGGAGCAGCGACGAGCAAAAGCGCCGAGGCGATGAAACCATTAAAGTAATTTACTAAGCATGTCGTAGGATTTCTTTTGGACGGGTACAATTCCGCAGTAATAATAAGCCCCAAACAATCTTTTAAGGTCGCGATCAGATTCCAGCCCCTTCTTATTATGACACGTGGGCTTTCTCCAAACGTCTTAGCGCGCGTGTCTGAGATGCCTCAACGGGAATGATGGCATGGTTATTTCTTGCTATTTCTTGCTACCCCCCAAATCTAAAGAAAAAAAAAATGGGTGCCACATCGTCGGTGTTTCTTCACTCTCGATCTTCGGGAGATGACGAGATTGGTCGCTTGGCTATTTCCACCACAATTTCCTTTGCTGACACGATCCGAGAAGCCCATAATAGCCTCATTTTTTTTTCTCTTTTTATCGCAAATGGGTACTGCATTGTCATATCGGTCATTTGACATCTTTTTAGAAGGCTAATGTCTAGTGGATGTCTTCTGGTAGGTCTCATCAAGATCAAACCATTTCATTCCTCCACGCGACGGGATGATCTGGATGAGCTTCTGCATGATTTGCAGACACGAAAACTCGGCAACGGCGACTTACTTGATACGACGACCCACTACCTTAACTATGAACTATTACCCGACGACGACAAGATTCAAGATGGATGCCAAACATCAGTCGGTTTTATGGCTTGCACATCTAATCTATCTGATTTGCGACGGGKTTCCATTCCAGAGGATTAACACCGTCTTTGTCGGCATCATACGGGCGACTGCGTCGTTGTGTCCTGTATGTCTGACAAGCGTCAAACCGGAACGTTGGTACTCATCAGGACCCAAAAAAGGTCTGGGTTAAACCGCGTTGGGCAATTTGCTCCCGTGCGTCAGGGCTCGCGATGAGGATGGTTTGATGAGGATAAATMCCCCGACACAAGAGATAAGCGTTCCTCGAAATTTAAATTGTTCTTACATAGTGGGTTCCTTTACGTATGCTACGTAGGACGAGAGCTGCGGGTTGGATTGGAGGTGTGTGGCACCCTTCCACACGCCCCCCTTTCCCAGACCCTGCAAGCCTACCTTGCCTACCTTGCCTTTCCAAGCAACCATCTTCTGGGGCTCGCCCAGGCCAAGCGGCAAGGTAAGAGGGGACCGCCACGACCGGTGATTGCCCCGAATTTGTATGTGTTTCGGAACTTTTGCGGCTACTCGGTCTAAGTCTTGGTAAGGTTACTACGAGGTATCCCTTCCCTTATTCCTTGCAGGAACCATCACTAAAGAGTTTGGTGAGGACGTACTCTCTACTAACGTGGCACTTATTAGCCGCACCCGTTATTCAGAATTCTTAGGCTTAGGCCGCATTTAAATTTTGCGTCCAAACTGCCACAAAGAGAGTGAGATTTTGGCGTGGAAGTTGAATCTAAAGTTTTGCGCAAAGGATATATTCGGAATGGTGACGCAGCTTAAAGAGAGGCTAGACGAGAAAACAAATCGCTGTCGCTCCTTCGGTGCAGAACTCATGATAACAATGGTTCCATTGCTACCTTATGTTGAACAATAGTTGGCTGGTAGTTTGTTAAACTTTGACCCTCGAATTATATTTTCCCCTCGGGTCCATCAGCGGGTAGCGGGCATTGACATTGACGCAATTTGTGAACTACGCTCGTCCGATATCAGCGTTCTCGAAAATTTCAATGAAGCCATCGTGGTGGTGGATAACCGCACAGTGGAAGATGCAAAGACGCAAAGACGCAAAGGCGCAGAGGCGCAGAGGGTCCCGGTCCACTCCACGAAGCTAAATGAACCTAAATGGTAACGGGAACCTTAGGCTAGCCTGAAAGAGAATCCACCCTTATTACCTGCACGTCTTAAAAGATCAACGTATACATTGCAGCTACATCCCGCTACTTCTGACCACGCTCCATCCAGGTCCAGGAACTCTTGTCCACGCGGCCCCACAATTTTTCTATTGAAATCCGTGGGTTAGGGTAGCTGAGAATTGCCCATGGAAATCCTCCTTAGGCCTCTCCCAACTCTTCTTCTCTTCCCGTCCAGCCTCTCCACCGCTTATTCTCCCCTCCCTCTTCCAAGCAGTAGGCAGTAAGGAAGAGATTGAGCCTCAAGTCTGTCCTCTCCCCGACTTCAACCTCATACTCGTCGCTTGTCGACGCCGTCCCAGCTTTATTCGGTCCTATCCGAGATACATTGTTGTTTCTTGGTACGTACCGGCAGGTAATAAGCGCTCTTGCCCGACGCAGGCCATCATCCGTAATCCACGAAGTTGCGACCGTTGAGACTTATCTGCCACGAGTTGCAATTACTCGCACCAGGTATCGACAACGTAGCGCAACACGCCGCAGCCTTTCTTCTCTCTCTTTACGTCCTTATCTTCACTTGTTTTTCTTTTTCATGCACGGTCTCCTCATATCCATAATTTCTGCGCAACCAGCTCTCGCGTTATAAGGCTCTAACCTGTTTCCGTCTTGTCTCGTATTAAGACCGAAATCGAAATAGTCTAAGGGACCTGTCGACTTTACTTTGGACCACACGGCGAAGGCGTCATGGCCAACCACCATCCTTCGCCCCAAATGGCGATGCAAATGCAGCATCATGGTCCTCCTGTGCCTCCTCCTCCCCCTCCTCCTGGACCAGCCCAGGGAGCACAATGGGCGCCTTCGCGACATATCGTCGCGGTGAACGAAGCTCTCTGGATGCAGATAGGTGAGTGATTCTCCGCCTATCGTTCAGTTACAATCAATTGACAATTTTGTACAGGCAGCTTTTCCGAACTTCTTGGCAACTTGGACGACGCTATGGTCGCATACGAGCGCGCACTAAATGCGAATCCAAACTCGATTCCCGCGATGAACGCCATCAGTCTAATTCTTCGGACTCGGGAGGATTTCCACAAGGCGGTAGAATACCTGCAGGCTATTCTCAAGATTGACGCCAATAATGGTGAAGTTTGGGGTAGTTTAGGTATGTCCAGCTTCTGCATCTCGCACGCCATTGACAAAACTGACGAAACTGACGCATCTCTGCAGGTCATTGCTACCTCATGATGGATGACTTACAGCAAGCTTACGCCGCTTATCAATCTGCTCTAGTCAATTTACCTAACCCTAAAGTAATACCTCATATAATATCCACTTAGGAGTTAACAATCTAACGTGTAATAGGAGCCCAAGCTATGGTATGGCATAGGKATTCTCTACGATAGATACGGGTCTCTTGACCATGCCGAGGAAGCTTTCTCGCAAGTCATGCAGATGCAGCCCGATTTCGAGAAGGCCAATGAGATCTACTTCAGGCTTGGTATAATCTATAAGCAACAATCGAAATATGGCCCGAGTTTGGAGGTATGGTTTTTGATATGCGCCATTTCTTAGCGACACAACTAATATGTTGCAGTGTTTCAAATATATCGTAAACTCTCCTCCGCCACCTCTGACGGAAGAAGATATTTGGTTCCAGATTGGACACGTCCATGAGCAGCAGAAAGACGTGAGTACGGTGTGATCAAGTTTCTGCATAACTTGCTAACTGTCGTGTAGTATGATAGTGCTAAAGCCGCCTACATGCGCGTACTTGAGCGTGACCCGAACCATGCGAAGGTCTTACAGCAGCTCGGTTGGCTCCATCACCAGCAGAGCAGTAGCTTCCAGACCCAGGAACGCGCAATTGAGTATCTAGAAAAGTCCGTCGCTGCAGGTGAGTGTTCCCAAAATCTCGGCTTCGAAAATTCGTTCGTTCCTAATTCACACGTGGCAGACAACAATGACGCCCAAAGCTGGTATCTCCTTGGCCGATGTTACATGTCACAACAGAAATATCCCAAGGCTTATGAAGCATACCAGCAAGCTGTGTACCGTGACGGGCGGAACCCGACATTCTGGTGCTCCATTGGCGTGCTCTATTACCAGATCAATCAGTACCGAGATGCCTTAGATGCATATTCCCGAGCGATACGCTTGAACCCGTACATATCTGAGGTTTGGTATGACTTGGGCACTTTGGTAAGTTTGGTTTGCTGCTCTCACAGGTACCACCCGACTGACGAATCATCAGTATGAGTCTTGTAACAACCAGATCAACGATGCTCTGGATGCGTATCAGAGAGCCGCCGAGTTGGATCCTGCCAACCCTCACATCAAGGCTAGACTTCAGCTATTGCGGGCCGGCCAAACCCCGGGAAGTCTCCCGCAAGCCGTGCCCACTGACGTCCACCCCCAATCTTATGGAGCGCAGGGACCGCAAGCACCTCCGTGGACAGGCTCCGCGCCAATGCAACAGTCTGGACCCGGCGGCCCTCATAGGCCACCGCCTGGACCTGCAGCGGCTAACGGCTGGGGCCAAAGAACTAGTGACATCAACCCACCTCAACCACCCAATCCCTACGACCAACGGGAGCCCTTTCGTGGACCGGCGCCTCCGCTTCCACGACAGCCCAGTCCTAGGCAGGAGATGAGACAGTACGGAGAGTCGAACCGTCCCGGCCCGGCTCCAATCCGAAGAGGTCCTTCTCCCGGTCCGCCGACTCAGTATGCTCCCCCGCCGCCGGGACCTTCACAGCAGCCTCCCCCACCTTCTGTGCAGGGCCCCGTCAGAGTCAACAATCCTAACTATMCCCCGGCGCCTTCCGCAAGCATGCCTCCCGTGAACGGCCCGCCTAATGGCGCTCAACCTCCTCATTCCCTCATGCCTTACCGCAATGGTTCGCCTCGCTCGGAACCAAGACCAATGCATGACAATCGTATGCCATCGCCAAAGTCGGCTTACCCCCAACACCAACCCCCTTTTTCTCACCACCAGGAGCCGGGAATGCCTAACAGCATGGAACCGGGTGCTCCTCACCCAAAGGGGCCAATTGGTCCTGATATACATCGGGACCATGAGCGCCCAGCTTCCGTTACGTCCAAGAGAATACGGGAGTGGGAAGACGAGCCTGCTGTCAAGAAGCCTGCTAACGACGAAACTCGGGCTCGCATGGAGGATATACGTCATCGACGAACGTCGACACCTCCTCGAGACCCACGTGACCCTTACCGTCGTTCCCCCGATGCGCACCGCTTCGAGGAACAAAGACGTATGCAGGAGCAGCAACGTGTAGATGATCAGAGGCGAATGGAAGAAATGCGACGTGTCGATGAGCAACGACACGACAGCTACCATCCTTCAGATGCTGCCCATCACCCACCAGCACACTCAATGCCAAACCATCTACCTCCCATACAAGCAGCCCCCCCACAACCTATGCAAGGGCTACTTCATGACGGACCGCAACAGAGTCCGGCCCCAAAAGATTACCCCCCTGATGAGAGACAGAGACTTGAGCATCCCCCTGCACCTGCTCCACCGCAGATAAACGAACCTGAACGTGCTGCTAGGAAGATGGATGTTGATGATGACTATGATGATAGCGGAGAAGAGGAGAAGAAGGTGACCGTCAATGGTGCGACATCAGGACCTAGTTCTACTTCTGGGGACTTGAAGAACACGACGCCTACAAGTGCCAGCATCAACGGGATGATGGGACCTACCCCAAAGGCAGAAGGAAATGCTTGAGATAAGGATTAATCAACGAATGCTACACGTCAATACATACCCTTTTCATTGTTATTCTGGATTGTTTCAAAGCTGTGTATATCAATTGTCGAGTTGGCGAGCTGGGCCCCTGTTAGATACTGGCAAGGCAACACCAAAGTCTGTCTATCGTTTTAACATTTGCTTGTTTGCTTCTATGAATTGAAATGTTTCAATGTTCGATAATCATAAGCAATTTGTGACTGTTATGTATCTAGGTAGTTGAAAATGTAGTCCAATGCATGATATCGCCGACAATCCAAGATCACCAATGATACAAGTGATTTCCAGTGACCTCCAATAGAACAAAGATGCAGATCGTGAGATTAACAGTGTTAATTGGTGCACGGGGCCAATGCACGATACCAATGCACTGGTCACGTGCTCTGAATTTTAGGGTTCTGCAGTGGGGTTTCCCTCCCACATCGGCTATTTGCCGGGATTTTGCAACCCACAGGTTCTGCGCTACCGAAAAAAAGGTGAAGCTTTCCCACTCGCGAACTTTTTTTCTTAATCTTCATTCCTCCCATCCACGACCTGTCGATTGACTTCTTCCCACAACACCAAAGAATCAATCGAAGATGTCGCACCGTAAGTTCGAGGCTCCTCGCCACGGCTCTCTGGCTTTCTTGCCCAGAAAGCGTGCCGCCCGTCATCGCGGAAAGGTCAAGTCGTAAGTGAATATCCAACCATTTTACCAGCTACAGTTGCTACAACTTTGCGCAACAATTTTAATTGGAATTGATACTGATCTACAATTCCTGTCAGCTTCCCCAAGGATGACCCCAAGAAGCCCGTCCACCTCACCGCCGCCATGGGCTACAAGGCTGGTATGACCACCATCGTTCGCGACCTCGACCGACCCGGCGCGAAGTCACACAAGAAGGAAGTTGTTGAGGCAGTCTCTATTATTGATACTCCACCTGTACGAACAACGCAGCCCGCTTGGCTTTGTGCCTATGGCTAACATCTTATAGATGATCGTTGTTGGTCTTGTGGGCTACATCGAGACTCCCCGTGGTCTCCGATCTCTCACCACCGTCTGGGCCGAGCACTTGAGCGACGAAGTCAAGCGCCGATTCTACAAGAACTGGTACAAGAGCAAGAAGAAGGCTTTCACCAAGTACGCCAAGAAGCACTCCGAGAACAGCGGTTCCTCCATCACCCGCGAGCTTGAGCGCATCAAGAAGTACTGCACGGTCGTCCGTGTTCTCGCCCACACCCAAATCCGCAAGACCCCTCTCAAGCAGAAGAAGGCCCACCTCATGGAGATCCAGATCAACGGTGGCTCCGTCGCCGACAAGGTCGACTTCGGTCACGGTCTCTTCGAGAAGCCCGTCAGCATCGACACCATCTTCGAGCAGGACGAGATGATTGATGTCATCGCTGTCACCAAGGGTCACGGTTTCAACGGTGTCACCGCTCGATGGGGTACCAAGAAGCTGCCGCGTAAGACTCACAAGGGTCTCCGCAAGGTCGCTTGTATTGGTGCCTGGCATCCTTCCCACGTCCAGTGGACTGTTGCCCGTGCTGGTCAGATGGGTTACCACCACCGTACCTCGGTCAACCACAAGGTTTACCGTATCGGTAAGGGTGATAACGAGGCCAACGCCTCCACGGAGCAGGACGTTACCAAGAAGACCATCACTCCGTAAGTAACTTACTGTGTAATATCCTAGGCTTTCACTAACATAATCTAGCCTTGGTGGTTTCGTCCGATATGGTGAGGTCAATAACGACTTCGTCATGGTCAAGGGTTCCATCCCTGGTGTCAAGAAGCGTGTCATGACTCTCCGAAAGTCCATGTTCACTCACACCTCAAGAAAGGCATTGGAGAAGGTCGACCTCAAATGGATCGACACATCTTCCGAGTTTGGTCACGGTGCCTTCCAGACTCCTGCCGAGAAGAAGCAATTCCAAGGTACACTCAAGAAGGACCTCGTCCAGAGCTCGTAGAGAGCTTTACGTCTCCTTGTATCTTGTCTTTGCATCGGTGTTATCGGTTCCCTTTTCGGCTGCTGCGATGGGCATGGTCTAGGATTGGCATTTGAGTCTAAAAGAAGTTAATGAACAAATGCATGAATGAAATTATGATTCCCCCTAAGTGTGATATGAATTGTGCCCTGCTCCTCGTAACTCATTGTGGTAATTTTTAGCTTAAGTGACAGTGACTTATTGCCGCCCTTTCCCTAAGTCAACCACTAGAGCATGAGCCATTCAACTACGGTATGACTTCTTCCCGAACTTGGGTAGGAAGCATAAATACGAAAACGATGATAGCGATCAGGCTCAGTCAAAGTTTGAATTGCGACTTATAACTCCTATTATACTACCTCTGTTAGTTGTTTCAACCTCTCTTGCACAGACTTTTGGCCGAATGCTGCCTCTGCTTCACATTGCTATACATTGCTATACTTGGGAGTACATTGCCTATAGTACATCGACTTAACCCACTAGTAGGAATATAAAATTATCCATTAAAGTTCATTACGAAGCCTCACCATACCCCACGGGAACGGCGCTGAACTCTCTATTAATGGAGAGTTTAGTAGCATAGCTAAACGACGGCTATGACATAGACGCTCACACGTGTCGAGTAGGTTAAAGTTTTACACTATAAGCACGGGAGTTTAAGACGGCAGTGCGTCACGGTAGGACCCGTTGAATGCAAAATGACATGTGTTTGGTGCCTTTAAGGTTTATGTAAGTGCCTCCATCTCGCACTACGACCTCGGAGGTTTCGAGTACCCAAATCGCCTCGCCACTTTCTTAACACTCCCAAACGATTCAGTAAGTAATACAAGGTTAGTGGAAATAGATTAATATGTATGTAGTAATCTTCTAGAGTCTCTGGAACAAGTATTACATGTATATTGGAGAAAGAGGTGTTGTCGATGGCTTCGCCCCTGAGACAAGTAGCTGCCGGAATCTGATCTGAGCATTCTTGACACACTCCGCAGCTTTCTTGGGATTTCTTCTAAGCCATAAGTCAAATGCCTTTGGTTGTATCTTTTCTAGCCTCGGTACGCAAAGAAAAGCCTAACACCTTGCACCCAATACTTCGGTTGGTTCTTTTACTCGGCCTCATAGCTTTATTGCACAACCGAGTGATGTCCCTTTCCATCCAGAACACCTTTTATCACGATAAGAATGAACTACATCTCGAGTTAAAACGCTATGGTTTCATATATCGTCTACTCTTTGGCATACCCATCGATACGATGAGCTTCAACGGAAGACGCGGGAAGCAAACATGGGACTTCATCGATCTAACGACAGAACCAATAAACGACGAGTCTCCAGGGCGAACTGAAGGCATTGGGTGCAGTGGGATGATGTCTCCTGCTTGTGTGAACTCAAAGTCCCGTCTAGTTCATGACTTTCTTCAAGACGATGCTTTTAAGATCACTTCTTCTCTCCCTATACTTTCTACCTCCTCGAAACATAAGGCTAGAACGACAATATCAAAGCTCGAGGCCTTCAACTACTTCATCCTCGACAACTACCCCCAGAATCATGAGAATGTGAAGCTTCACCCCCCAGGAATAATTAAAAAAAGGCAACATCCCACATGAATAGAAACATGAGCAAAGTCCCAACGGGGCTATGAATAACCCAGCAGTCTTCATATCAGAGGCTTCGAAATACAACAGACAACCCAACGAACAGTACAGCAACAAGAATATGATAACATGACCGAGGCATGAGCCCCATAAAGGAAGACTCTGATATTTTCTGATCCTTCGGGGATCCTAATTGTGCTTCATCAAAGCAGCACCAGCAGAAAAACTGCAATTATCACCACCGTTACAAGTGCCAGCAGCATGACCAGCACCACCAGTACTATCACTACTTTCGGATTTGAAGGATTCAGGTCCTTGTGTTGACATAACCGGCTGTTCTTTACACCCACATCAAGAAGGCCCATGTTTTGGGAATATATGACAATGGATTACCGGGCGTACTTCAATAATCGAAACGGACGCAGCCAGACCACCACATGTGAGACACCTACATATGAACGAATTCCTTCCAACTGAGATTTTCAATCCTCAACGAGACGCCAAATGAGCTGCCTGAGCAGGGGATTTGATATTCTAAGATAAGGGGMCCTTTCAAGCCGAATTGTTCCCCGACCTATTGGGGTGCTAAGGCCTGGATTCCGACTCTTATGTGAGATCCGATATTCGCCTGCCAGAACATAACTAGAAACGACCTAGACCCTTATTTCACAAGCGAAAAAATATACTACACGAACAGTCTCTAGACTCTGGCTCCCTACGCTTAAGAGCAATACTCGAAACGCCATCGGAAAGGCGCCACCGGCGTCGGCACCACCCCAGGCGATCTAGACATGGACAAAAACGGGAGGATGTCCAAGACCTACGAGAAGCCGCCTTCAAGCTGCGCTTACAAATGGACGAATGTGGTCAGAAGATAGCGACGTGGGCATCCGCGACAATAGATTATTGGACTTATTTGAATAATAGTGAACTCAAGGAGGAATATTGATTCCGGATCTCGTGGGTGATAGTCCGTTTGCCGTAGATATCGGGAGAATGCACTAGAACCCGAGACAAGACGGCAGGAGACTTAGTAGACGATAACCTACATCACTCAATTATTCACGCCTATAGCTCTTCTCTATATTTCTAGTCGCGCCCAAATATTCATCGAGGCTATGAAGAAGGGGATCGACGAGCTGAAGTCGTGTGTGTAACCTTGAAAGCTACATGGATGATGATGGGGCGCGGAATAGCGGATGTATGTTCATAGATTACCGTGTAGGCAAACAATTTGGCTTCTAGGACGATAATCAGGTAACATATGTGAATCGGACACCCGATGGAGACACGTAGTTGTGTCCTACCTGCACAGTCACTTAAGTCCGTACGAGTGGCGTTGAATACGATATGCATAAACAGGGAATTTTGCTATAATGCGTATTTTCTCGGTGCTATGATGTAATTAGCGATAAACCAGCCTCACAAGCTTGATTGAATAGTGCGCTGGAGAGCAGTTTGCAACCCAATGCAATCTATCTGAATCAATGACATCCACTTCACTTTGCAAACGCATTTCCATTTATAGGCCAACCCAACGATACAATACTACGTCGACTCCTACGACCCTAGCCTTGTATCGTACCACCTTGGAGAACCGAGCTCTACTTAGTCATCCAACCGCCGCAGATCCTGTAACGCTACGAAGTCGATACTCTTCTCAACTTACTGATAATCTAAGGAGATTCGCAACGACTAGGGCGCTGAGAATGGCGTCGGATGAGGATTACATGGCATTCCTAGATAAAGCCAACAAGGATCCAAGCGAAGGATACACGAAACCGCAGAGTTCAAGCAAACAAGAATTCAAGGCGACAGACGATGGAGCACAAATCCCGGCTGCTATCCAGGAGGCAACGAAGGATACCTTCTATGTGAGCGACGCGGACGAGCCATTCGTACCAGTTTACCTCGCATGGAACGAGGATGGTAAAGGGCTCCCTGACGAAGGTACGTTACGCGGGGCATTGAATTTATTGGGAGTTGCAGACAACTGATTCTTGATCTATAGAGGAGTTCGCATCCTTGATACAACACCCAGATCCGTCGAATGCGCAAATCGAAATCCAAGACCCGGCAGATTGGGACCCTCAAGGACAGTATAAGTCGATTCTGGATGCTATACAGAAGGTGGGCAAGGGCAATGATGTAAGGGTATATCGGGTTTCGAAGGGAGGGGCCAAGGCCGAGTATTGGGTCGTGACAACAGAGGGTAAAGGAGCAAACGCGAAACTCGTTGGCGCCAAAGCTCTGGCGGTTGAGAGTTGATCTATTAAGATATCCGAATTTCAGTTGAGAAAATAGGCAAATTGTAAGAGTACAACGTATGTAGGCTTCGTCGCGCAGAGTACATCTATTATGGGAGATTACATGATGTATACATGTAGCATGAAGTGAAAACCCTCGTTAACTTCAATTGCATTGTATTGAATACCCCGCCACCCCTCTCAGTGCTTAGAAGCATTGAGCTTTCCTTGTATCTTCGAATGTTTGCACGATGTGGGGCATAAAACCTAGTACCAACCCTTGCTTAGTGCCCCGCGTCGCCGCCGTCTTCGGATAAAAAGTGTTGTACCAATTGAAGAGCCAGGGACCAACATCGCGAAGGGCTGAGCTGAAAGAACAATACTGACTCAACCTTGGTCCAGCGAAATAAAGAAAGCTAGGGGACACCCGAAATGCAGGTAAACCTGCCATTCCATTTCCTATCTACCTTATAGTCAACTCGCCCACAATGGCTCAAGCAGTAAGATATTCCTAGACTGCGTAGTGATTTCAATTGAAGAATGAAGAAACTGGCTGATAAGTCATTTGCTAATATAGGATGTTGTCCTACCGTCGCTGGATACTGTGAAGGACCTCCTCTCGAAGCCGACAACAGCACCCAAGAAACCAAACATAGTCCCTCTATACGGCCAAATATCTGCAGACCTAATCACACCGTCGGCAGCGTACTTGAAAGTCTCGGCGCATTCCAAATCAGACTTCTCCTTCCTCTTCGAAAGTGCTGCCACAGAACGAGTTGGGCGATACAGCTTTGTTGGCGCTGGACCACGTAAAGTCCTAAAGACTGGAGAGGGTCATGGAGAGTCGGTAGATCCGTTACCTGCACTCGAGAAAGAGTTGTCGCAACATGTCGTTCTCGACGTACCCGATCTTAGGTTACCACCACTTACCGGTGGTGCCGTAGGTTACGTGGGCTATGACTGCGTACGATACTTCGAGCCAAAGACCGCCCGACCAATGAAGGATGTTGTCAAGACCCCCGAGTCCCTCTTTATGTTATTTGATACCATTGTGGCCTTTGATAGATTTTTCGGCGTCATCAAGGTCATTACTTACCTCCAAATTCCCGAGAACCTAGACAGCCTCGCCGACGAATACAACAAAGCTACGGAGACCATCCAGGAACTCATCGACGTCCTCAATGCCCCCGAGATACCCTTACCCGAACAGCAACCCATCAAGCTCAATCAGCAATACACGTCCAACATTGGCCGACCTGGTTACGAGTCGCATGTCACGGAATTGAAGAAACATATCGTGGTTGGTGATATTATCCAGGCCGTTCCGTCGCAGCGGTTTGCTCGCCCGACTTCGTTACATCCCTTCAACATCTACCGACATTTGCGAACAGTCAATCCTTCGCCATACCTCTTCTATATCAACTGTCAAGATTTCCAAATAGTTGGTGCGTCACCGGAATTGCTGGTGAAAGAGGAAGAAGGGCGTATCATTACCCATCCCATTGCGGGCACTGTCAAGCGCGGCAAGACCCCTGAAGAGGACGAGCGACTTGCAAACGAGCTCCGAAACTCACTCAAAGACCGTGCAGAGCATGTCATGTTGGTGGATCTGGCCCGGAATGATGTCAACCGGGTTTGTGACCCACTGACGACCAGGGTCGATAGACTGATGGTGGTGGAGAAGTTCAGTCACGTCCAGCATCTCGTTTCTCAGGTATCGGGGGTATTGCGACCCGACCAGACAAGGTTTGACGCCTTCCGGTCAATATTCCCGGCCGGAACCGTGTCGGGTGCTCCGAAGGTAAGAGCAATGGAACTCATTGCCGAACTCGAGAAGGAGAAGAGAGGTGTATACGCGGGAGCTGTGGGATATTTCGGGTATGGTAGTGTGGATGTCAATGGCAAGGAGACTCAAGGTGCAATGGATACTTGTATTGCGTTGCGGACCATGGTGGTAAAAGATGGAATTGCGTMCCTCCAAGCCGGTAAGATTATCCTCTCTCTCCTTTCTCTTTTCTCCCTCCTCGTCCTTTTGGGGGCCCACGTGTTGCTAACCGATATGATAGGAGGCGGAATTGTCTTCGACTCGGACGAATACGAAGAATGGATGGAAACGATGAACAAGCTGGGTGCTAACATGCATTGCATTACATCTGCCGAGAACCTCTACGCGAGAAGACAGAAATAGAGTAGCCGGCATGTGTGAGTTCACGCAATCGAATGCATTATGAATTCAAATACTGTCAAACAAGAAGCCCGATTTATCAAGCTAAATTTGTTCGAGTTAGATTGATGGAGGTGAGTTAGGTTCATGCTAGTGAGGTCCCCAGTGAGGAGGTAGAAGATGAGGTCTGCCTGGTTTGTGAATTCCCCAGGGCCATATCTACATGTATGCTTTCTCTTTTCACTTCGCTCCCTATACCTTATGGCAGCTGCCTCAGTTCTATTCTGTATCCCTTTTCATAGCGGTCTCAGCCGGCTTGGTTTCTTGTGGTAAGGCGTTTGCAACTGTTTGCAGTTATTCGCTTCCAACCGTCCAGCTCGGAGAGGATATTATTAACATCAAGAATAAGCTAGCAAAGGATATCGCCGATGGTGGTGAGGTGCGAACAAATACCAAGTATGGACGAACCATCGAAACATTTCGGGTCCATTGCTGTATGGTGACCAAGGCTGTATTTAAAGACGCCGATATCAACGGGAAGAAGATGATAGCATACAACGACCTCCAAGTCTCTGGAGAATTCAAGGAGATCAATGAGAAGATAGGGCTTAAACCTCCTCTCGACGTAGAGCAACGGGTAGCCACTCGGGTCGTCCTTTCCGCCGGTGGGCAAATCAGAGGAGCAGCCGGGGATTACTAAGGGAAGGCGCGAGGTTTGGCCCAGCAGCACCTCTTGATGAAACCCCTGAACCAAAGACTCGCGAAGAGATCAAATCTGGCTCCTTGGTAGCAAATGACCCCAGCTTTTGCACCCTCCTAACCAAAAGCGTAGAGAAAAAGTCGCCCAATCTCTAGAAATATACAGCATCTTGCAACCCATTCCTCTCCCAGTCATGATGCGCCACGGCCTCCGCTGGGTCGACTGGCTAATTCGACGACCCGACTTCGACCTCAGAAACCCGGCCAACGAGCCGCGCAAAGCGAAATCAGGCGTATATCACATCAAATGGGGAAGCACTTCTCAGAAAGCAAAGATGAAGCGGAAGAAGGAGGTTGATTGATGTAGCGGTCGTCACAGTTTGTGGTATAAGTCCTCTTTCACAGGCTTTTATTTTTACGACAAACTATCTGACGGTTGTTGCTCGAGGATAGGATGTAATAGTCTAGCTACTGCAATACCTGTTTCTCCTCGTTCCAAACATGCCCCGCCAAATCCGTCGAAGGTTCGACCTGGTTTATTCCGTCGAGTTTCTTATAGTTTAACTCGTCGAGGTTGATGCCGTAGAAGGTACGGGCCTGTTGGTTATCCCGTTAGCAATGAAGAACCGGAGACTTTCTCTACACTTATTTCTCCAAATTTCTTCCTCTCATCCCCCTTTCATCTGCCACCCTCGCTCTCTGTTAGGTTCGTTGAACAGTACTTACGCTGATACCGTATGTGTGATCCGGGAACCATTTCTCGAAATCGATGCCTAGACTGGCTCCACATTTGGGACAGAACATCTGGTCCTTCTTCTTCGTGTTGAAGCGGTAACTGGCGCACCTCTCACGGCCGTTGTTGTGCCATACTATGTCTGTGGCTTTGGGGTCTGCAGTGATGCTCAGGTTAGAATTGGGCTTTTCGACGATGTGTCTTTACATTTGAGCGTGACGTGGCCCCCATGGATAGCATTCTATGTCACATCTCCTCAGATAGAAAGCATGAGTTGAATGGTGAGGTGCCTTGGAGGAAAGAGAAGCGGTTTTCTTGTAAATGGGGAGTAAAAGGTAATGGTAACAACCCCGAGGCAAGACATAAGAGAAAAGTGAGAATAGGAAGAAAACTTACACACAAGAAGGTATCCGAAGTGAGAGCAAGAAGAGCAGTTGCAATTCAAGACCTGGTACTCGGGTAGTGGCGGCGATAAGGTAACTGAGAACTTGATGTAGCCACAGTGGCAGCCGGCCTCATAAGTCCCGCTCTTCCGCCCGTTTTCCTTCTGCTGGTCCGAAGCCATTATTCCCTGCTCTTCTTTTATTTTGTAACCAGGTTTCTCTCCCTCTTTCTACTGCCGTGTGTCTCTTTTCTACTGCTGTTCGTGTAACGCTCGTGTAACGGATCGGACTGGTTAGTTTTGTCGCCTATTTTGGAGCTTTCGGATAGTAGGAGAAGGGGAAAATCCACTAGATTTATAACATGGAGTACATATAGTGCTATCGTATAATCTTCAAAGCGCTCCTCCTTCCACATTAATAATACCTACCTCTAGGTGGACCAGAAGCGGCACGGCGCCAAGTCCTTGTTTGTAATCAATCCTCATACCGACGAGAAGCTAAACTTGTTGAAGTTAAGACTATATGTAGGTATGATATTTCACCTTATCTTCAACCCCAGCTCCCCCAGTTATAAATCCACTCTTATCCTCCATGTACGTGAGGGAAAAATGAGGGAAAGGCGCAGTAGTCTCTCCGGTCCCGAAGAATGTCGGAGTTCGAAACGCCTTTCGACTTCTTTTGATATAGCGGCTTGGGCGGKATGTGATGGACAGGGATTTACAGGGATTTAGAATAAATACTTTGAATCCCACAACTGCTTACTGGTCATTACCTAGCATCTAATCACGCCCTATCGACATATCCCGGTTGACGGTCCGGGGAAGGGCCCGGGGTAACCATGGTGATATTACAGCCAATGATGTAAGCACTCTGTACGAATTAGGCATTGTCTTGGAATATCATTGGCGGGATCGTTCCTTGCCGACGATCTTTATGTTACCACGGGATGGTGTCATCAATTGTCTGCCCTATTTTATCTTATCAACGGATGAAGACATTGCTTTTTACTGACTTTTCTTTCTCACGAGTACTTCAAATCTTTCCATGGCGCTTGAAGGTATTGAAGATTTATCATTATACTCTCGTTATACTGGAGAATTTATAGTAGGTAGTAGCTTATACTATCTACAAGGTATATGTCCACTCTATAGTTAATATGCGTCCCTTTTATAGACGCTTTCATCTGGGTATATCATATCTAAACCCATCCGTATAATCCCTCAATACTATACCCCTTTTAGATCCCGGAACTAATAAAAATAATAGCACCATTAAGCCTTTTCGGATTCGACATTCGTCTTAGGAACATTTGACGCAGCGGCATGATCTATAGGGCCGTCCCCTTCAACTGCCGTGTCATTACTAGAGTTGGAGGCAACACCTGGAGTATTTCCGGGGAGCGTAGGAGCAAAGTGACTCTTAGCACGGATCTTGTGGCCGTATAGGTAGAAGATGACCGGAATCGGCACTAGGAGTGCAGCCACGCAGCCAAGCAAAGTGGCAGCCCATTCGATACCAAGTCCGTTAAACATATAGGTCGAGAACAAGGGGAATCCGGCACCGCACAGAGATCGGAGGAATGTGTTTCCAGCGATGGCCGACGCAGCGAACATAAGATAAGCATCGACAAGGTAGTTAAGGGCTTGGAGGAAGATAGCCATGAGTCCGAATCCGGTCAGGATACCTGAAGCGGCGGGGACGATCCAGTGAACATCGGCTCTGTAGCCTGACCATCCAAACCAGAAAATACCACCCGTGAAGGCAACACCACCAGCGATAACGATAGGAAGACGCCATTCGGGGATGGGTACACCGTTGTTGGCGGCGAGCTTACGCTGGTATGCAGGCTGATCAAGTAGCACAGCAGTACCAGCGATGAGTTGACCGATGATCATTCCGAAGAATGCCAAACCTGACTGACCAGCGTTGAAGTGGTGGACGCCTGTAAAGACAAACGGATAGGCGGTAAGGAAGAGATATAGCAGGCCGTAAATGAAGGCCATGTAGATGGATAGGAGGGTGACGATCGGTTCGCCAAACAGAAGTCGCATGGGACGAGTGAAGTTCTTCTGGATGAGTTCCTTGAAGTCGATCTCGATTTCTTCCTGTTTGGCGTGGATACCCCAGTTCAGAGTACGGCGACGCAGTTCAGCTGCCTTCTCGACCAGGATGACGGGAGGATAGGTCTCGCCGAGGAAAAACAGGTCGAGAACAAAAGCCAACCAGCCCATGATGCTAGCGATATACATGGTCCAGCGCCAACCGAGATGCGACTGAACGATGAATCCTCCGACGAAAGGGGCTAGCAGCGGACCGGTGAAGACAGCCATGGAAAAGATTGTAATGGCGATACCTCGAGTCGCGTTATTGAACATATCGGAGAAAACAGCGGCGACGACAGCTAATGGGCAAGCACCGAAGAAACCAGCGAAGAATCGACAGATTAGAACCGTTTGCAAATCTTTGGCCGTGGCGCATGCGACAGAGAAAACGGAGAAACCGAACATGGCTACTACGATCGGTAGACGACGTCCCTTTAACTCGGATAGGGGGGCCCAGAATGTCGGTCCGGTAGCGAAACCCACGACGAAGAGGGAAACACCTAATAAACCAACTTCGGAGCTGACGTTGAATTCTCTAGCCACGTATGGCGTCGCGGCGGAAAAAATACTGGATGCGAAGGCGGATGTCATGGTGGTATAACCCAGCATAGCAGCTGTAAGTAATCTGTGCAATTCGAGTTAGTTAACCGTAACGGTATAATTGGGCGGTTTCCTCTGACAACCTACTTCTTCTTAAGCGACCAATTCTGAGCATGATATGGATCATCAGGCCCGTCAAACTCGACAACATAATCCTCTTGGTTTGGTAATTGGGGAGGGAATGGTTTACCAGCGCCAAAAGCAGGTAGCGGTTTTCTAGAAGGGTGACTTCTTAAGCTTCGTCCGACGGTAGCACTGTGTTGACTTCGGGCGGTGTTAATACGGCTAAGTTCGGTAGGGTGTCTTTCGAGATCTCGTGATGTAGGAATGCGGCTCATGCCTCCTGAGTGACTTCGTCCTCTGCCTCCTTCACTGGAAGATGTCGACACGGACGAGGCCGTGACGACTCGCTCGACTTCATTACTGGGACGACGGGGGATAGCTTGTTCGTGGGTGGTAGTAGGGGATATGTGCCGTTGAGCATCTAGTTCAGCTCGAATGAGCTCGCGATCAACCTCCTCCATGTTATACGAGAATGGGTTGTTCGCGCGCAATTGCTATATTCTGCTATATTCTGTCCTGGGCCTAATTGGTTTCTAAATAATGTTGGTTGAACCTCAGGAGTTGTTGTGGTGTGAGAGTCAAGCACGGATGGCGAGACGTGCGAAAGGGACGGTTATAATGGACTATAAAGCTATTGTATAGCTGAGAAGGAAGCGACGACTATACAATGTATAATATTAAAAAATGTACGTGCTCCACGAAGGAGAGCCTGACAAGAACTGAAGATCAGAAAAAATTATCAGAATCCTTGTAGTCAGGCACCAAGATTCTCTCCTTTAATAATAAAAGAATCGGACGTCTAGATTATTTAGGAAAAGGTCCTTGGGCCGGGATTAGGGGAGCCTCTCATGGTATATTAGAAGCGACAGAGCTAAGATTCGGCATTCGCTCTTTGCATCGAAAAATGGGTCGCGACGGAAACCCATGGGGCGTTAATGACGAAGGAACTTCACAAGGGACTAATCCGTACCGAGATATAAGCCGTCCATGCGACCAGAACGACCAGATGCGACTAAGCATCCTAAAGCTTCTTACTGGGGTCTAATAGGTCGGTTAGGGCTGTGAGTAGCATCCGTCCTCGGGATGGTGCATGAAGCCGGCCGCATTCCTGGGAAGCTTGTACAAGTCCAGATTCCAGAAACTGCGCGAAGAACCCGAGGCTCAGATCACCCTGTCCCTGTTCCCATCCTTTCTCACTCTGTCACCCTCTCTCATCCCATCGGCGTTATGATACCACCCCATAAATCAGGTGGATACTGCTATGCTAATATGACTTATTAAGCAACATCAACTGACTCGATTGCGTCCTTACACTGCAGATTTTATGTGTTTGCAACTTCTCTAATGGATCTTGGAAGATATTTTCAGTTATGCCCGCGAGGGGCATCTTATGTCAGAGAATTTTAATTTTTCGACAATTGGATCAGGGTGTGTCAGCTACTGTGCCGGATGTAATTCCGACTGTTGATACCTGATGCGATACCTGTGCCTGACGGTCCTGATGGTTAGAGAATGGAAATGAAAAATTTCAAGAGGGGCGAACTGACTAGAAAGGTGGAAGGGGCCGAGGTGGAAATTTCAAAATGTTACGATGGTGGAGTCTCGTATCTAAGATCTCAGCTATACATCCACTACGTCCACTACGTCCACTAACATCCACTGCAGGCGTCCACTAACTCTATTCAGTCGTGTCAAGACTCGACGGTCGAGATTTAAGATCGGCCTATTATTCGTGAATCCCGTGCAGCTAACCAACGTGGGCAGTAGCCAAGCCGGCTTAAAGCGGCTGTAGTCGGTGGAAAAGGATTTTACCTCTTATCTCCATGATATTCGTAATCAGCCTCGGCTCCCGCTTGCAAAGAAAATAAACAGAAAAATGATAAATCTATTTAGCTTGTAACTAAAAGATTCTCGTAAGTTTGCAGAATATCACGGCAAACATGGTCACATACTGTTATGAATCACGATATAGCCATGGTCCAATGTTTGCCGTATGCTGGTTGTAGATCACTTCTCAGTTTATACGTCAATGAGACGTAACAGCTTATCAATTATCCCTACGGCTACCATTCCGCTATAAGTTGCATCTTATTATGTGCGCAACCTGCTGTCACTGCAGTTCGTCCACTATGATTAGATCAGTGATTGGCTAGTCATAGGTCATAGATTTGAAAATCATCATACCACCCTGCTACCCTGCCACCGTGGTTGTCAATCTATCTCCGATCTCCAACCCCATGTCACTTACTGGGTAGGGTGTATTTCTAATTGATAATCAGAGATGAAAGTCGGTGGTAAATCCGCTTGACACAAACGCATCAGTAAAATTCGGTGAATCGGCTGTACAGAGATGGATCGGACAGTTATCTCCCCGAACCCACCGTACGCTCACAAATGTGGGCTATAAAGGAGTCACGCTGTGGGCGGTGTATACGGCGGTAAAAGCCCCTGATCATTTAACATCAACACTTGGCGTCGGCGCAGGAGTAAGCAAACGCTATATACGGCCGTATCACCGAGCAAGTTAACCACCACCACGTGAGCGGGAAGTCCGGCGGGATAAGCTCTAAGTTATCTGTCATACCAACATTTCGGCATCGGACTCGGCCTCGGACTCAGTTTCGCGTAGCGTTCTAGAGTACGATTTCTTACCGCGATAGATATTTTTATAAAATGTTTAAATGTTCAATAAATAAGCTACGGGTGACTCATCTAACACCCCAATCGTTTTCTAGCAACCCAGTAGCTTCTTCGAGAGTCAATCCTGCTGTCTCTGGATATATCCTCCAAATAGCATACCAGCCAACGGCGCAGACAATGCCGTATAGGCCAAATGTCACCGATGGTGTTAGTAAATCCATTCTGCTACATGTTAGTGATTTGCAACAAAGCGTAAATTTAGACCTAGCAGTTGTACGCATCGTGAAAGATGTCGATATGAAAAGAAATTACTTACTATAAGTCTTGTTAGCATGAGTACTAGAGAAAAGGCCAAGGGGCAGGTAAACTCGAGTAAGGATCGTCAAATACTCACCAAAGGCAAAAATGTCAACCCAACAAWAAAATTCGCCAGCCAGTTCGTAGCTGTCGCTAATCCACTACCGAGCGACCTTACATTGAGCGGGAAAAGCTCGCTTTGCATCCAGGGGACATTGCCGAGTCCCAGCGCATAGGCCGCCACATATATCATGATGCTGATCAGGATAATGACTGCTGCATCTCGCGACGACGATATCGAAGCGGCCGAATCGGTAGGTATAGACATAGGACCACCGACATTCGTTTCCCCGGATGGTAGCTTAATCGAGCTGAAGCCAAAAGCCGAGAGTAAAAGACCTACCACCATAAAAGGTATCGAGTATAGCAAGATCCGCCTGCGACCAATTCGGTCGATTAAGAATAATGCAAATACGGTAAAGACAAAATTAGTCGCGGCGACAGTTAGTGATGTGAGTGTCGGTATCGAGAATCCTAGTATCGTGAAAATCGTGGCAGAAAAGTACATTAACGAATTCTATATCGTCAGTTACGATAGGAGACACGATAGGAGAGGCATTAGGACTTACAAAGCCGCAAAGCTGTTGCAACCCCTGAAGTAGACACGCAATAATCAGCGCTCGCCGATTCTTCGGGACCTTGATAAGTTCACGCCATCTACTACTACCCTTCGCTCCATTACCCGCTAACAGCGCATTACCTTGCTCTTCCCTGAGCTCTAGTTCAATGCCCTTTACAACACTGTCGACTAGCCGGTGGGAAGTTAAGTCGGGTCCCAATGTCTTTTCAACTACCCGTCGTGCATCCGCGGATTTTCCAGCTTTTACTAGCCAACGAGGAGTTTCCGGCATGAACAATAGGAGAGCGCATTGCAAAGCGGCCGGCAACGCGCCCAACCCCACCATCCATCTCCATCCCGTAGACGGGTCGCCATGTTCAGCGAATAACCAACCAATCACATATGCTACTACTTGGCCCAAGGTAATCGACAGAACGTTCATCGTAATCAGCCTGCCTCGGTAGGCCGGTGGCGCTAGCTCGGCAATGTATAATGGTGTTACGAAACTCGCTGCGCCCACAGCTACTCCGACTATCGATCTGCCAAGCACCATCCCCGATACATTATAGCTGAGAGCCTGTACTACAGCGCCGAATACAAAGAGTAGGTCCGATAGTAGGATAACGGGCTTTCGGCCAAAGTAATCGGCGAGGACGGAGGAAATCGGGGAAGCGAGGAGGGCAAATAGCGAGGTACACGAGGTGATGACGGACTTGTCGAGAGACGTCAATGTTCGGCCGGAAAGCGAGGTTCCGATAGATACTAGTGTAGCTGAAATGACTCCTGTGTCGTCTGCAAAGTGTAAGCAGTTGCGCAGAGCGTCGAAGAGTGTTATACTTGCATCCGAACAAGAGACCGCTAATGCCAGCGGACAGCGTCAAGAGCCAGATGAAAAATCCCGGACGGCCAGCCGGCCATTCGATGTTATCCTCATTATCACCAAGTCCCGAGTGTACATCATCTTCTAACTCATCTTCGCGGTGCGATATCAAAGGAGCCTCCGCTGTGTCCGCCATACTGATGCCACTGCTACTATCTAGTTGTAGTCCGATTCGTTCGCTTCGTTCGTATCATGTCAGCAATTTGCTACGGTCTTGGCTTTAATGTTGGAGGCAAATCGCTCGCAAATTGTTTCTAACCTAGATCCCGGGTGTTAAAGTAGCACGAACACATGGAAGTAATGTAATATGATGTTCTGTTTGGGCGCGGAAGGCCGCGTGACATAAGGTTTGGTTCCTGAGCCGCGGTCATATTTCGGTGGGGCCGACCAAAGTTTCCAGGCGGTCGGGTCAGATAGAATGCTTATTATCGCATAGCGGGTATTACGGATAACGTCATTGTGTACGTCTCATATTAAACTCAAGATCCCATACTACTCTCATCTCAATTCCATTATTTCCTTCGACTAGAAGAAATTTCCACAGGGTATCAAGACCGAACCAACCGTCAATACCACCACCAATAGACTTGCCCATAATAATGAAGTGAAGACTACCCGATCTTGCATAGCTCTTAGGTGTCTGTTCCGGCTTCCGACTGAGACATCAAATACCTTTCTCCAGAATGGCTTCTCTTGATATTCCCGGACCCACGATTCTCCCTCGAAATCATTGGCGGGCCCTAAAGGTTGCAGATTTGGTTTAACCGGAGGGKCTACTCGTAATGTATCATGTTTCTTTTCCTCCGGTGAATCTGCTGTATTGTGCGTCCCTGTTCGTCCCGTATTTGCTTCTGGATGTGCGCTTTCGGGATCCGCGCTTGGTATTTCCTCCCATGGACGTAAGTGGCGTCTGCGGTTCATATACAGCGTAATGCTGATTCCACGCCCTTCGATTAACAATATGTAAAGCCCGCTGTACCACAGTGGCACAGCAGATAATCGAGCCAGACGATTGGATTTGGAAAGGATGAGTACTACGTCCAATATGAGAGCCAAAGCAATCAGCAGAGCACCAAGGGCCCTGGCGAATAGCACTCGTGGATAATTGCTATTGCAGAGACTCCAACGGATGAAGTTGGGATGACTGTGCTCTCGCAACGTTGTCTCGGCAGCTAAGAAAGCTGGAAGGAAGGCAGATGGGTGTGTTGTATGTTGGAAGGCGTGCATGCAAGCTGTCCGGTCCTGGTATGTTAGGTCCAATTTCCGTGGGCCGGATGTCGAGATGTAGTGACGAACCACTCGTGTGGCTTCATCTCGGAAAGGCTGAGCTGAAACTTTTCCGATGTCAGTTATCGCTCAGGCCAGAAGCACAACTCAGTTCAACTCACAAGGTTGCCACTGCCACTCTTTTCGGAGTTCTTCCCTTATCACTGATCCGGTTGCTGGAGTTCGCGGCCTCGAAAAGTTGGTATCGACTGTGCCACTTACGGATTCCGTTCTATTGACCGACACTGTTCGTTTGCTTGCCGCTACGGTGCTTCCGTCCAAGATTGATAGTATACGATTCAACTTTTCCGCTCTCTCGCCTAACTTCTCCGATCGCGTGTTTGGCCGGACGTTTGTCTTTTTGCCTGTTCCCCATGCTGGAGATCGTTCTTTATCACATTCAGGCAACCGGCTCCATTTCTCGACATAGCCACAAAACCATAAGAAAAACTGAAGGTTTTCCGCATCACGCTCCACGTACTCCAAATAGTCCATGAACTCGCTTACTGAACATGGCTAGGGCTGTTAGTATTGTTGACAAATTAAGTTATCGCATGTACTAACCGAGTGTGCGTTATTCCTAACTATCTCCTCGAAAGACAACCTTGCTGGGATCTTCGTTTTGAATAACCTTACACTCTTCAAATAGGAATTATACCTTGAAGTGGTATGTGGCACTTTGGCACGGCTATCAGAGCCAGCCCCCCGATAGAATGGCAACGACATCTTGTGTAACGTCAACTTAGTAAGAAGATGGCGAAGTCTGACAGTTAGTTCTAAATGTGTCTTCGATATTGCGCAGCATGTTCGTCCAAAATAGTTCGAGTCATGGTCATCTTTTTTTGAGGGATTAGATGCGGAAGGAACTTGGCGAGATAATCGGACGAGTAAATGAGACCATTTGTACGCCGCACACCTACCTCGTAGAAGGTAGTAGTAAGTTATACCAACACTCTGAAGCAACCGGACATCTTAGGCGAGGACTGCAGATGGTGTGGGTAGCAGTTATACCCTGTCCATCCCATCACGAGTATCGTCAAAATCGACATGGAGTAGAGCCCTGTCAAAGACTACCATAACCCGATGCATTGGGGCCGCCGGCTCCGAACATTTCTACCCTTCCATCCAGGTGAACGATACAGACGACCCCCGATACTCCGCAAATCTCGTGGGAACAAGAGTACCCTTGCTCGACCACGTCTATCCTCGACCAACCTTATTTCGGCCTGCAACACATATGCATTACTACACGGCGAGGCTAGGATGAGCCAGTATAACGCAACATTACCGCGATTCCGACGTTCCCTCCCTCTTGCCATGTCGACGAGACCCCTCACATCAACCTTCACTTGTCTTGCGCCTGACTCCCACCTTTAAGCGGCAGTATCAATTATATTATGTAAGGGGGCGTAGGATGATCATTCGAATAGAACGATTAAACCTCAATATATCAAGCTGTGCCGCCCCGGGAACCAATCCGCGATAGTGTCGTACAGATTCAAGTAGTTATTGAGGAGAGCCTACATACACGAAGGATTCATTGGGGGTCACCAGCGTAGGTCGGCAATCGTTCAAGCTAATTACATCAGATCATTCGATCCTTCGTGTTTCAGAAAACCAAACGAAAGAGTGCCGACAGGATGCAGTTGGGTTAATTCCGAACTCATTATTGTGTCAGCTGGCGATCCATAGGACCTTTTGCGATGAGGGATTCACCTCATCCCGAGTCGTCTCCAATTACTACTCTGTACTACAACCATGCTATACAACCTCCTGAGCTCATCCGAAACAGTCCATAGCTAACGACAGTGAATATACTTGCGTCGTCTAATTATATCTCTCTGGTACCACCATGCCGCCATCATCACAGTTTTTCGTCACATCTCATTGTGATCTCCTCAATAGCCTGCATCGTTGCATCCCGTCCCGTCAATACAACCAGCCTTGCGTCGTAGCAGCCTCTGTAAAGGACCGACCTTGTCTGAGAGAAGTTTGTCATCAGCAGCTGGGTTAGGATCAATTATATCCGAGAATGGGGGAGACGTCATGAAGCCAATCAACTGGGATGACAAGGTGCCTCACTCGCTTTGGGACTGATATCGGGTCGATGAGTTCCCGGGCGAAATGAGCCGGAGCTACCAAGCTGTTGGCACCACTTCCAAGAACTTGAAACCAAAGCCTCGGTATCTCCCCGAGAATATGGGAGGGTTTGCCTAGCTTGTCATATCACGATACGCTTCCTGAGATCGCTTCCACTAAATTCGCACGGGCTACTACAGGTGGGAGGTGACGTATACGTAGTTCTGAAGATAATGCTTTACGAATTCTCTCAACGGAGATACCTCCTTTACTCATGCTTACAACGTGATACAACTTGAACAGAGACACTACAAAGTAGCCCATTCGCCTTACCCAACCACACCCTCTTCGAACCTCTCCCCTCCCTACCCAGCCTCGTCCTCTTAATGAGACACACCGAAGCCAACCCCTTGATTCTCAAGCAGCAGTCTCAGTCTGTTTTTACTTAACCCCCACTCAAAACCATAGCATATGAGAGCACAACAGCAAACCCCAAACACAGCMCCTCCATCGTCGGGTAACCAGAGAAGCCAAACCGAGGCATGACCCCCTTCAGCCCCTGACACCCACTCACAGCTATCTCTCCAATCTTGACCGTCGTAACAGTGACCCCATCTTCCCCCGGCCCCACGGTCTTCACCGCTGGCACTACAATCGATAGTGTAGGCATTTCTGGCGGGAGCTGGGTTCCGCTCAACACGCTCGACGCGAATCCCGGTGCCGCGCGGTACACTTTCAGACACCCGTCGGCCGCGCACTCGGTTTCTGGCGGACAGCAGCCTCCTCCCAGGCTCTTGTCGCAGGCACTGGCTTTGTCCCCGCAGCGGGGAGGTCGCTCGGCCGTGGCGGTACATGGAGATCCGTTGGCGCAGCAGAAGACGCCGGAGGGGGAGAAGGGGCTTGCGTGGCAGATTGTGCCGAGGGGACAGCATATATTCTTTTTTTTGTTAGTTCGTCTGCACCTCGTTCATCGTTCTCCTACTACAGTAGTACTCCAATATGAAGGTGGAAGAGGACAGGGAGAACAAACCGGTTGATTATAAGCCTGGCAACTGTCCTGGTCCTCGGGACACGCATCGCAATCCACCCCTTCATTCAGCATAGCACGCTGCATGTCCTCCGGCTTCACCACATCTTGCGTCTGCACCTGCCCCTGCGCCTTACCCGTCTTGTCCTTGAGCAGGAACGCGCCGCTCGAGTAGTACATAGCGTCGTAGTAAACAGTGAAAACGACGCCGACGATCAGAACGGCGACAACGAGGACGACGAGCCCGATGAGAAAGGCCCAGCGCAGCTTCGGTCGGTCCTGGAACGGACACCAGCGATGCCAGTCGAGCCGTGTGTGGAGGGGCTTCTTTTCAGAGGTCTGCTAGACCTCGCGGCGGTGGTCGGCGCAATGCTCATCGATGGGCGTGTCCGGGTGAGCTGGTTGGGTTTGGAGTTGAGGTGCGGCGGGCTGTGGCATGGTTGGAAACATCTGGTTGGTAATGTGAGGATTAAGGCTATGGGAGATAGATAATAAATGGATTCTATTCGTATTCAAGGTAAGTTTCTAGGACAACGTTGGCATTTGTTGGTAGATGATAATAGGTGAAATCAACTGTCCATTGAAGATTCCCATGGCGTCGTTCTGAGGCTCATTTAAGGTTCTACTAGGTCTTCAGAAGGGGGCTCCTTATATCGTTCCTTCCTTGCCGATGTCGAAGCGGAGTTCATAGAGGCAAGACGTACCGCCGAATTAAACCTTCCTATATATAGAAAGTCAATACCCTTATCGAGTAAAATCTACAACAATCACATCATAGCCCTGGTAGGTTACCATATTATGAGGCGAGTTAATCTGGGTATCGTTGCCAAAGTGGCTTTTATTGCTCTAGGAGTTCAAAACCCCCAGCTATCAAATTGTTGCTTCATGACAATCATCAGCGTCGTCTGTCTGAATATCTCCATCACGTTCTCTCATATGCAAGCCGAAGCCACATTCTTCGCAGTCATCTCCGGAAATGTATCATCTATGTATGTACGAATGTCCGCAACAGACGCCAAACATTAGGTGGGTGATGGTGGCGCGGAGCCATCCAATGCAAGACAAACGCCGTGTACAATGCCTTACAGATGCTCTAATTGAACCCCAGTCGATGTGATCGAATTGAAGGATTAGGTGGTTCTTGCCGAATGGTATGCGACACAATATCTCCAACGAATGACGAATTAGGGGGGAGAGTGCGGCGGAGTGAATTTGGGGTGAAAAGTCGTAGCTCTAAAGACCCCTGGTCGAATTATAGCCAGAATGTGAATACCATCATCACACCAACAAGACCGGCGCCCATACCGGCAATCTCGTTGGATCCCGAGACCGAGTTCTGGGTTTCCGATGCGCTCGGGCTGGCTGCCGAACCGGTAGCACTGGGGACGGACGAATAGCTGCTGCCAGTTAAAGTCGCTCCCAATGTTGGGACAGCGACGTTGCCGTCAACGAGCCATCCGCTGGGTGTTGATGTCGGGCACGCACGGGTCGAAACAGACGTCGGGTTGTAGTCGGATTTCTTGACACCAGTCGGGGATAGAGTTGCCCAGTGCTTGCTAAGGTTGTCGAAGTCAGGCGAGACAGGTGTAGGAGTGCCCGCAACAGTGAAGCCTCCCACAACATTCTTGCCCGTAGCAGTTGGATCGACCTTGGGACCGTAGGAAATTAAGCCGTAATTGTTAGCCTCCTCGATCCACTCATAAACGATAGCTCCGCTCCAGTCGTTCACCATCTCAGGGCCAAAAATAGAGTCCTGATCATTAAAGAGTCGCGGACCGGGCTTGTTGCAGCCGGTCTCGGAGAAGAAGATAGGCACAGGGAAATCCTTGGCTTGTTCCTGCAGGTTGGCGTAGCCCGAGGTCTGGTAGTCGGTAGGGTCGCACCACTGGTAAGAGTTAAGGCCATAGAAGTCGATGTTCTCAGATGAGTTTCCTCCACAGGTGAGATAATCCTGTAACCAAGGTCGAAGCTCCGCAATGTCAGTGGCAGAGTAACCGACTGGGATCTTGCGGTATCCCTTGGAATCTCGGTACGCCTTCAAGTCTCGACAGGCAGACTTGATGAAAGGCGCAGCAAGCGACTGGTTATTAATAGCAATAATCTCATTGCCTACGAATAAACCTAGAACATTGTCATACTGCTGGAAGGTGTCCATGACCTTGGAGTAACGGTCGAATTGGGTCTGATTCCACCAGGGGTCGTTCTATTGACGTTAGTGTTGCTCAATTCGAAGTGAGACTGTCTTCTGAGCTAACTTACAGGTAAGATGTAGGTATCAAAGGTGTCCATATCAACCAATGTATAGATACCAGCATCCTCAAAAGCCGACATGCAACCAGAATGGTCCTGATTGGGATCAACGTGATAGACACGGATGGTGTTGGCGCCCAGCTTCTTCATGAGCGCGGCATCCCGACTACATTGTTCGGTATCAACCAGCGGATCCTCTAAACACAACAGGGTTAGAAATCGGGTCACTATATTCCGAATGATAGCTTCAAAAGTTAATTTTCAACTTACTCTCAGTGAGCTGGTAAGCAACTCCCTTGATATAGAATTGGTCGCCGTCGCTCGTAAAGAACTTGCCGCCGACTGCCTCGATCGTCGGTATCGCATACGACAGAGTGGCGCTACAAAGCGCTAGTGCCAATGAAGGACGCATGGCGATGAATTAAAGGCGATTGTCTTAAACAATCCAATTGAGCGACCAGAAGAATGTTCGCGGAACTCGATAGAACCTTTCTGGTTTTATTACTCGGAAGTTTGAGTAGAAACGAGGATCGAGTAACGAGTGAGTCGAGGTTGGAATGAATCCTGACCAAGGTACACCTGATTAAGGTAGCGAATGCTTGAGGATCGGATCAATGCCCGCTGTCGACAAACGAATGCGCCCAGTAGCGAAACCTGGTTACAGACAGACAAACGAATGTTTTTGATCGGACCCTATTCTTCGTCGTTTGACTCGATTAGATCCTGTACTCTGCTCCTCCGCAAATAAGCCACAAACAACAAGGTGTGGAGAGGAGAGAAGAATGAAGAATCTGGAGAAGAAATATGGACGTGTCGTAACGTAGGTCTCACGAAAGCACGACCATAATCCCGGACCGTACCTACATATCAAACGCACTACTACGGTAACTAATATCGAAGCGGGACCTATTCTGGACCACCCTGGCAAGTGAAAGATTGTTTACCTTGATTTTGGGGAAGCTCAAAGAGGTCCTAGTTCCTTATAGGTCCATTGGACTGAAATCTCCGGGGAATCCCACCAACGGTTTGACCTGACCGAGATCTTGGCGTCGCTCTAGATAAGATTGGGGGTTTCGAAGGCCTAAAATCAAGGACAAGAAAGTGATCCTGTCCCGGCGAAAAATTCTAGCCACTGACATCCGCGCATCTTAGTACCATTCAAGCTTCGACGCGTATGTAGAATGCTGGTATTGGAGAGATTGGGTTGATCGACTATTTAGTATTGCTGCAAGCGGTCGTGTTGTCCGTTGTCCTTACATCATCATTGGTTCATCCTATCGTAGGGTTCCCGTGTTTCAGACCTCTCTTTTCGATGTGATCCTCTTAACAGATACTCATATACATCGTCCGATCCATAGGAGAATAGGGGGACGTAATTGATTAATGCGCTCTTTGAAGGATGGAGTAAGGAGGTGCTTTGCCTCAATCCCCTTTCAACGCCGCAGTGCTCTAGAAAGGGCAGTTTCACATTCCAATATCTAAATATACAGCAAGGTTAGATCCGAAATGTGGCTTTTTACCAACTAAGCGCTCGGGAGTATCCTAGTCGCATGTGCGTGAACATGAAAAGAAAATATCTGCAAGCCTTTGACAGCTTCTTGGGCCAATATTCTGATTCGTCCAGCAAGGTGGAGTGTTGGCCGGACGCTTATCCATTTGCTGCAGTTAATGACGTAGTTCACGGATGAGCTATATCGTTTTTGTACATGATAACCTTGAGCTAGATATGCAGAATTTTGTCCAATAACCGTAAGTACTCTGGAGATCACTCCATGAACGCCTTAAGTAAAAGGCTGGGGGTTATTCGCTATCTTATAAGTTGATTATAGCTTTGGACAACTGCTAGCTTATACTCATTTTTGGACTAATTGGCAGAAATGGTATGCATTGCACATATTTCATTGAATTAAAGCTCTAAACATAATAATAAGACAATATTTGATAGCCTTGCATACGAGTTGTCGAATGCAGGAGATAGTGTCATACAACGTCGAGTTTTATGTGGGAATATGCTATCGATAAGGAGCTGATAAGCTTGATAAGAGATAGCTTACCTTTGACAGATGGCGCCGGCTGCCGATGTGGGGATCCAACTTGAACTTTTTTTGCCATTTAGGTAAAAGTTGAGAATTCCCAGCTTCAACATTGCGAATCTCTGCGCCTCGCAATCATGGTAAGTCGTTTTCAAGTCTGATCATGTTTCTGATATGCTGACTCCCGATATAGAAGATAAAAGCTTTAAGTCGCTCAGTCGAGGCCTACCAGCCTCCTGGGTCCGACGTCCCTAAGGCGCCTCGCAATTTGGACCCAGCGATCCATCCATTCGAAAGAGCACGAGAATACACGCGCGCACTCAATGCCGTTAAACTGGAACGCATGTTTGCCCAGCCGTTTATCGCACAACTCGGAAATGGACATGTCGATGGCGTTTACTCGATGGCGAAAGACCCCAATTCCCTAGACAGATTTGCATCCGGGTCGGGCGATGGTGTTGTAAAGTGCTGGAGTTTGACAAGCAGAGACCAAGTCTGGAAAACGACAGCTCATGAAAATATCGTCAAGGGAATGGCATGGACGCCAGACCAGAAACTTCTTACATGTGCGGCGGATAGGTCGATCAAAATCCACGATCCCTACAACACTCGCGACGATTCGCCTCCCCTCCACTCTTGGCTCGGTACGAGKGCCTTTACAAGCTTGAGTGTTCATAGATCCAAGAACGCTTTTGCGGTCGCCTCCGATGTTATATCTGTCTACGACCTTGATCGTTATACGGCTGCGCCAGAAGTTCTTCGTTGGCCTTCGTCCGGCGAAACGATTACTTCGGTGTCATTCAACCAGAGCGAGACTTCAGTGCTTGCGTCTTGCTCTACCGATCGTTCGATTATCTTGTATGACCTTCGAACTTCCTCGCCACTTGCCCGTACCTTCCTCAACTTTAGCTGCAACAAGCTGTCTTGGAATCCCGTTGAGCCTATGAACTTTGCTGCAGCAAGCGAAGACCACAATGTGTACATATTCGACATGCGCAAGTTCGACCGAGCACTCAATATCCTTAAGGATCATGTGGCTGCTGTTATGGATGTGGAATTTTCGCCTACTGGCCAGGAGTTGGTCACGGCTTCCTATGATCGTACTATTCGAATCTTCAACCGGGATCAGGGTCATTCAAGGGATGTATATCACACGAAGCGTATGCAGCGTGTTTTCTGTGCCCGATGGACTCCAGACAACAAGTACCTGTTGAGTGGATCGGATGACGGAAATATTCGACTTTGGAGGGCGAATGCCTCTAAACGAGAAGGTGTCAAGTCTGCGAAACAACGACAGGCACTCGAATACAACGAGGCCTTGTCTGAGAGATATGGCCACATGGTATGTTTCTACTCTTTCTCTGCCGTTTCTATATTACGGAATCATATGCTGACATGGAGGACAGCCCGAGATCAGACGAATCAAGCGTCATAGACATATTCCCAAGGTTGTGAAGAAGGCGGGTGAGATCAAGAAGGAAGAACTGAAGGCCATTAAGCGGCGAGAGGAGAATGAGAGGAAGCACACAAGGAAGCAATTCGAAAAGAGGAAGAGTGAACGAGACAAGGTTATTCTGGCAAGGGAAAAGTAATGTCTGATGATATCCTAGAGGAGGCCGTTTGGACCATGAATTGCATTTACTGGCGTTACAGGAGTGGGAAAACTTCGATACCAGGCTAGACTCCGGTAGGCTACATCTATGTTCTCACAAGGTCAAAATGGTTATAGAGCTTCTAAGTGACTTACGTAATTCCTCCTGAGATATATAAACAATGCCCATCGTGAGAATCATCGTGAGAAGGAACAAGAGTAAAACMCCTCGAACACGTTCAGAAGCGCTTAGGGCAAGTCTTAACGAAGACCCCTGTCAGATCGGCAGCTGCCGATTGGTCAATGATAGTCTGAACCTGCCTTAGTTGAAACATTGGACGCTCGGGCCAATTGTTTCAAGGATCCCAAAAGCTCCCAGAAGCTGAATCGAAGTCGAAACCCTGAATTCAATCTGATGATCGTGGACACTAGGCCGGTCTGACAAACTCTCTTCCTCTATCCCATCTTTTTGGATTGTTTGAACACTTCCGTTCTTTTTGGAGACTTCTAGTCGTCGTTCTTTTCTCTTATTCGTTCCAAGTGCTTGCTGGTCAGCATTCGTGTCCTCAATAATCCACCCACCATGAACCGTCCTCGACAACCAGTGCGCGACTCGTGGTTTGCGCCTCTATCTATCGATCTCTTCGTCAAGGTCCTCAATGTTTCCCTACTACACCCCTTCGTAGCATGGATTATCCCTCTGTGCTTCCGCGCCGAACACCAAGCGATGACTACGAAGCCGATGATTGTTAGTATTGCCTGGGCTATTTTCGTCACTCTCCTCTGGATGGGGAACGTCATAAGCCATAGGATTGCCTATGGCTTGCATCGAGAGGKGGACTTGAGCGAGGAGGTCATCGTAATAACAGGAGGGGCAAGCGGTCTTGGCTTGTTGATTGCTGAGGTGTATGGCATGAGAGGCGCTACCGTTGCGGTTCTGGACATCGCTGACCTTGAGAGCACTGATGCTCGCGGCATCACCTATTACAAGTGCGATGTGCGGGACAAGGCCCAAATTGCTAGAGTTGCAGCGGAGATAGAGCGGGATGTATGTATTACCTTGTATCGCCGGCAATGCGACTTGACTAACAGCAAGACTTCTAGCTTGGGACACCTACCATCCTGATTAATAACGCCGCCGAAGTCATTGGCAAGAAATTGCTGGACTTGGAGTTGGAAGAGATCGAGCGAAGTATCACAACAAACCTCTTGGCGCACTTTTACACGATAAAGACGTTTCTGCCGGGAATGCTTCGTAATGAGACGGGTGGTACCATTGTAACCGTCTCGAGTGTCATTGGTCACCTCGGTGCAGCTCGGCTCTCAGATTACGCTGCTGCTAAGGCGGGAGTAACAGCCTTGCACAAGTCTCTCGCTGCTGAGTTACAAGAGTACCCCGAGATCAAGACCATTCTTGTTACGCCGGGTCAACTAAGCACACCACTCTTCTACGGTGTTAAGACGCCCAATACATTTATTGCCCCAGTCGTCGAACCTATCGAAGTGGCCAAGGAGGTTATCAAGGCCGTTGACATGGGCCTCAGCGACCACATCGGTATGCCTCTTTACGCACGTTGGATTGATTGGTACAACGTGTTGCCTGTGGGTCTTCAGAAGATCGCCCGAAAGATCTCTGGCATAGATGCTGGTATGGCAACTTTTGTTGGCCGCAGAGGCACCGAGCTGAGTGAGAAAAACGGCCGTTTGACCTAGCATACCTACCTAGGCACCTAAAGCACATAGCATCGCCACGGGTCGGTTGAGGTCGGCTTAGGAGCATCTAGTTAATGGAAGGAGATACTCACAATAATGCTGTATTGCAGGCGGCAGGTAACAGAGCGCTGGCGTTCGCAGGTCTGTCGAAATAGTGTAATGTGTAAGGTATAAGGTATTTGTGTAGTAAATCACAAAGCTTGTCTGTACGTACCTAATGTATAGTGCAGTCCTACATGAATCTGATCATCAAGGAGAATTTCCAAACATGCCAAAAGGTCCTCTGTGGGTTTGAGGCTGTGCACGAGTCTTGGGTAGGCTGCCGTGTAACTTGCCAGCCGGCCTGTAGTTCCAAGTTCAACCTTCTACGTTCCTAATAAAGCACCTCCCCGTATTACGCCCGTCCTTTCTGAAGCCTTCGCTCGTCCTAATGAGGAGAAAATGGCCGAAAGTTACCAGTCAGAATAGCAGACCGCTTGTGGGCCAGCCACTGAGGTCGCTCAGGCGTAGGAGTATCTATTCGGGCATGTCGCACTGCATGTAATAAATGTAGGTAGGATACTGGGCTTGTCTTACGCTGCTACTGGGCAGGTCGGACCGAGTACATTCATCAATGTCACAGGAGTATTGGGGCGCCCACGCGGCAACTTGCAGAAACTGCTGCGTATTAGGTAGCCAACTAGCTTATCTCGTTGGCCCTTCGGGTTACGGCTCCTCCCGTGTGTGGCATAACGGCTGACGACGTCATTTCAGGGGAGCATAGGTGTAGCTGTATTGGGTTGGTATAGTATACTCTTGTGATAGCCTTCTCGGCCGATTAATGATACAATGTCGTCAGTTGGCTACGAAATATAGGACTATACTAATCGCGCGATGATATAATGGTATGGTATAGTCGAGGAAGGGGGGCAACATAATGTATTGGCGAGAATGACTAGCTGTCTGGGTCGGTCTTCAAATACCAAACCGACGCAGAACTTGGCTTTCTTCTCTGCTTACGATGGAAGTTTTAAGCGTGACTGTCTTCCGTGCCTCATAAATGATTGCTCATAGGTTTCACGTAACTGTCTCGGAGCATGAGCCTGTCAGCCTATGGACTCTGGAGCACACGACAAACGTATCATTGCCCCAGCTGTCTTACAGCCTTCAAGAACAATTTGTTTAGCCCGAATAAAAGATAAGAGCAGGCACAGTCCATATATTAAGCGACGGTGATACAACATGAGGGCTCATTTTACATGGCATGAGCAATCTATACAGGAACTTCTGTTTGATTAACCCAGTACAATGCCGATACTCACATAATTAGGCGAAGAGTAAAGACCCGGACAGGTGCGCAGATTTGCTTTTGTAGTAATCCGCCCACATGCTAAGAATCAAGCTCTATTTTAAGGTGCTTCGCATGGCGCTGAMCCTGCCAGTTTAATATATTCTGCAGCGCAAAGACGCTCGGCGTGCGAAAGAACGTGAACTGCTGAACATGAACTCAAAAGTGACTGCATCTTTCGAAGGAACAGCTGAAAACGGAGAGTAGCAGCGTTCCAAGTAGATTAAGAATCGTATAGTAGCCTATAAGGGAAGGAAAGAATTTAACGTGTAGTTGAGACCGGGCGAGCTCACTGGGAGGCAAAGACAGTTAGGCTGCTACATGTACTCACCTAGCCACCGAAAAGGGCTGAAAATAAGATTCGGACTAAATCAGCTGCGCGCCGCTTGTCAGAATAAATCACTTGGAAGTTCCTTTCCCCCGCTCCTCCTTGAAGCTTATCGTAGCTGATTCAGATGACGAGGAAATCAGTCGCCCCTAAAGATAATCTACACTACTCCAATTCACTAGCCAGGATCGCTATAGCTTCGACCTGGCAAAAGTCGGTTCATTGATAAGGATAACCCTGATGGTGATTACTGTACTAATTCTATAATCTTTCTTGATGGCCGCCAAGGACCTTGTGACCCTATAGGCTTCATTACCAGCATGAGTTACGTAGCTCACCTACTACGCAGTACCATATCAGATCATTTTTGACCCCCTTTGCAAGGCTATAGGTGGCGCGGCATATCGGATGGACGGAAGGTGAAAATCTTCAATGCTTGAACCATGCCGTTGTACTCTGTACCGCCTGATTGGAACAGTGCCACAGTGCCACAGTACTCCCAGGCTCGCCAAGTTGCTCCAGGGTGACCAGACCACTAGACCCCTGAGATGTGAAGTTGGACTACATAACATACGAAAGCGACGACGTGGGGGACCGGGGTGCCCGCGTCCAGTGCCGCCCAACAAGGCCCCCTAGGGGATGCAGATGACATATGATACAACTGGTTAACACATTCGTCTAGACCTCCAAGGTGTACGGTACGGATTTATTACTTCCAAGGACGTATTAGACGAAAGTCAGCCTCAAAGTTTGTCAGCAAGCTTCAGCGGATAATATAACGCTGACTTCTGGCGCGAATGGTTACTTCCGGCGAGACCGCTCTAAAAGCAGCTTTCGGTATTATTAGGCGCTTCACCGTGCGTCAATATCGAACCCACGAGAGCCGCCTCTAAATCACATCCCGCATTAGTGGCGTCGACCGGGATGCCTATCCACTCGAGGATCGATCCAGACACCCCAAGATATCTCTTATCTATTGCCTTACGTCGACCAATCACMCCCTCCATGTCCAACTAGTCCAACCAAGATTCAACCTAAATGGTCACCAACTGACATGGGTTTGCTAAGTGCACAAAGTAATCAGGATCCAGCAACGGCTGCGATTAGGACTCCTATCATATACCATGCTCCTGCTTGAAGGTCTGTTCTTTTACTACACTAGTCATGGAGGAGAGCTGTCGGAAAATATACGCTGGCAATGCCCTTCTGCAGAGCTTCGCCTCCAGGCAGCCTTTGCTTTGTGCTGACTTACCTATGTTGCACCTGGCGGACGCCTTCTCGGTCGGGAGTCGCATCCAATTCGTAGATCCTATAAACCGCCTGCGTCCTTGTATTATTGCTGACATTACCAAACCTTCATACCCTGTTAAATCTGTCGCAATAGCTCCCTAGCCATAACTCACCGTACATGCGGCGTCTTTCGAGTCGCGTGACAGACTGACCTTCTAGGGTGGATCTCCTATGGTGTAATGTTACCCTTGCTATGTCGACGGTAGCCATGTGGTGGGATCCATCTCGGATTGAAGCAACTGTCACTCGTCAGTTCGTCTGCTCACACCTCTTACCCGACGAGATAAAGCGACTGGACTTACCGCTGGGTTTTGGTGATGGATTAACTGACGGGACTTACTGGGAATGGATTGACGAGAAAGCCAAACGCATCTTCCTTATACTTTCGGACCTTGGCGTGCCAGATCAGATATTCGGACTTATTGATGACAGCTGGGATGATGATGACCTCCCAATTCCGCTGGACCAGATTGAGCGACTAGCGCTTACAGCCACGCGGGACGACAAGTTCGACAGGAGGTTCTATTCTCGCCAATTTCACTATCTTCTCAAGTTTATAGAAAAGGGTGACCATGTAGTGTACGACGACCCGGAAGTCGTGCCGCTTAACGTGGATAAGCGCCCGGGGCTGAATCTGAACAACGCCATAGACAGAGTCGAGCTACCGAATAGACCCGGCGAGGTTTTTTCGCGGCGTCGCATCCCCGTTGGCCCCGGACCTGGGTTTCTGACGGGGGAGGAATTCATCTACGAAATCAACAAGGCGAAGAATGTTGAAAATGTCCATCTCGCGTCTTTTTTCGCATCATATACCCATCAAGGCTTTGCCTATGTCCTCTTCACGCTCCCAAGCGACTTCAGCCTCAAATCGCTTCTCGTGACCATGCCGGGATCGTTGAAGTCGTTATCCAAACAAGACCGGCGACGCCTCCTTATGAACTGGATTCATTGCCTCGTTGACTCACTATGCCATCTCCATAGTCGAGGTCTATCTCACGGCAATATTAAACCGTCAACAGTACTTTTCAACTCCGACAATCACATCTTCTACGCAGACATCAGTCGTTTAAGTGTGGAAGCGATAGCCAACACTTCGGACAAATCGACTTTCGATAAAGAGTCTTATGATTATGCGGCTCCTGAACAGTGGTATCGCCCTTCAACTTCACATTCTAGCATACATCGAAAGAGCACTCTTATCGCCTCTTCGGCGTCAGCATCAACGTCATCGGACAACTCTTCATTCTCTATCAGCCGAGGAGGGTCAGAGAGTATAACCCCCGCCTCGATGCTTCACTCGCCAACTCCTGCTCTCAACCCGCAAGCAGTCGACATCTTCTCACTAGGGTGTGTGATACTCGAGCTGCTAAGTTTCCTACTGAAACGCCAAACGCGGAACTTCGCGTCACATCGAGCTGCGAAGCACAAATCAGCTGGACGAGGAGGGGCGGTCTTGGACTCTTCGTTTCATAAGAACATCGGACAGGTGGAATTATGGATGACACAGTTGGCCAAGGAGGCGTCGAAGAAGGATGATCAGGTGTTTCGTGGCGTGGCGCCCATGTTACAGGTGGTGGCACGAATGCTCTCGGTAGTCCCGCACGAAAGACCGACGGCCCAGGAGGTCGAGCAGTGCACATACCGGATCCTAACCGAGAACTGCGGGATCGCGGAACCGCATTGCGTCCACCAATACGGCAGCTGGGATCTTGGGTTTGGTAACTTGAATATCAGTAGAGGGGGGGAGGGTTTTAACATTTCGACGAAGCGATATAGTGGCTCCGCTAGGCCGAATTCCCGACTCGCTTCGTACCGACAGCTGAGCGGCAGCGCGATCCAGGAGCGGGATATGGCGAGCGGTAGTAGTAGCGCGGAGGCGATGCAGAACGTCCGGATGAACAAGGTGCGCAATTGGCAGGCTCACATATACGCAGGTAATAACGACAGTTCCCCACGTACTAATTCGATGTAGAGGGAGAACTGACGTCGTGGCATGTGATGACAGAAACGACGAGCTTTGGATGATTTCGGGGGTTGGGGGTTAGAGGATATAAAGGTTGGGAAGGCTTGCTGTCTACTACATAGTATATAGGGACTGGAGTTGTGGGGGTCTTTGACTTGACGGGGGAAAATACTTGGCGGCATCTGTGGTTATACTCTCGTTTTGGGATGAGGTGTGTATTGTTTGCTTGATAATGCATAACTAAGTTATGAAGATACCTTCCACTGTCGTGGATGCTAGGCCATGGATCGATTTACTCGAAGGTGGGTGAACCTAACGTCAATCTCGAACTGGCATCTTATAAGGATTATTGATGATCAATGCTATGTCATCAACATAGGACCATGTTTTGATATCGAATATGAAATAAACTCGTATTGATTCCAAAGGTAGCTCATGTCGTATTGTTGAGGTCCTTATCTTTGGCAGTGGTTCGGATTCCCTGTACCCCCGTTTAAGTGCTTTGGAGTTGACGTAGAACTTCGTGCGTTACGCCGGTACACTTGAATGAGGAATTCAAGAGTCTGTGAATCAACAGCACAGAGGAATACTATTAGGTAATTGATGATAACTTCCACCTCTCATTGAACCCTCAAGATATAAAAGGTACCTATGTACCTAACGGAGGCGGATTATTCCTTCGTCCGGGCCACTCTAGGCAGTCCGAGCTGCGTCAGTGGAAGGTGTACCCACTTTATTAACTAATCGCAAGGCTGGAGCTGCAGTACGAACACCGGTAGCCATCAAGCTCAGAAGGTTGTATCCAGTAATAATTCTTGCCCAGTTCAAGAGAGCACTTTCCATCTTTACCTCAGCCGTTTTACGCCAATTTCAACGTCATCTGATATTCGAGACCTCCATTTCCCTCACGACATCCCGACCTGACCACCCTCCACTTTTCCCTCGAGCACAAACGAATCAACATGGCTTCTTCGAAGCCGTCTGTGAAGGAGGCGCAATCGCTCGCCAAAACCGACCCGCGAAAAGCTGAAGCTATCTACAAGGACATCATATCCAAACCGCCTTCAGTCACGTCAGATGCAGCCATCAAGGAATACGAGACAGCTCTGATAAGCTTAGGAGAGCTGTATCGAGATGAGAAGTGAGCAAGGCCCTTGGATTGCGTTTCGCGCCTTGTATCTGACATCCATGTTTAGGAAGCCAAAGGAGCTCGTCGACCTCGTGACCACTAGCCGAACTGTCCTCTCGAGCTTTGCAAAGGCCAAGACGGCCAAATTGGGTAGGATCTAGCCTCCCCCCCTTCGTCTGGGATTATCGAAAGTCATCTAATTTCTACAGTCCGTCAGCTACTCGACCTCTTCAACGACATCCCAGACACAACCGACATCCAGATCGCCGTTACAAAGTCATGTATAGAATGGGCCACCTCCGAACGACGAAGCTTCCTACGCCAGAACCTCGAGACGAGACTCGTCACCCTGTATATGGCCAAGAAGTCGTACTATGACGCCCTAACCCTCATCAACGGCCTCCTCCGAGAACTCAAGCGTCTCGACGACAAGCTAGTACTAGTCGAAGTGCAACTGCTCGAGTCCAGAGTATACCATGCCCTGGGCAACAACTCCAAGGCCCGCGCAGCCTTGACCAGCGCGAGAACAAGCGCAGCATCTGTCTACMCCCCGCCACTGTTGCAAGCAAACCTGGACATGCAGTCGGGCATGCTGCACACGATGGACCAGGACTTCAACACGGCGTTCTCGTACTTCATCGAGGCGCTGGACGGGTACCACACGCAGGACGAGGCGGGCAAGGCGACGGCGGCGCTGCAGTACATGCTGCTGTGCAAGATCATGCTGAACCTGGTCGACGACGTCAACAACATCATGGCGTCCAAGCAGGCGCAGAAGTACGCGGGCCAGAACCTCGAGGCCATGAAGGCTATCGCCCGCGCCCACTCCAACCGCTCCCTCGAGGAGTACGAGCGCGCCCTCGCCGCCTACCGCTACGAGCTCGGCAGCGACCCCTTCATCCGCAACCMCCTCCGCCGCCTCTACGACGCCATGCTCGAGCAGAACCTCATCAAGGTCATCGAGCCCTTCAGCCGTGTCGAGATCGCGCATATCGCCAAGATGGTCGGTTTGGATACCCAGCAGGTCGAGCGCAAGCTGTCCCAGATGATCCTCGACAAGGTGATTATCGGTGTTTTGGACCAGGGTGCTGGGTGCTTGCTTATTTTCGACGAGACGCACCGCGATGAGTCGTACGATGCCGCCCCCCAGACCATCGAGAAGCTGAGCAATGTTGTGGATGTGTTGTACACGAACCAGGCTTCCATGTTGGAATAGGTGATCTATTCGTAAGATAATGGAAAAGGGTTATCCTGAGGCGGGCTGAGAAGTACGGCTTAGATGATGAGATGGGATGGTGGGCTCGCCCGGTGTAATATTACTAGGTAGAGAGCTAAGAGCCAACAGGCCAGAGCCCGGGCGTCATCAATAAAGATAAAGGGCGTTGTGGCTTCTCTGGCACATACAACATGGGCTTATCGTATTCCAATCGTAGACTTCAACATGTATGTGCAATTTTTGCGTTCCTATTTTCCAAGCTTGCTAGCTGGTTCCCTATGTGCCTCCAACGCCGTATCCCTGATCAACAGAACTGTTCCCCCTTGATACAGTTCAGCTCAAAAATAAATATACAAGACCACTTGAATAACCTGCCGATCAAGGGTATCTATTGATCAAGCGACCAATCGAATCAATCTCAATGCTCTGCCTTTCCGCTTTCCAATAATGCTTGCCTCCTGCCACCAACGCCAACTTGATGCAAGATACTGATGTAGAGTATTCAAAGACGATGGTTAATGCCTTCGTAAAAATTGGACCGATCCTTCGCCGACCAATATAATATCCTTAGAATTAAAGGGTATCCGTCTCGGAGTAAGGCCCTTCCCTTCGTTTTTAATGTTCGATTTCCCTGTTCACTTTAATATGTTGCTCCTACGAAGCAGCAACAGCTATCCCCTTCCCCTTATTCTTCCCAATCAGCCCCTTTCTTCTTCTCTCCTCCCCAACTATCAAAGCAAACMCCCGTTTCGCCAGCGCGCGTTCGTCCCAGCCACCGACCTCTTTCTTGAACGCTTCCACGACCTCTAGGTGCCAAGGTTCGAGAAGTACGCTCTCGCCCTGTGCTGCGACCTCTTTTCCTAGTAGCGTACTGAAGGATTTTCGCTGGGAGCGAGGCGGAAGTGGCATTTGTTGCTGGAAGGCCAGAGGGTCGCGTCGGCGAAGCTGGAGCATTTCGTCTAGTCGGACCCAGTGTTCCCGCGACCATTGCTTTTGTGAAAGGTTGCTGGATCTAGGCGAAGAGGATGGGCGGCGTAGTCGTTGACTCATTGTGTTTTGGTTGCGGTTCGTCTTCGGCGCGGGGTCATTGCTGACGGTGGTAGCAACAGGAGCAGCGTCGAGCCGGGTAAGGAAATGAGAATTAGAGGAAGAGGCATTCGTCGTTTGTTCCTCACTACGCTGGGCGACAGGTTGGAAAAGAGATGGAGCCTGAAATAAGACGCCATTGCTCTTATTCCCACCGTTCACCTGATTTTGTGCACGAGCTTCCGCCTGTACGATAGGAGAGAGTGCGCTGGGTTTAAAAGCCACGACTCGGCCCGGCGTAGTTGGCTTCATTGGGGAACGGAAACAAGACTTGGTAGGCGAGAGGGTTCTATCCCATCGCGAAGGCTTCTCTCTCGGTGGTAAGCGCTCATACTCTGTCCCGTCTGTTAAAATCGAGGACTCGTGTTGTTCGATCTCGTCGCTTGGTGGTAGAAGAAGACCGTCATCTGTCATCTCGCTTCTTACAGTCGAGGGACCAGTTCTGAAAAGAGACCCACCAGATTGGCCTGGACGAGGTGTGAAATTGCGCTTCTGCTCAATAGGTGGATAGGTCTGCTGCTCAGGAGTTGAGGGTTGAGGAGATGGTTCAGATTGCTCAGATGGCTCAGGTGACCGCTGAGGTGATTGTTCGGGCGATCGTTCTGGCGATTGTTCAAACAGTTGTTCAGGTGATTGCTGGGGTGACTGTGGTGACTCAGGTTCTTGTGAATATGATGGTGCAGGCGAAGGCGACTCATAAGTATCTTGGACTGTGTCATTTGATCGTAAAGCAGGCCCCGGAGAGAAAAGGTCAGTTCGCCGTTCCGGACTTGGTCGGAACTCCTTCTGAGGGATAGAGGGGAATAATCCCGTAGACCAAAGAGATTTCTGTGGCTCCTTAGGTTGCTGCTGCTGCTCTGTCTCTCTAGGGACTGGTCTTTGGAACACAGGCTGAGCGACCTTTCCTGTATTGCGAGTTGCCTCTGCTGGCCCAGCTTCAGGAGCCTTCTTGGGCAATGAAGCTGGAGACGAGAAGAAAGACAAGATATTGAATCCACCAAATATTCCAGACCTAGCCGCTACAGATTTCTTTTGAGTAGATGGTGCATCCTCTTTCCGTTGAGCTAGCATCGAATACTCCGAAACTTCTGCAGGTTCTGGCTGCTTTTCTCGAGCGCCTAACATCGAGTATTCTGAAGCGTCGGCAAGCTGTGCCTGCTTCCCTTTGGCAGCCAAAGTTGAGTGCTCCGGGGCATCTACAGGCTCTTCAGGCTCTTCCAGCTCTTCGTGAGTGTCTAACATTGAGTATTCAGAGCTATGTATAGGGCCCTTCTGCTTTTCCTGAGATAGCATCGGGTACTCGGGACCGTCTAGTGGTTCTGCTGGCTCTTCCTGATCATCTTCATCATATTGGTCTTGTAGCATTGAATACTCTGAAGCATCGGCACGTTCCGGCTGCCTTTCCTGGGACCTCATCGAATACTCGGAGTCATTTATAGGTTCTGCTGGCTCTTCCTGGTCATCCTGGTCATCCTGGTCATCCTCGTAATCGTGTTCATCTTGTTCATATAGCGGGGGGTACTCTGAACTATGCGCGGGTTCTATTGGATTCTCCTGATGATCCAACATAGAGTATTCCGACGCATGTTCTGCCGGCAGTTCTTGACTTTCCAACATCGAGTGCTCCGAACCTTGTTCAATTGGTCGTTCCTGGTTATCCAACGTCGGGTATTCTGAACCACGTTCTACTGGCTGTTCCTGGTCACCTCGCGTCGTATACTCCGAGCCTTGCTCTATTGGCTGTTCCTGGAGTTCTTGGATTTCCAGCAGGGACCTCTGAACCTCTTCTTCGGATTCATAAGACATACGTTCGTCAACATGATCAGAATCAGGACTTCTTCTCAATATAATCGAATGAACATCCGAAACTCTTGATCTAGGACGTGCTGGCGGAGCATCTTCTGTCTCGCTCTGTGGGTTCTCCTCAATCTCTATTTGAGAAGGACTCGCAATCTCCTCTCGGTAGATGAGCCGTCTGGCAGTTTTCCTCCAAGGACTCGGGATCTTAACTCGTCGAGTTGTTGGATCGTTTGCCTGTGACGTACGTTGACCTCGCCCCGGCCTCTTAGGCGTTGGCCTTGAAGCCTCAAAGTCCCAAAGATCCGTCTCGTCTTCGTAGTTCGTTATCTCGCCATTAGTCTCGTTCCCAGGCTCTTGTGCCCGTCCCTCTTCTGCTTCGTGCTCAACTGCCTCGCGTTCCTCAGCTTCGATATTCCTAGACATTACTTCGCTCGCACTTGTACCGCGAGTGCCAAAGATACTTGAATTTTGGGAGCGAATTGTCTGCGAGTCTGCGCGATGATTCACTTCTTGCTGGTTATTGCCATCTGCAGCCCAGTCCAGCTCATTTTCGCTTGGTGGCATTGCTCTTGTCGAACTCGCCACCGACTGAAAAAGCGCCGAACGGCCGGGCTGTGACACTCGATCATCGGTATTATATGCAGCCCTCCTAAGTGCTTCAGTTTGCGAATAATCAGGCCTGTCTGAACCAAATGGGTCCGACAAGTCAGCAGCAGCATCTTGTGCTGATTGTTGGTTACGAAAGTTGGATAATATGCTCTGAGCAGCCGTAGGGTTTGGATTAAATAAGGAACGAGGGTTAAATTGCGAGGGATGTCCGTAATTAGATCGAGATGGCGATCTGGATATAGACAATTGATCAGAGTGATTTGAAGCAAGCGATTGTGAAGGTTCGTTATTAGCCGGTCCTCTGAATGGGCTTCCGAGGCTACTCTCACGTCTTTCAGGGGATGGTTTATCCGACATTACATTTTGAAGAGTTCGTCCAGCTCGTACAATGGGCGACAGCGACGGTCTGTTGTACGTTGGAGGCTCTAATGACTTAGCTGGCTCAGTAGGCTCTCGAGGCTCTCTAGGCTCTTTGAGCTCTTTAGCAGACGGTGGTAGCTGAGGGGATGATTGCTGCGGTTCTGGCGTATTGTTGATCTCTTGGTCCAACTGAGATGGTCCAAAATCCATTGCGCGTGGCCGGTTCATTATAGGAGGCGAAGATTGGAATCCTGAATTAGAGGTAGGGATAGCAACGCTTGGAGCAGCTGTGGATGGACCTGCATCATCCTCCTGGGCTTTCTTAGAACCAGCATTTGAAGACGACGTATCATCCGGGGTTGGGAGTCTGGCCGAACTAAAATTCGATCCTGTATTCCTATTCACAGAACTAACCTGACCGTGATGAGTTGAACTCTCCGCATGGCTTTCTTCCACATGCGCTGCCGTACGTGCCGGTCTTGGAGTGGCAGCTTCGAGGATCGCTTCCGGTATTTCAGAAAATGAATCATCATATGCGCCACTATCCTCGTGCTGATCATTCGCGAAGGTCGGTTTCATAGGCAAACGTCCTGGTGTAGCTGCTCGAAGGATACTATCCGGAAGACTCGAGAAGGAATCGTCTACATGGGGTGCTTTGCCGGAAAATACTTGGCGACTCAGCGGGAGTTGCTTCGGTCTCCGTGGACTTCTCAGCCGTCCTAGTAGGCTCTGATCACTCATTTCCGCTAATGAAGCGTCTGGCGCAACAGATCGATCTTCCTCTACTGTTGAGTCGTTTCTGTTTGAGTCTGCCGGCTGTTGGTGGGGTACCTCCTCCGTGCGGAGACTATTTCGCAACGATTCGAGAGTTTCGTTGATAATTTGATTGGTCTCATCACCCATTTCCGGAGGATCGGTAGGAAAAGCGCTTCTGTTCGCCTGAAATGAGGGGAGGGATTCCACAGCTATCATGCTAAAGTCGGATGCGTGCGCTAGCGTATCTTGTCCACTGTGAGGCACATCAAAGTCTGATTCTGCATCGCTTTGCTGCTCCATCAACGTCGGATAGCCATGGTCCATAGGGAGATCTTCGTCGCCTAGTCCTTCTTGATGTGATGTCGTCGGTGATTCCCGATTTTGCCGCCGGTTTCCTGACCTATACGAATATGATACATCCGCCGGCGTTGGTGTACTACGATTCCCCCCTATTGTATCCTCACTAAGATAATGTCCACCTTCGTTGGTCATCTCTTGCCGACCAGTCTCATTCTCGCGTATATCTAGAGTCGAGTCCGGCGCTACCGGTGGTAGATTTTGAGACTGTTCCTGAACTGTATCATTTTTTGCCACATCACCAGTCGATTGATCTCCCATATCTGCCAGCACAGCAACCTGTTCCGGCATCAGCGCTTTTCGCGGACGACCTCGTTTCTTCTTAGTTGTATTGGAAAGTTGCGATGACGGCACGGCCTGTGTAGCAGAAGCGCTTTTAGGCGTCTTCCGAGGCTTTGCCTTTGGTTTCGACGCAGCGGAGTCCATATATATCTCCGATGGCGGATCAGCCAATATGCTAATCTCAGATTCTGGGTCGCCCTTCTTTCGCGTTCGTCGAGACGTCTGGACGGGTGTTCCAGCCCTCTTCTTCCCCCTCGGCATAGGAGTGCCATTGCTCGTCCGCCGTGGTCGGCCACGTCGTCGCGGTGTAGATTCGTTCACTATTTCGTCATTGAGCGGTACCGTAGTAGTCGTAATAGCTTCTCTACGGTAGTCGCCTCGGACAGGCGAAGATGAAGGGAATAATCGACGATTGATACCCCGCTTCATGGCTTCTTCCGCTTCGACCGTGACAAGAATCTTCTGTGGCGAGAGCTCATTGCCGACATCGAGTTCGAAGGTTCGCTTCCTAGGCGATTGCCTAGCGGGAGACGTCTTCCTCCCTGTCAATTGTATATTCCTCGGTATAGTTCTTGGTATAGATATCGTAGAAAGCTCGTGATTGGTAAGGGTATTTCCGGTGCGTCGCGCGACTGAATGCGCCGAGCTAGGAGGCTCGTCCCCAAGCGGATCGGGTGACGATGGCAAGTCATCCATGATAGCAATTAAGGAAAAGGATAGCGACTAGGTAGTCATCGAATGAGCAAAATCAAAAGGCAACTGCAACTGGAGCATGCATACAATTGGCACATCGGATTTGAGGTTGCAAGCACCGGGTTGTGAAAGTTGCATGCAGGGGACGCGCCGGGAAATGTACCTAAACCCTACCGAAAACCCAAAAGAAGCAGTTTGTTTACTTCGAATTGGTCCACGCCCGCGCGGTCTGATAGGCTGTCAATCGCCCGTGGGGTAAGTCGGCAAGGCTAGAGGAAGTGGCGCCGCACTGAACACGTGTATGTACCTGCGGGGCATTTTGAGACAGCGACACGCGTCCACCAATCAGCTGTGAGGCGGTGGGAAAGTTGTCCCGAAATTGACATTACTAAGCTAAGCGAGCTACCTATCAGTAGGTGCACTAGGTGGATAAGTAATGGAATTACTTTAAGTTTATCTACTGCGATCTCATAACGTCATCGTCTACATTACCAACATATCAGAGACATGCGGTCCGTCAACCCGATTCAGAGGCGAAGATGTGTTCTCCTATAACCGAAGATTTGCCATCATCCAATATCTATACAGCGGAAGTTGCATTCTACGCCTTGACAGCGGCATATCATCGGATAAGGCCCGGGAAAACTACCATGCTCTATCGGTTGCTTACCGGCATATGCAAGAAGCGGCAGGGTTTGTCAGTAAAGTTGCGTATATGATACGGCAGCTATAGCCAATGGTTGAAGCTTATACTTCTATCAGAGGAAACTTTCTGATCAGATCTCGTCCGTTGATGAATGACGTGATTCGGAGCGAGCCTTCTAGTCCCGGGTTGCTTTGAAATACACTGATGGAGTCTCCGGAAGCAGAGCGGTAATGTCTATATAAGTCAAGCTAGACTTCGAAGTCGAAGTCATGTTGATATCTCTTGTTCACAGCGAGCTTCCTCGGGGCTTACTCTAGTCTCGAGTCTCTTCAAAGCGATCCCTTCTCTGTCTGAATATCTGACTATCTTTTAATATAATACAAGTGTAACTCTTATATCTCACAATGGCCATCACCCAAGCTCCCTCCTCAGTCCCCAGGGGCCTCGTAACAGCCAAGCTCAACTTCTGGCACCATCCCCCTCCTGGTGTCAAAGCCTTCAACTGGGTAGACAAGGTTCCCGAAGGCCAACCCAAGCAAAACCTAATCCAGGACTCGCGTCTAGTCCCCATCACCGACATCCGGGGCCGGGAGTCCGAGTTCACCTTGGACAAGGACGCCTTCCAAGTCATTTCCGACGTACCCGTCTCCGCCGAAGAGTCGGCCTCAGCCTCGAACTTCACGGACGACGCTTCCATTGCCGCCAACTACTACCCGGAGGTCGAGAAGCTACTTCTAGACAACATCCCCGGCAGCAACCGGGTCTTCATCTTCGACCACACGATCCGGCGCGCAGACCCCAATGCCCCCCGCACAGCAGTTCAGCAGGTCCACATCGACCAGACGGCGTACTCAGCTGAACTGCGCGTAAGACGCCACATGGGGGATGACGCGGATGCGCTGCTCAAGGGTCGCTACCGCATCATCAATGTGTGGCGCCCTCTGAACAAAAACCCCGTCGAGTCGATGCCGCTGGCCGTCGCATCCAGCTCGTCCCTCCAAGAACACGATGTTATTCCCGTCGAGCATCGGATTTTGGGAGGATACCATGGCCAGACAGCCGCCATTGCGTATAACCCCAATCAGAGATGGTATTACTGGAGTGGTATGACAGGCGACGAGCGCCTGCTGCTCGAGTGCTTCGATAGCGAGGCCTCGAAAGAAGGATCTGGTGTGGCCGGTGGACGGGTGCCACATACCGCATTCGATGATCCTAGGACGAGGGCTGATGCCGAGGGAAGGGAGAGCATTGAGGTCCGGACTCTAGTTTTTGGCCCCTGATTCTGTAGCTGTCATGTCAAATAGCGTCGTCTATTAGGTTAAGTTAGGTACTGATTTTACGAAGACGGGAGGAATGTTTATTTGCAGAATGTAATATTTCGCTAGAACACAGGAAGCAAATCTAGTAATCGCGTCGTGTGGTATCGTTGTCCTGAATACCAAAATAATCGGTTAAACCAATATGATGTTCCTTAACGCCTGTCCATATGGTGTAGTACCGTGCCATGATTTCGCTGAGTATTTCGAGAGGGGATCGCGAACACATCCAAACACATGATCCCTTGCACGTACTTAATACCCTCCCTTCTTTGTCCGTTTCGCTATCTTCGTAGGACTTCTACCTTCATCCCTCAAAAATTCATACCGTCGCGGGCCTCCATCAACCAAAGTGATATTATAATCACGGCTTTCGCTTGCCTCGAGCGCTTCCTGAGCGACTCATCGCAACACCTCCGAGACTACTCTGTCTGCTCATCGGAACACCTCCTAGTGTGTCCTTACCAACAGCAGGTGAATTCTGAGCTCCAGCTGGAGAGTCCTTAACTCCAGCATTAGTAGCATTCTCCGACTCAGCGCCGGGGCCGTCGCCTCTCAAATCGCTGTCCTGAACACCTAAGGATTCCGATAACACCTCAGTGGAAGGTCGTCGACCCTGGGTGTAAGCAATGTACCTATTCTTGCTTACGGGAGCTGCCATAGCTTCGAGTAGTCGACGACCGCCGTTGTTAACGTCAAGGTTGGATCCAATGCCATGCTTGTTCTGATAGTTCTTGAACAATCTCATGACAGCTAGGTCTTTGTCTCGATCGGACTCGTTCAAGGTAGGAGGCGTGTTAGACTCATCCCTTCTGTATGCCTTCGAGTATTGCGAATGGATAAGCGGGGGAAGCTTAGGCTCTGATCCGCTGAGCTTGTCAAGGTTGCCAGGTATCTCCAAGTTGGCTAGGGCTTCGATTCCTAGCGCTTCATCATAGAAGTTCTGCTGCGCATGACCACCTCGAGTGCTTCGTGTTGTATGTGAGGGTTGTCGCTCCATGTTCGCCGCAGACGGTTCCTCTTCGTCATCATGCGCGTCTCCGTTTCCAGCAACACTCTCGTCGGGAGTAATGATATTGCCGTTTGTGTCACGGCGGATAAGAAGGTGTTTATGGGCAGCTAGAGCCGCGGCATTGTACGTCATTGCGAGTTCTTTGTCGGTAAATAGCTTGTCAATGCTGTATACCGGACCTGTCTCCTTACGTAGACCTCGGGGTCTCTCGCTTGACCAGAAAGGTGTTGTGTTAGAGCTGTCGAGAGCTCCTCTCTTAGGGGCGGGKGATCCTTCGTCATCCGCTGCGTTTCTCTTTCTCTTTTTATTCTCCGAAAAACCAGGTAGCTCTTCCATTTCTCTTCGAAGTCGGGTGTTTCGCTTTCCATGTGTTCCACCAGGACTTGCGGGATTGGTAAGGCTGAACTGGTTGGGGTGTAGAAGAAGGGCAGAGCTGTCGGCGATATCTAGGGCTTCTTTCTCTTTGCCTAGTCGGTATTTCTTCGAGGTAATGGCGTTGATAAGACGGTCTCGCAGTGTGTCGGACAGGGTCTTGTGTTCTCGCTTGGCTACTTCGAGCTTGTATGCATGGATTTTCTCATACTCGCGAAGCTTTCTCTCGTACTCCATCTAGAAGAGGTAAGTTAGTGCCATGCTAGCTGCTTTGAAGAGAACGAAGGACATACCTTCTGGCAGGTCATCTCGTAATCGCGATGCTCGACAAGGTCCTCTACCTGATGAACCCATTCGGAAAAGGTAGGGCCTGCCATCTCAAGCAAACTACGCTTGGGACTTCCATTGCCCCCAGCATTTGGACCTTGTTGCGCATTCGCAGTCTGTTGTATGTCTCGATATTCGCGATCAATCGCATCTAGAGGTCGGTCGGCATAAGGATCGACTCGACCGACGAGGTTGACGTCGATTTGGATCTTGTGAAGCTCGTCTCGGTAATGCTTATCCTTATCTCGGCTGAACTTATCCGCTAGAAGAGCTAAACGATCGGACAGAACTTGTCGCTTCTTGTCGCGCTTCGACTGAGGAGGAGGKGATAGGCGGGCGGTTTTATTAGAGGTGGCCGCCAGGGCTGGCGACTGGGCAGAGTCGGTAGCGGCCATGTTGAATAGGTCAACAATGTGACGCCAGTACGAGAAGGGTTGAAATGTTTGATGGGGAGTTTCTCAAACAAGGGAAGTTTGAATGTAGAAATAAAGTGCGGTAATGGTCTATAAGAAGTATGGGAGTGTGTCTAGTTGGTTGAAGGGTTTAGAAGTGAGGTGTAAATCGAATTGAGGATGGTAATGGTAAAACCTTTCGAATTCGGTGTTTGTTTCGTTTCCTACCGAACATGTAGAAGTAAAGGCTAGAAATAGAGTTGAAAGACAAAAAGACATGCGATTTGAGAAGAGGAAAGTCACAATATGCTAAACCCGACAGCTTACGAATGGTAAGTCTATGGTAAAGCATTCAATGGGTGGGATGAAGCTGAAGAAGTCGTAAGGTAAGAAGACGAGACGGATTAGGATTTGCAAGCTGCGACTTCACTTACACGCCTGTTGTGTGACCCTGCCAACCTGCGCCAACTGTCCGACTAGCGCAATAATTGGGTACGTACCACACCAAACTTGTACCAGGCTCAGACTGGGCAGATGACAGACCTTGCAGGCGGCAGATCAGCCCCCCATTTTTCCTCTCAACCCCCACTTGCCGAAAAGGTTATCTTCGAGGTACGAAGTTACCTGCCTCCACGTCCTTCATGACTGGAGGTACATATGTATGTAACCTCTATCACGATTTGTACGAAGCTTAACGGCTATAAATCGGTAAATATGAGCAGATACAACTAGAAAGAGAAGAAAGGGTAGGATGATGTTTACTAGCGTATCGGAATATCGTCGAGGTGGTACTTTTAATATATCCTGTCATCTATATCCCTAGACTGAATACGCACATTCACCACTATCTCAGCCATACTTATATTAGCAAGCAGACTGTTCTGTCGTCTCCAACTTACTCTATCTTAATTATTCCTCCAGCCTAGTCCAGGGGCACTCTCATCGTCATATCGTTAAATCCATACCCGCTTGGAATACCAATCTATCATGGCTCTCCTTCGACGGCACCAAATTCCCCAATCTATGACTCCATGTGATGCAAACGCATAAGTAAAAATGAGATCCAAATCCTGTAATAGCCCACCATCTCCAACCCTCACGATAATTCCATCCCTAGTTACCCAACCAGGACCTTTGCGATGCTGGATACATTTGCCGAAGTCGAAAGCACAACTAGGCCATCCTTATTCTGATGATCGAGGCTTGTAAGATAACTTGAGAGCATAGTGATATACTCATTTTTATATCCGAGCAACTATATTCATAGGTTACTACTTCTCCCCTTGAAGACTCCCTTCGAAGGAGTAGCCATTAGTATACTAACTGTCCAGCGATGTATTGCGAGGAAGCCAGCAAGCGAGAGTATTATCAACGTCAATAATATCMCCCGCTTCTGTAACCTGCCACATATTCCAATTCCATAAGAGTAAACCTCGTCCTTGCTAAACTTAGGGGGTGAAGCACGGGGCGAAAGAAGCGCCGGCATTGCAGCAAGGTTGAGACCGAAGTCAAGCAAGATTAAAGAGTTGAAGATGAATTTTCTACTAGAGAATCTTCATCGATGCAAGTAATCAATGATACTTATAGTGTCAGACAAGTATGTCGGAGAAAAGTGTTGCAAGGGATGGACACAGCATGTGTCAGATACATATCCCTGCGGCTTACCTCCTGTTAGTAACTAGCCAAAGAAAAGTCAAGTCATTGTCCCAAACGAATTGTCAATTTTTGGAAACTTAGCCTATATCAGTCCCAGAGGCTCCCTATCCTACATTATGCGATTCACGTTACAGGCTCAAATGCACTCCTTGTCATTTCGGACTCCTTGATTGCGTAAGCAACAGAAGCACAGCATCATTCGTTTCCCTATACAGCGGGAGCTCAGCTACAAATTGTTCGGCTGTTGAGAACGTAGAGTTAACTCTGAGCTACTCTGATCTATGCAGAGTTCATATAAACCTTTGCTCTTTGCAAAGGGGGGTCATGCTGTACTAAGTTAAGTGTTCAGGTTGCGGGTATGGTAAGTAATCCTGGTTAAGAAGAGCGTCAAAGCCAGTGCAGAAAACTATCGCAGAGCCTCTTGTGATGGTCAGGGTTAGCTAAGTACGTAAAGACGCATCGAGGAAATCGGAAGGTACTTCCCAGCCGTGGTTCATGGCAGCTCGCTTATACGCTTCCACGGCCTCCCCAACCCCGTAGTCCATCTGTTCAGGGCCTGTACGCTCCAGACGTGCCGGCCGATCCATGCTACATATAGCCATGCGGACCTGCAGGAGTACGCTCTCTAAGCTGTTGGCTGGTGTCCAGCCCGAGTTCGTTAGAAGCTCCATACACATAGCCCCTCCCGCTGTAACATTGCCACCGCCACCACTTAAGAATGGGAGGAAGCGAGGACGGATCACACGTACAAATGGTGGGGATATTGGGAACCCGCGCAGAAATCGTATCTCAAGGACGATGCTAGTCAAGCCGGCTTTCTTCATATCCTGTGCAAGCGGGAGGTCGAGATCGAAGGAGTGCAGCTCGACAATCCACTGGAACAGGTTTTCGATTCGGTCAAAATCGATATACCAACCTAGCTGGTGGAGGGGAGTCGACTCCTGGATCTTCTTTAGCTTAGTAATCTCCTGCTGAAGAGCCCTCTGGGCAACGTTGGTTGCGTAAGACGGGGCTGCAAGTTGTGGGAGGGTAGAGAAGTCGAGCGTTCCAGGGTGGAAATCGGTTTTAAGTGTTGGAATCGTGTGGGGATCGGGGCAGAGGGACATGAAATCTTCTTGATCTTCATCGCTGCTCTCGTCTTCGGATTCCCTCGCATTACCTTTGGCCGAAGTCATTGCCCTGTCGGCTTTGTTCCGGGCAGAGGGAATTGCATATCTTGGAACAAATAGATTTGCCCCAGAAATTCCTTGAGCGATATAGTCAGGATCTTGTATGAATTCAGGTACCTTTTCCTTAGCCCCCTTCTGACTTGCTTGCTCGTCAGGCCCGCAGGAGCTACCCGGTACGTATTTCATTGAGCCATCTGCTTCTGGTAGGGGTTTAACAAAGAGATATCTGCACTGAGTCCAATGGCACTTTGATACCACATAAGGGTTTTTGCATACGAACTCTTCAGGGCGATTGACAAGCTCGTTTAAGCTGATGGCAGCCCCTATTCTCAATGATGAACGAGGCCATACGTGAACATCCGATTGGGATCCACTGCTATAGTTGAAGCTATAATCAAAGGACTTGCTAAAGTAGATCCCATCGCCGTAGGCTCGACCATTTACTGCGACGTCGAAATTCAAACCTTTGCGAATAATGCTATGCCAATTGTAAAGGCGGCTTCCATGCCATGCGATAAGTGTTTTTGTTCGTTTTTTAACGGACGCCAGAGCCTGATGAAAAAGTTCCTCCTTCTCCGGAGATCCTTGGGCAAATCGGAACTGGACCCAGCCGTCAACGCCCGAAATCTTTTCATGGTTCTGGGTTGCAGTCTTTTCATAGCCGACCTGGACGATATATGAGCGATTTGAAGCTATAATCCACCTTAGCAGATTTACAGACTCTTGTGACATCCGGTCCCATTTAGCTAGCGCGAGCTGCTGATGTTGGTTGCCTATCAAGTACGACCTCATCTCCGCGACCGATGGCAAGCCCGCAAGTATAAGCATCATAGAGAATGCCTTTTCTTCATCAGAGCTGAGACCGTCTAGTTCGTCATCACAGGATACGATATAGCCAGGCACGGTAGCATCATTACCTACCGAGCCGTCTAAGGCTTCGAAGTTCGTGAAGAGTTTGCTGATCAGGGTGCGCCCATCGCGGAAGAGGGGCATTAGATGTCGTGATACAACGTTTAAACTCAGACGTTTGTCGTTTATCGACTCAATGCAGGCATGATGTAGAATGGCACGTCGCGGCTGCGGGACTGGCTCTATGGTAGTTATGACAACCCATTGGCCTTTTTGTAGATTCACACTGTCCTTTTGTTGGGTTATTGTAGCGATAGACGTGCTCCACTGGAAATCAATCCTCACAGGATCAACGAGAATCGCTTCTAGAGTCTCTCCCGGGAGGTAGATATCGGTAGAAGAGGGTCCATAGGGTTTGATTTCACCGTCGGGAAGTAAAGGGTTCCGAATCTTCGGCACCTTTAAACCTAACCCTGTAGGAAATTCTCGCATGCCCAATTTAGATGGTGACAAGTGTAGCCGTGACGCCCAAGATGCATGTAAACTGGAGTAGCAAAAACTGATCAACAGGTCAACGACATTAGGTTGATTCACAATCTCGTACTCTATGCTTGGACCAAGGCCCACATTCATGTATTGGTAAAGGCAGAGGCTCTCGCTGCACACATATGGCCTTAGGGCCTCGAAGTTGCCCTTCACCTTCCCATGGCAGTTTGTGCAGTAGTCGGTACATCTGACTAGGTGGGCCAGGGCAAACTGCATAGCAACGAGCGGAAGGGAAACTTCTCCGTCGCTAGACAAGTGATCTATAGTGAGAAAAGAGGGCAATTTTGCCTCATAGCCTTGTCCTTGTGTGGCCGGATCTTCTTTGCTAACTTCGTGCTGTGACTCTTCAACCTGAGGCGATCCCCGGGATTCCATACACATCTTGTGTATTTTAAAGTGCACCTTCTCCTTCGCTAACTCCCAGGAAATATTCTTGTCCTGATCTCTTAATTTCGACGCCGCTACGAATTTGGTGTTCAGAAGATCGTCGAGTGACTTGCTAATCCAAATGTTTGAGAGCTCTGGACCCTCCGGTGCTTCTATACTGGCTTTTTGGATTGAGTTAGGCGTGAAGGCTGCATCGGCTTCCTGTTGTGTTGTTCTCTTCTTTGAGCACTTTCTTAGGCGGAAGCTCGTTCTGGAGTCTGCGACAGGTCTGCTCATAAGGTCCTCGAAAGTATTGTAACCACCCTCATACCGAATGAGTAGTACGAGATAGTCCGACGGGTTAAGGTACCATGCTTCAAGCGTCTCTTGTGAGAGACACAGTTTCCTAATTCGAATGGAAATCGAGATGATGTTGTACGACCCATCTTCTCCAAAGCCACTGATCTTGCATGGATGGAAACCTGCTTCTGCCTTATATACAGACAGAAGATCTCGTCGAAGCCGTTCTAGAAGCTCCGAGGAAAGAGGTGTTGCGAGTTGAAAAGTATCGTGTGTAATAGGGGGAAGCCCACTGTCGTCGAAGACACCGTCGCCGTAGTCAAAGGGGGTGTCTTCGTCGCTGCTATCTATATCCTCCATTTCGAAGTCGGATTCGTCTGCGTCTGCATCTGTCATTGCGGCTTCATCTTCTGTACTGGGTTTATTGTTCTCTAGGGTGGCTTGGAGCCTTTGTGAAAGATTCGATAACATATTATCGATTCTCATGCCCATCGTCTCGGAAATGGACTCTTCTAGCACTCGTGCTACTGCTGATGGTATGTCATTGTTGGTGTAGATGAGGAAAGTGTTATCATCAGGGTAGCCTCGTATATCTAGTCCCATTATTAGCTAACTAGAGTATACATAGATGTGAACTGGCTAACGTTGAAGGGGAAAAGAAAACATGGAGGTATGAATTGACAACACTGACCTTGGGGCTGAACACGGATCTCAAACTGAGAAGGGGGAGGTAGGCTGGGATGGGTGAAGACGAAAGTAATTTCATCGTCGACGTCACCCTTGTCCAAACAGGTGATGTTATTATGGGTTTTCTCGGTTGCTGACTTCAAGTCGGTTTGAAACAGATACCGTCCCTTTGATGACGCCATGATGGCTCGTCAGAGTCGTCACGTCAAATGACAAGGTTCTTGTCGGCGACTGTTTGAGACTTGTCGGCGATTGATAACACTAATACCAGACGTTAGCTTATTGCATGTTAAAGATATTATACGTGGGTATTAATTATCGGCGATAATTTGCAAAGGATACAAAGAGGGAGTAGGAGACTAGTGGGTATAAACAAACTTTGGGCCGATGGGATGTATCGGATCAGTAGGCCGATAGATCAATACAAGCTTGAACCAGCTGTAGTTTTTGCTCTCTTACAAGAGTAACAGTTGTGGTTGATTCGCACTTGTATTGATCTATCAATCCATTGTGAGAAGTCTCTGACTTACCGAGCCTTGTTATACAGGATGAGATAAAGGGGTTTGTAAATAGACAGCCAAGACGACAATAAACAAGGGCAGTTGCATAGGACATAGGAGTCCTATGAGGCGCTTGCGCTCTGATACTTCACAGGTATGGGGTCGATTCTGTTTGTGCCAGAGTTGATAATAGTCTGAAGGAAAAGCAGACTTACCTAGGTAGCTTTGACTGAAAAACTAACGCCTGTCGTATTGGCCGGGGCAAAGGTGGTGGGCTGTGTATTGCTAGGTTGCTCCGACGACGTTGGGAAACGAGTGACGAGATATGGAAAACTGCAAAGTGGMAGAGGATTCTTATACCGAGTGGAAATTCACCTCCGCGCCTAGCAAGGCATTTGTTCCTTGATAGATTTGTCGAAGTGAACGAGCGCCCAAGTATTTGCCTGTTGAGGTATCTTGAGTATGGATGACTCAACTCTAAGGAATGGTAAAGGAAGGGGAAGGAAAATAGAAGTATGTCGCGTAGTACGATGTTATTCAGAGAAGTGATGTTGTGAATGCTGACACTGCAGCCTGTTGGTTTGCCTTACTTTGGAAAAGTATGTGCATAAGGCGAATCTGATCCAGGTCGCAAAGTTGAGAATTCAACGTCGGCCTTGCGCGCCTCAGCCCTATGTAGATGGGGTTATGATGCGACTGTGAGGTGGGTAGGCGGTTGCCTGGGTTGCATGTAGGTGCGCCGACGCACTGTGGGTTGCTCTGCAGCATGCTAGGCAGGAGATACCACGATAACGGCAGCCCTCAACACTGCCAAATCAGGCACTTTCCTCTTTCGAGAAGGCAAGTTTGGTTTATTGTTGTGGTAGGTGCAAACATGCAGTCCCCTTTCGAAGGTTTACGGGCCGGCGACGAACTCTGATTAGTAACATTCTCAACCTTTCTTCAACGGCATATAAGGAAGGTGTGCATTTCTGCATTTCTTTAAATTTGACTTGCCGCAATAATTTGGAAGTTACATGTACATGTATATCACTGCTTTATACATGTATATCGCGTCTAGACAAGTTGCGGTTGTTCCAAGCTAGGTACATATATACATGTTGGCAATAAGTTAGGAACTACATATGTAGGTATTGTGAATAGGGTCGCTAAAGGACAGGGGATTAACAAACCCAGCAGGGCGGGATATGTGGATCTAGGTGGGAATCTGATCTCGTGGGGGGTCGTTTCAAATATAGCAGTACCCCACACTATTTCCCCCCAAGCACGTAGATGGGCGGCATAAGATTACATAATCCTAGTTTAATATTCTTAGTGAAGTGTGGCGTAAATTTGTTACCCGAGCGCATGTACTGATCTGATAGCAACATTGAATATTGGATGTACTATAGCTTAATTACACGCTCTTCCCCCGCGACTTGGTATCAGCGACGCCTTGCCATGTAGGTTAGGTTTCTTGCTAATGTTGGTACTAATATAATGCTAACATACTGGGACGGACAGGAACCCACCGCCCTAGTCATGTCTTGGGACTCTAAATCCGTCGCAAGGCGACGTCAGAATAGTTCTGTCAGTTCTAGGACACTTCCGCACCATACGCGACAACAGTCGAAACAACCACCACAACCAAAGTCCCAACATGTTACCGACCCATTCCTGCAGAGCTTCCTAGCTCCGTCTTTCGACCCCGCCGAATACCTCAATGCGTCGCTTCCACCGCTCCAGCCGTCAGCCTCTTCACTGAGTCGGACGAACGAGAGTGCAGTGCCCTTGGCGGAACTATCTACTCAAGCTCAAACGCAACTCTCTCAACTGAACGCCCATACGACGAGATTGACGAACACCTTGACGCAACTGACAGATGATATACTACGAAGTGGGAGCCGGCTGGCGTACGAGGTTGAACTCCTACGGGGCGAGACGTTGAGTTTATCAGAGACGATGTCAGATGGTCTACATGAAGAGATAGCAAAGTTTATTCCAGATGGCATACAGGGACAACCAGATACTAAGACGAACGGGTCGAGTCAAGCTACTGACCGACGCGTGTCCGAGGCTATACCTCCCACGAATCTGGAGTCTATTCCACAGGATAGCAACAGCCAAGATCCGGCGTACATAAGTCAACTACAGACCCTGACATTGGTACGTTCGCGACTAGACACCGTCGTCAAGACCTTCGGCGAGGCCATGGAATTTGTATTTCCACCGTCCGAGCTCTCAGTCTCCTCATCATTCCTGTCCGTTTCAGCGCCAGAACCTGGGAAAGAAGCACATAGCACAGAAGAAAAAGGACAGCAGGTTCTCAAGCAGCTTAGGGAAGAGATATCAGGGTTGCTCACAAAAGGCAGCGATCCAGTTGAAGGAATCGAAAAGGCGGCGCATCGCATAGAAGAGCTCAAGGAGCTGACGAAAGTATGGAAAGGAACAGCAGAGGAGAAGGGGAGGACAAAATTCATCGACAGCCTGGCTAAGATGGTGGAGGATAGACACAAGGAATTACTGCGAGAGGTGGAGCAGAACGGACGCCGTGATGGAAAATCAGAAGCAGATAATAGTTCTAGAAAGGCTACAGCCAGCTCTGATGGAGCTAGTACGGAGAGCAAACCACTGTATGGCATAATGAGCCAGTTGCAGAGGCTTCGTGCTGGCCTTTAATGAATCAGGAGGTCGGATCATCTGCCACGCCACCTTTTGGCACTTTACACAACCATGTGATAAGTCAGACATGTAGGAACACTTATGTTTGTGAGAATAGGCCAGCACTCTTGTCTTAGTGCGATTAAGCGCGTGTGGCTTKTCTWTTTYCCTTGCTCTCACTGTTGAGCTATTATCATTGAATAAGGCAAATTCATGCGCATTACTATACACATGTTATAACAGGTCTTTGCCTTGTGTCAATACACAGCGATTATATTTCAAATTCGTCTAGGCACAACTTTAGCTTGATGTTGTCTTTAAGTTGCTAAAATCGTCGTAGAGCACAACGGTGCTCTCGCCTCTTGGCTCCCACGTGCGAGGGAACCAATCATCGCTTTTGTCAGCACTTCTCAGCAGGTAGAGCACATTTATGTTTAGCAGGACGTCTTAGAAAATTAAGTCGTAGCATTCGACAGCAGCGCAAGGGTGAAGGCACTATAGAGTCCCTACTTCCTATACTTKCCGCTAACACGACTGTGCTGAGCATATGCGTACTATTATTGAACCCAACTCTCACTTTGACTTGGCATCTTAGCTGGCTAACGGAACAGAGAGCTGTTGTGCCCTCCGCCAAAATTATGACAGAAAGGTCATTCGTATATAATAGAACGGCGGTGAGGATGATAGGAAGAGACTCAGCTAGGCAATATCGAATCTTATGACCTGAATCATCAGCAAAATTCTGCTAAGGCTACTCGATGTCTACGAGATTTAACACTCCGATCACTGTGTCCGATACTGGCAGGTAAGCAAGCCAGGCCTATTAGAAGGGCTAAACTCGGTGAAGAGTGCTTTTTGAAAATTGAATTAGATACTAATGAAGCTTATACAGAAGAGATAAAACTCCGTATCCATCATACAGCCTAGACACATATCTACGAAGCCCACCAATGTTTGCGACTGAGCGACTAGTCGCCAATCAGACCCCGATTACTCCAGCAGACAGTGAGAAGAAGACAGCAGCTGAACTAGAAACTTGGAGTTCCAATTTTGATAGAGCAGGAAAATCTGGACGACAGTGAACATGAAGGGGATGGCTTGTGGGAGAAACGGGKATAATTGATTATAGAGACGATCAGCATGAGTCTCACTGATAGAATCTGGTGATATGGGCGTTTATGGGAGGGGTTAAAGGTACCTATATGATGTACCGACGGTGAAAATCACAGGTGGGGTGGGTGGGTCTGCAGTTCGACGTACCTAGGTACTTGAACCCCACTATTGATGGAGGGTCCCACCCCGGTCCATTTGAACTTACATCTTTCTGGATAAGAAAAAATTGGCCTGACAGGCGCATCACATTCCTGATTCTGATTTAATATCGCGTGACTCTTTATCAAACTTCTAGATCCTAGAGCCCTTTATGTCAAAGGGCTACCAATACGGATTCCCAAGATGAAGATCTTAGACGCACAAGATGCTGTGTTGACTAATGTCGAAGTCTACACATTTTTGAACAACCAAGCGAAGCAATATCAAGACCAGAAGCGCAAGGGTCCAGCTAACCTCGAGACAGTGCGCAAGGAGGTAATATAGATTTACGACCACTATAGTATATGTACAGATCGTGCTGATGGCTTGAATATAGGTCCTGCAATACTTCGAGTCACCGCCGGCTCCTCTAAGTCAGAAGCCATTGCCTTTTGACACTACCGCAATTCCTGAGCTGATCAAGAGGCTACGTGACTATGACATCTCCAAAGGAGAATGTATCATGATCTTGAATATCCGCCCTTCTAACATCCCAATCCTCAATACTGTCATTGAGGACATGGAGGACCGCTTCAATGGCGATCAGCAACAAGAGATTCTTGATATTATCGCCGAAGTTCTCGGACAATTTCCTCAAGAACCAGAGGGAGAGACTGTTATGGAAACCACTGAAGACGGACAATCATGAGAGATGACTCTACTCGACATTGTAAGATTTGTCCCCTTGATGCTAACCAGATCACTCTGCTAATATAATCAACAGTCCCCGAGAATTTCGAGATTGCACAGTATACTGTATACTTGAAGTAGATGGCGTCTTCTGAATCGTTACACACGCCGAACCCAGGCAGAAATACGCCACGCCAACGCCTTCTTACTATTATTAGGAATCTTAGCATGGCCAAAGGATGCCGTCACCCTCAATTATCACGATACTGTACATCCACCTTCGCTTTGGCCCCCATCAGAAGTCGCTGTTTTGATTGCGGTATTGCAAATCTCTTCAAAGGCCAGCTTGAGAAGTTCGCCCGTAACCGCTGAGCACTCGACATATTTATCCACGCACATCTCCTGCGATACCTTATACCCCTCCTGCGGGTATATAATACCGTTGGGGTCAGTTTCGGATCTTAAATCCCTCTTGAGGCCAACGACGATAACCGGGATGCGGTCACTAGCCCGAAAATTACTGCGAACCTGCTTGATCCACTGGTGAAGCAGTATTAGAGATATTGGTGCTTTGGAGTGAAGGGCCGCTACTCACAACTCTTTGCATGTTGATGAGGCTTAGTCTTTGACTGATATCATAGCATATCAAGACCAAATCTGGCTCAAGCAGTCGCCAGTCTTCGGGACATGATGTATCATAGAATTCAAGACGATACGCGCGCCTTCGGTTCCGTATCTCGAAAATGAAGGGCTGGTCTATATCTCGTAATAGAGTGATTGTAGCGTGACCATCAAGGCCACTGCTGCCTCTACTAATTCGTCTGAGGTCTTTATCAGTAACAGGGGGTTTAGGGAGGTAGATACAATGGTAAATCCTACATACGATAAAAATGTTGTCTTCCCTACTTTCTCATCCCCAAGAAGGAGGACCTTAATTGTCACCTCATCCATGAACAATGACAAACAGAATTCCCCTGTTGAGTTTAGGCGGTATTTGAAACAAGTAAATATTGCCTACAAAAGTGATGGGAAGTGCACGGAGGAGGGTGTTGCCTGTATTTATTGCGCTATAAACTTGGCGGCAGCTGCAGCGACGTGCACTTACAACAGCGTCCCAGCAACTTTTTGTTATCGATAAGCCGCCGTTCAACTTGTTGTACTGACATTCAACTTTTACACATCAATATTCACCCCCCAAGTCCACACACTCTCAACCCAAACCTTCCTTCGAAAATCCCCAAGAAAGTCCCCTGAATCCACTGGTATTAGGAGTGAATGAAACCCCCCAATAGCACCTGTTCTTGCCCGCGCCTTTCGAGATCGTTGGGTTTCATCTTCACTGCCTCCCCCTGGGAGGCCCGACGCGGATTTTCCACAGGATTCACTGCATTTAGAGTCAAGATGGATTACCAGAAGTCGACCTACGAGAAGTGGACGAAGGATGCGCTCATCAAACGCATACAATCTCTAGAGGCAGATCTCCTTCGTGCTGGTGAACGCGTTCCGGAGACAACTCATGAACATACTAAACCCACAACAGCTAACTCAACAAATCCAGACGCCACTGTCACCCAACAGCCCAAGAAGAAGAGGGTCGGGAAGTTTGATCCAACCAAGTATTCAACGCGTTTGGTGGCTTTCAAGCTAGCATATCTAGGAAAGCGATATGGCGGCTTCGAGTTCGCAGAACATGCTAACATACCCTCCATCGAGGAGGAACTTTGGAAGGCGTTCACAAAGTCGTGTCTTATATTCCCTGAGAACCCTGAGCAAGTCAATTGGGATGCCTGGGAGTACTCCAAGTGTGGACGTACAGATAGGGGTGTGAGCGCGTTCGGCCAAGTCATTGTTGTGAAAGTCAGGAGCAATAGGCCTTTGCCTAAGCCTGAGGAGGAACAACAGACGCAGGAGAGCGAAGACGGCAATGAAGAAAGTGAAGCGGAGACAAAGCAATTCAACGACTTCATAGACGAGTTGCCGTACTGTAGAATTCTCAACAAGCTTCTACCCCCTGACATCAAGATGCTTGCATGGTGCCCAACAACCCCTGCAGAGTTCTCAGCCAGACACGATTGTCGAGAACGACAGTATCGATACTTCTTCACACAGCCAGCTTTCGCACCACTACCCCAGGGCCTTGAGAATCCCGAGACCACCAAAACCACAACGGTTAAAGGAGGTTGGCTGGACATCGAGGCAATGCGCACCGCGGCGAAAAAATTTGAAGGCCATAAGGATTTCCGCAACTTCTGTAAGATCGACCCTGGCAAAGTCAACCTCAAGTTCGACAGGACCATATTGGAGAGTGACATAGTCGAGGTCAAGGACGCAGCAACTGCTCTGGCGTTCCTGAATCGTGATGAGTTCAAACCCTCCTCTGCTTCGGATGTCGGCCCTGGAGAGAAGTTGCCAAAGGTGTACTACTTCCACGTACGCGGAACAGCATTCCTTTGGCACCAGATACGATGCATGGTGTCTGTCCTTTTCATGGTGGGACAGGGACTAGAAGMCCCATCGGTGATCGACAAGCTTCTAGACGTCGAAGCCGAGCCGCGTCGACCGAATTACAACCTTGCTGATGAAACACCCTTGGTGCTGTGGGATTGCGTCTTCCCTAGAGAGGACCATCCTGAGAACGCTCTCAATTGGGTGTACCTTGGCGAGGAGCAACCATTCTACCAACACGGGCCCACTGGCCTTGTGAATAGTGTGTGGGAGTGCTGGCGCGAACGAAAGATAGACGAGATACTTGCTAGTCAACTCTTGAACGTTGTGAGCTCCCAAGCAGACATTAGCCTGCGTAAGGATCCGAATGCACCACTTTACGTCCCGGCTACGACGAGGATCTTCGAGGGCGGCAATAGGGAACGCTTGGTGGGCAAGTATCAGCCGGTGTTGACGAAAGTGAGACTCCCTTTGCCCGAGGAATCTTTCAACAAGGAGGCGAAGAAGAAGGGGTACGCAAATGCTGCAGAATGGAGAGAGGAGATCGTGAAGAAGGCACAGGCTGCGGCAAGTGCAAGAAAGCTACCAGCTGAAGTCTTAGCCCTTGAGGAGGAAGTTGAGTAGTGGTCTAGTTGCAGAACCTTCTCGGCACTTTCTGGGTTCAACGCTGAAGCTGGCGCTGACGAACGAAACAATGCCGAGACGATGCCGAGACGATACCTATACGTACATGAGAGATGATACGTATGACATTGCAGATGCTGGGTCGGTCGTGAATGATGGAGGTTTGAGTTATGGAATGTGAGGCTTCGGCAGTGGCATGGGTGCCTCCGTTGACCACCAGGGGATGCAGATGATCAGAAACGCAAGGATGGAAGTGAAGAAGACCCTTTCAGAACAAAGTAATCGCACCTAGAGGTGCTCGCAAGAGATGTGAATACAACACGGAGCTGCCGAGGATTTGTCTCGGCAAGAAATCAATTGAAACAACACGTTGCTGTATCGCACATACCTAGGTAGTTAGGCTAGGAAACGCTTTAGGGGTATCATATTCCGCTAATAAACTCCTTGCTGCATGCTAATCCATCCAGTCCTGAATTCCCATGATTCTATCTCTATTTCTATTCCTCCTTTAACACATGCGGGTACAACAAAAATTCCTAGAGCTTACCATCTCCCGTAGGACCCCCATTGTACTCGTATAAACACTCCCTTACGCCCCTCCAGACCTTCTCGAGTATCCTTGGCCGCGGTAGCAGCTTAGGGAAGACGACCACGACGTGCTCTTCGCCCTCCACAATCACTACCAATACATGTCGGACCTCGAAGCCTCGAAACACCTCGTTGATGAAGACGTCTTGGATCTTGTCGGTGGGGATAAAGCGCGTCTTCAGGGAGCCGAAGATAGTGCTGCTGCTCGAACTCGTCTGGATCCCTAACCCACGCAGGACGAGAAGTCGCTCTTCGGCACCAATGCGTAGGGATAGGATATATAGTATGAAGATAGACGAAGGGACTAGGACCCACGGAGGTATAGATGCGGTGACAGAGCTGCAGAGGAGCCCGATGCGTGACTGGAGGAACGTGTCTAAAGTCTGTTGGATATAGGCCAAAGAGACGAGAGAAGGGCTAGAGTCGCCAGTACCACTGCTACTGTCACCAAGACTAGCCGAATAAGTGCCAGTCGAGTCTATAGGAGCAGCATCCAGTGCCGTAAGTAACGGGGATGTCAGCGTTGTCGAATCTGTGGGAGGGGTCGTCGAAGCATAGGGGCTCTGGGTCCAAGCCGAGTATAGTAGTAGTAACACGCCAAGAGACAGCACGAGGCGCAAGAGATAGATGGCAGCCAGGGCGATGCGCAGCGGTAACGTTAAAGGCGGTAGTGTTGACACGACGAACTCGGCTGTCGTAGGGGAGGGACGTCGTGTCCGCAAATAAGGCGCTGTTGTTAACATCGTCGGCCGATTCGAGAGAGTGGCATGTGAAGCATTGAATGCGGCTATGAACGAGTGGTGTGCCGTAAAACCCCAACTGGTTTCAGGGAAGATCACGGTTTCTTCTGCATGTCAGACATAATCCTCACTGACGTATATAGGACCATACTTGTAGGTCTATGGAAATGCCATGGCGCATTCTTGAGAGCTTCAATGTTGTTGAGCTTGGGTCGTTGAGGTCGAATTCACAGTGTAGATTAGATACCTCAGGTACGTAACTGAGCAATCGGGGGTTGGAAATGCCGATTATGTTTTACCCGAAGTTATGCCGACAAAGGGTAATAAATAAAGCTACCGCTAAATTTGTCAGACTGTAATGGTCACTTGGGTGAAGGCGCTTAAAATTCTCCTTCCACTAATCCCAATTCCATAAGAACCCCCGAGGCGCGCCCACTGCAAATGCCGCGGTGATCCCCTATCCACTTGGGTAACCAGTGTTGATTAGGTGGTCCTAGGAAATGGAGAGTAACCTTCAGGGAGGTTTCACTCTGCAGAGTCTCTCCACCGTCGCATGGTGTGGTGGATTACGCTGACTCGGGGACTTGGGCTAGTGGGAAGAGATGGAGATTGTCGACCTCAATTTTTGGTTTTTATTTTATTTTTCATATCGTCTGCCGGTTCACGTTCTTGTTATCGCTAGAACATTGTGTTCAATAATTTTCGAGGTGGTAAAAGATGTTTTACGATCACTTTCGAACCCACAACCTAAAGATGATGTGTTGAGATCTCACGATACCATCACCATTGTCTTAAATATTTCTCCCTACTTTTTCAACATGCACTATTTTTTACCCAACTATAATAAGCACGCAATATTAAATATTAATCACATTTGAATACAAGGCAAAAATCATGAAGCACCATAAAACTCCATATTAACTAGGCACAAAGACTAAGGTATACTATAATAACAGACAGACTCTCATCAGAATTAGGGCTTGGCCTAATCAACATCCCTCTGAACCGTCACTCAACACTCAAAATAGCAAGAAAGTAAGAAGTGAAGAACAAAGATGCCGTGAGGCAGCACCATTCTTGTCGTTAGACTTTTCTCTTCTGGGAACTTATTTGGTTTCGTTGCCCTTTCTTTTCCAGGCCTCTTTCCCTTCAGTCCAGAAGTCATCATCATCACGCAGTTACCTATAGTATACTGCTGCTGCCTCGTTCTGTACAAGCCAACCCCGATAATATCCTCCGTCTCACCACGAGGGAATTACAGGGTTACAGGGTTTCTCTCCAAGGTACTAGGTAGGTAGGGTATAGATAGGTAGGTATGTCCTTCACGTTTTTCCATTTTCGGTGTGTCATCATCCAAAGTTGCCCTCGTTGTTGTCTTATTTCTCTGTCCCGTTCCATCATTCCCCCCAAAAAGGTCATAAAGTCGTCATAAGTATAAAGGGTCCAGCACGCTCGCGCATGTGGAGGTAAAACAATGAATTGGGGTATAGATGGAATCTTTTTCCCGGTATAGAAGAAGTGTACAAAGTCATGCAGAAGCGAAAAATGGGATGTTGCTTGGTAAAAAAGGGGGTATTGCAAAGGTATCATGTCGTCAATTCTTGCCCGTGATCGCCATTAGGTAGGTAGGTCAGATGTTTCCAGATTCCCAAGCCACAAATGGTAAATGGTATAAATGATAAGTGGTAAGGAGAAGTGGGAATAAATGTTGCATGCATGCGCGAAAAATGGCGGGCGTTATAATAAAGGACTCCGGCGAAGAAGTGGTATCAATGTGGAGAATGAAGATGGCTCAAGGAAGACGATGACAAGATGAGAGAAGAAGGCATATAAAAAACGCCGGCGCCATGCAAAGGGGTGATGCTGAGATGCAAGAATCCAAAATATGCGTCGTATATAATCGGAATAATCGGAATGCAAGGCGGAATGGAGTAAAAGAAGAGGCGTCGAAGAAAATAGGCGAATTGATTCAAATCATTTCGCTGGCGTGAAGTCCGCTACCGAACTCTCGTTCCTGGTATGCGGCTCGAACTTCGCGCGGGTGGCGCTCAACGGGAGCGGGTTGCTGGTTCACGGGGGACGTGAAGCCGTTGTGCATGCTGACAGGGGGTGGCACACTCTCGTAGGGAATGTTGGCGGTCTCAGGCGACTTGGTTCGGCTGCCGAGAATGGAGTTTGTCCGGCCACGGCTAGCAGAGCGCATTCTCTCGGTGACACGGCCAATTCGTCCCGCAAGACTGTTATCAGTGAAGCTGCCACCACGGCTGTGGCCTCGAACGGGAGACACAACAGGGGGGCTTTGGGCCGGCATGGGAGACTGCTCAGGAATCGTTAGAGGTGGAGGTGCCGGCGGTGCGTTCTGCTCCTCTTCGTCCATGACGATCTCAATGGTTCCAGAGCCGGAACCCCGAGGACCGGTGTAGATGGTGCCAGGGAGAGGGGCTGGCGGTGGAGGAGGAGGGGTAGCAAGGTGCTGGAGCTCCTTCAGAACTGGTGGGGGTGGCGGCGGAGGCGGGATCTGGTCATCTCGAGAAGTTCTCCTCGAGTGCCTAGCAGCTCCCATTGTCTCCTGGATGCCAGGTAAGCCTGCGGTACCATCCGCGCTCATCTTCCTCGCAGTGATGGATCCTCTGCGGGGAGGCTGGTTGGCGGCCTGCATTCCCTGGTGCTGACCAGAGTGATGAGAATGGGGCGGGTATTCCTCTGGGATGGGGGCGGACATGCATCGGGGAATGTTGGGTCGCGCAGGAGGGGAGTACACAGTTGACGGAAGGAGAGTCAGGGGTGCCGAGGACTCTTCTTTAGCTGGCGAGTTGGAAGTCGACCTGGCAGGCGACTTGGTCGGCGAGTTCTGGCTAGTCACGGGCCTGTCGGGTGAAGGCTGGCCGGACGATCCCGAAGATGACTTATAAGCAGCCGGGATAGGCGGGACGGCTAGCGCGCCGTTGGCACCAAATTGAAGTCGCATCGCCTTAGGAGTCGCTGGGAGACCGATCAATGGGACGGTGCCGCTGCGGGTGTGAGAGCTCCTGTGGGGGTCCGCGGTGTGGCTTCGTCCAGGAACATCCTTGGGAGGTACGAAGGTCGTCTGGGGCAGTTCAAAGGCACTTGGTGGGCGAGCCACAATCGGGGACAACTCATCCGGGTGAGGAATCGGGGGTGCCGAGGGACGACGAGCAAGAGACTTGCGGCGTTCCTCTAGTTCACGTGCAGCTGCCTCTTTCTTCAGCTGTCGTTCAGCCGAGATTTGCTTCAGATCGCCGGCTCGCGATGCGCTTGCTGGTGGCTGCTGTAGTTGAAACTGTAGCGGCTGTAGCTGTAGCTGTGGCTTGGGCACTGGTGGAGCTGATTCCTGTTCTTGCTCCATTGGAGTCTTGTTCCTCCTGCGGCTTTGCGACCGATCCCGAACTCGGGAGACAGCAGGGGAGGAAGGATCCTTTTGGCTGCCGCTGCGATTGTGTCGGTTCCTGAATTGTTCCTGTGCGGCGAGGGCAGCTCGATAGTCTTCCTCATCGTCCGAGCCGTAAAACTTCATGGGAGCCGACATGGGTAGTGGGGACGAAGGAGACCTCATAAGAGATCCATCACCACGGCTCTTGCTCCTGCCACGTGGTTCCAGGGTCAATGCTGGTGGTCGTCGTTCAAGGCTCCTCTGGCGACCGGCGCGGCTTGAAGCACGGCTGGACATGTGACCCTTGGGCGAAGTTCGTCGGACTTGGCTAGACTTCCGAACAGTAGCTGGCTCACCGGAGCTGAACTCTTCATTTTGTCCTGCCTCGGACTGTCTTGGTGTGCTTAGGTTGATCAGGTCTTCAGGAGACATGGGCACGGGAGAAGTGGGTGACCGTTTAGCGGGCTTTGGTGTCCAGTTTCGCGAAATTCCCCTACCTCTGTCCTCTGAGCTTTCTCGTGCGCCTCCTTGATCATTGCGGCTAGTTTCACGGCCTCGGCCATGTCTTTCCTCCTGGCGGTGACGGCTAGTCTCGCGGCTACGTTGCTTTCTGGAGTAGTGCGAGGCGGTGTCCAAGCTGTGAATGTACTCATTTAGACCACGACCTCCCTGACCAGTCTGGTTAGTTCGGTAGCTTCGTCCTGCACTAGAGTTCGATGTAACGGAACTAGCAATGGAACCTGGACCACGGCGACGGCTGGGCCAATGGAAACGAGTAGACGATGTAACGGATTGCTCTGGAGAGGTTATGTCACTGTTCATCGCAGCCTCGAGGGAGTGAATCCTCAATTCCATTCCCTCAGGCTTACGTTCCCGTGCGCCATTCCGACTTGAGCGACCTTGTTGCATGAGAGCAGCAAGCGACTGTGGCGAGGGTGAAGGCGGAGGAGGGTCCTTCCGACGGTGGCTATCCTTCATCATCATTGGGCTAGCAGTGGAGGCTCTAGGCACAGACAGCCCAGCGCTGTACTGTTCGTCAGTAGAGACCTTGCGGGAGTGGTGAGCACCCATTTCCGGAGCCTGGTCACTTGGGGGCGTCGGCAGATCTCCGTTCTTCAAGAGGTCACGAGGAATTGCATTGCTTGGGATCTCCCCTATCGAAGGTAGGCGTTGACGTCCAAACCCACCGGGCGTAATGGGTTTAGCAGTAGCGGGAGTGTTGTACGCACTTCGTTGTGAGGGACGAAGGAATGCAGTGCTAGGGTCGTGGCCACCGGGAGAAACAGCAGATTCGGCTATTGGAGTGACACCAGCAGCAATGGGAGTCTGGCCACCGTCACCACCAGTCGCAAAGAATTTCGCCTTCTTCCCTGGATCACCAAACGAAGTAATGAGCTTGAGCGCCGAAGTCTTTGCTATGCTACGTTGAGGGCCACGGTTTAAGCCTGGAGGAGACAGTGGCGGGCTTAGAATCTCCGGGATACTTGGGTTCATGGACTGGAATGTCAGTTGAGCAGCAGACGGCGATGTCCAAGGCTCAGTGGACTCTACACCAGTGCAAGCGAAACTGCCAAGTTATGTTAGTGACATATTGCCTTGAGGTTACATTTAAACTTAAACCTACCATCGAATTGCCAGTTGTTGTTGGCCATGTTGGACAGCGAATTCTCCCCACTTCTTGATGATTTGGGATTGTCGTTCCCAGACACCCGGGAAGAAGAGGCAGAGCAGAATGAGAGCTTCCATATACTTCTTGTGTGAAACATAGATCTCAATGGCGTCATTCTGATCACCCATTCCAATCATAATCGTTGCAGCTGCATGCACATCACCGTTCTCTAAAAGACGTTGTACGTACGCGCGGCCGAGCTTGTGCTGAGAAGCTTGACCACCGATTCCACTTAGGGCTAGCAACATCCAGTCCGACGAGGTCATATTCTCCGATGTCGCTGTCATTACGTCGGCATCAATATCGCCGAGCCATTTCGAGAGAAGAATGCGGCTCGGAGAACCCAAGGGGKGCCGTGACATCTCATCGCGGATAAGATCTTCGATCTCCCTGTTCCACCCGAAGATAATGCTAAGCATCTGCCGACGCAGGTCATCATTAGTAAGACGGGTCTGGTCAGCCAAAGCCACGTGCTTGTAAGGGATGTCATGAAGACGGCTCCTAGTAAACTTGAAGAGGTCCTGGACCTTGGACTCCTCAGGACTAGGCAAAACCTCATTCCTTAGTCTCGAGGGCCGACGGTGAGAACGAGTAGACGATGTTACGGAAGCGGAGCTAATGCTGCTAATCGAATAAGCGTCCTTGTCACCATACGGCGGCATAGCCGAAGACCTAAGAGAAGACCCAGCAGAGATGTACGTATTCTCGGTCATGCCACGTGACATGACCGAAGCTGGGTATCGACCACGGGTGCCAGAGCCACGAGACGACTTGGAGATGGTGGAGTGGCTCCTCGAAGACACCGGGCTCGCCGTCATGTACCTCTCCTGCTCAATCTGGTCAGCAGTGGAGTCTGCCCCGCGAGTAAGTCTCGCGAATGGCGAAAGATGATCATCGTCACTTTCAGAAATCTCAGGGTTGATGGGGATCGACGAGTCAGACTCGGAGGTGCCGATGATAACGACGCCCTGCTCAGGCTGCTCCTCGATGGAGACAGGAGGAGACGGTGGCAAAAGATTAGCAGGATGCTGGACGTTAGCCACCATCATCGATGGCGTGTTCAGGTCAAATTGTTGGACGGTGTTGTTGGCACCCAGGGTGAACAGGGTGGCACCGGGCCCGTACACAGCCAGACCACGGACGTGTTCCAGTGTGGGTATGCTGTCATTAGTGACATGTTTTGTGCGAACATCCCACGAGAGGGTCTCCCTATAGCGAATGATATCATCAGCATTATACACTTAACCGCGCGCGTATAGTTGTGCCATGCACAGCACAGTGGGCCTTACCCTTCTGAATACTGAATAATGCGGCCATTCTTGGACCAACCCATCCAGTTGGGTCCATTTTGATAATTCTCCGTACGTTTCAAGATCCTGACAACCTTGGCAGGATCGTCGCTGTTGAACGACTTGGCCACGCTCCAGACCCTGAGGTCGCCGTCATTGGTCTGCACAGCCAACATGTCCGACTTCTGCCGAGATGATGAGGCGTGCCATGCCAAGTTGACAATTGGTGACGGCGCTCTCGATGTGCTCAGGTTATGTAAAATTGTGAATCGTGGCTGGAGAGTGGCTATCAGGAGGGAGCCATTTTGATACCTTCATGCGCATTAGCTAAGGGGCGTCCTAAGAGTTACACGAGACTAAAAGTAGGGGGCGAGGGGAGGCGGAAAACTTACCCAATGGCAAAGGTCCTACAATCAGCCGCAGGTGCCAGAGCTGTTACAGGTATTTGATCAATTGTCCGTGCAGAGATGTGCTCAGACGTGGTTGGTTCGAAGAGAATGACATTCCCTTGCGTATTGCCTGGAATTGCTATTAGCCAGGGGTTCGCGATAGCTTCATTGGAGAGGGGGGGACGTACCAAATGCGACATTTCCATTCCGCATCCAAGCTGCGCACGTAAGCGTTTCATACGAAGCAAACCGTGCAACTTCGTCCCCAGTCATTAAGTCCCAAACAATTGCGGTCATGTCCGCATCGTAACTAACCACCAATCGACCAGCTCCAATCTCGCTCTGCGTGTCCACGGCCAACAAATGTATTTCTGCCGAATGGCGTGAGAACCGTCTCTCGATCGTTAAGCTGTCATGATGCGCAACCACTACCGAGTTACCCTCTATTCGAAAAGTTAGCTTTTCCAACCAAGACGAAAAGAATTGGCGTCCACTCACGTCCATATAATAGCATAGAAGCTGTTGCTGCTGTTGGCTCGAAGTATCTGACGAGCGTCGTCGGCGACGTGGTAAAATCTCTCGGCGGTTCGGCAACCATTTTCCCCTTTCTCGAAGAGCGGCCGGCAGAACTCGTGGAGGCATTGCGATGCCTGGACATCGTCTGATAGCTCGAGGACGACATTGTAGTGTTAGTCACCTACCAGCGTGTTAATATCACGGTGGCATTCGCTTTGGTCTTAAGCGAATCGGGGAATAGGGCTCATGTAGACTTGAAAAGCCTGTGCGCAAATAAAAACCCGAAATTGGAACAACTCACCTCGACTTGCGTGTATATCCGCGAGACAGTTACTCTCCCAGTGTCCAAGCAAGCGGGGGCGCTACACAATTCGGCCCCCGAACATCACACGCAACACCTAAACCTGCCCGTTCCCGGATGAGTCGTTTCTTCCCACGTTTCCCGCGTGCCAGAGCTCTGGTGTCGTTTCCACGAGAACTAGATGCGCAATTAGCTTCGAGGGACGGTGGTCGAGTTCCACGATAGCACGCTGCTATGTTGCGCCGGCTCGGAAGGGKACTTGATGCTTCCTGTTCTCTTTGTAGACCCTGAGTTGGGAGGGAAAAGTTTGTAGAGGTTAGAAAGTTTTGAGGAGGAGGGTCAGAGGTGGAGAGAGAATCGGGTATGTAGCACAGAGGCGTGTTAATCCGATTATTTCCTCGTGGAAGCGTGCTACAGTAGCGGCAGTGTCACTATATTTGAATCAGAATGGCTTGGAGAAAGGGCCTGTCTGCTGCATATGATCCTGGGCCGTGTGTGTATACATGAGGAGGGAACAACTGACGTTGAATAAGAGGCGAGGAGGTAAAAAAGAAGACGGCACGCTCGGTCGAAGCTTGGGGGGGTGTGCGAGAGCAAATAAGACGTGTATCGCTGTCCAGAGGCCCAGCGCCTAAAGAGGAGATGTTCTGAGCTCTCAATGGCCCAGATCGCATATACTACGTAGTAAAGAACCGAGCGGCCATATCTACATAGAGCGGATACGGGTCCGGCTAAGCCCAAGTCTACATACATTGGCAGCATCTCGCAGGGGTCTGATCAGCCATCGCCTGCCGAGTGGACAGGGTACAGTTCAGGGTAGCAGGGTGATCGAATCGTCCTCAGTACAGTAGTGCGATGGATCATGCAAGACAGGGGACCGGAAGGGCATGGTAGATACATGAATATGTACATTGGTATAATTAGCGTCAAACCCTTTCTACTCTGCCTCCGGATTGTGCATTGAGGCTCGTCGAGCTTCGCCACTTTGCGTACATGTAGACGGGGCTAGAAATAGGCATATACAGAGACATTTCCAAGGTGAGCAGCAAATGTCGTACAGAATCTGCGGCGTTTGATCATGCGTTTTAGACAGCAGGGCCATCGAGGCGTTGTTGGGGCCCGCGGTGACGGTTTTTACATCACAGAATTCGTCTATCTCAGATTATGGGTCCCAGGTTTTCTGCAAAGGAACATCGGGGGCGGTTTGAGGTTTAAGGCGCAGCTTAGCACCTCACTTAAGGCTGTCAGAACCCCAAAGTACCTGAGGATGACTGGACGTCGTTGCGTAGCATGACACTGAAAAGTGGCTACAGGCGTTCTGTTGGACAGCGGTGTTTCGAGGTATGAATGGCTCGCGGGKTTGATGATGGTGCTAGGCTAGAGACATAGCGTATACCTGTAGATAGGAGGTTCATTTGGCTATTTTTCTCAGCACTGAGGAGCATGGCAGCTGTGACATGTGGTTGGGTAAAAGACAATCCGTAAGTGGGTTAGCATTGGACAAGTGAGAATGGATGTTGACGAACGTCGTTCCTCGCAGTAGCGCCGACTGTGGTGAAATGGCAGATACGAGCTCGGATTGGTCCGCTGCCGGCAAGGGGTGTTGGAGCCGGGCGGGATGATTGGCTATAATGCATTTACTAAGGCTCGGCGCGGCGGTAAAAGAGAGTGACGAGGAACTTCGTTGGTAGACGGATGCAAGGGTCGCTGACAGCGATTCGACATAACAGCCTTCTTTTTTTCTTAGAGCTGCCTAACCTTCTGAAGTCACTGTACAACACCAGGATTTTTAGAGGGCAAGCATTGCAAGCATTGCATTCCCGTACGTTGCTGCGTGCGTACCAGAGCTTATTATTATTATTATTATTATCTCGACTCTTCCCCATCTACTCTCTCCACTTTGTCCTTCTCCATCGGACATTTGCCATCTTTTAGGAGCTTTAGGGGGCTTGATAGGTGAATACTAGAGACTCGACCTGACCATAAAGCCCATTGACTACCCCACCAACAATGATCATCCCATGCACAGCGCACATGGACGTCGTGCCTCTCGCTTCCTCACCGATGGGTACCAGCATCCTATCCACGTTACTCACGTATAGTGCGCGCGTCTTTTTCCTTTTTGCGCGCCCAACCTTGAACTACCTAGGTAGGGAACAGGGAGTACGGCGTGCTATGCCGTGCTGCCGGGACTAGGTTAGTCGCTGACTGACCTGACCAGTTGCTTCTGTCGTTGAAATAGGAACGGTTACGAGGTGAGATCGTTGTTCAAAAGAAAAGCGCGGTGGCAGATGTGGAAAGTTGAGGCTGGTAGCAGCTAGAACCCGAACTCGATTAGGAAAGATAGCCAGATCCAAGCATGCATATCACCTTGTCGCGATACTGGAATAGGTATGTATAAGCATGATCTCAGACATGCTCATGCCTCAAGCAATGCGGATGGCATACATGTGTTGGTGGAGTTATGATATAAAGATACATTATGTCTCCAAGGTTCCCCCCAAGCCTCCAGTTCATTGCATGTAACCAATACAGTTTTCCGATGAGACGTCAGCCGTCCATCCACACAACTACCTAACCTCTAGATCTTCATCGGCCTGGGTTCTCAGCCGACACTCACCGATGGAAGCCTGGGGTTTTGTGCTACATCTTCGAGGCTCGCACGAACTTTTCAATACTTTATGTGAAATGCCTCATAATTAGTGAGATCGTATTCTAGAGTCCCCTGTACAACCCAGCTTCCAGGATCGGTTCGGGGGTTGCAAGGTGTCGCGCATTAGGAACTTTTTTTATGTCGACCCCGCAGGCCGTAAGGAGAGCGACCAGCATTAATGGATGGGATGGCATGGGATGGTATTGTACCTATCATACATTGATTTCTGAAATGCAACTTTGACTCGACTATCAAATAGCAGCCTCATTTCGAAAAAGCTGGCCGATTACGCATTCTCCTCACCACCCAGTCCCTTGCATGATTGTCATACCCCAAGATACGATGTAAGCCAGGGGCAGCCCTGATACTTATCGAATGTTCTCCCCCCTTTTCCCCTCAAAATCTCTCCATCGTCGTGGGTTAAGATGCCATCGACCCTCCATATCAACCCGTCAATAACGTAACCCAGTGATTTGAAGCGAAATGATGAATACTACACTACTATATTGCAAGGCTGCAAGGTTCTATCAGGCTGAGACTTCTAACATGACAAGTATATTCTACTTCACCTCATCCAACGTCTTCATCAGGCTAGCAATGCAAGACGAACCCCTATAACGTATCAGAATACGCCGACTTTCGCTGTTGGTTGCTAGTCGACAAGGCTATAGTTATGATCAACACAAGGTTGGAATCAATTAACATGTACGACATATAATTGGCAGATCTAGCATGATAGTCATGGGGATAAGCCACTTTCCAAGCAAAAAGCGGGAAGGGGAAGGGAAAGGGACGGGAATCTTGCTTCGGCTACGTTCCGTTCCAGCTACTCGACAGAGACAGTCTACGCGGGTTCTCCACATAGTTGGTAAATTAATGAGCTATGGGTTATGGGTCTAGGTCGCGATTGAGAGCATAAATATCTCAAGCTTCGCTGACGTTTAAACTCCCATGTCGGTCAGAATGGCCAGGGCTCGCCAGAGCGAGGTAGTATCTTAAAAAGCACTGACCTTTCTTAGAAACAGCATTTTCGTCCCCCTGAAATTTGATGAGATGTGCAATAAACTGAGGTAAGCTTGCTTGAGGGTTCATGCGGGGGAGCTCCGAAAGCTCGTCACGGCTATCGAATCGCACATCTTATCTTACGCCAGCCTATGTATGTATGTAAATCTAAGACACTCTCCTACTGAAGATAGCTACGCCGAGTTGATCTCTCCGCGTTTACCCCGATCATACCTCTCTCATCTTGCTATATAAAGGCTGGAGTCGGGTGACCTTGCGCCGATCATATGAGAGGCAAGCTTTATCGTACAATAGGCTGTGGTGCTGATAAAGCTCACAATTAGCGTGAGATAAACGCGGCACGCCGTTGACGATCTTCACACCTAAGACACGAAGCAGCCCAAGAAAGTCCAAGGTGGAACGGTCTTCAAGCTCGGTGTGGGGTACATATTTGCCATCTTCTCGAATTGCGTGAGGTCTAGGGCTACCGTGATCGACAGCTATTTTGTTTGAAGCTATGGATGCCCCTCCTCGTAATCATCATTCTGTCCAACCCATATCCACAGAATCCTATGCCTCAAGGGAGTGGTGAAGCACCTAGAGAGAATCCTCAAATCAATAGTCCACCGGCGGTCAAGAGCCAAGCAGGAATCAAGAAGGAATCAAGCAAGAACCAGGCAAGCGGAGTCGGCCATCAACAAATAATAGTCGGTCAGCCAAGAATATCTCCGTGATTGGTGTGTCCGTACTTTCACATGGCTATCCCTCGCCCCCACATGACATGACTGGCCGAATTTTTGATTGAGACTCGCATCCCGTCTCTTGGTATAGAATCTCAACAATGTAATGTCATGTACGGTAATGCGTAATAACCCCGTTGACCGGACTCTGCGCTTCCGACTTGGGATTTTGCAATGATACTACCTGGTTCTGCTCGCATATGTGCTCGCGATTGCGAATCCACTTTAGGGCAACTATTGATCAGGCATTCACCGACAGACGCACATACAAACCGTGATGTGCTCAGATTGTCTTGTGTGTCTCTGCCCCACCGTCAAGCAATCACTTCTTCGTGATATCGTACGCGATACCACGGTAAGGTAAGTTAGGGTAAGGGCTTTCCCACCTCCCCCTGTCGCCCATCACCCGTCACCCGGCGCGCCCACGCTTGGTTTCGAGAGGCGATCCATTCCGGATGCTGGAGTGCGGCGTGTGTGCCCTATTTCGTGCCCATGTTCCCATGTCCCCATGCCTCCCACGTCCACCATGTCGATGATGTCCGTCACCGGCAGTCCCGTCTGCAGAGATCATCACAAACCGGTCAGATCACAACTCTAAAGTTCAATAGAGTTATTGGAAATGTCTATGTAAGCAAGCCGAGACGCGCTATGCCCGAATCGTGAACCCGGGTGGCTGGAATCGGCCTCCTTGCATCCGGTGAGTTGAGTGCCAACAGATAACAGCCACGGATCGTAGCCCGCGTCGGCGACACCTATTGATTCAACCCTAATTAATCTATACAGTAGCTTAATAGCTACCTTACTATTTTCAGTTTCTCAACACGATGGGATCTCACGTATTCAGGCACAAACACACAGTAGATGTAAGATATTTTTAGTGATTTGTTTCAATTGTTTAACTTGCTGAACTTGCTCCATTATCCCCCATTACGAGGTCTTGTACTCCTTTCGTGTCCTCCTCTCACCAAACACAAGCATCATCGTGCATTTGCCCACCGCAGAGGCGCGACCAATGAGGCGCCGATCCGGAAATCCTCGTGCAACCTGCCCTGACTTTCCAGCGCTGTCCAATCGCGCAGCACCGCCCAGCAACCCGGTTCACCCGCTGTGACTCGGTCTGGCAATGTCGCAGCGTCACTGGCCCGTCACCCCTCCCAACTAATCGCGTTGCTCTTCTCGGTAATCCTGCTTTTTGCTAGCTCTCTAGCCTCTAACATTCCTTCACCGCCAAAAAATAAAAATATGCAAATGCAAATGCCAATATGCATGCTGAGAAAAAAAAAGGGCCGCTACCAAAACCACACACACACAATCCACAACCCTGCTCGGAAAAGCCTCTGGGTGTGCGGAAATTCCCCCCTTCCTTCCCATCCCTCCTTAAACGGACGCATCAGCGGATGCACAGCTCGCAGGCCGCGATGCCCGTTTACTGGTTTTCGCACCAAAGTGGCTGAGATGCGTTTGCTTTCTCAGGAACAACAACTTCGGTTGGGGGGGAGGGAGGCGCTGATTTCAAATCCCAACCTGTCCAACCTAACAAAAGGGGGAGATGGAATGGGGGGGCGGTGGCGTTTGTAACCAGGCGCAGATTTACCAACAACCGTAATGATAGGTGATAGGTAAACCTGCGAACCGTGGCGTAGCGTGCAACAACAACAACAATCTCGCAACTCCTATCGCCGCACCAACAGCCAACCTATGTGGGCGCAGGACGAAAGCCTCGTCCGCGGCTCCGGTGGCTGTGATGGTGTGCAGTGACTCATCGGGGGTATCGTATTGGGTTGGGGGGTATCAAGGGGTGGCGTTAATCATTCATTTCATTCGTAACAGTCTTCGTAAAATCGTATGCGTGTGCTGGTGCTTGTATCGTTGCAAAATGGGTATAGTAGAAATTCCAAAATATTCTGTTTGTAATGGCGGTCAGTCCTCTTCTGCCCAATGCATATGCGCGTGCGCGCGCGAATCGCGCCCAAGCCTGGAGCTAAAGGGAGGGGGAGGGGAAGGGGAAGGGGGAGCTTACCATTATAGCTTGCATTGTTCTGTAGTCCGTGGTTGGGCGCTCATTCTCCCGTTTCGGCAATGGCGTCTAGGTGTGCTGCCTTGGTCTTCGGGCTGCTCTTCTTGCTCCCCGATGAACTCCGGCGCTGCTTCTTCATTTGCTGTCGTCGGCGCTCCTTCTCGTTGAGCAGGAACTTGATGGCTTCGCGTTGCATGGCCATTTGCTCGCGCTGCATTTGCAGTAGGTCCGCCTCGTTTACGGCAGCTACGGGAGAGGTGGGTGTGGTGCTGCCTGCGCTGGAGACGCTGTGTGCATCGTCTGAGTCGTCGAAGGGGAAGAGGTCGTCGTCCGATAGGTAAGACGTAGCTCGTTGTTCGTGCGAGTCGGTAAGAGACGAGCGTTGAGGCCACGAGGGGAACGCGCACGATGCTGTGTAGGCGGTGTTGTAGTTGTGAGAGAGGTAGCTGCTGGTGGGGATCTCCATGGGTTGAGCTGCGGAGCTCATGGAGCTGTAAGAGCCGTATGGGCTGTACATTTCGAAAGCTCGAGGTAATATGCCTTCGATCAGAATGTGTCGCGGTTGTTGGTGTGGTATAAAGGCGTCACCCGAGCTGTTGTGGGTATAAGTCGCGTAGAAGAGCGTGCGTATAAGTCAGTGCGAGTGATAAATCGGTGATATCGCGTTGCAGTAGGTGAAGAACGTAATGTTCAGAGCTAGAGCTATGATGATGATGATGGACTATTATGTATTACTGCTCTAAGGCTATTGATAGTTTATCTGGGGAATCAAGCAAGGGGAAACGGAGGCATGGGACGGGAGCGCATGGGATGGCCATGAGAACAAATATATACCGGAAGGGTAGGTGTGTGTGCCGGGCGTGCGTGGTGGTGGACATGAATCATCGCCGCACGGAGGCAGCAACCAGGACCTTGCTACCTTGCTTCTGACTGTTACATGCCCTATTTTCCAGTTTCCCCGTTATTCGCTTCCCCCACGTTGCAAATAATCCCAGCAGACCGCCTGTCATGGATGCGCGCGAAAAGGGGGGTGTGGCTCCCCGGGAAGGGCAAGGAATAGGTGTCAACACCAAGTCAGCCTAGACCGCCTTAACAGGAGTCAGCTTTGAAACCCCCCCATTATCTGCGTTATTCCAGGCCCTCATGTACATTTTCATTCCCCGAGCCTGGTCCCTGCCAATCACGGACGGCCAAAAGGTAAACGGGCTAGACACCGCCATTAGAATGCGTTTCCCAACTACGTCCGTACCCAAAATTGACCAAGCACGAAATCTGTATGTACAACATGTACAACATTCGCTGGCAGCACGCTGTTGGGCGTCTTGGCCTTCTGGTCTGCTTCCATTCTTCCCCGGCAGCTTCGTTTGCAGTACCCACAAGCCTGAATAGGCAGTGTAGGGGAACAGAGGCGAGAAGATCAGGTAAATCAGCAACCAGGCCGCGGGATTGCCATGCAGGCCCCATCGAACAAGGTCCTTGGATCCGTGGAAACAATGACGATCAGGGTTCAGCAAGTCCCACATTGGTCTGTCTTATCCGACTGCCGCGGTCGGGTCTATCTCCCGCTTCCCAGCACCCATACAGCCACCCATACTAGCCCGTTACCGAGTTACCCAACATCCTAGGCTGGTTAGGTCCGTGTCCAGGTTACAAGGGGCCTGTTCTATTACCGTACCTATTCGGACCCAGGTTACAGTAAGCCCGTAACCCGTTCACGGTTCTGGGAAGCTGGGGACGACCAGGATTCGTTAGATAACCGGAGGGTTAATTGTGTGTTGCGTCGCAATTAGCAGCTCTGGTTGATTACTGCAAAGTAAAGTAATATACTACATACGATACACAGGAATCCCCCAATACAGCAGGATGTAAAATCCCTTGGCTTCCGACAGATATGGATGTACAACAATCTACGAGGTAGTAACGAAACGGACAGATGCCGAGGAAGTAAGTCGCAGATTCATTCCTGTCGACGGCTACGGGGATGTCTAATTACTTTGGACTTTTGTGTGTGTGAGACTGTGAATCCTTTCCCAGCCGAGCCCACCGTTTTGGCCGTTCTTTCGTGGGGAGGATCCGTCACATAATAGTTTCTTACTATTCTTGTTACCACATGACACACCCTGACACTTTCCAATCTTGTGACGAAGGAGGCGTTTCCTTGGTTGGCCCTCGGGCAGCCATTCACCTCGGGCAGCGAGTTAAAACGGGTGAGGTTCCCACGTCCACGCCCGTTCCGCTAGCTTGCATTTGATTGCTTTCATTTGGAAAACCTCCCAAATAATTCAATAATAGCCAATGTCTATCCTCCTTATTTTACTTTGTCTTCCCCCTTTTGTGCCGTCCGAGCGTTCGTCGCGTCGTGCCGGCGGGGGKGGAAAGCAACAAGAGAGTTCCTCGGGATTCGAAAAAGAAATTCATTTGATTTGATTGTTCGATTGTTCGATTGATGGAATGATGGATGGGGTGCAAAGGCAATAGTTTGCCCGTTGCGTTACCTTTTGGGCTTTGCTTTCAACGTCGCAACCACAATCTTGATGATGATGACAATGACGCCTGCGCTGGTCGTATACATCATTTCATTTTCTCGCAACTGGTTTCCTTTGCGCCACGGTAGGCGTCAGCAGGTTTCGGCGGACTGGGCAATGGGCGTTGACTTGTCTAACACTTAGTTGGTCCAACGGACACCAAAGGTGAGTTGGCTGACCGCAACATTTCGTTGTGTTGGCCAATACCGGCATTTCTCCTTGACCGCCTGCTCGTAGACGCTGGCTCGTATAGGTGGGATTTCGCGACCAACCGTTCTTCTCCCCCTACCCTGCGTACATCATCATGGTAGGTAGATTACATAGGTACCTTTCGGCGTTTGATTTTCTGCCTAAAAATATGTGCGTAAGAAATCCCAAATCCCAAAAGGCAAGATCCCGTAATCTACATGGCCCATGGGGTCTCCGTTTACGATCCTGACTCAGACGCAACACAACATCGGATTTGACACCGCCCGTAGGAATGCTTTAATAATATGACGGGTGTGCTCGCGCACAACTGCGTATTGTGTGCGTGCCATTCAGTCTATATCCGTACCAAGAGGATTCCGAATAATCTCATACAGTTGCAACTACTGCTGCTTACTCTGACTCTACTCCTATGTACGACCGATGTATTTCGGGTTTTGCTTGCGCGAGTTGTGCTTACAAACCTGGACCTCGCAAACTGTCCTGTTATCATTTCGCGATCATATTGTTGAGCTTCCCCTTTCCATGGTCATTTCCGGTTGTTGTGGGTGTCGGTGTTAAGCTGCGCTCGCAGTTCCGCCTACTGTTACCCAAATTCATCAACCTCCCGTCATGGGTAAGTCTGCAGTCGGGACTGTGCCTCGATAGGCAGTCAACATGCGCAGATGCGTAGGCAGGCGGTGTTGTACACATACGCGCGCATACGCGCACTCACACAAAGGAGGCCTAGGGATGAATAGAGCAGCTCTGTGAGCCTAATGGATGCGTGTTACCGCCTCGACTTGAGGATTCGCCCTCCCGGAATACTGGTAACAAGCACAGACGGAAATCGATAGGGTTGCAGCGAAGCCATGTTCTAGAAAGAAATTATGAAAGCTTCGGGTCCACGTTGACCGCCTCGTATTGCAGCATGCCGGTACCCATTAGGGAAATTTCTGGAGTTTTCCCACCGTCCTGTTTCGCTCCACGATTCCGAGAGACCCAGTCAGGGTAGATCAAACAACTAGGCCATGTCCACTTAGGGAACCCCAGACTTTTACGGATTTTCCGAAAAGTCTAGGAGGTACCACGGGCAGTCTAGACGAAGACGGCGTCTAGCACACCGAGACGGAAAGTTGGCCGTATGAGGTTTAGCTAGCAATTAATTGGATAAACTGTAACGAAGCCATTAGGGCTATGTAAAGCCTAGATGCATGTGTTTGCCCAAAAGTCCAAAACGGAGTCTCGTAGATCATCACCCGAATTGCGATTCCCATATGACTCGAGTCGCAACGTTTCGCGTCGAATCCACGCGACGGCGCAAAACCGGGTACCGTTCGTGGGAATGCTTGCCGATTATTTGACCGAGGATAACGAATGAGATTTGCGGCAAAGCGCCTCCTGGTTTCCGAGGCCTATAGTAAAGCCCTTCGGCTCACTACTGATTAGTCGCGCCGTGAAATAACCGAAGCTATTGGTGATTCCAGCCATTATTGGCGACCAACACAAGCCATTCATTGCGCTGCGCCGATGTGTGTGTCATGAACACAAGGCCAGACACGAGGCAAAGTCAGGAACTTGTCGGAGGCATCCATCACCACATCCCGCAGGCACCCGATCCTTCGTCACGAGAAGCTGCGCAGCCATCCGCACTGCCATGGGATTGGATTCACGAGGAAGACTCATATGTTCGCCATGTGTAACGCGAATCGTGAGGCACAGATGAGACTTGGCTGCGGCGTGGCGATCGACTTACAAATTACAACGTATTCAGATTGAGTGGCCACGGCTGAAACCTGTAATAACATGTAGGATCTCGGTATACTCGGATGGGGTTCTAAGCATCTAAGTAGTAGACATGTGAACTTGACTCTATCTCCGGGTATTTTGATATGTTGGTCTTTTAACAAATAGGCTCGCTTCTATTACCCATTGTGATGAAGCCGAAAGGTATCTCTGTACTGTAGACTTGCGCTCCTCTCCTAGCACTTTCTATCATAGGCAAAGGCAAAAGACTGGGTGGCAGGTATCTCGTTAGGGGTCAACTCATCAAATATCTTATTGTAGAAGCTGATGCTGATTAGGMCCTTGTCGCCGAGCCTCATGGTTCATAAGCCTACCCACAAACATTTCCCTTTCTTCGCATCTTAAAACGCTGTCTCATATCTCTCAAAGGATCATATCTCGCTACCCTTGTCCCAGTTCAGCAGGTTGCTGACTCGCAGACCTTCCCGATTCCTTCGAAACCCTAAATAGAGTTATTATTACTACATTGCCACGATTTTTTACGATTTTAGCTACTGGAGAAACCCCCACAAACGCGAAGGATGATGGATGATGGGGGATGGGGGTAAGCATCCATGCCCCCCGTTTCTATCTGTTACTCACCCCACGTCGGAGTTACTCGTGTAACCCCCATGGTCCATGGCTATCTTAGTCAGTCCAAGATTATCTCACATAAGAGGTAGGGACCAGATATAGAAGTCCGGATGCCCGTATCATGATGCCGAAGTCTCCGGGAAATCATTATCGAGATGTCTCTMGAATCAAGAGATCACCACGGCTATGCACGCCGGACACGTCGGATTCTTGTAAGATCGAACATCTCCGCCCGTCCAACACTTATGATTCGTATCAAAATACTGGATGCGACGACGTCATTATACCATCCTCTAGTAGTTTTCTCTTCACTTGGCTAATTTATCTAGGCGGTGTGTTTATTGTCCCGTGGGAGAGATGCAGATATCGGCCCTTGTAATGACGATGTGTGGCCGACGATGGAAAAGCATAGAATACCATATTGGTAATGGGGAAATTACACGAAAAAGACTCATTAACATCAAAGTCATCTGCTCTATTGCGCATACTCCGCAGGTCCGACGTTGCGCTCGCTATTGTTCGTGAAGCGAATAACTTGTTTTCGCTTCTTCATATGAAGCCGCCCACGGCATTTTGCTACTTCTCCATATTCCATACTCCATATTCATCCCAATATAATAAGGTTAACTCTCCCCGGATTCTTTTCAATAAGTCCCGAGGAGAAGAAAAATAAATATGGGACTGCTCCTCCAATATTAGATTGGGATTACGATGCTTCCACTTATTAGTCTGGGGTAAGTCTTGGAGTTGCCACAATTTGGAACATTGAACATCATGAATTAGGTACCAGGTTAGGTTCTTACTGTGTTCATATTCTTCATAGCCGCGTTTGCAGTATCGTAGGTTTACGCGAGGAGATATCGTATGCGAACGCGAGTTGAAATTGGAATACTGACTTATTGGCGGATTCTTCGCAAAGTCAACTCCGGAACGACTCCGAAGCTCATCCAACAAACAATGGTACGGAAAACCATCAACCGGTAGCCTATACCTGCCGCGGAACGGCGTTTGATTAGGTATACATACAATATCACCCCAAATCATATTCTCTATCTTGTACTCGGTGCATACGCGGCATTGCCTTTTTTGCATTTTGATCGTACACCACATAGGGAGGTCTAGGTTCTGAGCAAGTGTCCAACAGCCGCCAATCTGGACGCGATCTCCAACCCCGGGCTCTGTTCTTCACACCCTCGTCTCTCATTGATCTACGCCAAGCATTAACGCAAACTAAGCGCAGCCGAATCACATCTCTCATATAGCTGGCCCTTACTTGTTATACGTGACAATATTTGATGGATTGGTCTTGATTACAAGTCTAGAATTCGCAACGATACACCTAAAGATAAGTCGCACAAACCACATTCCAGAATGAGCGATAGTATATTCGACGGTAAAGTAGGGGAGGGGGTGCAACACAATTGCTGGCTCTAGAATTCCTATCACCGCGGAGGTGGCCCTTTTCGCTTGTGAGTTCTCGAAGCGAGGGCTTTCTCGTTTGGGATTCCCAATACCAGACGAGAAGCTTTTCTCTGTGCGCGCGCGCTGCAGCTCGGAGGAAAACCGCAAAAGTCACCGTTGCAATTTTGCAACCCCCGCAGCGCGTTCAGCGGCGTTGAAGCCCAATGTCATTAAAGAAAGGCCTCGACAGGGGCATTTTGTTCGCTGTTCGCTGTCCGTACATACTTAACCCCCCTTGTTCCCCTGTTCCACGACGCACGGCCGTTGTCGCTGTCGTCGTGGGCGCATCACGGACTTGCTTGACAGGTCCGTGGCAGGTTTTAAGTGCATGCCTATATATCTACATCAAACCTAAGGCGAAATCCCTCAGCTTTAAATGGCCGACGGCTTGAATGCTTGCGATGTGGCTGGCTGTCCTGCTTCGGAGAGGCGCTTCTAGCTGCAGCTGGACTACCAGGTATTATATCTTCTCTTATGGTTTGCACCTGCAGTCGGAACAAACGTGGCAGGCCGTCTGCAGCCACGATGGCTTCGAACGCCCACGTTGATTTGCGCGAACGCTAACAAGAGTGCTTCGTCGTCGCAGTCGGCGCTATGCGACGCAACTGAATGAATCACACTTTCTTCGGAACACGTTCGTTCGCTTACCCTTCGCGCTCGAACGAAGATAGGTTAGGTACCTAGATGATTACAAGGCAAGTAGCCCATTCAACGCCATTGACCAATTGGCATCGCCATCCAGATAACGAGCAAATCGCGAACCGGACCGAGTCCGGAGAAGGTCTCGAACGATATCGATATCGATAGATATTGTGATAGATTAGAAAGCCATCAAGTAAATGGCAACAGATTGCGCCGCTATCACATCCGGAAGCTGATTACCCCGGTGACGAGACGTCCTCGTTCCAACGTTGTGCTTATGTTTCTTATATGGCTCGGGGCCGATAACTACGAGKGATGGCCTCAAATCACCATCTCATTAGCCAGATAGCTTACGTTAGGCAGACGATGGCTTAACTCCGAGGTGTGATGTGATGTGACGAGTTCTATTATCGCCGGCACATGACTGTCAGAACCACCCACATCCCCTTGCGGACCGCTGAGCCGCGGACGAGCTTTCTTGTGCGACTCCACTTGACGCCGAGCTTCTTACCGTATATGGCAACTAGGTGGAATGGTCAGCAACATTATTACAGCTTGTTATAGATACTTTTATCTAGGATTGGCCGATTAAGAGATCGCTTAAGCAATGCCGAGTCTGTTAAGCTTAGATTGCGTGATGGTGAGTTAAACTTAAAGGGAACGTTACGCGCTTAGATCTTAGGAGCTTTAAGAACGTATGTTATAGCTTCCACTATGCACGTACGGCAACTTAATAAGGAAACTGAGATTAGTAGCCTTAAGCTTAACCTCAGCCTTATGTCCTTTTGTACTGGGCCAATGATGTCAATTTCAAGCGTGAGCCTTGTGAAGTAATCATATACCCCCCCGAGCGAGTAGGCGTTACATATAATTCTATGACTTGGCCCAAATGAACACATTACCATTACCCACTCGTATCCTGTGTCTTCTCTTAAACCTATTTATGAGCAATGCCAATGGGTGCGGACCTGAACGAGAATTCTCTCGTATATTCATCCTCCCTACTCGGGGTATTTCGGGGACTCGCCCCTAGTGATGAAAGCTCAGGGTACCATATCAAGCAGACTGTAACATATAGCGAGTGCGCGATGCCCATGGCTATCCACTACGTATGAGCTCTTGTAGCTGGTACAATACAGTACTTAAGTTTGCAGTTGGACGACATTGCTTGGGATGAAGGATGATTCGTGTAATCCTCGACCTGCCAATTGAGGATATTCACGTTGGACTAATGACGAAGGGCCATTTTAGGTGTTTAGCAAACAACTAACAAAAATATAATGTGTACTGTACCGAACTACCGGTAACCAACCAAGAAATCAATCCTAGGCTGTGCGTGGATTCCGGGATCGTCGCGTGCGCATAGTTTATCCTAATTGGACCCCTACCATATAACGAAGTTTCGAATGCGAGGTGCGATGAAGCCTTCGTTCATAGTGAATGGCTCAACACCCTTAGCTACTATGAATTCACCAAGGAACCCCTTAATGAATACGAAAGAGGGTAGGTGTGTTGAGAGATGATATAGCATTCTTCTATATGCCTTATAGGCCTTTCCCAGGTTGCTTGGTGTTATCATATACTTGAGCTAGACGGTTTCCTCTCCTTTTGCACCTGCTTTCGTGAGAGGTATGATATAGGGGTACCAGAAGATCTATCCTGACCTAACTGAACCAACTAAGCTTCACTGAATAGCCATTTGAGCAATATTCCACTCGCAGACAGACACTCAAATGCAACTAATCGTAGTTTGTCTAAAACATGTCCAATAGAGTAGACGCCATGTCCGAAGAATGAGCAGGAAACAGTAAATTAAATTGGCTAATTTAACTATAAAATTCATGCTAGTTTGAATTCAGACGTGACCGGGAGCGTATCCGTAGTTCCGTTGACGTATAAAGCAGTCAAGGATGAATTAAGACTCAGGGGAGAGAGAACGATGAAGTAACTGGGTGATTTTCAACTTCTACATTGACTAACTGCCGGATGTGAAGATGCTCGGAAGATTAAAAGAGGTAGACCCGATGCTTGAACGCTTCAGTTAATCATGATACATTACATCAACTTACTATACCCTTATTCTCGAGCCTAAGTACCATTTACTACATGAAAACGAGCTACTGACCAGTTTCCCTAGGTCTTACCATTGGAATTCACCTCCTACATAATTTCAATCTCCGGACTATCCTTGACCCCTCAGATCGAGCCGGACAGTGCGTTATAATATCAATAGTATTGGAGCAACCTACTACATACTCGTTCCATCGTCCATCATATGCTTCCCTCATATCCCTTCTCAAGCTTACTTGGCAACCCATAGCGTAGCCAATGTCCTGTCATGTTGACTCGAAAGTGCATACCCGTAGCCGTAACAGCAACCGTCACACTCCTAATGATATACACCGCGTTTCTAATAGTCAAACTCATCTCGCACCTGAACATCTTCGAAACTTGACAGACTCCTTGAAGCAGCGAGCTCACTTCCCCAAAAATCCTCCTAAGAAAAGGGGAACAATAACCCTCGGCAGGAGTCCCAAACCTAATTCCGCTAGCGCTACTTCCCGCCACCACCACTTCCTCCCTGGTCCGGGGCCGTGGATGACTTGCGAGTCGGCGGGTAGTAGTACTGGATCTCTCGACCCCCCTGATTCTGGTTCTGGCCTTGGCTCTGGACCTGGCCCTGATAGCCTTGGCCTAGGAGATGGACAGGCGGGGCATAGTACGACTCGTCGCGCGGCCAGGGAGTCAAGAACGCGCCATCCCTCGAGGCTTTAGCTGCGTCTGCGGCTGTCCAGTTGTATGAGTAAGACGAAGAGTTCGATGTGGACGAAGACTGGTTGGGCTGGGTCCGGGCCTGCGGGTACTGGACGGGTGTTGACACGACTGCGGTGAGGCGAGGTCGGGATGGCTTCTTCGTTGCGTGAGGCATTGTTGCTGGTGGTGGTTTTCCTCTCTTCTGGTATGTTGGCCTGATTTTGGGTTCTGGATGAGGAGAGCAAAGGGAAGGGACGAAGATAGGGGCTCGAGGATATCTGATGTGAACCTAACCTGTGCGGTTACTGGAAAGTGAGGAATTCGATAAGCTTTTATGCTCAACGGTACTAAGCATCGAAAGGAGGAAAGTGCATGAGATGGCCGTCTATGATCCAGACAGGGTTTACAAGTCTACATGGGCAAGCACATGCCGGGGAGACACACAGCTCCTTCCGCCGTATCGCAGATGTGATTCACGGGGAGAAGGACCGGTGGGTTGGTTCCGCTCTACAGCATCCACGTCATGGGCACGTTATGGGTGGCTGCCAACTACCCACTCCTGGAGTGACGTCTCATATGGTACAATCTTATCTACATACCAATAGTAATTCAACTGGTTTCAATACGTGTCTGTGGCTGGAAGAAGTGCTGAATCTTGCAGCTAACATGCAGGGCAGTACCCGATCTCCTGAGTCAAGCGTACAGCGCAGGCGTGGGACGAGCCTCGCATATTGACTAACAGCAAGAGTCCCGAGATGGGCGACCTCGGGCGAGGCCCTCGGGAGGGAGCCAAAATTAGAAAAGGAGGGAAGTACATCATGGAGAGACAGGCACGCGTAAATATTGAGTCGAGTTCTATGAACCGTGTGACTGGATATCTCGTCCGGTGACGAGGTGGAATACTGACGATGGGCATCAAATGTCACACCAACGAGAGACTTACAGATCCGGGGGTTCGGACGTGGCCAATCACGTAGGGAATGGAAAATTGCGGCTGCCCAGTTGCCGAAGTTCAAGACACTCGCCGTGAACAGGTCGATTCTCGTAACCGACAACTGAAGCCCGTGGGACGGGAAGAGCGGTGGAGCCGGATACATGAGGCCAATGTGTGGGAATTGGGTCCGATCTTCATTATGATCCCTGTTCTTCGTCGAATTCGAAAATATCCCGGTGCCATCATGCAGAAACTGCTTGGTTACTTAATAGAATTCGGATTCCAGCGTCAAATAGCATCGTAACCTAACCTCCTAGCTATGCCAATAGCTCGCCGGCTTCCGAAACATATCTGAACCGCATTGCTACTTGCCTATCCTTCTCTATGCGCCCTGAGGCGTTTTCTCGGGACGAAACAGGACGACCGGATCTTGCATAAGGTAACCGCGGAAGGGTTGATGCTTTGCAACTCGTCGAGACTGTTTTACGCGGCTGCCTTGCTCGTGTCCGTCTCGTCCTTGGCCTCTTTGCCTTCCTCCTCACCTTCCAATGCTGGCATGTCGTCATCATCAGAGTCATCCTCATCGTCCTCACCGGTCGGGATGTCACCACCTCCGAGCTTGGAGAAGTCGATTCCGCTAAAATCGCCTCCGCCTAGTATTTATGTGTTAGCTTCAATTCTAAAACCTTGACCTTGGAATTTCCCTGGTTGTAGAACTGGGTTATGAGAAATGGTTACATACCCATGCCACCCATGCCTGGCATGCCTCCTGTTAAAACAAATGTTAGTCATATATCTCTCAAAGCTAAGAATTTTCTCCATTCTTTAAGACTACTATAGGAAACTAGAGGTATAGGAGAACCTCTAGACGATAAAAGGGATGAGATTTCACATACCCATACCACCGAATTGCGAGAAGTCATCCTCGGGAGCTTCGTTCTGCTCGTCCTCATCGACCCACTTGTCGAAGTCGGTCTTCAGGAACTGGACCTTCTTGGAGTCCTTGAGAAGTCGAGGCCAGTATTCCTCATTGAGCTCCTTCTTGCGCAGCTTCAGTTCGACATTGCGGGCGGTGTGGTGGACCTTGCTCTCGGCGGGGTCGATCTCTGCGTAGAAGGTAAGATCCAGGTGGTACGTCTTCTTGAGAGTGTCGGAGTGACCAGTGAAGGTCAGGCTTGTGGGCTGAATGTCAAGCTTGAGGTTCGACTTGGGAATATCGGGAACCGAGATGGTGAGGTAGATGAAGTTCTTCTCGGGGTCAGTGCTGGAGGAGCGCTGAGCCCATAGAACTGCAAACAGAGTTGTTAGCTTGGCTGTGCCTTGGAAGCTGGGAATAGAATGTAGACGGTGTGGTTAATGACTCTATATAGAAGCTGTGTAGCTTTACTTCTCTGCTACTAGCTGGATACGATCATGCTGGTTAATATAGAGGTGATTATGGCAAACTTACCTTCGGGAGTAACTTGCGACATGTTAACGGCGATGTGTGTGCGTGTGAAGTTGGGTATTTGCAAGTTGGAAAATGACGTTGATTGAGTGCAAGGATACAAAGTCGGCGATGGTTGGAGAGTTATAAGCACGTCTACAGACAACGGCGTGTTCACTTGTTTGAATTGACGGGAAGAGAATAGAAAGAAGCGGTGGAATGAAAATCGCAAAATAATGAGGCTGTTCCAAAAGCTTAATGATGCACCCCTCCGTCGAACATCGAACCAGCACGAAAGCGGCGGAAGCAGCAGGGCTGGATTTCCAAGGGGGGGCAGGTGCCTAGATCGATTGGAGGGGATTCACACTGTAGGCGTAACCTGATTGGGCATAGGCAACTACCATGTACGTACCTACCCGTATCCCGGGCAATAAGACGGGAGGTCCCAATTGCCGCATACCTCAGTAGAGCGATGATGATAATGATATCTAGGCGCTTACAGAAACTTCTCTTTAGTGGCTTGTCGACCTATCGACCTTTCGTTCTCTGATGAAAAAACAACGGCATTTCAGAGACAGAAGTGAAAAAAAAAGTGAGCAAACACCGAGATGACTGCATGGAATCTGTAGAGTTTTTGGAAGCCTTGCCGGGTTCCAAAGTCTCGGTTTTCCACCTGCAGGAATAATATTGAAGTTGCATTCATCGACACACTCCAATGCAGGTAATACAAACTCAGGCACAATGAGGTAACTTTTATGGGCTCTGAAGATCAGTTTTCTGTGTTTCGGCATCTGTTCTCTTCCAAATCTGGTTGTTATCTCTATAGCAGCTTGCGTAATGCCATGAACGTCAGGTCAAGCCATTCCCGTCGATAAGAATTCAAGTTGCTCATAGGCTGGCCCCTATAATCGCATAACTAGCTGGACAAGTCCTTGATTACATAAGAAACCTATAATACGAGCTAATCTAATGGGTCCCCTAGCACTGTGCCGAATACCGTCTGGCATTTAGCGGGGTTAGGCTGTTCCTGAATCCGCTTMCCCTGCCCAGGCGCTGCCCTGCCATGCCTGTCGAGCCTAGACCAAACGTCATTAGATCGCATTAACCTGCATACCCAACTATCCGTCCTATCAGTTCCCAGTTCCACCGCTGCCTACGGCCGATATCCAACTCCACGGTCTGCTCTGCCAGATCCCATCCCATGATCCCTCGGCAGGGACGGCCCGTAGAGCTTTATTGAGACCTCCCAAGCCCATCAGAACCCCCACGCAAGACGCGTTTCTATCAAGATGGACAGCCTTAAGGCTCTCTTCGTCAAGCCTGATCCCAATGCTCAGGTAAGCTAACCCCTTATCTCTCTCCATCGAGAGACATCTACCGGAAACGGGCCCTTCTCGTCCCCATTCCCACTCCCACTCTCACTGCTAACACGACCCGAACCGGAACAGATGCGAAAATGTAACGCCCTAATCCGCTCCAACATCCGCAAGCTCGACCGCGACATCAGCAACATGAAGCAAACCGAGCTGCGCACCAAAAACCTCATCATCGCCGCCGACCGGCGCGCGCAACGCAACCCCTCGCAAGCTCGACAGGCGCAGCGCGAAGTGCGCGAGTTCGCGAAGGAGCTGATCCGGGTGCGGCGCACGAGCGCGCGGCTGGTGACGTCGAAGGCGCAGCTCAACAGCGTGCAGATGCAGGTGAACGAGGCGTTCGCGGTGCGCAAGATCGAGGGCAGCATCCGCGCCAGCGTCGGCGTCATGAAGGACGTGAACGCCTTGGTCAAGCTGCCGCAGCTGGCCGGCACCATGCAGGAGTTGAGCGTCGAGCTCATGAAGGCCGGCGTCATCGAGGAGATGGTCAGCGAGAACTTGCCCGTGGATGATATGGAGGACGAGGAGGAAGAGGCCGAGGGCGAGGTCGATAAGGTCCTCGGCGAGATACTGAAGGGCCGCATGGAGAAGGCGGGGGCTACGCCCAGTGTGCCGTTGCCGGCGCAGCCACAGGAACAGCCTGTGCAGTTGGAGGAAGAAGAGGAAGATCAGGAAGCGATGATGGATCAGATGAGGAACAGGCTGGAAGCGCTCAGGAGCTAGTTGAACTAGCCAGAGTTTGCCATGCCATCTGCGATTAGGAGGAGGAAGGTGTCCCGTCATAATTCGTATCGGCGTTACGGAGTAGCATCACCAGGTCACGATCGTCATATTCATCATCGTCATCATCATTCTTGGGTTGGGTAGGCTCTTATGTTCATTCCTGAATTCACCAACGGGCGATTAGAATTTCGCGTATATACAGACCAGAACATTACTACCAGCTCTATTATTTCGAACTAGACTTCACATATTAATCAGCGCCCGGGGCATCTCAATATGCTTTGTTGTGCATACTCTTGCGTGTAGTGGTTGGTTCCTGGCTTTCTGCTCTTCATTCATGAAGATATCAAGCCAGAGCAGTAAATTATACTAAACATCAGGGATCTCCTAGTCACAGCTCGTACTACTCTAAAACCCCCTTTTACATAAGGGGGAAGAGGGTATATTATCTCAAGCTCCACCTTGGCGTGGTAGACGGAAGACTATCCTGTCCTTGGTCTTCGGCTGTCCAATCCCAACTTGATGCCGTGAATACATCCTTAGCGAACTTATCCGCGCCCATAGCATGCTCAAAACGCAACCTCTGGTCCCCTGCAAGTGACCTCGTAAAGCGGAACGGCCTCGCATCCGCTGGCGTCTTGTTCTCCCCATTCGTATCAGGAGGCAGCCAGGCAACTACTTGACGGTTGTTCTTCCAAGTATTCCTAATAATCGGAATGGAATTGGCAGACAGCAGACCCTGGATGAAATCCAATATGGGCAAGATCCTTGTCCTTAAGCCGCAGTTCGTGTGGTTCTTGTCTATTTGATAGCTCGGACATTGCCTCAGTGTAGCGATTATGGTGTCGATTTGCAGCAGCGAGGTATCTGCAATGGAGTCAAGAGACATAGGCGAGAAATCAACTAGGAACAAGAGGTTCTTGTTCGTGAGGAACTTGAACATTTCGCCTAGTTGGTATGAATCGCAGGCCGCGCTCGAATCATAGCCGAGTTTACATTGGCGCACGCGTGATGTATAGAGCTTGATAAAGTGCCTTTGGACTGAGGCTATCGTGTTCAAGATACATTGGCGGCGAAATTGAAGCTCCTCTAATTAGAAAGTTAATATGCACAGATGAGATGAAAGTGAGAATGTCGGATACTTACGTTCCAGGCCATCTTGCAAATACCACCAAGTAGCATCTGATGCGCCATCGTCTTCAGCGAATGAGCTCCATCGACAAGAGCCATTCATGATGATCTCTTTTGTGGCTGCTTGGAGTCTCGTAGGCTGGTTTAATAGCCATGACACAAGAATCTTCTGTCGTAGGATATCTTCATTATTGCGACTCATAACGGAGACCTCATCCCTGATAGGCTTGCGACTTGTCGCTGGCCATTTAAATTTCAACCCAGTTGCCAAATACTTCGAAACAGGAGCCGTGCAATCGAAGCGATCAGCAAGGACAGCCAGTGTAGTCACGAACGGCATCGTCACTTGCTTTGTGACTACATCCTTGCCATGTAGGATTCGCAGGAGATCAGCCAATGCACCTTCACGATGTGCATAGTGAGTGGCTTGATCGTCATCGCGTATTTCGATCCAAGGGAGCTCCTTCACATCAGCGGTCTCGGGCTTGATATTTCTTAACTTGAGTGCCGCAAAAGCGCTCGAAATATCCTTCGCCTCTTTGAAGCGACTATCGGTAAGAAGCTTCTCAAAGTATTTCGACTGGCCTTTAAGCACTTTGACGCTAACACGAAACGCCACGCGAGCTCGCTTCTTAAGTGCAGGTTGCGATTCCCGACTTATCACCTTTGACTGGGCAACCCGCGCAGACCGAAGAGTATCCCTGGAATTCTCAAAAGTGACATCTAGAATCAAGTCGCCATCTTCAACGATATTTACCACTCCAGGAAGCTTCTCCGAGAGATTTGGGTTTAGCGATTCGCTCTCTGGAGCACGGCCTGAATCGTCCATCTGGCTCTGGCTTGTCTCCTGTGTGAGGCAATACCCTGAAGATGCAAAGATCCGAGGCGGTCATCAGTTCCTATACTTGTCGTGGGTCTCAAGTTTTGAGAATACCTGGCCAAACTTCGTATTATTCCTAGAATTTTTGGATAGTGGAATTATGAAAGTCCTAAATTAAGAGTAAAGGTTGAAGATGACTTTAGCCATTTCTTGATATTCGAATCCAAGAGTGTGAAGGTCTTGGCGGAAGTGACGTTCGCCCTCAAAAGCTGACAGCTTGGTAAATGTGGGGACGCTAGACCAATCATCGCAATATTTGACAGTATATCATTCGACATCACATTTCATATCAGTCATCATCTTTGCCATCCAGATTCATATTATCTCATCTTAATAAGGCACGAAATCTCGAACTTGATATTCTTACTCCCATGTAGAACACCTTATCCTTTTGCGCCGACCTCTTTCTGGACGTGGCGAATAGCTGAGCCATTCATCACTCCACAAGAAGCGAAAAGTACTACCATTTCCCCTAAGACCTTCCTAAGCCTCCGGCTTGTCCGGCACACTTCTCACCACGCTGGGTTCGGCGGGCTTTTCAACCGGTCCGGTTGAACTCTCCTTCGCTTTCAAGAATGGCCAGTGACCCGTCACTTCACGGTATCTCATGATTCCGAACGCGGTGATAATAGCGATCCAGTAGACATTATAAGAAATGACCGAGCCATACGTTGCCGAGTTGGTCCATCCGAGGATAGCATTGAATATTCCCCAGCCTCCTTCACCTCCGTTCAACTCTGGGCTGCAGCACTACAACGTATGTTAGTCATTGGAAGATATCAATGGCAGGCAGGTGTTACCTACGTTCACGTGCCATACGCTCTTGTCGATATCATAGGATCCTGGTCCGTCTCCCAGTTCAGCGGCATCTCCGCCGATGATGTTGTTCCATTTCTGGTTTTCAAAGTACCAGACGGAACGTGAGAAGAGACCAGCGCCCACGAGATACAGTAGACATGTGGAAGCGATTAGGAAATACTGCAGTTTTGCTCCAGCTCCTCCCCTAATACGAATTAGCGGATGAGTGCGATCATAATCGTATGTCAGAACTTACTTGTATAGGATGTATCCCACAATACCTCCGGCAGCTAGTCCGACAACTACAGGAAGCGGAACAGAAGTTGCCGGCGCAGAGAACGATACACCAGCAACAAAGACGATGGCCTCGATGCCTTCTCTCAAGACGGTGATGAATGGGAGGACGAACATGGCGTATTTCTCGGCGAAATGCTTTAACCAACCACTCCGATTCAAACTCCCCTTCAATAAGGGGGCCTCCATAGCTTTAGCTAGCTTGACGCGCCATTTTTCCTGCATTTTTCCAACACGAAGAAGGGCTGCGCCAACAATGCTGATGATAACGGATGCGACAAGGGCAAATGCTCCCTCATAGTTGTACTCGTTCGATTCCCATTTATCCTTGCCCAAGGTATAGAATGCGCCAATCAAGCCGCCAGCAACGACAAGACAGAGGAAAAAGCCTAGTCCGACTCCAAACCATACCTGGAGAAAAGATGGTTACTTCTTCTGTGCCTCAACTCTATGATGAAATGAGGTCGCAATCTTACCTGTTTGACGAGCGCCTTGTATATTTTGACATCTCGGTTGGGACCATCAAGAGTCTGCTTGAGAAAAGCTAATAAGACGGAAACGATGATGACGGTTTCGAGGGTTTCTCGAAAGACGACGAGAAACACCGGGACAGCGAAAACGTTATCCCCCGCCATTATGAGAATACTGTCGATTTTGCCAACCTAGGTGAATTGAGGTTGTAGGGGATTGGGTAGACGGCGCGTGTGGAAAATGGCGAATTATCTGTTGATCTGATAAATGCGATCAGATAATCAGATAATTATGGTGGGGCACACTGATCCCAGGGTGGCCTCGGCTATAGTTGAAAGCAATGGTCGAGGGTCACGGAAGAGGGAGGGGGTTCCTTGGATAATAGACCGCCGGTTATGGGCAGACGATGGTGTCCTGGAACATCCGATGAAAAAGTGTTATTTTCAGCTCTGCCGTTGTCCTACCCGTCAGCTGAGACGTGGTTCAACCAACTTACCCAATAAGGACTCGTGTGGCTGCTTAAGGCGTCGAACTATGCCAGAGAATAGGATGTGATAAAAGACGCATAGGATCAACACTGAAGAGATAGCAGATGGTCCGATTGATGAGAAAAATCGAATGCTCGATCCCTGTATGCGTGGCCTAGTTACCCAAGTCGCCAGCCGTCCAACTTGTATAGAGGTAGGGATGGAGGGTTCACTAATAAGGAATCTGGACAGGGTCTAGGCATGGAGTAGGGTTGTCTGCAGCACTGCGGGAAAGGTTTTTGCTTGGCGATTCAAGCTTTGCCAAACCAACCGGCTACGACCCTAGCTCTTTCTGACACCGATTTTACCTATTGCGGGGAGCATAGGTATTGTACTGTATGAAGCTCAAGGTTACGGGCCTCTGCATCAAAACGGATCTCTCGAGTTTGCTCTTTCTTAGACTCAMCCCGGCCAGTCTTTCAAAATTCAGCCGAGTCAGTAAGGTTTCGTTTGTTCCTTCCCCTTCGAGTTATTAGCCCTTGCTATTTTCACCATTAATTGGCTATTGCCCATACTAAAGAAGCTACACGGATCTCAGCACGAGGCMCCCCACCCGCCGCTAACCCTAAGAAATCTTATCAGATCATCGTAGTGCAGCCGTACTAGTCCTAGTGGAGGTGTGGGTCTGGTTATTGTCCCCACCAATGACAGCTACACCGAGACCGCTACAAGGTCCGCTACATGGACATGGCTGAGACCACTGGGAAAATAATCTAGACGATGAACTACTTGCCCAATGGAGATAAGTAAATAGGGCAGCATGAGGTAACTACATGTATGGTTGATTGCTTGAATTTCATCCCTTTTTACAAACAGATACGGAGTCATGGGATGTCATTGGTGAAACCCTTATTAAGTAACCCTCCGACCTCCCATCCTTCTAGTACGAGTATAACTACAGATATCTACCCAGGTCCTGGTAGTCAAAATTTTCAGCCACGTCTAGATTCCAAAAGCATCTAATGTTTCTTACGTAGTAGCGTGTACACTAGGTAACGATGGCGTCGCCGAAAGGAAGATTAAGCGGAACGACGCCGTTTTTCACCTGAGGGTAAATTTCATCCCTGGTGGCCTCAGCTACACCCTCTCCACCCTGCCGCTTTAATCCTCAGAATGCATCAGGTTAATAAAGAAAAGTACGAGCTCTCGACAAGGGTCAATAGGTACTACTGTGCGGCCTGGCCGTCACATTCACTGATTGATAAGATTATCTATTAATTCCTCACCCCTGGCAAACATATTCGGTAAGAATAAAGACCTACTGGACCAGGTATGTAGGTGGTACTTTACCACATTTACTACGGTCCCATAAGGTAATCCTGTTTGAGCAAGCTTGCCTTCAACCCTAGTAATAAAATCATTTCGACTGTTGTCGATTCATCTATCTATGCGCCATCCACGACATTACCTTCAGCTCATGTAATCGCATTCACTACAATACAGAACCTGCTTCAATATTGCGCTCCTCGACGGGTTCCAATTTCTTACATCTTATTGCCCTGCTTCACACCACCAGCCCTCTCGAAGCGGGGCGTTCTCATCATGCCGTCTCTATTGGGACGCCTTGTCCTACCCGTAGCTTGGACAGCTACATTCTTGGGCCTCTCTACAGCTAAGACCGTCACCTACGACTTCAACATAAGCTGGGTCACATCAAATCCTGACGGCGCATTCGATAGACCAACCATTGGTATCAATAACCAATGGCCCATTCCTCGTATCGAAGCTGACGTCGGCGATACCATCGTGGTTCGCGCAACAAATCTACTTGGAAATCAGTCAACTTCTCTCCACTTCCACGGCATATACCAAAATGGCTCAACCCAGATGGACGGACCGTCTCAAGTCTCACAATGCGCCATTGCGCCTGGCTCTAGTTTTACTTACAACTTTACGGTAAGGGTGCACATTTTAGACATTCTTGTCGCTAAGGAGACTAATATCTTGAGAGATAAACCAACCTGGCACGTATTGGTACCACTCTCACCACAATGGTCAATACCCAGATGGACTCAGAGGACCGCTAATTGTCCACGATCCCGACTCTCCGTTTCTTAACACATACTACAAGCAAGAAAACGAGAGAGTCCTGACTGTTTCGGACTGGTATCATGATCAGATTTCAGATCTTCTCCCGGCCTTCATTAGCAAGAGCAATCCTACGGGAGCTGAACCGGTTCCAAATGCCGCGCTATGGAATGACACGCAGAACTTGACGGTTCCTGTCGAGCCCAATACGACGTACCTCTTCCGGGTAATCAACGTTGGAGCTTTCGCTGGACAGTATATCTGGTTCGAAGGCCACAACATGACTATCATTGAAGTTGACGGCGTTTACCATCAGCCCGCTGTAGCTGATATGATTTACCTATCTGCTGCTCAACGCTGCAGTTTCTTGGTGACAACTAGGAACGAGACATCATCCAATTATGCATTCGTAGCAAGCATGGACACCGTGAGTCTACTTTCCATCCAATTTGCTATTATTCGCAAATGACTAATTTATACATACTAGAGTTTGTTCGATACTTTACCAGATGATCTGAACTACAATGTCACGGGATGGCTCGTGTATGATCACGCTCAGCCTTTGCCAGATCCCGCATTGGTCGACGAATTAAACAACTTCGACGACTTCACTCTGCTTCCATATGACAACCAGACTCTCCTTGGAAAGCCTGACAAAATTGTCGAGCTCGATGTTATCATGGATAATCTGGGAGACGGTGCCAACTAGTGAGTCTATTCTGCATGCAATATTTGTACCCCTTATTAATTCCTATGCAGCGCCTTCTTCAACAACATTACGTACAAATCGCCGAAGGTGCCTACACTCTATACTGTTCTATCCGCCGGAGAACAAGCGACCAATCCAACCGTCTACGGCTCTTACACGCACTCCTTCGTCCTCGAAAGAGACGAGATAGTCCAAATCCGCGTGAACAACCTCGACACAGGACGCCACCCATTCCATCTTCACGGTCACAATTTCCAAGCTGTCTATCGCTCTGAGGAAGACGCTGGGACCTACGAAGATTCCGGCATTACGGAAGCCGATTTCTCGCCAATGCCCATGCGTCGAGACACGTTTGTGCTTTTCCCTACCGGGTTTATCGTGCTGAGATTCCGGGCTAATAATCCCGGTGTTTGGCTCTTCCATTGCCACATCGAGTGGCACGTTTCTTCTGGTCTTAGTGAGTTAACATCCGGACCTCTTGAAACCTACAGTGAGCAATGTCTAACTCTAGCTACCCTAGTCGCAACTTTTGTCGAAGCGCCCCTTGACATACAGAAGACGATCTCTATCCCTCAACAGCACCTAGATGCTTGTGCCGCGGATAACATTCCGACCGCCGGTAACGCTGCTGGAAATACAGTAAACTTCCTTGATCTGACGGGAGAGCCGAAATCGCCAGACCCGCTACCGGATGGGTAAGATAATCTCCCCTTCCGTCTTCAATCCAATATTCATCTACCCCCTTTTCGCCTGCTATACTAACATCAGTTCCAGATTCACAACGCGCGGGAAAATCGCTCTAGCATTCAGCTGTCTTTCCGGTATCCTCGGCGTCATAGTCGTCGTATGGTACGGTCTCGCGCCCGATGCCGCCGCTCCCGCGTGGGCAGAGCAGCGGATCGCGGAAACAGAGCCACAAGTTCTTGGCTCAGCAGTCCGGTCGTCGGAAGCTACAGCTACGGAGCCCGAGGTCATTACAGTTACTGCGGTTTCGGGAGGTGGGCATAGCAAAGCGTGATAGTTGGGCGGGTTATTTCTTGAGAACTTTTCGCACGATATAATTGGTAAAGAGTATAATAGGCGTAATATAGAGTTCATGAGTGATGTATGATGTTATGTGGACGTGATATACTCTATACTATGCGCTTGGATGTGAAGCTTGATGAAGCAACTAGCCGGTAATAGATAAATGTGACACCTGAACTTCTATATCCACTTATTTAGCTAACTGTCACCGTCGTCCGGATAATGCAGAGTTTTGGTCTTACTTAAACATAAGCTTGCCCACATGCCTGTGTTCGCGGCTATCCACATTATTGAAATGCAAGTTCCCGACCCAAACATGGGACGTAAGCGGCATACACGGTGAGACTAAAGCAGACAACTAAAGGCAAACACCGTCTAAGTACCTTGTAAACGGTCATGTTCCATTAGATAATCTATATATTTATAAGTAGTCCTATTCTATGCTTCGACTTCATTCCTGGACGGGAATAGCTGGAGCCTGTCATTACGTCTTGCCCGACTATCCCTATCTTCTGCCCAATGGAGTCCGTTAACGTCACATCCATGCTTGGTGGAATAAACAAACTTAAGGCCGGTTTTCTTGGTCGTATATTACGCTGGGTAGACTCATTCGACCTGGGGAAACGTTCCGATTGTCTCATGAATAACGGAGGAAACCCAAATGGAAAAGGAAAGTACTATCGCAAGGACTGATAAATAGTATCTATATTGACAATTTGGCGTAACCTACGGTAGGCCGAGAAGGCCCGAGATAAATTGAGTCCTCGAACCGCAAGGAGTTCTTTTTATGCGGTTCCCATATCGAACTATACTAGCATCCATGAGACGATGGGGGCTTAAGACCGGACTTGGGATAAAGAATGACTCGTACTTAACGCCAAGTGTTTGGCAGCTCGGAGCAACGACCAATGGATTTTCTATTCATGTCCTAGAAGGTGAGATGAGACTTGTTACCTCTCAGTAGACGCAAGCTAGTTTGAATGGATACTCCTGAGCTTTTTTTGGGGGTGCCTATAGATAACCGAGAAGACTTCAAACATTTCAAAGCTGGTAGTTGTTAACGAAGTCGACCAATTTGGCTCACAATGGACATAAGACTACGAGGACTATAGTTTCGGGATAGAGAATCTACGATGTGCTGGATTACATTCCTCTCACAGCACGGCATACTTAACCAACCAACCAACCAACAGCAGACGTATCGAAATTAGGGTAGATTTGTAAGACTATACAGGCTCACAAAAGGAACTCGATTGAGCTAGGGAAATCATCAGACCGCACTGCTCTCCTTTTCTAGATATACACAGGTCACCACGTCTTTTTTTATGGTGGCGTCTATTTAACAGCAGTCCATATTAGCTCCTTACGACTTCTCCAGCTCAGCCAAGATCTTCTCTCCCTTCTCCTTAGCCGACGCGAAGTCACCGACCATGTAGAAGGCACCTTCAGGTAGGTTATCACCCTCACCAGCCAGGATGGCCTTGAAAGAGGCGATGGTGTCCTTTAGGTCGACCAGCTTACCCTCGATACCAGTGAAAACTTGAGCGACAGTGAAAGGCTGGCTCAAGAAACGCTGGATCTTACGGGCACGCTCGACGGTAAGCTTGTCAGCTTCCGACAGTTCGTCCATACCCAAAATGGCAATGATATCTTGCAGAGACTTGTACTCCTGGAGAATTTGCTGGACACGGGTGGCAGTCTCGTAGTGGTCCTGACCAACGACACGGGGGTCGAGCATACGGGACTTGGAGTCGAGAGGGTCGACAGCGGGGTAGATACCCAACTCAGAGATACCACGAGACAACACAGTGGTGGCGTCCAAGTGGGCGAAGGTGGTGGCGGGGGCAGGATCAGTCAAATCGTCAGCAGGGACGTAGACGGCCTGGACGGAGGTAATGGAGCCCTTCTTGGTTGTGGTAATACGTTCTTGCATACCACCCATATCAATGGCAAGAGTGGGTTGGTAACCGACGGCAGAGGGGATACGACCTAACAGAGCAGACACCTCGGAACCGGCTTGGGKGAATCGGAAAATGTTGTCAATGAAGAGAAGCACTGCAGGTCATTAGCATATATCAACTAGCTGAGCACGGAATCACTCATACCATCCTGTCCTTCCTGGTCTCGGAAGTACTCGGCAATCGTTAAACCAGTAAGAGCGACACGGGCACGGGCTCCGGGGGGTTCGTTCATCTGACCGAACACAAGGGCGACCTTGGACTCGCCATCGAGTTGAATGACGGAGGTCTCCTGCATTTCGTGGTACAGATCGTTACCCTCACGGGTTCGCTCACCGACACCGGTGAAGACGGAGTAACCACCGTGGGCCTTGGCGATGTTGTTGATGAGCTCCTGAATGAACACAGTCTTGCCGACACCAGCACCACCGAACAGACCAATCTTTCCACCACGAGCGTAGGGAGCCAACAGGTCGACGACCTTGATACCGGTAACTAGAATCTCGGCGGCAGTAGATTGCTCAATGAACTCGGGGGGGTCGGCGTGGATAGGCAGGAACTTGTCGGTCTTGATAGGTCCACGCTCATCGATCGGGTCACCAGTGACGTTTATGATACGACCAAGAGTGGCAGGGCCGACGGGAATTGTGATGGGGGCGCCAGTGTCAGTGGCCTTGGCGCCTCGGGTAAGACCTTCGGTACCTATTAAGATGTGAGTATGTTGTTGCGCGCGAAATTTTTTCCTGCGACAACCCACCATCCATAGCAATGCAACGGACGACATTTTCACCCAGATGTTGCTATAAAAGTTAGAATAGAGTTTTAATTCGTAACGGTGTGGTATTTAAGCTTACAGCGACCTCGAGGACTAGCTTTTGGCCGTTGTTGTTGGTCTCCAAAGCGTTTAGAATCGGAGGGAGCTTGGCACCGTCGAATTTGACTATGAGGCGAGAAAGTTAATACGACGAGCTTTATATGGCATTGGGAAGCTCAATGGTGGTGGTTGAGGCTTTTACTAACCATCGACGACGGCACCGATGACCTATCAACGTAACCGTTAGCTCCGATACCCACAATCCGGCAAAGCTTTACCTGCCGTATTTCGCGACCTCAACTAACCTGGTAAATCTTGCCATCACCGACACCTGCTGTGCTTGCAAATCGACTGCTGATGGGGAATCTGAATGCGGACGCAGCCGGCTTTATCGCGCGCCTTGTCGGGGCGGCGAAGGCAGGGCGGGCAGCTCTCGCGAAGGAAGAGAGGCCGCTAAGTCGGGGTAAAAAACTCTTGATCAGCTCAATTGGCCTCAATTGGCGGCGGGGCACCTCAAAAAGTGCGTTTGCAGGGGGGGACTTACCTCTTGAACATCTTGAAAGATGACCGAGAGCGATGAAGGATAGATGGAGTGGAGGAGGTGATGAGTCTGGAGAGGAAATATTTTGAAGGTCGAGGTGAAAATGGCGCTGGCGGTCATTTGGTCCGGATGAACTTGGTACTGCTGGGAAAGCTCCACTGCTCCAGCTGGCGCACGTGATTTGTCATGTGACCTTACGACACTACCCGAACTCGACCCCACTAGACTTGAACTCTTCAAGACTTGGAATACAGAAAGGGAAAGGGCAAACCTTGAAAAGAGGCTCTAAAAGTTGACTTAAGGTTGTTTGAGGCAATTATGTACCTCAGGTTAGGTACTGCATTGACACCAAACTTCAATGTCCTCGGTACAGGGGCATATATGCAGTCACTCAACACTAACACAGAAACACATGTACGTCAAACGGCATGATATTATCAAGTACAGTTTACATCTCTCTTGGTTACCTAGATCTATCCAAAACATCCGATCCGATCCAGATTTCAACTGGAATGAAGTGGTATCCGATGCCCTACAAGCATATCTAAAGCCATACCCACTCCTATGCAAAGTTACATCCCATTGAATTACAGGATACTGGTACAGAAGACCAAATCAGTCGTTATCTAACTCCGATCCATTTTATGCCATAGAGGTCCCGGCTCATAAAACCCCAAGCTTTACCTTCTATGTACAACATGATGACCGACAGTGCCAGTGGCCTACAGATGGCTTGGACATGCTGCCTCACTCCTTGTTGCAAAGAAAAATCCTGCCTTCCATGCGTCATTCGACCTGTCGTGACCCTCAGGCTCTCCGCCGCTCTATAAATCATCGAGCACTAACTCTATCCTGATACCTCCACGTCTCTTCTTGCTTGGTGCCCGGTGGCAACCAAGCTGCATTGCTGCTCCCCCTCTGCCGACCTTTGCCCACGTCGTCACTTTTCTTAAAATCTTCGGTTGTGGAACTGGTTTGCGAGGAGTAGCCGTTTGTATATGAATGAGCCGTAGATCCGTTAGATACTGGCATTGGGCTATCGAAAACCTGCGCCTGACCGGACAATCCTATCGCTCCTTGGCTAGTGTTGAGCGGGAGTAACGGTTGGTCTTTTCCTGCACTCTGGCTCATCAATCGAGCACGACGGTCGGCCTTGTTTCTGTCATTCGTCCGGTCATACAGGTAAAGACCAAAGAATGTGAGTGCGATGCCCACGGCCTGAACCGGGGTTGTAGGGTTGCGAAACCACAGAATCGCAACGATAATAACCCACACTCGCTTAATAAGTGACGCAACCGAGTACGTGACAGGTGACACCAGCGATAGTAAGATGAAGGCTAGAATATTCTGCCCAAAGTGAAAAGTGCCGTTGAATAGGAACTCCAATGTCAATCGCCCGTGGTCAAAACTGTTAGGGTGCGAAGATAGATCCACTGAACCGTCATGGTAAATGTCCCTAATAAGACCAATGCCTTCGCTCCAGAACCAGATCGGCGATGTCAGCAGAAATGCTAGACCAGAGGAATAACACAGAAGGTTCAGCTTGTCAAGTTTGCGTGATTTAGCTGATTGGCCATCTGCTTCTGCTTTGGCAGCCTCGTTGAAGAGTCTCTTGGAAAAGATATTCTGCGTGACGAAGATGATAGTTGCCAGCAGAGCATATATGATTCCAAGGATTTCGCCTTTAAAGGTGTGGTTTGACGAACATGCGAGCATAACACCAAGAGTCAGCGGGATCAAGGAGAAATACGTTGCTCTAGGGTATCGAATATCGAAGATGAATCGGTAGGCGAAAACCGTGAATAGTGGTGAAAGTCCTTTCACTGTGTGAACCATGGAGACTGGAATCTTAGATGTCGCTGTTGAACTTAGTAGATGGCCACCTATCTGGAATGCGGCTAGTGGCAGCGTTGTCGTGATAACATCCCTTGACGGGTATCGTATAGTGTTCTTCAATGCTGGAATCGAAGTCCGCAGGGTGGGAAATACGCTCGCTAACCACGAAAAGGTTATACAGTAAAATGCGACCAAGAAGAATTGGATCATGGTCAAGGTAGCGGGTTTATCGAAAGCATTCAAGATGGATTTCGAGGACGTATTGGTCAATGCAGAGGACATATACCACATTATACAGAGTATCTAGATTACGCATAGCACGTCAGCACATGATGGGCAAATTGTTACGATGTTCACTTGACATACAATGAGTTTTGGTGATATAGGTGCCCGTAGCGCATCTGCTAACTCGTGGGCATTCTGGCTGACACTGGTGCTCCTCCCCCTGATAGTACGGAAGGCTTCACTAATGCTTTTCTGTCGACCATGGCCACGAGGTGCACCAGCCGACGGCCCTAGCGGAGATCCCCATCGTACACCTCTTGAGGCAGAGAGATCCCTTCGAGGTTGCCAGCGATCCCCGTTTAACTGAGCCCCTCCACTCAACCCGATACCATATGCATTTAGCCCGGGACTTATCGGTCTCACACCATTGGTGCGCATCGCGGGAGAATCGACATGGTCTGGGAATTTCTCTAAGCCAGAGCCGGCATCGCTGTCGCGGTCTTCTTGTTGCTTGGTACTGGATCGCGGGACGGAGGGATCTCGGGCGTACGAGCCTGAGCTCGTAGAATGAGGCATGATGGTTCTCGAGTTTGCGGCGCAGGTTGGTAAGGTAACGAACGACAAAGATGCAACGCGCAATTACTCTGGAAAGGGGGAATTCATATGACCATTGCTTCAGAGGTGTTGCGGGACTTGATGTGATATGAGTGATGGAATTCTCAAGTTCCCTGGTCGGCAGTTATGGAGATCAGCTTGTTTGGGCTGGTTGTACAGTATCAGATTCATCCATAAAAAGACGTCGACTGATTATCGGCGTACTATGGTAGGTAATTAGGAGGGTCTGACTACTTCTGCCGCGTGGCGACCCCTGTCAAAATGACTGGCTGGCTGACGCGATTGAAAAATGGGTTGTGCAGGATGTGATCTCGTAACGATTGCCAAGCACCGCCGCAATGCTGGCCTGTTAGGTACATACATATGTACATGTGATGTCTGTTATCAAATTAAGCAAAACGCTAGTGGCCAGCTGCATGTTAGCGCGGGATGTGCCCAAGTACATACATACCTCACCTACCTAAATCGTGACCGGCTAAAGTTTGCGCCACACTGATAAGAAGCAATAAAGATAAGAATACCAACCTGTGGCTTTGCATCTCTCATCCATGGCAGGGGTCCTCTAAGCTAGCAGGCTCAACCTCAAGTTTTCGGAGTCGCGTGTTGGAATTATCACAGTCAGCCTCGTCAACGTATAACCTCATCGCCAACATTGCCCTTCAGCCGGGTCTATCATCCGCTCGTCGTCGTTTAGTTATTGATGCCAGCCAAGCTGTAGTCAGACTTAACACGTTTTTTTTCTGATTTATTCCCAACTCAGGAACAGTCAAGCTACTGCGCCTGCGTCGTCGCGCATCGTTTAGCATTATTCGAGCGAAACAGGCGTACGCCTGAATAAACCGACAAGATGGCGGCTCCTAAGATGACAAAGAACCAAAAGCGACGAGCGAAGAAGAAGGCCGAGAAGAATTCGAAAACAGATGTAAGTTCCTTTTGATTGCCTCGTGCATACTTCATATGCTAATGTTAATTAGGAACCATCCAAAACTGATGAAACTCCCAAAGTCGAACCAAGCGAGGATGAATCGAAACCGACAGACGAAAAGGTTGATAAAATTGACGCGACAGAGCTCGAAGTCAAGAAGGAGCCTGCAGCGTCAGATAAAATCCCCGCCGATGGACCTACCGACATTGCCGAAGAATACGGACTTGATCGCGAAGATCCTACCTTTTCTATGTACAAGGACATTTTTGCCAAATTCGGTGTATCAAGAGAGGAGGATGAGATAGCGAAAGAGGCCAATGCTGGTAACCAAGGCGAAGTATATTTCGACGATGACAACGAAATACCAGATGAGGAAGAGGAGAGAAACACGCAACCCAAGCTCTCGAAGAAGAAGAGGAAGATGATGAATAAACTCTCTATTGCGGAGCTGAAAGCGTTAGTGAGGAAACCCGAGGTCGTAGATTGGCATGACCCTTCGTCGTCGGACCCTCGACTACTGGTCCAGATCAAGGCGCAACGAAACGTGGTTCCGGTACCTTCGCACTGGCAGCTGAAACGTGAATACCTTTCATCCAAGAGAGGTATCGAGAAGCCCGCCTTCAAGCTGCCCAAGTTCATCGCAGACACTGGAATCGCGGAGATGAGAGATGCTGTGCTAGAGAAACAAGCTGAGCAGACTCTAAAACAGAAGCAGCGTGAAAGAGTACAACCGAAAATGGGCAAACTGGATATTGACTACCAGAAACTCTACGATGCTTTCTTTAGATTCCAAACCAAACCACAACTTACAAGGTTTGGTGAGGTCTACTACGAGGGCAAGGAGTACGAAACGGATTTGCGACATCTCCGACCTGGCGAGCTTAGTGACACTCTCAAGGAAGCCCTTAGTATTCCTCCCGGTGCTCCCCCGCCATGGCTTATTAACCAGCAAAGATTCGGTCCTCCACCCTCTTACCCTTCCCTTCGCATCCCCGGTCTCAACGCTCCCATTCCACCCGGCGCTCAATGGGGTTTCAACCCAGGTTGTTACGGCAAGCCTCCCGTAGATGAATACAACAGGCCCTTGTACGGAGGKGATATTTTCGGTATCATGCAGCCATCCCAGCAAGCGCCTCCACCTGGTGAGCCCATCGAGCGCACATTGTGGGGTGAGCTTCAAGAACCCGAGGAAGAGTCTGAGGAAGAGGAAGAAGAAGAGGAGGAGAGCGAAGATGAAGAGGTCGAAGTCGGTGCGGGCTTACAGACCCCATCCGGCATCGAAACTCCAGGCGGTTTGGCCAGTAGCGTACCAACAGAATACGGTACAGCGACTGAATCCGTGGCCGGAGAGCTTGATCTCCGGAAATCCCGCCGTGGCTACGAGACGGAAGATAGCACACATCCCCGCCAAGCTTACACAGTTATCCAGGAGAAGCAAGCTCGTGCAGAAGGCTTCTTTGGCAGCGATCGTGTGTATGATCTCAAGAATGCCGGCGGAGATATGCGCGTTCTCGGCCAGGACGAGGATGGCAGCCGGAAGCGCAAGAAGCCTGGTGATGTAGACGTGTCTTTCGATCCGGACGCATTAGAAGGTGGCATCAGCAAGGACGAGATGCGAAGGAAATTTGAGGAAAGCCGACGAGAGGAAGGCGTCGGTGCCAATTGGAGAAGAGAAGAAGGTCTCGATGAGATGATTGCGAACGAGAGCCGCAAAAGACTGAAGCGGGATGAGGAGAAGAGGGAAGAGAGGAAGAAGTACAGGTTCTAAGTTGGCAAGGCCCAACACAGGGCTGGCATTGACTTGGACGTGTACTTATTAGTGTATTGAAAAGGGAATAATCGGTGGTTTGCGAGCACTCGGCAACTGGGTGCGAATTCAATTTAAAAGCAGCAAAACCATATCACGGATATCTCGTTTATGTATCCGTGAATACTAAATAAATGCTCCTAATATACCGCTGGATATTCATACGTATATCCTCAATTCTCCCATGTAGCTAGCCTAACGTAGGTACCTAAGACGTTCGTTCTCGCTATAGAGTGAGAATATAGGTACGATCGAAGTGATAGTTCCCAACTGACTTATCATACTTAACCCTCCACAGTCCTGCTCTCTGTATTGCTAATGATATGGTCGACCTGTTCCTTTTGCGCAACCTCAGTGCCTTGGATCAGGGTTTCGACTTTGGTGCTTGCAAATTTACGAGCAGGTACTTTATTTTCGAACAGGATATCCAGCTCAGCATAGGTTCGGCCTTTGGTCTCAGCTATATCGTGATGTCAGCAATGATTACGATATTATATGGAAGTATTACTATGCGGGAATACTTACGCAAGCGGAAGAAAATCCATGTCGTGAAAATAATATTGGTGCCAGCCCAGAAGAAGGCTGCCTTGGGTCCCCAGTTCCACTCAACCGGACTCAGTTGCCGATACGAGACGATGTTGACGAAGGCGATATTGATAGCGTTATAGGCGTTGCGGGCAATAATAATAGACTTGGCACGAAGTCGAGTCGACGGGATCTCGGAGACAATGGTGTAGACTACCGGGCCGATACTAAAGTTGGCTGTGGCACTTAGCAAAATGACCATTGTCCCGGCCGTCCAGGCCTCTGCTGTACTGGGTGGGTTGTGGATGCCCATAAAGCCCGTGATACTAGTAGAGAGTTAGCCCGATATTAAACTGATACATGAATGGGAATATGATAACTCACAGGAGCAAAATGAACATCACAATCATTCCCCAGAACACCAGTGTCTTCCTTCCCACCTTATTCAGGATAAACCAAGTCGCGACGGTCCCGACGAAATTGAGGCCGTTCTGGCCCCATCCAAGCTTGAACGAGTCCTCGTTTGAGATGCCGGCTTGCTGGTAGAAATAGGATGAGAGACCACCGATGGCTGTTCCGGACATAGTCTGAGCCAACCAGATGAAGCACACGATTTCCGTTCGTCTAAGATCAACGCCCTTGAAGCAGTCCCAGTACGTTGTGCCCTCAGAGACTTGCTTCTCCATTTCGTCTGTGTAGATCATCACTATAGGATAGATTTCATGAGTGAGTTATCACTACATGGCTTTAGAACACGACCAGACTTACAGGCCATTGCCGCATCAGCATCACGTTGAGAAAACCCGGAGTTGCGAGCCAGCCGTTTCAACGATGCCTCCGCTTGTTCTTTACGGTTGTGTCGAACGCACCACCAAGGCGATTCTGGCGCGAGGTACGTGCCGATACCGATGGGGATCGGCCAAACCCATTGCAGGGAGAAGGGGATTTTATATCTGAGACAACAATTTTAGAATGGGAGCCGACCATCAATTTATAATAGTATAAACTTACCCCCATTCATCTTCTCGATTCACAAGTCCGACAAGCACACCCGATGAAATAAACTGGCCGATAATCCAGCAGAGGTTGACATAGGTCGTCAAATAGTGCCTGAGAGGAACGGGACAGACCTCAGCCGCGTAGGCCACAGTCATGGTTTGGAAGACACCCCACGCCATTCCCTGGAATAGCTCGCCGACGAGGAATATGGTAAGGGTGTTGGCAAAAAAAGGGAAGAATATGAAGGCAGTAACACCGACTAGCGCGGAGAGAAGCGTATACCGGTATCCCCAGCGTTCGCAAAGAATACCAGCGATCTACATCAAATCTCTGAGTAAACTGTTCTCCTGCGTGCGTAGGAAATTAGGCGGCACATACCTGAAGGCCAATGATCTCGCCGACATTTGTTGCGCCCGCGATGCCGTTCTGCCAGCTTGCGGGAATCTGGTGTTCTCCGTTGGGGGCTAGGATGCCGAACTTGTCACGGAACGGCGGGTATGAAATATCTGCGAAGTTATTAATATTGGTGCCGTTCACCTGGATGTAAATGATAGTAATGGGTGACTTACATGACCCAACAACGGCCGTTCCATATCCCTCCATTATGAGACATGATGACAGAATCATGGACCAGGCGATGGCTTTGGGGTATACCCTGAAGGCGTGAGACAGCTTCATGCCGCGCTCCCTTTCATTTGCTTCATTCGCCTCATTCACGAGCGTCTGTACCCGAGTTAGTCCTATCTTTTACTAGTAAATTTAACTAGACGAGGAATATCGTGAAAACTTACCATGAAATCTTCGACATTCGCCGCGATGCGACTAGCAATTGCAGGGTCGATCTGCGCGAACTGCGCATCGCCTGGACCCTTCTCAGTATCATGTCCATCACCACTAACACCGCTCTGTCGCGTCTCTAGCTGGATTTTCTCATCTTCCGCTTCCACGCGAGCTGGTTGCTCTCCGTCCCCAACTGATTTAGCCATTCTAGTTGCCACGGCGCTGTGCCGAAAAAGCAATCTCTAGAACGAAGTTTGGGGGAATCCGAGCGGGCTTTGTCTCAGCTATAAGCCCGCGAGTTTTTCAAGGCATTAATTAAATTCCTTTGTCACGCCTCGACGAATGGAAATTTGAGCTCGCGAGCTGCCGTCGGACGATATAGCATCGCTTATGACCTAGCCTCTCCGTAATATATGATATACCCCGCAACGTTACAACGCTTGCTGGCTTCTGCGATACGATGCCGCATCCCGAGGTCTAACCAGCCAGCTCAGGCGTCACAAACCAACGTGCAGTCGGTTATCATACCAACCACCCATGCAGCTATTGTGATTGGACCCGCGGCACAGCATCCCGATGGTGTCGGATGCGGGGTACGGGTCCATGTCATGTCTGACTGACTGTGCTTGAGTTTGGAGACACAACCTTAGACCATTCCATTTCGAGGAGTTTGGGGTAGGTTGGGGGCAGGATTGAGAGGTCCGATCACTGCCCAAAGAAGCAGGTTCGAGAACCAGTTTCTGACTAGCCTGGACCGCCTCCCGGTCGTATTAATATAGTCGCGATTGTAATGGCTGGGKACTGTCATGTGATGATTCAGCCATGTGCGTAGGTGGTGATCGCTAATATTCAATTGAGCTCCACCAGTCGATCGCTTCGCCTGGATATCTTCAGCTTCGCCTTTGACAAATCAGTTTCGAACGCACTCCTACTTTATAGGGGTTGGGTACCACGAATCAAACCTACAAACTTATTGAGGGGTGATATATGTTACTACACCTTTAAGATCATGTTGCACACCTATACGTGATTCAGGAAAACTGGAAAATTGAGCTGTCACTTCGTTTTCTCTTGATAGATATTACTAGGACTTATTTATGAGGCGGAACAGGCTATTATATAGGACGCAATAGAATAACTCGCTATTAATATTAATAGTTCATAGAACCTATCGAGCTCTAGACATGGAGGTCTCCCAGCAAAGCACCGTACGGATACCGCATCGATGAGGTTTCGCTAGGTACAGATTAGGTGTTATCAAAGGATGAACCATTCCAATCTAAATAAATCATGTTGACCCTCATGCGCTTCCGGTCCCTGAATCTCTGTCTCCGCGGCGACAGCATCCACAGCAATATACCCGATAGCAGCGTAGTATCATTAGAAGCGCGACTGTCCCGCAAATCGATCCTGCGACGATAATACTTATGTATCCTGGTGCTAGAGATCTCCTCAATATTGCTTCGTGGCCTTGTGTTGGGGCTGCGCTGGAAGCTGTCATCAGACAGACGGTAGCGATGATGGCGAAAACGGCGTTTCTCGACATTGTAGCGGGTGAGTTCAGTTAGTCTGAGGTCTGTTCGTATTTATGAGACGGTTTTCGGTGCTTTTCTCGGTAATAGGAGAGCTGGACGGCGTGATGGTTGTCAGTGTTGGATGCTGTTGGAAATATTTAACATATCAATATTGGCAGTTGAGATAAAGGTGTCCTGGTGTCTTACGTCTTGTTAAGTAATGAAGACTTCAAGTGCTTGAGCTTGGGTTAAGAACAAAACCTGGATGCAAAATGGAAGTGACCGGATTTCCTATTTCTTCAGTATATTTCTCTATATCTGACTATTCCGTGCCAAAATCTCGTGTCATTATATAGTCACTTGCTTGACTGTAAATCTGTCACGTTGCTCTCTGAGTAGGGGGACACACATTCGAGAACTATTCATGTTTACCACAAGAAAAAAAATTATGAGGTATCTTCTCCTTCGATAGCTGGGTGAGAGAATAATTACACTAACTCGCAAATATAGAAATATTTATGCTTATTACTTATATCGAGAGTATATGCAGAAGTAGATTATTGAAGGCAAGAGTAGATGGCCGCTAACAGACAAGAATTTATCGAGCTTATCTTCCAGTAGACGGGAAGCTATAACTTGCTGTATTGAAAACTTGGAATAATCTCCTGAGATCATAGAACTATTAAAGATGTATTGTCTGATACATTACTTACCTACCTAGGTACCTGCCCTACTAAGAAATTTTCAGGTCTCCGATGAGTTTTCACTTGTGTATTGTAGTGACGAAGGGAACTTCGGCAAACTTCTATATAAAAACGGCCTCCTATAACACTACTACCTAAGTAGCCGGATAAATGCCCCTTATTCACATATACCAGAGAGTCGAACCGGGCCAAGTCTCTACGTACCAATGTAGAGCCCAAATGATGGGAGCACACGGATATGGCACATGCTGCCAGCATCCTCTGAATTGACTTAACTGGCTTACTAATGAATTGTTTGCTACTTGACTGAATCGAAATTGGGAGAGAACACGATGTTTTAAAAAGGTTTTGATTCATAGCGCAGTAAATTACCCCATATGCTACGGTTCTGATGGTACGTCCAATCAACCCCTCTGAGAGGTGGCTGCGATAAACGTAATGCGTGGATAGGTTACAAAGTTTCTGGATGCCCGTCACGAGCCTTCAAGCTCTAATTACGACTGAGCCCCTGAATTAATTATCGTTGATGAGCCCTGTTTCATTCTCTCGAATAGCAGAGCCATGATTCCTGAGTCGCATCGACTGCTTCCAACCACTTTTCAAGCAAGTGGCTTCACCATCTAGTTCCTAGTACTAGCCAGAGGCGTTTCTGGAGTATTGGGGCATCCATGCTGGTTTAAGGGCCCTGCTGCTTATCATGACAATTATTGCAGAACCACTTACGGCTTCCAACTGGCACTTTTGCATCTTCTCGGATGCAATCAGTGTGATAGAGAGGTCTATCGCAATCCTACAAGGTGTTAGCTACGATTTATTCAAGGATAATGCACAATGAAATTGTTTTTATTTGGGGTACTCACCACATTCGAGCAGATAAGCGTGGATGGACCCCGAATTGGCTGGCCACAGACAGCGCATCCCGATGCTGACTTCCGATACTCGGTTCTTGGAGATGGCGGTTTTGTAACCTCAACCTGCTCAGGATGCTTCTCGGATCTCGCCTTTCGCATGATTGCTAGAGCCTCGGCAATTGTTGATTCTGCAAGAGCATTTCTCGCTTTCAGGTAACTCAGATGCTTCGAGAATTCTGTCATGCGGCTCTGAGTCGCAACTAGCCACGACGCTTTACTCTCGACAAACCTCAGGTAAACACCCTGCAAGTGAGGTTCTGAAGTGACGCATTCCTTGTTGACGTAGGCATCCCATTCTGAGATGTACTCCTTTTCATCTTGATGGACGTCACTGTAATCTCTGATGATATCTCGGTGCTTTTGCATCAGCCAAGTGTCGTCGATTTCGGGCGGGTCAACAAGTGTTCCTGGCTCAAGCAATGATTTACTGAGGCGATCATACATAGGCTGCTTGTTATTCGGAACTAGCTGCCTCGTATCCTTCGGAACATTCGAGAATGGCTATACGGAATTAGCATTTGACGATGATTTCAAGGGGCTTCCTTTTCTCGTGGTAACTTACGTGTGAAGGTTTTGGTTGCGTCAGTGTCCTCTGGGCCTTATGAGGGGATATGTTATCTCCAAGATCACTCTCGCCATCTGAATCTTGGGGATCTAACAGGGATGAGCTAGAGCGGCGCGGGGTTTCTTGACCATGAGGAGAGATCCAGATACGGGAGGAATGCGGCTCAAAGTCATACTTGAACTCAGGATGAACCTTGACGTGTTTTTCCAGCTGGCTCATGGATGAATGGATCCCAAAGCATCGTATGCATTGATAGTCCTTCAAGATGACCTCACCAGCGCTAGGAAGCATCCACGTAACCTGGCCAGCTTGGCTTCTAGTATCCGCCAATTTACGTTGTTTTCGCTCCTTCCGCTCTTTTCCACGTGCCTTGTCGCTCAGTAATTTTAGGTTGTAGTTCTGTTTCTCCCTCGTCCTCAACGAGCGACTAGGAGTTGCTGCCTCTTCGTGGTCTTCGTCGTCTTCTACGAATATATCCTGCTCATCTCTCATGGGACCGTTTGTCGCAATATCTACCCTTCCATTCACATACCCGTTCGTCAATGGCTCCAGAGCACCGTTAGGAAATGATGCCTTGATCTCCGGTGGGGAAACCTCAACTTCAGTTGTGCTGCCTGCCCTATGACATGTCGACCACCTCAGGTCCATATCCATCTGGAGATCAAGCTGAGTATCATCGCCGACTCGTTTCCTCATTTTGACCGGAGCAGAGGCTCTGTGCTTCTCAAATCGGTAGACGACCTGAGATGTCAGAACCCAATGCTCTGGAGGGCTTGATAAGTCGTCGATTATCTCTTCCTTAGGCAGTAGCTCCATGGGCGGCCAATCGGGATCCCCTGCCGACTCCAATTCGGCTTGAACTAAGTAATGGTCCGCTAGGTCAAAGCCGCTGCCGTCATCTCGCTGCACACGGATTTTCTCAGCTGGGACGTGAAATGGCGAATTGAGATAAATCCTGGCTCTTCGGCATACTCCGTCGGCGTCTCGGAAAACTTTCAGATTGCATATCTGACTGTCGCAATGGAGCACGCGAATTTCCTTCGCTGCCATCCTCCATCGGAAAATACTCAGCTTGCAACGGACGCTGATAGTCGGGATATCTTTCTTGGCAGGAGATCCTGTGCCATTGAGTAGGTTGCTGGACCTGAAGTTAGAGCTATCTTTGTGGGTGATTTGGAGCACCTCAACGCGAAGCGCCTTATCGTAGTCGCTGGCTCTTTCAGACAACATGTGGCTCAGGACACCATTCGGTACAGATTCTGGCGAGTCCTCAACAATGCGACGCCTCTTGGTTGCGCGAGGAGGGTGCTCATCGTTGACAAGATTGTCACCGTTTGCTGAAGATAGCTTGATGCCCATACTGTATGGAGACAGGTGATCGACGGCAGTTTTCCAAGCCCTGTGAATGAAAGGAAGTTCGCGTTTGTATGGGGTGATGGTCGCCATCTCTGAAGGAGAACATGGGCGCAGCTCGCCACAGATCTGTGGCTCCCTGCTTTAGAGACAGCTGGAGAACACCTGGGATAGACAAGATAGACAAGGTCGTCGCGGGGTAACTGCCTTATGGGAGTGTCCCGACGACGTCCCGCTTAAGACGGACAGCTGGGAGGTACGACAGCCTCCGTGCGATTAGGAAGCACCACCTTCCGACACGACCAATTAGAAATTATAAAGGCCGGCCTAGCATTATTGATACCCTTAGCACGGGGGACAAGTCAATGGGAGATTATAGTGTGAGATTGGAGTGAGTGCTGGGCAGGGAAGAAGGGAAGACGAGGCCCGAGGATGAACGAAGAGAGTGGCTGTGGAAGGATGAGATATGCAGCAAGTCAAATGTGCAGTGTGCAGTGTGCAGTGTGCAATGTGTAATGTGTGGCTATGGGCCGGTTGTTTACATGCAAGGTGATTATTTCGCGACGGAAGCCGCCAGTTTCCCAGTACGCCGGTGTCGTGAGAGCAGTCGTGATTATAGGAAAACGTGACTATAAAGAACAAGTTGAAAGGGCATGTGATGCGGTTGAGAGGTCCGCGATACGATGCGATGCGTGAAAAGTGGAAGAACCCGTCGACGCGTTCCAACTAACCAAGGTAGGCTGAGAAAAGAAGCACCAAACCTGCAGGGGTAAAGGGAAATGCGTGGCTACGGTCGCATCTTGTCAGTGGCGGGTCCCATGCATACAACAATTGCAMAAGCCACAAATCACAGTTGGATACAGCCCTGGAGCTTATTTATTGCGACCGTTAGGTCCTCCTTGACCCACATTTCCCCTTAGTAACGTTATCGCATGGATGACATGGGCTTTTTGTTTGAAACCGCGATGGAGTGCACCAACAAACTTTAACCCGTGAGATAAGTTGATAATATGTTGACATGATGATGAAGATGATACTCGACGACGAGTATTTCTCTCATCATATTCATGATACCCTTATATTAACTTGCTGCTCTGGATGAGGAAATGACTCTTTTGTATGAGGTCCGCCAGCCAGGGGTTTCCTTGATGAAATCCGCTGCAAACTTGCTGTTGCCAAGCTTATTTTTTTTTTTTTTTTAAATCTTCTAGACGATCACAGGATCCTGATTATTTGTTCATCGAGGATCTCTACGGGAATTACAATAAAGTTACAATTAATTCAATCCGATCTTCACTCGGTGATATTTAATATAGATTCGACGTGGTCTCGATGTAAATCAAGCAAACTTGCCTTTTAAATTGTTTTAGTCCGCAAGCATCTAGTAATCAAGCTGTGCACCTAGAATTATAGGGGGCAATGTTTTGTCTCCAACTCCGAGTTTCTCCGTCCTTCACCCCATTATAGCAAAAAGACGAGGAATTTTACAATTCTACCAAAATTGGACCATGAGAAAAGGGTCGAGATAGTATAAAGATATATGGAGGAGAAGAGCTTGACCATTGCTGACTTTATGCTGATATTTGCTCAAGCCCATTAGGTTTTAGTAGTACAGCAGTAGTCAAAATTTAGACTCTCAACCATCTTTACTCTCGAGTAAATCCATCTCCCACCAGAATAGGACGGATTGTAAATAAGACAAGGCTAATCAGGCCTGACGCTTGCTCTACTTGTATCCAGGAAGTAGAGAGAGGCATGTACGACAAGGTACTGTTGCGACAAGAAAGGCCTAAATAATTGCCCTCAAGTTGAAACAAGGAAAAAGACATGCCTTAGGCCTTCTCACCAAAAAATTGACGGAGGGGATTCTGTTGATTGATCTCGATACTCATAATGGCGACAAAATTAAGTGGCGTCAAGTTGCTCTCTACGGACTTTCTCTTTCTTCGCCCTATGAGCCTACATTCTACCCCCGTACCAATCAGCACTTTACACCCTCACTCTAAATTAATTATTAATATTTACCTACATTCGGAAGCTATCTTGGGGAGATACTGTTTCTGATTCGACGAGGCTCATGATAATTCTTACAGCAATGGGATCTAGGGGCATGCTGAACCTAATACGGTAAGAGTACCTAATTGTATTGCATCAATTTTCTTGAAGCAACAGAAGCAAAGCCGGCCATGCTGCGGAGTAAATTTCCACAAACCTGAATATTATCTCGTGCCTCAAATGCACCTACGTAAGTGCCCTACATTGAAGTCGCTCTGTGTGTGCAGGTTGCAGGTGTCGTTAGGTAGGTACGTAGGTACACTTTCAGCTGCTTGCAGAAGTCACTTCCAGTCTCGGGCGAAAAATGCGTAGGGTGGTGGGGCTACAGGCGTAGATCCAATCACAATCAGAAAGCTTATTTAGTGGGCCTCCAACCAATCTACCGCTTTCTGCCCTTCTTCTGTGAGTCAATGGCATACGTCGTATGTTGTMCCTCCTTCTTTATTTCACAAGCCTGCATGCCGACCTGGTCCGCCCGGTAGGTTTGCCGTTGAACACCAACCCATCTCCAATTGACCCATCGTCATTCATACCTGAATAGTAACTGTCAACAATCTCGTTCCAATCCACACAGTGCTTCTACTGCTTGTTTCCCCTATGCAGACCACTGCTGCGTCGAGTTGTCAGCTCAATCAGTCGACCGGTTCTTGCGCCTGACAGTTGACACAATGGACCGCCCTCGACGAGCTCTACGGAGCATTCCGTCGCGAGCCGCAAAGTTGAAGAAGCCCGCCCGCGCAACACGATCAAGCGTCGCATACTTCAATTCTCTATCGTCTTCCTCCGACAACGACTTCGACAATGAGGATTCAGACGATTCCAGTGTTCCTATCCCCCGCAAGCTCCTCACCACAACCGCCACCTCGCGAAAACGCAAGCTCCAGACAAAGAGCACTCACGATGATTACTCGCCACCCCCGAGAAAAGTAGCACGCAAGACTCGCGATCTCTCCAAGAAAGACACCCGACAAGCCATTGCTCCACGCACACCGACCTCGACGGCGACCTCGCCCGCGGCTACACAACATACACAACCTACACCCTCCTCCTGTCCTCCTTGGTCAACCCTCCCGTACATGGTGCTACTGTGCATTTTCGACCAGATGGCTGCACCTATCCGTGACATCTCATCGCGACGTGAAGATGTCTGCGGAGCCGTTGCTGATTTAATGTCAGCTGCGCAGGTCTGCAAGTCTTTTTGTGAGCCTGCATTGACGAACTTGTATAAATGTCCCCCCTTCTACCATCAATGGCGCTACACCAAGGACCCGTACACCTCCCTTAGTCAACTTATTGACACTCTGAGTTTGAATCCCGATACAACCCTGATTAACTACCACCCCAAAGTTGAGATTCTGCGAATAGAAGTTGGTTCGACCTTGACTCAGAGGCACGGAGCAAACTATGTGAACCTACAGAATGTGATCCCAAACCTTTCGAGACTATCCCAATTGGAGTTTTATCACGAGTCTGATGAACCGCCCTACCGCAAACTAGACGAGCACGTTCGATTCAAGTGTTCAGCAGACGATCTACGGCGAGCTCTAGGAGGGTTAAAGCCGGATAACGAGGGCGCACCTACTGAATTGAAAAGTTGGCGTTGGAATTCTCGCCTTACTGATAAGTCGCTATCTCTAGGTGATTTGAAAACATTTCACTCGCACCCAAGCTTTGCCAGTTTGAAGAAGGTTGCCTTTGTGAACTATCAGCTTCCGTCCTGGGGCCTGCCGCAGAGAGTTCAGGACAGCGAGCAAATGCAGGAAAAGAATCGTCTTAGGATGGATCAGCTTTCTACTTGCATTTCAGCTTTGCCGAACTTGGAACACCTCATCTTCGAGTCTTGCACGTTGGTTAATGGCCAAATCTTGAGTCGACTTCCCACCACACTTAAGCACTTGGAACTTATTACCTGTTGGGAAGTCACTGCCGATGATCTCGTCGAGTTTCTGCTTAGTCATGGCCATCATATGGAAAGCCTCACCGTCAATCATTGCCAATCGCTGAGCTTGGCCTTCCTCCCAGTCTTGCGATCGGCTTKTCCGAATCTGCAACATCTCTACATGGATCTGTCCTACTTCCGACACCATGAGCATTATGCGGACAACAAACCTGAATATGATGATCTCCTCACGGAGGATCAAGTACCTACTTGGCCTTCTTCGATGCAGTCTATCGAGATTTTCCACATGCGAAAGTGGAGCCGGAAGGCGGCGGAGATGTTCTTCGGGAGCTTGATACAAAGCGCCCCGGACTTACCCCATCTCCGCCGACTTGCACTTAGTGTCGCACTAGACATAGGCTGGCGCCAACGTCAAGATTTCCGAGAGTTCTGGGTTGATAAGATGGTGAGAGTTTTCAAGAGGAAGGCGAAATCTCCGAGAGATCTTAAGACGCTCCGCTCGGCGCCCAGCGAATCCGATGAGAAGGATCTAGGGCTGAAAGGCCCGAGTTCTGCGCCACTACCAAAACGGCGAAGCACACGACTAGCTAACATTTCACCGACATCAACCTCGTCGGAGGGTGAAGCGATTTACTACACCAAGTCTCAACTTGCGAAAGCCTCGGCCCTGAGCAAAGAAGCCCGACGGCTTAAAGGGAGTGGAAAACTTCTCAAGGAACGTCCGCTTAAGGAGCCTGACGCCGATGATGAAGATAGCGAGGATGAGCTTGCTACTGCCCACTCCGATGGAAGCAGACTAAGTCGCAGGATCAGAAAGATTTCGAGACTATCAACGGGCGACAACGAATTTATCCATGGCATGTGTAATGTGGTGGATATTCAAGTCGACAACCATCGTCCTATGGAAAGACAATTCGACATGGACGATTTCCTGGACTCGCCGGAAGAATCAGATCCCGAGTGGGATGGCGGAGACGCGGACGTCTTCGATTAAGGGTTGGTTTGAATTAACACGGGGGTTTACTGTATACTAGATACAGCGACATGATTTGCATGAGGACTAGATTGGCTGGGGAGATTACATGAGCTAGGCGTTCACTGGCTGGATCGGGGCATTGCTAGACTTAAAGTCATCACTGACACTATCTATTTGCAAAAGGAGTTCGATACGCATGGCATCCAATACCCGCAGGACAGAGAGGGGATGAGAATGGGTACTTGCATTACTGAATGGAATAAGGGTACATACATGTATTCCACAACCTTTGCAGATAGGAATGCCACCACGTACATTACGCACCATCATATAACTTACGGGTGTAATTTTGCTATCATTATTTTTACAACATTTGCTTTTCCCATGGCGTCCACCAAAAACATGTATTTTATTCACCGAGCTGTAATTACCTATCTTATTCAATATTGCTTCGCGGTTGTTTTCCGTCCAGTTCTTACGCCGACCTCAAGGTATCACGTATACAATTGCCAACTATATTTCAGAACTAGCTTCGTTCCTCCCGTCTGGCTCAAATGGATMCCCTGTACGAGCCCCTGTAATACATGAGCATTGACACAATTTACAAGGTAAATAACTCGGCTGTGGCTCGTCCAAGTACTTAGCCAGACAAGAACCCAGAGCGAATGGAGACGCAATTTAGCTTGAGAGCTATGTTGTTCAATTCAAATTGAGCCATCAAACCAACCAAAGGTAGGTCCATGGATGTGGTAGTCTGAAGCGATCGTGTCTTGGCCCTTGTGTGTTAGATATGTACAGAGAGCGATATTGATCCAGAAGAGGGAATTGAGAATTAGACAATCTCACCTATACAGCTTCTATTCTTGATTATGGCAGGCGGSTGCCTTGGGAATTAACCAATAGATGCAATACTCAGATACTGGCATAGGGGCCATAGTTGCTATTCTATTCCAGGACTCTTCTAGGAGTTTTAATTTGGTTCAACTAACCTAGAGTTTCTGGTCTTTCAGGGAGATGGTGTCTATCTTTGTGTTTGATGACGTACGAAACTCGTGGTTAGAATGAGAAGACACAAATGACACAGCCTCTTCATACTAGACGGGAGTGAGAATAATCTACAGCATGATTCTAGATCTATCCAAGGAATCTCTAAGAATATATGATGCCCTGACTCCTTGCACACTTGTTTATAGACTTTCTAAGATAACACCTAATCTGAACTTCAGGTGGATTGTTAAATTTATATACTTTAGATCTCTGGACGGCATATTTTGAAACCCCGTACGTCATATTTTCATAACAAGTCTTACCTGTGACTTTGAGACCAAGAAATTCTGAGCCACGGAGTTTACTTCATCTATTCCTTCCTATATAAATTCTAGCCGGGGCCCGATAGCAAGACTTAAGCCCGTAGTACTAGTGAAGTCTCCGAGGATGTTTTCTCGTCTTCCTCGATGGCACCCACGGGTGTTCTGGACAATGCCCAAACCCTCCTTCTAGCCTATTTCTCCTCGTCGGACCGAGCTCATTATTACGAAGTTTCTGAACCTCCAAGTTGCCAGTTGTGGCACAGCAAAATACGTAATATCGTGCACACTCAGCACCCAGGACGTCCGTAGGATCGTCGAAATCGTATGCGCCTGGGCCGTTGGCAGGCACCCACCTCATAGGGATTGCCGCGTCTGCAAGCCTGTTGAGCATACGTGGGATCCTTTTCTTAATTCTCTCACACGCATCTCGTTGATATTCATTGACCTCAGCGGCGTGCTCCGGCTTGTACCAGTTGAGGCGGTAGTCGTGGTCTACCAGCGGGCCGAAGAAGACGATTTCTGTGAGCCTTGGTAACGCCTTTTTCCACCTCCCCAATTTGGACGATACGCTGCGCAAGAGGTTGAATGGGCTTCCTTGCGGCCAACACCGCAAACCGAGTGAGCGAAGGCGCTGGAAACTCTTGAGGTAGGGCCCAGGCACGATCCTGCAGCTATCAAGACAGAGCCTATCTTTCTTGAAGTTGAACCAGATAACGGGTCTCTGGTCGAACTGGATAATAGGCTCCGAATAATCCGTCAGTCCGCAGATATTGGCAATTGGGAAGGCTAGTTCGTATGACTTGTTCCTCGCTTCAGCGCGAGATTCCCTGCATATCTGCGTCACAATGGGCGGTGGCGTGTGTTGGTCGTCCAACACCGTGACATTGCGCGGGCCTGGAAGGCAGAGTTCCCAGATGAGTGTTCGCAGCTCTGGAGGAAGATTGGTAAATTTCCGGAACTCTGGATTTGAAACGGCAAGGGACTTTATTTTGGATCGAAGCTGACTCAGATGTTAGTCGTGCCATACGTGCCCATTTCGAAGACAGCTCTTACGCGCGTAGGTCTTACTAGCTCAAAACAACATGACTTGATTGTATCTTTCATGATTTTACCTCAAGAGACACGTTGGACTAAGGCATGATGTTGGGTTGAGTGAGATGAGTTCTGACTCTTGGTCTCGATGATGATCGAAATAGTTCTGGAAGATCGGTGCATCATCTGTTCTCTCAAAAGTCTCTGGCATCTTGATCAGATCTAAATAGACTCAGGTTCGACGAGATTCACATGGAAATGGCAGTAATTCTCATTGATATCCTCGTTGGCAAAGAGCCGGACGGCTTGATGTTTCACTATCACGATTATTTCCCAGACATAACATCTTTCATAGATTAGGGGTAGTATTCAATCGCTAAACATGTAGACGCAGAAACCTGCAGGTCGACTTAGGGAGAGAAACAATTCGGTCATTTTACCTGTCTTGCCTGCTCATTCATTAATTGAGACCAATTCCCTCCAGTTTCTTCATTTCCCGCCTATCATAGGGATGATAATAGATTGCTGCCTACTCCCGAGACTTCAACAAAATGATAAGAAATGGATAGTACGTGCCCGCTGCGAGTCTTAAAACATGTGGATCTTCTTCGCCGAATGAAACACTGTGACAAAAGAGTTAGTACATCATCTCCTGTGGGGGGCACAGGCCTGTAGTTTCAGAGAAGAGGAGAGATAACGGCTAGCAACTTACTAGAGGGCATTAGGTCTTTATTATCGTTTAAGCTCTCCATCGCCGTCTGTATATGCGGTGGGAACTTCTTGAGAACGTCCGCAGAAAGATTCTTCTGCAGGCGCTCGGCTCGCATCTCGTAGAATTGCTGGACAAGGCCAGCTCCGGCCATGGTTAGCGCCATCCCACCCAGGTCCTTCAAGGTATCGGATATCTTCCCATCGCCACTCTCGTCGTCTGAATCTCCTTCGGGGTCACCCCCTTCGTCAGTAACGCCGGTCTCCTTAGCTACCCTCTTGGCGAGGGTTTGGCCGATCTCCGTCTTGTGGTTACCCCAGTCCCTACTTTCCATCAGTTTCTGCAGGATACTGCAGAGCCTATATTTCTTCTGCATCACTGTAGAGAAATAGTTAGCGAACGCCAATAATGGAGAACTGAAGGGGCTAATCATATCATTTCTGCGTCTCTTCGTTCGTTTGAGAATTTTAGGTGGGAATTCCCGCACCCGCTTCAGGGGTAAAGGGGTAGTAGGGAACAGCATGTTCCACTCACTATAATACTCCCAATATTTCAGCAAACCCATCTCAGGGGACGCATTATGAAAGTCAATTTCGTCGCTCGCGATTCGATGTCCATAGAAGTCTCGTCCGGAGCCGCCAAGTTCAAAACTGCAGAGGAACCACTTCGCTCCAGGAACCCCTGAGAACCGAGCAAGGACCCATTCGCCCGCGATTTGTGTCAAGTCTGATTCCTGGACGAACCTTATCATCCTGCTCACTCTAGCGCCTTCTGGTCTGGCTTTCTCAAAATCTGGAGCGTCTATATCGTTTTCGTCCTTATTTTCGGGCTCTTTGGGGGCATACTTGTTCTTGATCGCTTTCTGCCAGGTTTTGTCTGTAGCTTGTGCTTCGCCTTGGTTACCCTTTGACGGCTCATCTACCGCAGAGTCTCCGCTACTATCGAGACTCTCCTCTAGGTCTTTCCCTTTGAGTACCTTCGTCTCAACTGCCTGTACGATGTCGAGCTGTTTTTCTAGAATATGTTTGGGACAAGAAAAGCTGACCATTACCCCTGGAACGTTATGTTATTAGTGGACTGATAGGGAGAACCTAGAAATCCAGTACTCCAGGGCCTGAAAGAGGGCAATAAATAATCGGGTACACTCACTGGCAAAGCCGGTACTGATAATACACCAACCGGTCATCTTCTGGTGCGGACTGACGGCGTTCCTGACCTGCCTGCGAAGCTTATCGGGTTGCGCCATCGACACGACAACTCGTTGGATATCAAACAAGCCCTCAATCCCGGAATTCTTGATGATGATAGGATTGGGCGAAATCATGGTGTCAATTTCCTCAGACTTGACTTGTGGCTTTGAGAATTCCTTTATCTTGACATCGGCCAAGACTTTCGCTAACTCAGGCGGTAACTCCGGCGCAGATGCCGTTGTGCTTTCTCCTACATCCTCATCGCCAACTTTGATGTTAGCAATGTAGGACAAGACTTGATCATCCAACGAATGTCTCGAAATATCTGAAATTAACGATGGCGTGGGAGGGGCCGACGGCGGGCTAGTAGTCTCTAGCTCGGCAGTGGGAGTCTCAACTTCAGATGGTGTTGAGCTAGCTTGAGAAGTTCCAGATTCCTTCCTTCCGAAGCTTTTCAGCGACGGGGTTTTGAAGCTCCCAAAACCTCGACTAGATAACGGTTGCGATGAGGCTTTTTGTGGAACCATCTCAGCTTCAGTCTTTTTACGGCCGAACTTTGGAGCTTTGAAAGATGTCAAATCCTTTGGAAGTGAAGGAGTTTTGATTTGACCAGGAAGTGAAGCGAATGGAGAATTCGATTGACCACTCTGTTTAGAGGCTTCTTTCTCAGTCCCCGAGTCTTGGGTTCCGCGATTGGAAGGAGAGGGKGAACGGGTAGAATGGGTTTCAGCCGTGAGCTTAGAGTCGAATGCTGTTTCGATGTACTTGAGGATCTTGCCGATGTTCGTGATATGTGGTCTAAACTGCTCGAACTTCGCCCTCTTGATGAGTCGTAGGATCTCCTTCACCCAGATAAGAGGAATGTTTTGTTGCTGTCGCTCCTTGACGAACATAATGGTGTCTACAAGCATACCAGAGATAGCTAGAAAGTCTGTCGTGAGCTCATAACGTTTGATCTGGAGAAGCTTGATCAGCTTTTCGTCTTTTTCTTTCTTGCGTTTCTCGTCTGTTCCGAACTTGTAGGCTTCCGGCGAAGATGGGTAGAGCGATCTTCCACGAATGGGACTACCATACTCTTTCCCAGTCCAGTTGAAAACGGACACGTCATTTGAAGAGATGACAACTTCGTCTAGAAGCCTTGAGAGTGCCTTGGTGAGGCCCTCTGCGGGGAAAGTGGGAAATCTCACTCCCAACATCCCCATTAGACAATATGCTCGGTCGGTAACGACAGTGGCGTCTCTCCCGCAGACGAGAGACATCACCTTATGAGTTGAAAATCGGCTCCTGATGAGACCTTTCTGCCAGAGGTCAAGTTTGGGTACATTTCCGAACTCGGCGACGTAGTCCCTGTCATTACAGATCGGGGTCTTTATAAGGCTCACTAGACACGTAAGGACAATATTTATTGCGTGTCTCGCACGCTCTGCTAGCGAACATGTTCTGGAACCGGATAGATATGGTTGAAGTAGCTCCAAGATGCCGTCTAGTAACAGTTTCGCATCAGGATCTGTACTTTGACTATGTGTTATCAAGCCTGAGACGGCGATATAGACTGATTGAGTGATTCGAGGCCTGGCGGTATCCATGTCGATGTCCTTTGGAATGCGAAGATCCAATATCTCAAGCAAGAGGATAAGCCTCTGTGCGACACTGATGGCATCGCTGCTTGTGCCGATATTCTGAAGGCGATGCTGCTTTATATGTAAGCCATGGGTCATATTGTCAATAGGTATAGGACGTGTTTTCATACCTGAAAGCCATCACTATCTAGAAGTTCTGCCAGGGACGAGGGGAACGTCTCGATCTTCAGGACCGAAGAGTATAGATTGTTGGTATCCATACTAGTGTAAAGGGCAACAAATGGACACAGGTGGTACCACGGGCCGAAACACTGCACTGGTCTGTTGAGAAGTTCCCAAGAAGAGTTGACATAGAAAGTTGTCTTGCTCATGACCAGTTCTTGAAGCGTCCAAGCTCGGGTGGACCACTCTGGCTTATGGACAGCGATGTCTGCGTAGCTTGTGATGTTGGGTTGCGGAGGAGGTATAACAGACTTGAAAACTTGCCAGTCCTCGAGTGAGTCCTTTGGGACGTCCCTTTTTGTGTCCAAGTGGACAAGGCAGAACTCAGCATTCTTGTACCATTCTCCCATAGCAGAGATGCTCTTAGCATATTCTCCATCGTCTCCTCTATTGATACAGCATGAGTCGATCCACAAGTACCGCTTCTCTGTCTTTGGGAATGGGTTCTTGTCGAAGATCTCCTTGGACCGTTCAATGGCTTGCTCAATCTTGACCATTGACTTGCTTCGTTGCAAGCAGCCGATCAATTCATCAATTGCCTCACGGATGTGGCCGTGACGTTCGAAGAATTGGATTTTCTCGGTTTCTTCAGACTCTTTCCGCTTCGCATCTTCAAGGGCACGCTCAGCATCCTCTACGTCTATCGTGGGATGCGCTGGTTTGCTATCATCCGTGTCTTCGCTGATGACTTCGTCGGCTTTCTTCTCGTCAAGACCGATGTCCCCTAGGAATTGTTTGAAGACTTCGCCTTCCATTTCATCATAATCGCGAGCAGAAAGCGCTTTCGCTAGTTTGTTCTTCGCTTTTTGAAGGCCACCCTTGCCATCATGCCCTTTCTCCACGACTTGAACGTCGACCCTTAGTGAAAGTAACTCTTCGACAATGTCGCTGGTATCGCCTAAACCGAGCTCGGATGCCACATTGCTCTCCTGTGCCAATTTCCTGATTTTTTCTTCTTGTTCGACAATGTCCAATTGGCACTGGTGCTTGATTGTATCGATGTCGTTCAGCCTGGCGGTGCTGGTGGCGGTCTTATCATCAAGCCTATCGGCTTCGGACGCTGCCAACGCGCGGTTGAAAGCTTTGAACTTAGCGTCGAGGACGTATTTGTAATTAACTTCCCGTCCCTTCCAGCTATGCGACAGAATGCAGTACTGGCTCTGAGGGCCAATATCGGGGTAGTCAACGAGATGCTTCGTATCGAGATCGATCATGCGTACTGGGTAACGACCCTCTTGGCCACCAGGGTCTCCGACCGCCGATGAGTAGGATGGGTCTAGGAGACCAACATCGTCGAGGCCCGAAATGGTGGAAGGCCCTTTAGAGTATCGATCATGCTCGTTGTAGAATGTGGGTTTGAACTCAGGCACGAACCAGAGGTTTAGCATAGCCCGCACTTTGTCGGGATTCTTGCTGATGACGATGTCAAAAGCTGCCGTCGACTTATTCCTCAAGTCAACGGCTCTCGCAGTGACGTATTCTGCTGTTGCTTTTGACATCGTTGCTGTATCGTCAAAACACGAGCAGAGTAGGGTGAGTTACAGAGCCATGAAATCTGGCGGTGCGATTGTGCCTATGCTGATCCTGTTGGTATTGTGAGAGATTTATTCTCATGCTGAAGATGAACCGCCGATTTAAAGCCACAGGACCGCGGAGTGGGCGCCATCTGAACCGGGGCTTGGAAATACTGTCGTGATAGATCACATTGTTTCATTTACGCGACACATTTCCCTGGGGCTTCTAGTAATCCCATGTAGGACTTTTGCAGTTTCACGTATACCCTTCGGTACCTACACAGGAAAGGTCCCCGTATGCGTGCCTGGTGCTTTAGCGGTGAATCACTGTTCTATGGCTGCTAGGGATGGCTATCCCCAACATTGCGGCGGCCCCTTTCCTCCCTTCCCTTCTTTTCTAGGGTCGCATTGCCAGGTCATTTCGGTTATGCTCGACATTATTATTCCTATGGGGTAGCCTGGTACAGGTCTCAGTTGCCTTCATCAACCTTCGGTTGGGGACGTATTAAAAGTAGTGTAACAGGTCAAGTCGGCGACCTGGCGATCGGCTTGGGKGAGTTTATCGTGGCTGCTTACGGGCTGAACGAGGGGATGCTGCGGTCAGAGCTGCATCAAATATCCCAAGTTGGATTTTCAGCTGGCAATAATTGCATCGAACCCCTCAACGCACGGCTGGGGAACTAGGATCCCATCCAATCTGAAGAGCCTTCCTGATATAGGAGGACACCCCTATAGAAGATGAGACATTCGGTCCTAGATAGTGACCACTTAAACGAAATCAGATTTCATCGCAGGTCGGTATGTGCTGAGGCCGCATCTACAATCTAATTTATTTCTGTAAAGCGTCGTCGAAAGGCACGAGAGGGTCAAATGGCATCCTACCACCGAGTGTTGAAGGTCTTTGACAGATCGATTCAGGACAAATCCTTAGAATGTGATTAGTATGTCTTGATACCGTTTAAACACCCATGCGCTGTTCATGGCCTTCGTTTCTGCCTTCTCACAAACTTGCAACAGCGACATCCATCCGTGGGAGATTTTGATAAACGGCGAGCGATGGGCTGGGAAAGTCCGTCTCATCGGCTTTGTCGATGTTTTCTTTCTCATGTGTTACTCGGCAGATGCTCGCTTTGAGAAAGGGATCATCATCTATAGTAAGAACGTTCATCTCGGGCTCTTCGTCCAAGGTACGAGTTCGGCCCGTACTGATGTTTAACTGTAACCAGAGGACGATGAGGTTATCAGGGACACTCTGGAAAGGGCGAATATAGATGCGGCGAGTATCAAGCTAGACGTCGTCAATTCGAAGGAGATGAAGAGTGACGATAAGCGTACGTGATGGACGATTCCGCACTGTCCTCGACAGAACCCCGCAGAGCTGACATCTTCAAAGTGCCCCCGAAATACTTCAACTTCAATAGCGAGCCGCTTGACTACATCATCACTAGTCTCGGACACGAAGTTGGCTTGAAGACGGAGTACCCAAGCTCTTCCTTGATCAAGTATGAGATCAAGATAGTGAAAAGCAGGAACAAGGTCATGAAGAGTCAGTGCCGAAGCCGTTTTGATTACTCGTGTCCTGCTAACCGCACTTCAGAGCGTATTAGGCGCGCCGTAACCCAGCACTCCCTAATGGACTTGATGCATGATGCAATCCGACTTGGAGTTATCACGCATGCCGAAATGACAGCGCAGCTCCTTGGGAACTTTTACGTTGGTAGCGCCACAAATGATGCCATGAGCAAGTACCTGGAGACGCTTAGTTCCGCGAGCCAGCCAAATAGTATCGCGCTGTCAAACGAGTTATAATGAAACATGGCGCGGGATCACTTCAGGTTGATATTACTTTTGATGTCTTCCTATGTCGGTATTTCAAGTTGGGTAGTTATTCGGCCGTCCATTCTCATAATGGCCGCATGTAATTTGATATGCTGTATAGCGTAAAATGAGTGTGGTGGCTTGATGTGAACCGGAAGGTCTGAAGCTGACACAGTCCCTACCGATACCGTATGTATGTAGATGGAGTCGCCCCGTTAGACATTAAATTGCCAGTTATATGCATTTATGAGTTCTATAAGCGGGAAGACACTTTAAACGAACCTAGGGCGTCCGTCTGATAACAAGGGTCATCGCTGTAAGCTAGCCTAGATGAATGACGTAGAGATCCCTTCAATGTCGAGAACAGGGCACAAGACTCACGTCTATTCGACTTGATTTTATGTAGAAACGATGGCTTCTGTCTCTTTTTGTTAACTAAGTTTGAGGATATTCAGACTACAAGATGTCGTCGATGTTCCAGAAAGCTAGTACATTTATAGGTGGCGGCAACGCTGAGGAGACCAAGAAACAAGACGAGGAGGGCGAGTCACTAACAACCGTGCTGGAAACGGATGAAGACCGTAGCGCACTCACGATCCTTATTGGCGACATCACTGAACTTATGCGCAAGCAGCTTATCGACACTTTCGACCCTAAGGAAACGGGAGCTCAAGATGGTCATATTTCTACATCGACAGATGACAAGGGTGAACCTATTGACCCCGAGAAGCTGGGCGGCGATGAACGACAGAGGGAAATGCAAAAGGTGCTGGAGAAGCAGAATGCTGAATTAGCTAAGCGTGAAAAGGAGGTCAGCGAAGAGAAAATGGTGGCGTTGAAGACTAGTGCGCTACAGTTCTTCGATAATTGGAGAGATAATGTCGTTCTTCGTGTCGGTGAAGTTGTTAATTCGAGGAAAACGGCAGAAAATCAGTCAATGCAAGCAAAACCAGAACTCGCGGGCTTAGATGATGAATCGACCTTGGAGGGKATTGAGGCGAATGAACACGAGGATACGATTGCCGAAGCGTTGTTGAAGATATACCCTCCTGTTGAGACTCCCCTTCGCAAGGTGACCAAAGAGAAGAGGGTGTTGATACTCCACTCAATTCTCCTACTCCTGCTCAGCTTAGAACACTATAATGCATACTCGCGCACTCTATTGCTGTACCTTGCAACGAGTTTGGGCCTCTCAGCCACGGTGCTCTCGGAAGATGAAAAGAAAGTCGCTCACGGTCTCTTGACGGCAGCCGAGAAGATGTCAGCTGATGAGGAGACGAAGAAAAGAGCCGAGGAGAACCAAGCCGCTCGAAAATGGAAGATGGGTATAGCTGGGGTCGCAGGCGCCGCTCTCATTGGTATTACAGGTGGACTTGCGGCGCCTCTCCTGGCTTCCGGCATTGGTACCGTTCTGGGCGGAATTGGCCTTGGAGCTACCGCTGCAGCAGGTTATCTTGGGGCATTAGCGGGGAGCAGTGTGCTTGTAGGTGGCTTGTTTGGCGCCTATGGGGCTAAGATGACAAGTAAAGCCAGTGAGTAGCCCCTTTTTGTCCTGCCCTCACGCTCGAATTCTGTACCTCTTAAAACGCCACTGGAAATCAATGGTGCGTTTGCTTACCCGGAACATCACAGTGGAGCAATATACTAGGGACGTCGAAGACTTCGCATTTGTTCCCATCCAGAAGCCCGGAGAAAGCGAAATCGAAGCGCGCCGCTTGCGGGTTGCGATTGGGATATCTGGCTGGTTGGGCGATGAAGATGAAGTGGTCAGGCCGTGGAAATGCATCGGGCCAGGTCAAGAATCTTTTGCTCTCCGCTTCGAGCTTGAAGCACTGATGAATCTGGGTAACGCACTCACTACTCTGGTTACATCTGTTGCTTGGTCGTATGCAAAGTCCGAAATCATCAAACGCACTGTATTCGCTGCTCTGTCGGCTGGTTTATGGCCTTTAGGTCTACTGGTACGTATGAAAGCTCATTGCGAGCTGCCTGTCGGTTGTCTTGTCCTTACCATTTGATGCCCATTCCTTGCATCCCATATTGTCCCCCCTTCAACAACACAATAACCACAATAAGTTATGCTATGAATTCCAAAAATCGCTAATACATCTGTAGAAAGCTAGTCGTTTAATTGATAACCCCTGGAGTATTGCCAACCAGCGAGCCCAGAAAGCAGGGGAGGTGCTTGCAGATGCTCTCATCAACAAAGCGCAAGGCGAACGACCTGTCACGCTTGTCGGATATTCGCTCGGCGCTAAGGTCATCTACGTATGTCTACAGCAACTGGCCGAGCGGAAAGCCTTCGGACTTATCGAGAACGCCATACTGCTAGGAGCGCCAACTCCGAGCAGTTCCGCCGAGTGGCGCCGAATCCGCTCTGTTGTCACTGGTAGAGTGGTCAACGCGTACAGCACGAACGACTACGTCCTCGCTTTCCTCTATAGAAGTAGCAGCATCCAGTTTGGAGTTGCCGGACTAAGCCGAGTGCTCAACGTCAAAGGTGTTGAGAACGTCGAAGTTGGCGATTTGGTCAAAGGTCATACGCTATATCGCCATGCGACAGCGCCTATCCTTGAGCGTATTGGTTTCGAGGATCTTGACTTACAGGAACTTAGATACCAACAACAGAAACTAAAGGAGCAGGAGAAGAAAGAGGAAGAACAGCGAGAAGCCGCCGAAAACAACGCTACACAACCAGCCACCGATAGCACAACAAGTGTGAGCGATGAGGAGGTTCACAAAATGGAACGGGAAATCGATGAAAAGAACAAATCAGTTTGAACTGACCAGATGAAGAATATGGGGGCTAGGGTCACAGCACTTGAGTCCATATGAGATGGGACATGTAAGAATATCACACGAATGTATCAACAATCTCCTGTAGACTGTACTATCCGCGAAAGGAAAGATTAGATATAGGTGTATAGCCAAATGATAGAGCATTTCATCATCTACGATATAACACAACGAACAGGAAAATATCCCCACAAAATCAGATGAATCCAAACATGGACAAAAGGGGGCATTTCTTGATCAAAGATATAAGTGACCGATCGAGACTTTTACCCGTAACTTTCCCTAAGTGTTTCCGACTTTTAACACTTTATTCGTTATTATTGATACGTTAAATGTTATAGACACATTGGGTTTATCACTTTAGCCCTTTGGACGAATTTCCTAATGTTTTCCTAACTTCCTGCGCCAGGAGAAGGCAATTAAAGGGTTTCACTACCCGGTTCAATTACAAGGCCAGGAACATGAACAACTTTCAGAGTCATTGGACACGGGACTGACCATTACTCGTGGAGTGACATCAACTACAGCACCACAGCCTTTCCTCCGAATTCTTGCTATACTTTCATTTCTTTGACGAAAATGCCTCTATTGCCTCCTGAGCCTACGATGACTTCATCGGAAGAGGAAGAGGAACTGGACAACCAAGAGATTGCTTTAAAGCAGATCGCAGATCATGAAGAAGAAGAGAGACCTTGGTAAGCAACATATATTACTCGCTCACTCAGACGTACCCATAGGCTTACTATCAAAAGCCCCGAGTGCTCCAAGGGGATCAATGTGTATTGTTTTCAACAAAGTCATTTCTACTGGTGCGTTATACATGCACGGATGACGAATGACGACGGAGTTTGCCCTAAAAGGCCCCATGAAAATGCGTCTGAGAAAATTCCGAGATGTGTAGAAGTTAGATATAGTTTGTGTTCTTGGCCATTTATCACATTCATCTACCTAATTATTATATCCAGAGATGACACAGGACGAAGCCTACTGGGACGAAGTGCAATATGACGCTGTACTCAGCGCACTAGGATGTAGAGAGCACGAGAACTAACAGAGGTACAAAGCTATGAAGTGGTCGAAAAAAGGCTTCTCTTTCTTCCCATTCTAATATAGGGGACGTTGGGATTCTTTAAAGCGTTGCAATACCGGAGTATCATGAATGTGTCTATTTCAAAACACCTGTAATTGAGCACTTGTATTCGCCCAAGCCTAGGTACCTATAATCGTTAGCAATGAAGAAAATCCAAACACCTTTTGCCTCTCAACACCCTCAAGCATATACCGCTTGTTGAAGCTTCCATTAAGGAGGCCACGACTTTTCTGTAAAGGAGTATCTACGACCATATTAAGAACAACGAGAAGAATAAAGATGTGCTGATGAATAGGGGCCAGGAACATAAGGTCATACGCGAATTGATATTGGATATGCCATTTCTGCTTGTTTGATATATTTCTCTGAGAATTGTACTTTCCAGGATATTTGCTCTATGGCCCTATTGGGGACCAGCATGGACGCCTCCGCGGCTTAAGTCAACGGCTTCATGACTGTACTAACAATGTCCGATACACGCTCGCCAGCTTACTACTCATATGTTGTAGTTCCATGTATGAATACCCAGCGCCACTACAGGCGTTATGCTGTCCAAAACAAAGTTACATTAGAGGCTACCGCCCCCAAAATCAATAAAAATGTTGGGCTCTTGCAACATTGGCTTCAGTTCTAGTGGGACATTGGAGAAGCTTCACGACTTGGAGGCTTTTTGGTTTATCTATAGGTGTACAAATAGGGACGAAATAATCAAACTCGTCACCTGAAATACATGTTATTATTTCCCTACGCTATTGGATGGCTGACTCTTGAAAATATCACCCACAAATAAACGACCTCGCATGTAGAATAATCTCAAGCACCTTCATGTTCGGGGAATCGAGAGTCCCGCCATCGCTTCCGCTGGTTAGCCGGCCACGTAATAGACGAGGGCCATGTTAAACTACTGTTTTCCATCAGGCGACACATGGCTGGAAATGACAACACATTCCGTAGTCTAAGCAAGATCACTCCACAAAGGGAGTCAGCCTAATCCATACGTACAGGTAACAATTCAGATCCCAACTTTCCACCCAGTAATCTTGCCTACATGAATTGTACGATCGGGCCGATTAGTCCCAAAGGCTCGCGTTCGTGTTCTTCAGCCTTACAAAGCGGCATACTTGAAAGTGCCCTAAAGTGGAGGAAAATAATTCTGCTGCCTAGTATTAGCTTCGTCAGAAACCTTCCATCTGGGACTACCTCTCCACAGCCAACCTTTATCATAACCCATTATTTTCCCGATCTAATGCATGACGTTCCACTGAGGCTGGCGCCCTTGTTAGGCAACAGAATCATCAACGATCTCGGTACCGACAAGGCTGATGGGCATTTGGAATGTCCTTCGAATACCCGAAACCTCCTGACAATAGGAAGTCATCATAAACAAGACCGTCTCAGAAACCATCGGAATCGGCTTTACGATTGTCACAGGACCTCTTGTACGCCTAACAGATACAATAGATCCATAACCAATTCACTCGATCCTCAAGCCCACAACCTACCTATAATAGCTCGAAACAAGTGCTGACTCCTGACCGCCAGATTTGTATGGCAGACGCACCATTTGAATATAGGTCGGTGCCGAAGCGGATATCAAATAGTGCTAGAAGGATCCTTGTCTTTTACTCAATCGACACCATAAGGCTGATTTGGGATCCGTTTGGCATCTCTAGACCTCATGACGAAATAACGACATTTTACTAAGCATTAGGATCCGTGCCTCTCTTCGTGACAACAGATCCCAAGTACGGTCCCGTAGCATGAGAAGTCGGTGAATCCGCCGGGTCCTCTCCGTTTCATGACGCAAAGTCGGATCGCACTGTCGCCAATTGCGCTTTTCGTCCAAAGAGAATCGTCTCAAGATACCACGAGCATCTGAATCGCGTTGAAACTTTCGAGATGTTGACAGGCGGCACAGCAGCGCTTCATAGCATTTCCGGAAGTAACCGTAGCAGCTTGAATCCTTCGCGATTGATATGATTAGCTAGCGTACGACACCTTATACGGAATTTGCCATGACCTTCTGCGGCGTAGCTACCATACTTTCTGACATCTGGGGAAGAGGCGCCTAGTTATGCACACAACCTGGTTCCGAGGCTTGACTTGGCGAGCTTATTGTGTCCTCCTAGTGTCAGCCCTGCGCCTTAAATCTGGATTGCCTTATACGGCGGTCCACGATGTTCATCAGAAGGATGGCCTACCATGGTAGTGCAGTTAGGCTTCTGATTTATCAGCTCCAGGCCACCAATGGGATCCGATGCTTGTATTTGAATATAACTGCCGTGTGTTTTCGCCGCAAGGCTAACTTTAGAGTCCCGTATGAGGAATGATCATCTGAGTAACAGAAAACACTAGTTTACAGCCCTACACTAGCTGTAAGACAGATATTAGCTGCTAAATATTCTTAGCACAGTACAGCGGCCGCTGGTAAGCAAAGACGATACCGCTGCTTTGACCTTCGATCAACATACCCAGGTTCCCAATTAGGGTAAGGGGATTTTGTATCCTCAAGTCTACAGAACTAGAGCTTCAACTAGGCAGTGAACCGATCGACATATCTGATGTTACTGTACTTTTGTTTCTAGCTAATATCGGCTCATTGGAATGGTAATCTGAGATGGTATACGGCGTTACGAGTGTCGACAAGCTCATAAGGTACCTCCTGGCCCCTGAATAGTGTATACCTCCTATTGTTGACCCCCATTTTAACCAAGTCCCCCTAGTCGAGGATCGCGATCCTTCACCGGGTCTACTAAATACTGCGTATATGCTATACGGTAACAATAGCAGGCCTGCCTCACGTTGCCTCACGTATGTACATATGAGGCGAAGATGACAGAAAGCTCATGCGAGCCATGCAGCATTACTCTGAGCTGAAATGCGACTTGCTTAGAGTTCTGAGTAATCCGAGTCGTGTAAGGTGATCTCTGCCACGCTAGACTTGCATCCGAATTAAACTCTGCATGAAAGGAGTCTTGCAGAGCTCTCTGTACGTGTATTACACATAGCTCCAAAATAAGAAGAGAGCTGCAAGGTCGTATGTACGCAGATCGTAAGCGGAGCAATTGTAGTAGATGCACACAGAAGATTTCTGTTCCTTCTATTCCTTCAGAGTAGTCCMCCCTCTTCCCTAGGACGTTTTTGGACCGAGCCGACGATGCAAAAATACCCCGTTGGGTTGTTAAATGATCAGTGCTCATACATGGCAGCATAGTAACGCGGACATCATACGGTCAGCAAAACCACACATACCACGATTAATTCCGAGAAGACCGAATTATACTGGAACGCACTCCGCACCAATCCAGCTGATTATAACTGAAATACACGTGTAAGTAGAAGCTAGCCAAGTCTTAATAGAATACACTATTGCCAATACCGCCAAGTCTCGGGCTCGGGCTTCGGCTCGTGCCTTTGCTGGATGGGCTCGGGAGGCGGATAGATATCAGTGGCTAGACGCTATGTTCAGCAACGTATCTGTGCTGGGTCCCCTTCGCAGATATTTCTCTTTTCTTTCTAGACCAAGTTCGAGAAGCTCCGCGGCCCCATCAAAAAGGGAGGGCAAAAAAAGCGTCGATTTCGACATCCCATCCATCATGTAGCAGGTAGCGTATGTACATTACATTCCTTCCCACTAACAACGGATCCATTCAGCGATAGGACCACGTCCCGTCGCGTGCTTGCTCCTGCTGCTGCACACTGCATACTCCCGTCGAGGTACCTAGCTAGCATGTAGCTAGTCGGCTAGCAGACAGGTTACAGCAGCAAGACTTCGCGCGGTGTGCGATGGAATGAGCAGAGAACTTCTCCTTAGCACGCACACACACACACATATTCCATAGGCTAGTGCCCCCCGCTGTCCGGTGTCCGTCGCGGGAGAAGCAGCATCCATATTACTGTCAAGACAGCAGGGATGACGATCCTTTTGCCCATCTACGGCACAGCACCACCACCACCACCAGCAGTGTCATTAGCTGGCCGGCACAACACGTTATTGTTTTTGGAGAAAAGGACGTGCGCTGCGCTTGTCCCTTCTCTCACATGGCTGCATGGGCTCTTGCAATCTTGTGCTACCTATAGGTACCCAGCCGGCCCAGCGTCGTAACACATGGCTGGCCGTCGCGGCCCGCTAGCCTAGGTAGGGGAGTTTAGTTTCTCAGTCCGGATGAAATTTTCTCTTTCGTCTTCTTTACTACGTCTGGTTAAGACGAGGATTTCGTTGCCTCTGTCGTGCGTTTTCCGCTTTCATTTTTTTTTTCTTCATGTATGACGATGCAAGACGATGGCCACAGATGTAGCCACCTGGAGAGTACAGTAGCATGGAATGAATCCCGTTACTATTCACGGCGCGCGGAATTTTCTGCGACGGCACAGAACCTTCTTTTGCTGGACAGGCCAAAGCTTAATCTGCTCCTACAGACGGAATCCCCGTCCCCTTTTTTGCCCTCTTTGCCCTCATCCTCGTTATTACCGAAGGGCTTCGGGCTTCTACCCACCATCCATCCCACGTTACGTATATGTACGTACGTTTGATATATGTGCATACGTTCGATCCTCTAGCTAATTAGAGCATCGGGGAGGTCCATCCAACCTCCCGCGGACGTCCCGGTTCTACGGTTAGCTAACTCAGTTAGGGCTCTTCGTGCGTAAGTAAGAAGGCGGTGTAGAATGCCAACCCTGGAACAAACAACCACTCTCATCTCGCCTGTGCCCGAACCAACCATATTGGTACCGGCCCGAGATGCGTGTATCAGAACTAGACCGAGTTATGCCATACTCGTCACGATCCAGCGACGCCGCGCCGCACCGCACCGCATCTCATATCATATATCATCCAAATCCATGTGATTATTTGGGATTGGGGTTTCTAAAATTTGGTAATCAACAACGATGGCTTGAGCGTTGTTCGTGACCGCTCCCAGAATCGGAAGGATGCCAATGCGGTGGGCGCAGCAGCAGCTCATCTTCCCTCCAAAGGGGGATCAGGAGCGAGCCCGAGCGACCAACATCAGCCGCATTCACTACCATGCCCTAAGCAGGTACATGAGGCGTTTGAAAGCGTTCTAGAAAGCGAAAGGCTGATCCCTGTCCAGGTTTCACATCCTGCCTTGGGTAGGTACCTATCTGATAACTGACACCCCAAGTGTCATATTGTAAGGCGTGTTTGCTTGAAATCCTTCGTTCGAGAAAATATATAGAAAATGATAGAGACACGCATCCTTGATGTTGTAACTCGGTTCGGGGATTTCCCATCCTGCGAACTACGCGCCGCAAAAGCCACGTTCTTGATTTCCCACGTGTCGCTAAGGTAACAGAATCCTAACTACCGTCACGTCACAGTGGAGATAAGTCCGACGGCATTCCGCACCGGGTTTCGTTGAGTATCGCCCTCTTGGGTCGTTAATTTAGACACTTAGGAACAATTGCGGCGCGATATTCTAAATGTGTTGAACCCGATATACGTCTTGATTGGTACTAGTCGCAATTCTTCTCCAGATTGGGGGCGGCTACTTTCCACTGTGACGTCCTCTGTGTGCGATAGGATACAAGCAGCCGCCCCCAAAGTGGGACCGACGTCCACGTTTTGGTAAGGCTGAGACAGTTTAGTTAATTCTGTATGCCTCGTAGGGCAGTATAATGCGAGGACGCCGTTCAATCTGGCCTAGCAGAGTACGCAAGGTTATGCTGCTTCCTAAACCTAGTCTGGAGGATGGCATCTCGGTATATGTTCAATCAAGGAGGGCCAATCACAACTCGTATATATCCACTTTCGGTGGTTTACGTTACACAGGAGGCTCTCTCATATATCATTCAAACAGTCTATAAGAAATAAGTAGGGATCTTGGGTGGTAGTAAATCCGCTTGTTTCGAAATATTACGATATGAGGCCTGCAAAGAGGTAGGTACAAAATCCGGCGGATCTAGAAGTAACTGGTACAACACGACCGTCGGCGCCGTACAAGGAAAACTAACCAGAGCACATGATCATATAATCCACCAAACAATCAAACCTCGTCATGAATGACTCCCAAAACACGGCCGTATTCTCTTCCAACGTGCAAGGGACAAATGCTAGTGCCGGATTCAGTAGGAGACCAAACAGGCTAATGAATCCTTCTCTAGTCCATGCCCAGAAGTTTCAAGTCGCTATCAGGCTACTGTGTCGAACAAGACGAAAGGTCCAAATGTAAGAACCCCACAGCTCCCACCCTCGGTCAGCGGCTATAAGGCAGGTATGGGGGTGTTCATGCCCTACGGGGCAGGATGGATCAAGTAGGTGTTGTCTACTCCCTAAAAATAGCCTGCATCGTAGGGCAGAGTGGAGATTGCTAGTTGAGGCACATATCAGTAGCCTCAACTTGGCAGCTACAGATCGATAGATTGTCATACTGTACGCCTGTACTCTGTAAGCAACCCCTACCTAAGACAGTTAAGGCTCGCGATGAAAAAGGAACGAATGCCTGAAGACCCTATTACACATTGGTGAGAAACCCCTCTCGTTGGGTGGCCTGATACCTAGAGATAACGACATCTCCATCTTAGACGCACTCCTCGTTCTTATCCACCTTCTTCTTTCTATAGCAACGAAACCTTCCTCTTCACGATACTTTGCATCGACGCCACGGCGTGATTCATGAGCTGGACCCTTGTTGTTGGCAGCTGAAGCTTGGCATGAAACCGTGTATTGAATGTACGCCTCAAATCGGGACCGAGAAAGAGTGGATTCGCCGCCGAGCTGGCTCCTGGCTACCACAAGCGTATCATTGAAGCTGACACATACATATCTTCTGCGACGTAGTATGAAATAAGTAAATTGATATAAAAAGGAAAGCGGAGAGCATACGGACCGATCCCGACTAACTGCCTTCTATTCGAGACACTATAGAGAATCTCGATGAAGGGGGTTAAGGTGTAGAGTGTTAGTATTGGGATGGGTGGAAGTTTGCAAGCCTCGGTTGCCTCAGCTGAACGTATAGACAAAATGTTTGCAAATCTTGGCTTCCTCGACTTGAATGTCAGCTGCCGAGTCTTTCGTGTTACCGAATCTGACTCATGGGATAAATATCCGCACCGGGCCGGCCGCATCAGTGACCGTGTAGTCGGTCGGGCCAGCGCCGTCACCGATTAGGTAACCAGGACATCGGCGTTCACCATCCTATGCGCTCGGGAGCATCTCCCGTCGGGTAGTATTGTGCGACACAGCCTCTACACAGGAGCTGCCCCCATCAGATGATTCTCATGTAGGATGGGAGCAAGGGCAGGGCGATCATGTCGTTACCTCTACGTCGTTGTGAGACGTCCCGTAGGTCCTACCCGCGCTTAGATAAGCCCGAGCTGGAGGAGGAAAAAAGGAAATAGACAGAGAAAAAGAGAAGGAAAAAAAAAATTTAGCCCTGCAGTCAGCAACGTGCATGCATATACATGTGATCACAAGACATTAACAACGCACTTTCAGTCGAAGATCGTCGGGTAGTAGTCAGCTCAGCCTTCGCTTTCCCTCGCTCGCACGCACACGCAGCAGGACTGGATGTGGTGTACCGTCGTACAATCGTCCCGTAATATCGGGATTTGAGATCCTACAGAGATGTTGTGGCAGCCTACCTACTGTAGGTCCGGCGACACGAGGCGACACGAAAGGAGGCGACGTCCGCTGGTGGACTCCGGTGGATTAGGCCCCATTGCGGCGAAATTCGCTTGCTTATTATGTACGGCATGCCAATTTAGGTAGGGAGCGAAACTCGGCATGTACGGCGGTGGTGGAATGTAAGATATGTCACTGTATGTATTATACCTCAAATTCGAGCAGGAATCAGGTATTTCGATACGTTGTTGGTGACCTCCCTTGCATTCATCGTCCACACGAGCATCGTTGTCGCGGGCATATGCACTATTGGTTACCTCTGGCTGGGTTACGTATGTACGCACGCATGTGAATAAAATGTCTCCACACGCCTCGTGAATAATTCTCGGATGAAAGGTTGTTTGGCGAGAGTCCAAGCGCGGACCGTACTGTAAACTGGGACGCATGTAAGTGTAGTTAGTAGCAGCGGACAATTCACTATATCGGGGCTAGTCTTGTGGGTTCTGCCATGAGGACGCCGAGTTGGTTCATCCAGACCTGGGTAGCTGGGTTTCTTCAGTTAAGGGTCCTTGCCTGCCGCTCATGCTAGAGTCGCATTGCGAGGCGATGAACCCCGCGACCTTAACTCGATGAAACTCCTATGGCGGAAGTCAAGTCGCCCCGGCGTTGTTTCGGGAGCCTTATGTCCACAACCGAAGCTCATCATCAAGTGGCAGAAGTGGAACGACAGGGCTCTCTGATCCAATGGATAGGTGGAGTATGGTATAGCTAGCGAATAATAAATGCACCTAGCCTTCTTCAGGAAGAAGACGAGCTCTAAAAGCTGCCTTATACGGAGTGGACGTCCTGCATAAGATAGCCTATGATGTGTTCTACTGCGTAGTAGACAGACCGGCACCATAGGGCCTAGCGTTAAAACAAGATCTCGCAGAAGAAAAAGGCTGCATGGCAAGCTGAATGCGCCGTCAGCAAACCGTTCACACTTCTTCCTTGGTTACCGTAAGGTTACTACACGAAATAGCCGCTTCCCTTACCCACTGCATCCGAGGTGGTAGGTTGAGGTAGGCTGAACCCGGGGATGCACAGGGTGTGCCAGTTTGATGAATAGGTTCAGATTGGCAACTCCCATGACTTGACTTGGGAGTAGGACCGGTACTGTATGCAGCTAGCATAGCAATGGAGGTCATGCAGGTGGAGAATGATGTAACGAACTGAATCAGAATCGGTCCACGCAGGCATATCTACTTACCATGGTTATCATATACCGAGGCCTTGGTCAGCCTTACGAGAGATATGTAATTCTGAAATAAATCCAGGGTTCGCTTGTAAAAATGCTCCGTCGAAGGGGTCTCGAAATTCCCGTTCTATTTTGCCGACTGGGCAGTCTGCGAAGCCTTGACAAATTGGGATCGCCTTCCAGTGCGGACAGAGACCCGCATGAGCCCTCGTGTGAGATTCATGGAAACAATTCAAAAACATCATGGCAGTTAAAGTGGGCTGCAAACTAATAGTGGTTATTGGACCACAAATTTGTTCCAAGGAACGTTCCAGCAAGGGATCCTTAGTTGATTGGCCACGTGCTTGGTTTCCGCACGCCTCGCACGGCGAAGGGAGAGAGAAGCCTCAGTGGGAACCGCGCTGAGAATCTCAAAAGCATCAATCAAGATCAGTCGGTCGACAGCCAACGTGTGCTATCGCGCGTCTGCGGTTATTAGCGACGTGCATAAGTACCTAATATAGTCCTTAGCGGTATAAGAACTATATTGAGCTGTTAATTGGGTAGTACAATTAATCAAGCATGCATACCTCCATAAATATCGATCAATATTCTGGAAGATCGGCCGAAGTTTTCTCCCGAGCTTCCTTGTTGGGAAGGTTAGGACAGAAATCGCCCGAGGGAACGGAAGCTTCGGTGGCATATGTTGCACAAATGGCTTCATGTAGGGGTGCGTTGTCATCGCATATGCATTCTGAAGGTTGTTCTGTTCCTGGAAGTACCGCGCTGGGGGCAGCAACTTAAAAATGAGACTTCTCGTGATAAGCGGTGCTCTAAGGACCGTTAAGCGATGGCCAAAACTCATCCTGAAACGTTCCTTTATTAATAACATAGCTTCTATCCTCCGGAGCGTCGTCAGTGCAAGTCTTTTTTAGACCCCTCTCTTGGCCAAGGTTGGTTCTTGCTGCTACGTTGAACGTGCGCATACCATGTCAACTGTAGAGGTCAACAGGAGAAGAGGGGTCTTAGGGTAAAGGGGAGAGCCATTGGAGGAATGGCAATAGTGGCTAGATATGTGATGCTGCGTGATGTGTTCTCCAATTAGTCGAGTTGTGCAGTAGCAACGCAAGACTCCAGGGGATTGTTCGATAAGGTTTCCTTGCAGGTGAAAGGGGTCCTGGGAGCACATATTAGACGCACAACAACGTGCCATCCGTAGCGGAAGCAATTTGCTCCCGGTTGATCAATTTCCAGTTAGCCGGCGAATGGGCCGTCATTGCGGGGACGCGTGGGCGATGCCACTGGATATGCACGACTCGTCCATTCACGTTCGGAGTTCAGAGAGAAGACACCGGGCGCCGGGATTGGGGCTTGCTCGGGGKAGTTTTCGAATCCTTCCAACACTCGCTCTGCTCCAAATTCAAACAGCTGTCGGTGGGGCTAGAATGAGTATACCACGCTGATGGGATTCAGCCTTCTACGTCAGAACTGCTGATGGCGGCTGAACTAGCCCTTGCCTTAAAAAACCGTTAGGCGGTTGAGAATTGACATATCCTAATGTGGCGCTGAAGTTTGATCATTGAATTACCGTCTGATTCGCACCCCTCGATTCCGGTTTCCGATATATAAAGCGAGATGTGACTTATAATATCTCTGCCAATAATGATTGAGCCGGGGTAGAAGCGAGCCAGAACAGTATCATTCGGTCTACAGGCCGCTATGAGTTCCCGTGGGAGGGATATAGCGCATTTTGCTGCAAGGGGCCATCGAAATGCATATTATAGGAAAGGCGAAAAGATGAAAATTTTTTTCTCTTTTTATTTGCTTCTTCTCGGTGTTACGTATGGGTCGCCTCATGCATGAGCAAGCAGAAATGAACAACCTATCAGTTCCGATGTTGTTTTCCTCTTTCTCGACGTCACTCGACGAGACAAAATACCCGCAGGTAATGGGGGTGTGAAGACTTGGAACAGGCAAAAGACGCCCACGGCTCAAATGGGCTGGCGTTCCTGTTTACCGGATAGGGGATGAGTGTAGTAAGTACTCGAAAAAGGGTTGGCAACGTCAGTCATGACAAATGCGACTTGTATTGCATTGAAGCCTGTCGGTACTTGATTTGAGATCCAATAGATTATCATGCCGTCGTCGTCGCGGTTGCTGTTCCATCTGTAATGAGGAAAGATATGTCAACTAGTAGGACGGAAACGTCTGGACGACCACGCATCGCATATGCAGCATTGTTATGAGCAATGGATATCGTTGGCTTTCCGGCGCACACAGCCACACAAGCTTGCATATCACGCGACAGGGACTCGGCAATAAAATAGACCAGCGCATGTGCTTGGTCAGCTGTAGGACGAATAGAATGAATAGACGGTGAGTTAGCTTCGAGTCGTTTTGTTGGAATGCCTTGCATGCAGCCTTTTGCGGGAAACTAAATAGTCAGGCGCGTAGCCTTGTCGCCTCGTGCGGGTTAGGTCCTAGCTGAACGTTTGCCTTGTAGCCTACATAGTACATCTGTTTGTATATTGTATTGCGTGTCCGCAATAGGAACTAGAAACGGCCGATGGAAAACTCGGCCCCCAACCCTAAGCCAGGTCGGCCGACAGCCCGAGTCCGGAGGCGGGATGAATTGGCAAACTTATATGGATGCAGCCTTGTAAGGTTGCGTGCATTCCGGGCTGCATGACATGCACGCCAAGCCCTACACATACGTGCCTATCCCGCCAAGATGCATAAGCATGTACGGACCAATGTACGAAATACTTGAATATCGAGTAAAAAGAGGGGGGTTGGGCAGGGGAAGTTGTACCCGAACAACGAAGCATTCGTGCACCACGAGCGGTCGAACTGTACGAAGAGTTGCTTAGTGTTGGCCGCTGGGGGGTCGCTGTAACGTCAGGATATGTGTGCGTCTAGCGATTGAGTGCGGAATACAAGATCGAACAGCTTAGCTCTTTTCAGTGATAGTCTCCTCAGCTGAATAAAAGGGTCTTCTTGTTAGCGCCATGGCAATGACCATGATCTCCCTAGTTGGGTGGTTTCACTGGCAACTGATTCGAGAGGGAGACGAAGAGACGCACGATGAGCACACCGTCGGAGATGTTTAAGTCATAAGTCCATAAGTCTGGACTGTGGTGGCGTCTTGGTAGACTCATGTGTCCAAAGTATTTTGCCCACTAATGATTCGGTACGCCTGCCTTAGCCTGGGACCGCATAGAAATTTTGTAGCGTGCTGAAATTCCGCGAAGGGAGCCAGACTAAGCCTGTCAGTCCTTTCGTAAGCTATGCATGTTAGCGGAATCGATATCCGCATGCAATATTGGCTAGTGCTCGAGCATTGGCCGTCAGCCTATAAAGTCTAGACCGAGCAGTATGACGAGTCTCTGTCCAGGTAACCATAAAATCGTTTACGCATAGCATGTTGTTGAAGATCGTCAGATGCTCGAAACGACCGTTCTGTGTGGTCAAGCTAAGCCCCTATTGATTTACAAAATGTTTACCGGTAACATGTCCGAGGTAGCCAGGAACTTTTGGATTTAGTGTGAATCCCAACTACTATGTAGATAATGCCCCAGATTGGGTTGGCGCTGTAACGACAAGTAGCGGGTTAGCTGCTGCGGTTACATGCTACCGAAGCTTCCGGAGGATACCCGTCGTAAATTAGGAAAAAAAGAACCACACGAAATTAGCTTGGGCAAAAAGGCAATGAAAAAGCCTTCACCTTACGCTCGGTAAGTAAGTCGGCAAGCATGATTAGTATATAACCAAGACGGGTCAAGTATTAGAGCGTTACCAATATCATGGATAGGGTTCGAGACCGCCAATCAGGTGCGTGTTGTGACTCCGTACTAATTCCCACCAGCGGGATTCGACCGCGCGGGAGGGGCATTGACAGCGCCCATAGTCTAAATCGGAGAACTCCTCCATTTAAGGAATCTAACCCGGTTATGTCTCCTCTTCAAAACTCACCCCTGAGCTTAATTATGACATGGGGAAAACAAAAACCACTGAGATGATTGGGGGGAGCTTCACGAAACAGAATAAGGACATACCTTTATGTCATGGCTCAACAAAACTGTATGAAAGCATGCTTCCATCGACGTATGAGGTTGGCTAGCTTGACATGTATTATTCGGTTGGAAGAGCACAAGGGGCGGAAGCTGCCGGGCGACCGGAGACCCACCGCCCTCAGCCAGTCTCCTAGATCTTGCATTACCAAGTGGCAATGAGATCTTCGGCATTTTTGACGTCTTAGCGCCTTAATTGCAGCCATTCGGCCCTACGTAGGGGCCCTCGCGAATCATGTCTCAGTCTCGAACGACGAATGCCGCTCGGGGCGAATGAAAGTCACTGCACTGTGACAATGTGCCTGCGTTCTTCGTGCGCGCCTCGCCTGTCGTCTGCCGAAGTGGTGCGCAACCTTGCACACTTAAGATTCCCATTTGCGCCTCATTGCCATGTCTAGATTCACGTGTAACCATATAGTCATCTCGTCGAACTCGATGAAGTTCAAGAGACCCCGAACGCGTTGGTGTCTAGCCCCGTCGTGAGACCGTCCAATCTCCCGAGTGAGAGAAGTTAATATCGCCCATGTGCACGTATAGGACAGTATAGTCGAGCTCTAGAACGTCGGCTGGCACTGAGTAGAGCGGAACCAGTTGTCCAGACACCCCCACAGAATAATGTGTTGTTCGAGCGAGGTGTTATACAGTATCCTCTTTTGCTGATTTGGGTCCACCATAGCGAGATTCCCCGTGGGTGCCATCATTGACGTCTAGAAAAGCTCCTGACCCCCCTTTTCGATTGGATCATGGTGTGGAGGACGTTAATGGTGAAGGACCAAGTCAGAACCAAACAAGCCAGGGATATGTCGATTCCCACCGTACGATTTTCGTTGCCCTACCCAAATGGTAACACAGTTTCAGCGGGATACTTCAAGCCCCGTTGGTACAGATCCTTTCTCACGTAGTAAGGCGAGACGCCACGTTGTGTAGCAGATCATCAGAGATTCATTCTCTAGGCGATTTTGTGACACAATCTCATAATATCGAGACCCGGCCATGAGGTACCAATGATCCCTGGGGACGCGCCAACTAGCTTATATTAGTGCATTGTATAAGACCGCAACGAGTGGACACCTAGGTGAGGCCAATTTTGTTGACGGACAGGCGGAACTAAGTTGGTAAGTCGCGGGCTTACTGTGTAAAAGATTTGTCCTCGTCGGTCCTCGATTGAGCCTTAGCGCGTGCTTTGATGAGGCCAAGATGCATACCTAGGTCATTAGCGAGGCGTCTTAATTCTTAATTCTCCATTCTCGATGCATCCTTCTAGATCGCTAATTTTGACGGCTTTTGGATATGTTGGCGTATGGCTAGGTGACGCGAGCTTAAGCCTGAAGGCCTCGCAGGATCAAGTCTAGATCAGATGAGCTGCCTATCTGAGTAATTAGCTCCCTATTTTTAGGGTCTCCAATTAACCCATTCTCAACGTGCCAGCATGCTCGCTAGATGTATAAATATCAAGACGAGTTAGATACCTAATAGTTTTGCTAATCTAAAATAGAATGACAGGTTCGAGGGCTCGAGAGAAGATGCTATCCGGACATGTCGAATTCCGAGCCTGTTAATATGGCAATGTAGGTATTAAATGCGACTTGGCGGCTTGGTGGTTGGTTGAGAGGTATGAATTGCATGACACGCTCTAAAGCGTACAGCTGAAGATTTGCTGGTGGACGGTCATGCAAATTCTAGAATAAACGAGCCAGTTAGAAGCTCTCGCGGTTGATAATTTGAGCCCGGCAACGACGACAGCCGAGTTGCAGGCGCCTAATCAAATGATTTCGAATAGGATCTTAGGTTGTATTACAAGCGCCGGTGTTCTAGAATCAGCCAGGGTGACATGTAGTGAGTATTGATAGAAGACATGATGATCGATTGATGCTAGACTATGTCGGTGGGCGATTACAGTGCCGCCCGTCGAATCCTTTTGAGGCCTCGTGCAGTTTATGATGTTGTTCAACTTTCCATGGTCAACGATTGGCATGGAAGTAAGAAATAGCGATGAAGACAGCGCCACTAAGGTTCTGCGTGATGGTGAAGGCGACGCTTACCTAAACTCAGAGGGAGGGGCAGGGAAGGAGGGGCAATATTCTGCGGGGCCAATCACGACGCTGGACGGCTATTTAGCCTGTCTCATTCTTACGCCTAAGAAGGCTTGTAGGGCTGAGAGAAACTCTGAAAGCTGGAAACTCGGATGTTTGGCGGTGGTGAGATTACACTTTGCGAATAGTCTATAGTCCTAACCGTAGGTCTGCCAAGGTGTGGAAGTAGCCCACCCTGCCCGCCCTGTCCGCCCTGCCCACCACCGTACTGTATAGCACATATCCCTTCTACACGGTAGACAGCGAGAAACGCTCATGTCCAATACTCTTCGATATCTCTACTTCTGCACCGTTAGAAATCTATGCATGTCTCCTGCACATGCTCTTGATTTATTCCTTGTAAGCATACTACGTGCCACCCATATTCACCTTGTGTAATCTGATTTGCTGATTCGTATCGCGCGATGGTGATCTATCCGCGTTGGAGTAAGGTAAGCCCAATGTAAGACTGTTTTCGACCCAGGCTACATATGTCCGGCGGTCTGATATACATGCCTAATACGAATACCATAGGTCATACAGATCTTGCCCGATGACAGGACTTGGCACCGAATCCCGGATTCTGCGGGATGTACATGGTGAGAACGGCTTAGTTCTCCTCGCCAAGGATCTTGCCATGGTTTGAACTATGTCATCGTCATATAATGTCTCGTCGATACGTTTCGGAAAACAGGATGTAATAGGTGGATGCCTGGGTTTCCAGGCGTGTGCTTCGTAAACATCAAACTTTTACGGTGAGTTTTTCCTATTCTGGTGCTCGGTCATTTTAGTCATCATGCTCAAGATAGGATATGGGTCTTTGATGGCTTGGCTGGGTGCGTACACCGATTATGTAACTTAATTTCTAATTCTACATACAGTACGCTTATGATTAATGCTATATTGTAATATTGTATATGGGCTAATTAGCATGGGCGAGCTTCACACAGCAGTCATAATACTTTAGCTTCATTGGGAACCATCCAATTACATCTATACGCCTATATAAGGCTTTATAAGGCTGAAAACCCCATCTTTTATCGCCATCGTCTGATTGATGAGGCTCAATTTGGAGTTATCGCCGGTTGCTACCACATACCGGTAGTAGTTAACGTGGGATAGTGCTGAGTTGGGAAATTACCAGGTCGGACCGAAGACCGCCTCCCAGGACCCCATAACGCATCCAATTTGACGGACGACAGAGGCGGAAGAAACCGAGTGCATCGTTACCAGACGCAATGAAGCATCTGCTTAATTAAGGGACGAAAGAAGGAAAAATAAAAAGAGAACAGATGTACTAAATACACGTAAACATCATTCGATGATCATCGCATTACTATGTTGTCTGTGACAGAGTGACAGAGTAGCCGTGTAAGTCGATTGTGGTATCTACTACTATAGCCTACTTACACACGCACTTGCATATTTACATACTCCCAACGTAGTAGTAAGGTGCCGGTCTGATGCCAGCAAAACGAGAGATGGGGGAAGCTCATATATTCTGAGACATTGCTAAAGGTGTGCGAGCAGCGTCATTTCCTTAAAATGGATGCTGGTTAGTGCTGCATAACGGGTAACATGCAGCGGGTACTCCTACCTGACTCTGGGCATCTCTACAATAGGACTGGCGGAGGCTGCGTGGCAGACGACGCTGTTCTCAGGATATCGACATCATTAATGAGACACCTGATACCACACATCCTCCTGGGCCACAGCACACAAAGGTGTAATGATATGCACGATGCAAGAAAGGACTCAAAGCGCATACGTACATCTGAAGGTGCCGACATTATGTATACCTGTCTATTATCCTGCCTTGGAACATGTACCCCAATTTAATATTCCAACCTTTAGTGGAAGGCGGGCTGTAGATGGTGCAGCCCTGTACCGGCTACGAGTCGTATCAATCCCACCATCCACAATACGACTTACATCCTTTTGAGTCGTGTCCACCCATCCCCGTCCAGCCCGTCCTACTGCTGTGGTACTTAGGTACGGCGAGGATCTTGAAAAAGGTCACGGTCTTGAGCTGCACACCCTAAGATGTACCTTTCCCCACCCCCCAGTACGTAACCTTTTCGCTCGCTTTCGACACCCCCCTCCCTGATACCCTTCCGCCCTAATAAGGACCCACCTGGAGTACGACGAGCAAGGTACTACAACTAGCCCTAGCACGAAGACCCACTCGCAAGCCCACCCTTGTAAGGCCCGCGCTAGAGCCAAATCTATGACCCCTGTCTTCCCTGAAGGGCTGAAGAGGTGAACTCCCACGCACGTACTCTGGTACCAGGCATGGTACTAGGCATGGTACTAGGTAGGCTGGTAGGGCGGTTTAGTCCTTCTCGAATCTAGTTTTAATATGCACCTAACCTCGCCCCTCCTCGCTCTCTGGGAAACCTTTCAGAAAAAGGTTGTGGATGGGTTCTTGCGAGTGTTTGGCCGACCTTCTACAGCAGCCTACCTCGCCGTCTCTGTTGGTTCGAGAATAGCGTCTTCTCTTCTAAGCTTCGCCTCACCCGATTCCTATAACCACCCGAACTTCGCGGATATAGCAATCGTTGAGAGAAGGAACCAAGGGACGAGGAGTCGATTTTGAATTTGGGACAATTGGCCAAGCTCTTCTTCGACCAACAACATATACTCGACCCAACTTACTCGCCAGTCTCGGCTTGTCTTCTCACGCCACAGCTGAGCTCGACGGCAACACGATTGTTTCTCTGGAGGGTCAATCTTTGTATCTGCTTCGGTTTCTTCTTCTCTGGACCCGTCTCGGTGTACTATCATCGTGTTACTATTATTTACATGTTTATTACTGTCATGACGCTTTACGTTTTCCTGTTGTCTTAGAATACCCTCGCACGATCTTCTGCTCTCAGGTACGAGCTTTTAACGACACATACTCCGCCTCCTTCCACAGACGACGTCGGCGCTGCCGATACCAATCTTGCCACCGACATCCCTACGACGCAATCCCCCTTTGATTCAAGACCGGGCTATCGTTGGTTCCCATATACTATCCGCAGCACCGCCATCACTGCCCTACCGCCTCCACAAGCCCATTAGATGCTATATCCCTTTCTTGGACCACAATCGGTTCCTCGCTTCCACAAACCAGCCTCTGAGCTCGGCGCCATCTCAGCTACTTACTCTTAACGCTAAGAAGTGGCAATCTCGTCATTGGCCTACGTCAGACAAAGCCAGCTCCGATTGCTCGAGCTTTCGGCACGAAACGGCACAATATGGATATCCCTAGATATGTATCAAGGGAGCCGGGGGGCTCACCGCCAGCTATATACATACAAGGATCAAATAACTTCGACAACTACGGAGGTTCAGGCCGGTCTCACATGCAATCGAGATTCTCACCGACTCTATCCTCTTCTACTCCTATGGCGATATCCAGGCGACGTATTGCAGAAGAGGATGCGCCACCACCTTTGCCGCCCCCCAAATACATCCCCGGGTTAGAACAACCTACCAGGCACGACCGTATCCCTTCAATTGACTCGAATGCAAGTTGGGATAGTACAAGACAAGATTTGGAACATGACAGGCCCCGGTTTGGTAGGTCTGATACCGACCACGGGCCAATCCGGCCTCAGAGAGACGAAGGCTACCACAGCCTCAACTCCACGATCTCGTCCTTAGGGTATGATTATTTGGCTCGCTCCATTATGATAGACTGGGACGAAGCGCACTAACTATCGGGTTTTACTATAGGTCGCAAGACTCGCTCCCCAAGAAACTTTTCATGTCGCATGACCAATATCAGTTCAACAGACCAAACGGCAACGACTACGACAACGCATTAATCAAAAAGCTAGATTCAAGACGGACTTTCGACAATCGGTCACCACCTCGACGGTCTGCTCTTAGCGCCTCTGCAAGCAATGCGGCTTCCGGGTTGGCCGCGCAAGAGCACCGCCTACATCCTCAACTGACACCACTCTCTCTTCCCATTCGACCCAGCAACAAGTTGGTAATTGACTCGCCGGGTCGCTACACGGATACTCCTCCACAGTCGGCACTCTCACCGCGTGGTCCGTCGTTCTACGGGGCCTCTAGCAGTGAATACCGGTCTCCCATCGAACCTATAGATTTAGATCGGTCGCCATTTTCACGGACAAGAAGGAATAACAGCGGCTCATTGCCGGATGATGCAACAATATCCACGCATAGTAGTTACGATAATGGAGATGACACAGATTTCCCAATGGAGGATAGGTCGCAGGTAGAAGATTACTTGTCGCGATCTGAGCATCAGGCCATTGGGCAAAAGCGACGGGCTTCCTCACCGCCTGTAGATGATCTCCCCATGCAGGGCATGCCCGGGTCATGCGATCCATTACGACGTCGGGAGGGTGCATCAAGAGCATCACCCACACCGCGTCTCACCGGCATCCCGCCAAGCTCTCTTTCCTCCGTCCCATCCACGACGCGAAGTGGATCTTTTGCCTCTAATGCGTCGCTTACTACGAACCTCTCGAGCATGAATTCTTTCACTGGGAGATCACCTGGTGGTCTGTCTAGTGGAGGGCTCTCCCCAGTTGATGTGCTGTCAAATTCACCTTATAGTATGCCAACCTCTCTCGGGCACTCACCGCGCACTTCACTTGCACGTGTGCCCCATCAGCGTAATATTAGTAGCGAAACTCGGCGACTCGCATCGCCGCGTAAAGTAAGCGAGGTGTCTAAAACCGGCATCTCCAAGATACCTGGTGGTTTCTACATGTGTGAATGCTGTCCCAAGAAGCCAAAGAAATTTGAGACAGCAGAAGAACTGAGGTAAGTTACACGGTCCATCAATTAATTGCCTTGGTCTTTATTTATGAATTCCTATATTTTACGGATCACTAACATTTTTCTCAGCGCACATGAGGCCGAGAAGCAGTACGAATGCTCATTTTGTGGCAATAGATTCAAAAATAAGAACGAAGCAGAGCGCCACCAAAACAGTCTCCATGTGCGGCGGCACAGCTGGTCGTGTTCTGCGCTACTTCTTTCGCGCTACGACCGTGCATTTCATGAGAGCACCAATCGGCCTGGAGAAGCTGACACATGCGGTTACTGTGGAGAGGAATTTGAACGCCGTGGTGGCGTTCAGCGCCCGCGACAAGCAACCGAACAGGATTGGGACGAACGACTAAGACATCTACAGGAGGTGCATAAATTTCGCGAGTGTAACTCGAGCAAGAAATTCTACCGTGCAGATCATTTTCGACAACATCTGAAGCACAGTCATGCGGGGACTAGTGGGAAGTGGACGAATATGTTGGAAAATGCATGCATGCTCGATGAAGAACCTCCACAACCAGCAAGATGAGCGAATTGAACCGACCAGAAGCGACGGGGTTGGGTAGCAATACTGCGCGGGGTTCTCGAGGGAGAAAAGAGAGCCTATAGGTTTGAGTGCGCAATATTCAGGTAGATTGATTCGTTGGTTGGGGGGACAGGCGCCCATGGATGCACGACAGCCGGCTTACAATTGGGCGTTGGGAAGGATAAGGGGTCAGTCGGATTCCGCAACAATAATCGTGCGTGGTGCGCTTCCGAGTCTCACCGCATCTAAGGGCAGCCTGGTTTTGCTCTGCCGATCTCCCGCCCGCTGGAGGGTTCTTCGCGGAGATCAGTGACGGTTGCGGCATGAAGATTTTTTGAAGTCGATGCCAATACGGCAACCAACGGAGAACGTATTCGGCCCTGCCTATACAGAATTCCAGCCGGGGGTATCAGGTGCCACTAAGGCGAAATTGGGATTTCTAGTAGAGTGGATTCCACGATGTCAATGGTTAATTTACGAGGCGCAGATGCTTGCTGACGGCACTGTTCCATCGCAACGGGTATTTCGTTCTTGGCACATGTCGAGATGCAGCTCGTCAGTCCTGATTTGGAGAATCAACTTGCTGTAAATCCACTATAGCGACAGAATCCACAAATTGAACGACCAAAAAATTATTTGGACCTAGATAAAAATGACTACTTGTTCGCTCTCGCGCCTCATAAAGCCCCGAGTAGAAGAAATCCTGTCCTTGCTTTTCGAATATTGATAATACGGATGCTTGAGAAGGCAGGATGACCCTCATGTCTTCTCGGGCGGGCGTGTCAGCGCATGCGAATGCTGACGCAGACGATGCCTTAGTGCGCACCCATAGTCCTGTATCAGCACACTTCTACATGACACCCGTCTTGGTATGGGAGGAAACCCACATCATTATGCCCAAGTCCGTTTTACTAGGACATGTGGCTCTCTACACTCGACTCTTGTGTCCCGAGGTGGGACTTGGAGCGGAAAGAAGTTGCGGGAGACGGACACTTGTTAGATGGGGGGTTGAACAAGATTCACTATGATCTTTTTGGACATCAAGGTATCACGAATGTTTAGGAGTAACGGAGGTGCCCCTATCTATCATGAGTTTACGAAATTCGAAAGTTCAATACATGTAGACATCCGGACCTAACAAATACATTAGGTACTTGGTATATCGCGATAAGTTTTTATATGTATATCCTTAAAGCTTCATCGATTAACAATACATAAAATACTTGGCATCAGTAGCAGTGAATAAATTCCGAGCAGCTTCAGATACAGGTCAAGGGCCAGTTGCGTAATACCGGCAGAAAGCGGACGGGATTGAGAGTTCTAGCTATGTTCGGTGTCAGCGTTGAACCAAAGTCCCATCTCGATTGGATGGGAATTGATGAAATGGCGCCCGGGATTCAGCGGAAAAGCTGCAAGTCAAGCGCATACCAATCGATAGATAACTTTCAGCAGATTAGCGCCAAACGCCAAACGGGAATAGCCCATCACATGATTCAGCCCTACCGGAAGGGAAAAAAAGAAAGTCTAAAAGTGAGATTGACGTACACAGCCCGCGGCGCCACATCTACAACTGAGGGGCTAAAGCTTGTACGGACCCAGTTTTTGCCATCGGCACCAAAGAAAACCTTGGAGGTATTTGCCCTACCTGCCCTACTGCCTGCCCTACCTAGCCTACCGATTGCACGGGAAGGAGAGGGTTTGTCCCGGTGATTCACAATCTTATAGGCAATTGCGCGTCCCAGTACCCGGCCTATTTTTAACTTTGGACTCTTATAGACGATTCCTAATCCAACCTACTTTCTCCTTCTCAACCCCGAAAGGAGGAAAAAAAAGGAAATTCCAGACAAGAACCCCCCATTTTACGTCAGCGGCACCTCGCTTACTTATCCGTATCAGAGCCTACGGAAAAGGCAGGCCACACAAAGACTACCTATTATGTCGATATCCAGGGTGCCCGGACCTGATAATCTCTACGTCGGAGGGTAATTCCATATCCTAATCCTCACCGGCCCGCATCCCCCTAGCTCGCCTGACCATAAACTGACATAAGCCTTTAGAGCCTGGGTCCTCAACACTGAAGCAGGCCGCAACAAGGTCAGAGCACAGAACATCACCCACGTGCTCTCCGTCATCAAATTTAGCTTTGAAAAATGGAGCGAGGAGGTAAAACGTTTCAAGCACATGAGCATTGACGTCCTTGACGATGCAGATACCGATCTGCTGGTCCATTTCCCCTCTGCGGTGCGCTTCATCGACAGCGGTCTGCACCAGCCGGAGGGACCGGAGATTATACAAGATGACACTTCCCCAGGCGGGGTCTATGTGCACTGTGCCATGGGAGTATCACGTTCCGTAAGCTGTGTGATTGCTTATCTTCTTTACAAATMCCCTCACCGCTTCGGCGGCAAACAGTTTGCTCCTTCGGCAGCGTCAGCGGCACAGCGAAGGCAGACGTCCAAAGAGGCTGTCGAGAAAGCGCTCGGCTTGGTACGTGAGGGCCGTGAGGGCGTCCAGCCCAATGATGGCTTCATGCGACAGCTCGAACTGTGGTGGGAGATGGGATGTCCCGCAGATGACGATAGTGCTGTGGAGCGGCACCCCATCTACCAAAAATGGCTGTACGAAAGAATGCTGAAAGAGTCCCGGGATGTACATGAAGCACCAAATCCTGAAGATATCCGGTTCGAGGACGAAGTGGAGCAAGGGAAGGACGTTGCTGGCATCGAAGCCAACGAGGAAGACGACAAGGAGGTCCGCTGTAAGAAGTGCAGACGTGTCCTCGCGACTCCGAAGTTTGTCGTGCCGCACACCCCTACTAGGAGACAAGAATCTCCAAACTGTGCCCACGTCTTCATCGAGACACTGTCCTGGATGCGCCCGGTTTTGGAAGATGGCGCCCTCGAGGGTCGTCTGTCTTGCCCGAATGCCAAGTGCGGCGCTACGGTTGGTCGCTTCGCATGGCAAGGGCTAAAATGTAGCTGTAGCGAGTGGGTAGTTCCGGCATTCTCGCTCAACCGGAGCCGGGTTGACGAAGTCGCTCCGCGGCGCGCAGATGCACCTGCAATCCGGCGTCCTCCAGGACGGAACGGCAGCTTATGATACAGCTGATGTATCGTGAGCCTCGTTAATAATCACTGGCCTCGCATTCATAAGCATTCCTACCCATACGTTCATCAAGTAGCCTTGCATCCGATTCGCTGTTGCTACGGTAGTTTAGCTTATCACGGGGACAGCCTGGTTACGAGTGAATACGGCGCGAGCACGAGCCAACAGATGCTGACACTCAAATGCACTCCCCTCCAGTTCCCCCCTACCAAGTATCTTACCTAACCCGCCGCTAAGAGCTCAAGGATCAAGTTTGAGCAACAGGGGGCTAGCGAACATTTCTAACGTCTGTTCCTTCTGCGCACACGCCTCTCTCTTCAGCTGTGCCGGAAAAGCATTTCGCAAAATGTACCCCCAATCAGATATCATACGTATTACGTAGAAGTGTATCGCCAACTAGGGGGTTGGGTCCCTTGTGGCACCTGGGTAGCATAATGTCAGATGCACACCACTAACCCTACCGACCGCACGCTTCTGGCATAGGGCTTATTCTCTTCCCACAAAGACCTGGGGTTCACAATCTAGCTTACCGTCTGATCCTCAAGGGCATTCCCGTTTTCCCCATGCCGCCTTGCGATCTGGTTGTCATTCCGCGTTGTCAGACACTTGGTTGCTGACGCTATCCCTCCCGTGGAGCGTTTTCCGGTCAAATTCCTTGTTAATCGTTGGTTGTTACCTGAGGGCGTGTTTCGCTCGAGGAATAAGCGAGCCCGACGACGGGCTAACGCTTACCCATTCTTGTCAGCTCATCGACTCGGGATTAGCCTACAGCCTGGTGGGCTTCTTCTTATTTGGCAACGTGCGTTTCCCCGAGATGAGATCACCCAGACGATTTGCGACCCGTTACGGTACTGTGTCATCCTGTCGCCCGCGACAGAAACTGTCGGTGTGGACCCGTGGGATGTTGCAATCACCGATGACCTGTCTCCGATCCCCCTTTTACCACGAGAAACGCCGCGTCGCGATAACATCATCATGACGGGGCCACACACTTATTTGATATTGCAGCTGATGCTGATTCATGTTACTGCGGGTTACCAAGAATCTGAATAATAAAACACAGATCTTGGCAGCAACCTTGCTGACGTCAAAAAAGAGGCTCTTTCTCCATGTGAAGCTCCACGAACTAGCCCTACCAAGATAACATCGTGCGCTTCAGATTAAGCGATGCTTTCATGCCTGTGTCGGGTTAGAAGTCAGCGAGAGCTATCCCGAGAATGAAACCGTGCCGCAAACTCGAGCTCCTGCTCAGCCTCCACCGCTAATAAGACCCTGATGATCTCCCCACGAAACTTGATGACAAAAGCCTAGCTCCTGCTGACAGAGCTTAGTCGTGTTACGTTATCGAATTTGGTTATCAAAGCTATCACAAGGGAAAGTCGGGTTTAATAATATATCAAATTTACCAAGTTTTCGGTCTTTAGTCCCACCTTGGAGCTGAAGCTTTCATCGTCATCAATCCTATCCTATATGCCTCATGCTTAATATTGTCTACCTACGTATAGTATACCATACCTTACCTAAACTAAAACAAAAGCACCGCGCAGGGCTAACTAGCTAGCTACATGGCATAGCTGCCGTAGGTAGGTATGTAAGCTTAAGGGTAGGGTAGATTAGATAACCGGAAAAAGCAAAAATCAAAGTAAGAAATTAAGAAAGGAAATCAATTCTCCGACGATAAGAAAAAGCAAAAATAAAGAAACTGCACATTATCCTCAACCCTTGACGTTCGACGGATCTACATACGTCACGCCACGAATGGCTCCTCTCCATGCAGGAACGCGACGGGACTTTTCTTGCGCCTTTGATTGATGGTTGATGGCTGGTGTGTGACAGGTCAAGTCTTACGACGGGGAGCCAAGGAGCGCTGCAAGCCTCCGTTACATAGTCTCGTTAGGGTGACCGGCCTGGTGGGTGTGTATGTGTGTTGTGTGTGTGTGTTGTCTCGGCGGCTGCTGCGCGGGCACTTTGTAAATGGGGAATTTTTAAATGGAGACTTTTTCGCAGCCTGTCGGGTCCCGTACTACATACATCATACTACCAAGGGGAGAGCAGGGAGGGGGCTGGTGGTGGATTTGAACATAAGAGTATTAGCTCGAATGTTTGGAACCCAGACGAGGAAGCTGTGATGTTGTTAGGGCTCCTCGTAAAACACGCCGTATAGGCTGACCGGGAAGTCGTCCCACTGCGGATTGAGGAATTAGGAAAATGGGGCATGGGGAAATGGGGAAATGAGAAAAAATGAGGATTCTCAGGGTCCCCCCCAACGCGTCTTGGGACCCCTAATCGGCTAGCGAACTTTTTTTGGCCTACCTGCGTCGTCGTCGCGGCATACGTATGTACGCCGTATGTATAACGAGAAGAGGGGACTGGCGCGCGCGCATGGGCTGAGTGCTTACGTACCTAATCTAGTGTATGAGGTAGGTATGTAGCGCCGTCGACGACGAGGGTCCAAACAGCTGTGCGTACTAAGAGCTGAAAAGAAAGAAAGAAAGGAATTGAAGCTCGAGCGGTGGGTAGGGGTAAGTTTTACCAGTAACATGAAATCAACCGGCAAGCCACGTACGTCGTGGCGTTCACCTATACCGGCCATGCTATTATATTATTACATATATGGTCCATACCTTACACTATGGTCTTTTTTTCCTCCGACCTTTCTCCCTAGATCCATGGGATGCTTTTCTAAAACGGTGGCTTGCCTGCGGCACTCATTTCCGCATGATGGATATATGGGGAATGGCATATGGATATGGATGTTGATGTTGATGATAGATCGCCTGCCGCATGTATGTATGTATGTGCGGCCATACGATGGATGTGTAGGGGTGTCTACCGTTCGTCGTCACCTCTGGAACGCGCGCAGCTACCGGCAAAAATGCCGCCTACGTATGTAGCTAATTAAGCCACTTTCCACGCGCCAAGACGGGTCCGCTCTCATCCATACGTAGGACCTTACGTGCTAGACTATTTACGTATATACTGTAGGTAGGCGGGTAGGTGGGCAGGTAGGTGGTGTAGGTGAGGAAGGAAGGGACTTATTCCGAGACCTAGACGCGGTCGTCGTATGTTTGGTAGGTTCTTACGCGCAGCCCACGGGCCGTTCGTTTCTAGACCGCTGCGTACGCGCGAACCAGTCAGTGCCCAGTAAGTCCAGGTAGGTGGGTGCGCCCGCTCGCGCGTAGAACGGACACAAACCAGGGTGGCGCTTCTGCGGTTAGGCTAGACCCAGGCCAAGCCATGGTCCAGGGGACTAAGAGGAGCGTCGACCTACATATATGTAGTAAAGATAGAAGCGGCTGGGCTGCTGCTGCTGCTAGGTAGGTGATATGCGCGGGGAGGAAGAGGGGGGGAGAGACACACGGGGGCCGGGAGGGCAAGGGCGGGTGCGCCGGCGAAGCGTTCCGGCCGCTAGGCGTTCCGCTGCTGACTGCAGCGCATATCGATATCCGCGACGTCGCACAGCAGGAACGAAGGGAGCGCGCTGATTGCTTTACAAGAAGAGAAAGAGAGAAAGAAAGAAAGAGAAACTGTGGCTCTGTGGCTGCGACGCAGTTCAAGCTGTTCGTATGTCCGTGCGGGTTTAACAGGTAGATAAGCTAGGTACGCACGCAGCACGAACGAACGACGCATCACGCATGGATCACGAAAACGAAAATCCGGGGGCGTTTAGTGGATAGGGATAGGGAATAGGAGACAGGGAGGGAAGGTGACGAGATGACGACGAGGATCCGGAATGGCTGTTGGGACGGCGAAGGATCGCGTATGCAGGCGCGGGTAGCGAAGCGGTCAGCCGTAGATAGGTTATGTTGGGCAGGTCGATATGTAGGTAGGCATGAGGTATGTAGGCAGGTATGGATGTGAGTTGGCTGATGTGCGCTGCTGTTGCTGTTGCTGTCGCTGATACATTTAGCTACCATGTAGGTGCGTACATTACATATGTGATGCATTCATCGATGGCCCGTGTCCCGTGATGAGAGAACCCCCCGAAATCGAGAATCAGATCATCCAATGGCACTCGACGCTGGTGATCGGAGCCATCACTGATCACGCTTCGGCGATACACATATGTATGTTGGGGGTCAAGTGCGTATCACCCCTTTTACACCCTTTTTTCCTCTTCGCTCGAGAGGCGCATTCACCGTCTTGTCATTCGTTGGTCATGATGGTCAGAGAGACACGGGTTTTGAGTTCGGTTTTTGACTGCCGCAAAGGCCGATTAGAAGAAGAAGAATAATCCTTAGGTGAGCACAGTAGCAAGTCTGTAGGACGTCGATGTTTGTTTTGGTATGACAATGGGATAACATGACAGCTGTTGCAAGTAGCTGTGCGGCGTAGGGCATGAATGCGGCTGTCCTGAAAGATGTTATATCCGAAAGGCCGCCGAGAGAGGAAATACCACCGAGCGAGATCTTTGCGTTGATTGTACTCTGTAGCAGCCTCGTAGGCTGTACCTCGTCTCGGTGTGACTTGACAGCTTGTATGGGGGTCAATTCATGCAGGTTTTTGCAGATATGTTAGGTACGTATCTCCCAAAAAGTAAGCTGAACATTGAAAATCAATTGATCCCTGGATATGTGGAATCACGGTTGGATTGGTTCGGCTAATTCGTCAGGATCTCGCGAGATCTGACTTCGGATGGTCCGCGCTTCTGCCGCTGGGGGCACACCCTCGGGCTAAATCCGAACACAAGGAGCTCCAGGCAGTATGACGAAACTATTCCTATGTGGCGTACCTATATATGTATGTACACAACAGTCGATTCCGTCTCGCTTGTTCGGCATGCCGGCATATAGGATGCGAGATCGTGTTGCAGTTTCCAAATACCGTCGATGGTATGGGGCAAAATTCGATATAAACTCGGGAGACCCGAGCATTGCATGTAATGTTGCTCTCGTTTATGCTGGAACCATTTACGTCTCCTGGGAAAAAATAGGGGTAGTATGACAAAGTCCTTGACGTATCACACATGCGATCCTGGGGGTGACACGACATTAGAGCCCGCCGCCAAGTCACAATGGGTATGGCTTCTTTCGTGTGTAGCACGAAGGGTTTTTTTTTCGACTGCTATGATTGACTCGACCCGACCCGGGCCGAAGCTTAATTTGTGTTATTTTCGTCCCTCTACATTAGGGAATAGCTTGCGATGTAGCAGCATACATGTGGATGGTGTGTAGTTAAAATTGAAGTTCGATAGGTGCTGGTGAAAAGATTCAAGTCAATAATCGATTCGGATTTAGAACTAGCTTACGGATGTTTGCTGCCAAGCCATTCAATAAAGCCGTAGGGCTAGCCGCCAGCCCTATGCAGCCCTGATTCGAGAGGGTCGGCTCGGCGCGACGGTAGGCTCAGCCACCATTCAGGATATTACGACACTTAGAATAGTTCTAAGATTAGCTCCTTTCAACGCTCAGGCCCCTCGTAAAGAACGAATGCATCATCTCCGTGACGGAACGGGCGCGTATCTCGATTCTGCTCCTCTCATTTGACGCCCAGATTAACCGGGGCAGATTCACCCATGAACAATGGCGATCTCCTTCAACGGAATGTGCCGAAATCCCGGATTCGGTCTTTGTGTAACATCGTAGCGGATCCGTGGAGCGGAGCAAATCCCGGGATTTTGGAGCACCGTCACGTAACATCTCGGAGTATCCGTAAGCTTGGATGGGAAATATGCACACAAGTGTTACTGGAGAGTTTAACTATACCCCCGGGAATAGTGCTGACAGCATCTATCCGTAATGAGCCATTTCTGAACCGGTAGGACGAGCTCTATGCAGCTCTCATTGGCGAAGGCAGTCCAGATCTTATTCCCTTTCTAGTCAATGGTATATTGCATGAAATAGAATGAGGGTGTTCATATAATTTGCCCAATAGCTCGCAAATGTAAAAACTCCCCTTGGGGCCGGATCAAATAGACCGACTGGTAGAACTTGGAATATGCAGATGCTGCATCTCATCGAATAACTAGCCAATTAGTGATGATACACACCCTAGGGTGGCTTCATGCCCCCGCTGTGCATATAAGCATCTGTAGGATAAAGACCACACTTACCTATATGGTAAAGTGTTGGAGCAGCTCTTACATAACAACGCTACAGAATCAGAATCAGCATCAAACATGAATCAAAGATGTACTAACCTAATGACTTTCTATACCTACGTGACATCATCCCCCACACTCGGTCAGCTTTGTAAGTATGCGAATCCGAACAAGATGTGCCATTGTTTGCTGACGAGTCCGGCAATTCTGCATGGTTCCCTGTTGCCGAAAGTGTACTATGTAGCATGTATGTACGTATATGTTATGTAGTGGGCAGCTCGTAAGCAAGGACGGGCTACCAGCCAAGATGCAGCTCGATGTATACAAATAATCCCTGTTATAATATGGGGTGACTGTAGTGATGGCGTGGACGGATGATTCGAATGTAGTTGTACATGTGAAGGATCAGAGGGGGTGTACGCTAATCAACAGCGTCAGCACTAACGCGCATCTTCATGTTAGACGGCCCCCGCGTAAATAGGCAATAAGATGGCCGGTTCATCAGCCGGCCCGAAGACATCAAGTCAGTCTTCAAAGACTATAGAGGTAAGACTAGGACTGTAAGCTTTAGGATGGGTAAGATAGGTTGTGCAACAAGTCTGGCAATGAGTTTTAAGCGTGGACCCGTGTGTATTCGTTACGTGCCGCTCTCGTGCTTGTTTACCATGTAGGCTTTAGCAGTCGGAAATGGGTTAGACTGCTTATGTCAGAACCATTAACTGGTTTGATAGCAACATGGACCTCAACGGAGCACGCCGCTTCACAACACGTAACGTGGGGGCCGTACGACAGCTCAGATAAACAAGACTGAAGCAATATATTGTATGTGACAACAAACAAAAGGCTTGTCTGGTTACACCAGGGTTGTGACCGATCACCGGGATAGATCCGGCTGCCCACAGCATGGTTCCTCCGAAGATTCATAACGGTTGGGGAGAGTCTCGAGACCCACCTATTCGTGCTACCCATCGTAAGGCTGACATTTAAAGGTGCTTGTCCGTGCTCCGCTCGCTCAAAGAGAACCCGAGTATGGCCGAAGTACATCAGTTTGCGAGCGCAACTTCGCGCTACACATTTAAACGTTACCTTCCCTACGACCCCAAACGGGCTTCTCAAACGGGATCAGTGCCCCCTATCTAGTCGCAGGACGTCGAGAATCACCCCCTTGGCCGTCACACGCATACAATGCGTTGAAACCGTCTTGGAAAGGACAATGCAGTTCCCCAGATACGACTATAACCGGCGTATCCTCGTGACCACGTTGGCAATGTACTGGTTGCATGAATGATGCATCGGCTCATCAAAACGCGGGAGATGGCCAGTAGATCAACCACTTTCAGGCATTGGGTGTCATGGCGTACACTGCCTCGCTGCTCGGAATGGTATCATCAGGCTTGGTGCCGTGCGTTGTCGATGCAATGTAAGCGCTAGACTGTCCTGTAGTGGGCTGCAGAAGCGACGAAGTCGTCGACCGGAGTGGGGAGCTCGTCAATGGCTCATCTAGTATGCATAGTAATTTCCCAACAGTGTGTGTGAAAAATACATGCGATGCAGAGTGCAGAGGACGAAGTTCGCTAAGCTTCTCATTCGGCATTCAAGGCGGAGGATAGATGCCTTGGTGCCAAGTATGTCGTGTTCAGGTCGATAGGTCAACAAGAAAGAAGCATGGTCAGCCTTATAAGGCGTTCCGACGGCTTACGGCCATTAGCCCAGAAGCGCTAACGGGTTTTGGTGGTCAGCTTGTCAATATTTACCCCGTAACATATTGCCCTGGACGGCCAGCCACCTTATCGAGGTGAACGCAACTAGGCGAATGCGGTAAAGATAATCGTCTGGCGTGTCTTTAGAGGGGGGGAATGGTGTGTTAATCTGAAGCAAATGCGCATTCCCGCGGTAGTAAGCCGACCCAAGATACAACATGCTCGGCTTACCATATCCATATGATCAAATATTCAACAAGATTACCACGGACCTCCAAGGTACTTCGGTTCATGTCGTAGTCGCCCTTTGACGACAGGGGCATGTATTCCAATGAAGGCTACGAATACGTCGGGTATTGAGTAATCATACTGCAGACCAGTACTTTTCTTCAACGTGGTATACTGGCCCCCAGAGACATATATATATGCCGAAGGGCGTGATGGAAGCATGGGCTGGGAATGCCGTCGGGTTTCAACATGCTCTGCTAGGTTAAAGCATACTACCTGCTGGGTTGATGGCTACTCGGCACAGACGGAGTTCGCCTCTTAGGGCAGGTCCTTAGGGACAGAAGGGAAGAAGTTGGGATTGTTTAGACGCTCCCGGTTTCTCTTGGCCATCTCAACTTGACGCTTCTTGTCTAGCCGTTGCTGATAGAAGGTCCTGCATATGATTAGCAATGGCGACTAGTGCTTGAGAGCAGAATTAGAGATAGACCTTTGTAACGAAAATACTCGTGGTTCATCCTCGGTCTTTGGTGGTGTCTTATCATCTGCCTTGTCCTATGTACGCCAATCAGTAGAGTCTTGAGCTTCGGACTGAATGCACCCACCTTGGCATCTACGTTTGGCTCGTCTTTCTTGTCGGTCTTCTTAGAGTCCTTTTCTTCGTCATCCTTGGCCTTTTCCGGGTCCTTGCCGGATTTTGATTCTTTCTCCTTCTTCTTGCGCTGCTTTTCTTCATACTCTTTTTTGGCCCGCTCAAGCTCCTCTTCCATCTCCTTTTTCTTTTTGGCTGCAGCGGCTTCCTGGTCAACGATAGGAGTGCAGAATCCCCTATCCTTTAGATGGCTAGGGCATACATAAAAGAAGTCCTAACAATAGGTACATCAGGAAAAAGGACCTATCGTGCTATGAGAGAGTTACAACCCACCTTATTCTCCGGTGTGATGAGAACGCTAGAACTGGGCTTGTAGCATACCTCGCACGCTTTGGCAGAGGTTTCGGCCACCTTCCGATGATGCCAAATATTTGGGAAAGACATGACTTCTCTGACTTGAAGCAGGGCTAGCTAGCGAAGGACCTAATAGAGAATGTGTACATGTATCGATCTACAATCTTGTCGATGCGAGAGAAGGGAAAGCTGGGTGCCCGAACGTTGGAGAAGCAGCAAATGTGGGGGTGGATCCTACCGTGAAGCCACATGTGGCGCCGGGGGATCGTTCTGTTACGATAAGGAGGTAATATACATGTAGCAATCACGATAAGACGGGCGCGCAAGGCAGCACAAAGCAGCAGCTGAATTTGCTTTCCAGCCTTGTGCTCCAGGGGGGTATTTTAGGGGCCCCTGTACGTCATAGTGTTTAGTAGTAGCAAAATTTAGTGCAACACCCAACAATTGATCAGTTGGTAAAAGAAACAACATCACAAATATCACAAAAATCGAACCGGAAACTTACAATTCCCTACCGCTAATTTCAATCTCTTCCACTTTCAACCCGGGGTAATCGCCCCGATCAGTCCCCTCCAGCATGGCGAGCGGACTAGATACCCAGAGACTGGACTCTGTATTTCAGTCGCGACCGGACATTTTGGAAGATATCCGCAAGGCTGCCGGTATTTACTTCGCCTATTTACACGACAACATAACCTGTACATAGTTGCTCACCAAAACATGCAGATTCCCCCTCGCGGGTCCAGCTATTCAATAAGATAGCAAACTTTATTTATGAGCAAATCGGCGACCAACAGTCTGGAACCTCGCTTAAGCGCCGTCGCGTCGACATCGAGCCCTCGCAAAACGGCAACACGCAAAATGGCACGGCGCCAACCACCACGACCGAGGATGTAGCCAGCGAGAATACTCTGCTGGAAATAAAGGATATATCCGTTTCCATTCCGCAGCGCAAGAAATTCGAGCTGTGCTTCACCCCTAAGCACTTATACGCGCGGGCTCCAGGCACAACAGCACCTGCACCTGGCATGGTATATGCGTGGAAGGATATTGGTATGCACCGTCAACAATATGATGGTATAGCATCAAGGCTAATTATTATGTAGAATACGCGTTCTACCTTCCCGTACCCGAGAAATCTCAGGTTCAACACAACTATGTTTTGTTCCCGCGAAATTCTTACTCCCTGTCAAAATCAGGTACGCCGGCTGTGGATCCGCTGGTGTTTACCGTCTCAGCTGGTGCGCCCAAACCGGGCTCGATTGGCGGACCAAATGCCGGTGCTGCCTCCGCAGTCTCCGACTCTTATGCCACGTTATTTCACTGGGCTCTGAATAAGTGCCTTCATGCAGCGGGAAACAGCGTGCAAATAGTTTCGGCGGATCCCGCAAAGTTCCATAGTAAGGTCCGACAGCCTCACCGACCGAAGGAACCGGCGGTACATGTCAAGGCATTCAGGGGTTCCAAGGATGGGTACTTGTTTTTCTTAGATAATGGAATCCTATGGGTTTTCAAGAAGCCGCTGCTCTTTATCCCACTAGATCGGATTGCAGCCATCAGCTACACGAGTGTATTACAACGGACATTCAACATGGTAGTTGAAGTGTTTACGGGTGAAAACGGCGATAACGAGACGACGGAGGAGATCGAATTTGCGATGTTAGACCAAGAGGACTACGGAGGTATCAATGAGAGCTATGTGGCGCGACACGGACTTCAGGATCGCAGTATGGCAGACCAACGAAAGGCCAAGAGAGAATTGGCAGAAAACGCGAAGGGAAAGAAAGATGGCGATGGTGAAGGAGAAGAGGCCAATGGTCACGTTGGTGAAGACGGCTTGACGGAACTAGAAAGGGCTCAGAGAGAGGCCGAGCAGCAACTACAAGACGAAGAGGATGAAGACGAGGAAGATTACGACCCTGGCTCTGAAGGCGAGAGCGAGGGCTCCGGAACGAGTTCCGAGGAAGATGATGACGACGATGACGATGCGGAAGGCGACGAAATGGAGGATGAAGATGATGACATTGGAGGAGAGGAGGAGGAGTAAGGGTTGCTTATCCAATGACAGTAGCGAGATACTGGCAAGGACCCAAATGTCAAACAGCGGACACCTAATAATACCTGAGGTACATGGAATGAGCTAGCGTTGCTTCTGGGGAGGATTTCGCTTCATCGAGCCGCTATGGGATAGGCAAGTCGAAAATACTACATGTTCGGCCCTCGTATATCGCAATCCAATGGCTACTGCGAATAATCAAACGATATCAACCCATCTAACCATGGGCCGCGTGGTTTGTTTCGACGAGTTGTTTATTGCTCGCCGGTCCGGCAATCAGATGCTTTGCAAGCCATTTTTTCAGAAGTAATGCGATGCACGACATAATACGCGATATGTTGACATATGAGTGATACGATATGGGGAGTATATTGATCTTTACGAGCTATCGACTACCAGGTAGGTACGGCCTAATCTACCTCCTTTCTCCGACCTGCTTACACTCATGACAAGGGAACGGTGTCTTGAAGCGTTCCGGGGGGCACCGTTCCGAGCTGCGTGTTCCGCGTTCCCACGACTTGCAGATTTCCGATAAGGTCTCGTATCTGCTGATTCTCTTCGGGCGAAAGCTTCACATCCAGTGCACCTAAGTTCTCCTCTAGGTACTTGGTCGATTTAGTACCGGGAATAGGGAAGAAATCGTCTCCCTGTGCCATAATCCAAGCTAGGACCAACTGGCTGGGTGTGTGACCCTTCTTCCTCGCAAAATCCTCGAATTTGTTGACTAGCTCTAGGTTCTTGGGGAAGTTCTCCGGGCTGTATCTTGGCACCAGTCTACGGTAGTCGCCCGGCTCAAAGTCGTCTGGAGACTTATAACGACCAGTCAGGAAACCTCGGCCAAGGGGCGAGTAAGCAACAACAGCTACGCCCAGCTCCCGGCAGGTAGCGAGCAAGTTGGTGCCTTGTTCGTTTTCGATGTCGAGCGTCCAGGGACTATACTCTATCTCCACCGCAGTGATTGGGTGGACGGCGTGGGCTCGTCGAAGCGTATTGGATGTACACTCAGACAGCCCGAGATACTTAATCTTACCCTCCCTATTTCGTCATTAGTCAATCTATCCGTCTACCCGTTGAACAGGACCAGAAACTTACTTCTTGAGCTGTACCATCGCTTCCACGGTCTTCTCGACAGGGGTTACCTGATCGAATCGATGACAATAGAACAGGTCGATGGTGTCAACTCCGAGACGCTTTAGAGATTTCTCGCAGCTTGTACGGCAGTTCTCAGGAGAGCTGTCTACTTTAAGATTCAGCGCGCCACCGGACGACACTGCCAGCTCAATGCCGAATTTACTGGCCAAGAAAATGTCGCTTCGTCGTTCCGGATGGAGTTTGAACCATTTTCCGACGAGATCTTCGCTATCCCCGTAGGACACTGCCGTATCCCAGAATATCTCGCCAAGTTCCCAGGCTCGATCGAGAACCTTGAGCCGCTCTTCGTCAGGGCTGTGGATAGAGTCAGTCTACTTGATATGAATTATTGTCAGAATGGCTTGACCTACGCCACAGTGCCATAGCCGACGCTCAAGCCCATCAAGCCGAACCCAAGCTTTGGGACCTGGGGGCCAGATTTGCCCAGTTGAGCAGTTGGGAGCTTCTTGGGGGGAGACATTATGCTTTCTGGACTGCGATGGAAGTTTGGTTTGGTATTGTTGCTTAATTCTCAGAGACAAGAGACTTGCTGAGGAGATAATGGCGCATCGCACTTCGGTTTCGACGTGGGAAGCTGGTACTTATGTCCAAAATTCAGCCGTCTACAAACAGGAAATAGTCCTTACTGGCATCTACTTCCTAACTTCATGAAAATCATCATTATTAAGACATCTATTTTTAAGATGAACTACCAGTTTACGCAAACCACTACCAACGATGACACCACTCTCGTGACGAAGCTGTAACGACCAATGTGAGATTCGGTGATAAGTGTTAGAATCATGATTTACATCCGTACTAAATTCTTCAATGAACTTCAATGCCATCTCCAGTCAAGGAATCGTCGCTTTCTACGATCTTCGATCCTGTCAGCGCCATGGCGTAGGTGGGTGAATTCTAGTGGCTTTAAGAGCCCGGACATGCATTAAGTCCGCTATGGGGCCTGCAGCATAAGCCATCGGCATAGACCCAGGGGAGCCAAAATCCMCCTCCACCTTGCCAAGCGAGGGATAGTGGCTTTTCCGATTCGGTTCTATATATGAAGAACGGCTTCATTCTAAAGTATATTCGTCGAGTTGACTTGTCACCTTGTCTTCACGCCCTATTGTCAATAATCTTCCCCTTCGTCAAACGAAAATCGCACACCGAGGTAGCAGAAACTTCACATGGTAGGGTAGCACAACGTTCGCCAATCACAGGACCCTATTGTACTTGAAGGGATCAAACCGTCAGCTTCATAATGGCTGTAACATAGCACAAGACGATCGCGTAGAACAAGGTACGTGTTAAATGGCGTTTATATAACTGACCAGAGTGTATCTATCGTATGTGGGCCCAAGATCGAGAATTCAGGTAATTTTCGATACCATGTATAATAGGAAAAACAAGGGGCATAATTAAGAATTGATACACCAAAATGAGTTTGATAGAAATTGCCTCGCTGCTTCGCGATTTATTTGGTTATTCCCTTTGATAATTCAATATTCCGCAATACCGGCGCGACATGAGTGGCTCAAAGTTGGATTGTTGCTGATTATCCCGCACATTACTCCGCGGTCATGCAATTAGGTATTTTTGGTTTCATATTATTGACGACTTAGTTGTAAAGCGAACTATCGCGATTGTTCTATGATGTAGGCTAGCGACATATGGGAGTAAAAGTTAAATATGAAGAGAATAAGGTCAGTCACTCAGGAAACTGTGGTGATCTTGGAAACAACTTGATAGCAAAACTTAACCTACAAGATCGGAGCTCCGTGGCCATCATTTCGCCACTATTTCACAACTTCTGTCACTTATTCATGCCCCTGATCTGTCTTGTAACGACTATATCTGTTCATCCTTTTCCGGAAATATTCTAGCGTGGAATAAAGTATTCTAACAGCTTTCTTGTCGTGTTTTCCGGTGAAGTGTCCCTGAGATGGTGTGTTTCCTGTTTGATGGTAAAGTAAACCCCTATTCATCACTGCCCCGGAATGCTATTCCGGGGACTTCATTGTCTTACTAAGCAAGCAGAAATCAACATTTAGGTAACTTGCAGCAATACTCATCCTTAAGGCGGTGACAAGTTATTAAGGGACTAGGAGCTATTTTGCTCCTCTCAATTCTGAATGATATTGGATAACCTCTGGCTGTAGGAGCTCTTCCCAAAGTAAATGCACGCAGAAGTCTAGCAAAAGAAATCTTGAGATATATATCTTGGTACTGTGGACGGTATCAGAAGGTAAGTTGCCGCCCCTATTTCGTTAAACATCCTAATTCAGAAGATATTTTCCTAGTAGTTAGATTAACATGTCTCACTCTCTTGATGGAGACACGACGTAAATCTATCCCCACCTCCCCTAGATCATCGTAAGCGCTTCACGAAACAAAGGCTATGACGTGTCTAGTTAGGAGTCAAAGCCCTAAAAGCCCGAGTCGTGATTGACTCGAATCATGGACACCCATATCATGTCGGAATGGCGACCACCTGGAGGCTATTAGGCCTCAGCGTAGCGACTCCTCTATGCATCGAAATTGATTTCGCATTGAACTCCTGGATGTCGCTACTCCTTTCTTGTTGTGAATTTCCGGGAACTAGATGCGTTTATTCCTAGGTTAATATATAGCTTCAGACTGCATAGTATACTTTTTGTTACATCTAAAGGGTAGAAGGTAGAAGCCGAATGGATTTGGAATTTGTTCAACTAGCCTTCGGGCTTGTCCGAGTTGTGCAACCACTGAAGCTGCACCGCCTTTTCTGTACGCCTTTGCCAACTCAGGTGTATAAGCGGCTCGGGAACTATCGTCACTTACACAAAATTACCGCAAGGGGAAATGTGTGCTTCACAAAATGTCATCGACGCGAATAAGGCGGGGAGATGAGGGGCTGTGTGTGGCCGTCAGATCGGTATGAAATATTTGTCAGTCAATGGTAGAACATGGTGCTGACTTGGGAAATGATTTTCATACATGTACGAAAGTTTAGAGCGAGCGCTCGTAATTATACGAGTTCACCTATCTATTCTCTTGGGAATTGTCAGTTGTAGTTCGATTTACCGTGCATGCAGTAATTATTCAGCGCTTTAAAACGGATGCATCTCGCGGTCCTCTTCAATCAAGAGATCCGTATTCGTGATCCAGCGATTATTATTGGCAGGATATATCAAGCTTAGATTTAGCTCGATAGAGATTTGACGTCAAGTTCTATGCAACACTTTAGCGAGCAGTTCCACAACGGCTCTATCGTCGTGCGTCGTATACCGTATCCGTATTCGGTAAGGTGGGAATTTTTGATTGGTCTCGACTTGATCTTGACCTTGAATAAAATCTCAAATACTACTATACCTGGTAATAAAGGCTGGGAGCTATTACTGTTCCGGTTCCTGCGGGGTCGCGACTTCGCGCCACTTGGCGGAGATCGTGGAGATGGATTGGGTCTGGAACGGTTAGCTCGGCCGCGATGGAGCTCGCTATGCTATCAAGGGTATGTACCGCGTGGAATGATGAAACATTAGCAAGATAAACGTGGTAGCAGTTACATCCTTACACCCCACGACAATTGCCGGGACTATAAAGTCAACAAGCCCTGCGTCGCAACCCCTTTTGTGCTCCCAACACTATACCAACTGTCACGTCTCGCGATGGAGGCTCTTCACCGCGTGCTCCCCGAGGGGCTACCCGTGTCTCTCCAGGTGGTTGCTGCGACCCTGGTTCTTGGCGTTATATATTCGATTATCACCGCGGACCGACCATTCGCGGGGTTCCCAGTCGTATCAGTCAACGGGCTCAGTCCGAGAAAGAGCTGGTTATGGCACGGCCGACAAGCCTTGGCTGAAGGCCTACGAAGGGTATGGCTGCAGTCCACATGGATACAAGTCTGTCAAGCCGCTTCTCGCTAACGTGGGGKGCAGTTTTCTGGGCCATTTCAAGTCATGACCGGAACGGGCCCCAAGATCGTCTTGCCCAATAGATTTGCCGAAGAGATTCGCAACCACCCTTCGCTTAACTTCAATAAAGCATTTGCGAAGGTACGGACCCCACATCCTCTGATATATGATGTAGGCCGTCGTCCCTAACTAAACTAGGACTTCATGGTCAACTACCCTGGCTTCGAGGCTCACCGACTAGGCCTACGCGACGAGCACCTGATCCAGGAGACCGTACGAGTGAAATTAACCCAATCCCTTAACTTGGTTACGGACGATCTCGTTGACGAAACTTCGGCGTCGCTGCACGACGTCTTCGGCGACAATGAGGAGTGGACCACGAGATATATCAGAGATGACATGCTTGAGGTTGTTGCTCGGCTTTCCTCGAGAGKATTTTTGGGACGCGACCTGTGCCGTAACCGAAGATGGCTTGATATTGCGAAAAGTTATACCATTGATTCATTCCTCGTGTCACGCCTCATGAGGGCCGTTCCCCCCCTCTTGCGCCCTCTCGCCTACCTCCTTATCCCGCAGTCAAAGTCTCTACGGAACGCTGTTAGGGATGCACGGACACTCATCAACCCTGAAGTAGAACGCCGTAAAGCCGCTGTAGATGCGGCCCGAGCGGCGGGTGAGAAGCCGCCGAAGGTCGCAGACACGATTGGCTGGATGTATGAGGTAGCGAAGGGTGCTGACGCCGACTATGTCGCTGGACAGCTTTCGCTTACGATGGCCGCTATCCACACGACGACGGAGACAAGTTGTTCAGCTATACTTGATATCTGCGAATACCCCGATGTGGCCCAGCAACTTCGCGAGGAGATCATCCAGGTTATTGGCGAGCATGGTTGGGCCAAGACTTCCTTGTACAAGCTCAAGCTCATGGACAGTTTCTTGAAAGAAGGACAGCGAGTCCGCCCGATGGGTACTGGTACGTTCCACGCAATCATGCCTATTATTGCTGTGCCAAGCTAATAGAAATCTAGCTACAATGAACCGATACGTGGAGAAGAACGTGACACTTTCCGACGGCACTGTGTTACCTAAAGGGGCGCGCATTATAGTGGCTGCCAATTTCATGGATCCAAAGATCTACCCGGAACCTGAGAAGTTTGACGCCGCGCGTTTCCTAAAGATGAGACAGCAGCCCGGTCAAGAGAACAGCTGGCAGTTTGTCACTACTAGTCCGGCTCATACGCTGTTCGGCCACGGCCAACATGCTTGCCCTGGAAGATTCTTCGCCTCTAACGAAGTCAAGATTGTGCTGTGCCATTTGTTGCTCAAGTACGACTGGCGATTCGTTCCCGAGGAGGGCAGACCGGCTCCCCGCATGTTTGAGGCCGTCAACGGCGTCGATCAGAAGGCGAGGATCCAGGTCCGACGGAGAAAACCGGAGATAGACCTTGATAATTACTAGATGGTCATCTAGTACGTGCCTATATTATCACCGTACGGTGAAAGATTTTTGTATGATAGCAAGCCTATATACCCGAGTTGTAGCTTTAGAAAATTGAGCTCTGTGATACCGCCCTGAAACGAGTTAACGGATTCATGGCTGGCGTTTATCGATATCGATACGCCACTTCCGTCCAGACAACCGTGCGGGATATATGAGCCATCTAACAGAATACAATGGATGATAACACTAGAGTTTCTTGCAACACGTTCCGCTATTCAATGACATTAATGATCTTTTCAACTTGATTTAATCTACACTTTCTTTTTCAATAACTCTATAGTCACACCACATTTAGGTACCCCTATGTATAAGAAGGTACCTACCTTCAACGTTCAGGTGCTTCTAGCTTCTAGACATAATTAGGTTAGCCTGCTAAAACTCGAGGAAGGCAGGGTCGTTTAATAGGTACCGAAGTAAGCACTATCTCTGAGAAAGACCTACTCGTCACAGACATAATATACATGTAGGCACCCTCGAACGACGTAGTAGGCAGTCGCGCCTTGAGCACCAACTATTGACCTCATGGCATCCATGCTTCCATGTTTCCACTATTCATCCCAATTCGCAGATTCGCCTCTCCAAGACGTTTCTTGCAAACGGCGCCATCATTACAACGTCGCTCTGGAATCTCCCATATCTTCGGCCATATTATAACCTTTGTCAACCGAACCGAAATATCACCAACTATGCACAGACCGCGTTATGACCCCTACACATCTAGGTAAACAACAGATCGTGGTGTCACGGACGAGGGCTGTATGGAAGTGTATGGAAGTGTATGGTAGGAGACACGGTCCTCTGTTTGTGTTCCGATGGTATAGGTCCTTCCTAGCTACCGGGACTATCGTCAACTTCGAGCAAGAGCAGGAAAGCAATCATTCTCCTGTTAAGCAGGCAAGATGGGCCTGAAAGCGTCTGTGTGCCTCTTGAGCTCCATGTAGTCAAGATCTAATTGTTCTTAGATTCTCCTTGCGCGAGAGAGGGATCAGCCAGACTCGGTCGATCGCCCAGTGGTCTTCTGAGTTCTACGAGTGTCATAAGCGACCACTCCGAATTGCCGTCGACGCAGCAAATTGGTGGTTTAGGAATGTGACAACAGAGAAAGAGATAGAGATTATGAGACGTACGTGCTTCTTCTACTTACTAGTCTGCCCCTCCACTCCACTTTCTCCGCGACTATGAGCTTAACAACTTCGCTAGAGTGCCCCGGGTCCCACCCGAAGGAGAAACGTATTTTGGAACGCCTCCACTACCTCCTCCGAATGAACGTCCAGCTTATTTTCGTATTCGACGGTTCTAATAAACCCTGGAAGCGCCGCCCGAAGGGACAAGACTACAATAGAGAAAACATTCGCGTCCTGACAGAACTCCTTGACCAACTGGGCGTTCCGCGTCATGAAGCCCCGGGTGAAGCCGAAGCCGAATGCGCTAGGCTTCAGGTACTCGGTGTCGTTGATGCTGTTTGGTCGGACGATAGCGACACATTCATGTTCGGATGCACCACGCTAGTTCAATTCCACAAGCCGGAAGGGTCCGAGTTCAAGAGCGAGGACCTTATTCTCGTCTACACGGCTGACAGTGTTATCGAACGCAGTAAGCTATCCCGCGAGGGATTGGTGATGTATGCGATCCTTGTCGGCTGCGATTACACGGACGGTCTGCTGAACATAGGTGCAAGCACTCTCCTGGACCTTGCGAAGCATCCAAAGTTCCAGGAGGCGGCGACCACATTAGTTAAGTCTGCTTCGAATGCTAAAGAATTGAGCAAATGGCGAGCTATGTTCATCAGCATATTCAAAGCTACCTTTCCGCGCAGGAACTTTGCTAGCCCCGAAAATACTTTTCCAGATCTGAAAATCTTGAAATACTGCTGTTGCCCGAACGTTTCCTCAGACATCAAGCTTAGAGGTCTAGTGAGCGATTGGTTTCGTCCGTTTGGACCAAAGCTATTTGACAGGCACCTGTTTCTCATAAGACACTTCAACTCGAGGAAGAGAAAGGACTGGACAGCAGAGTACTTGGTCCCAATTGAGCTCAATCACCGCTTGCGGGATGGGGTTGGCAACATTGACTGCGGAATCATGGAGAAAACCGCCATCGGACCCAAGGGGGTGGGATCTACCATTACTGTAGATCCGCTACTGGTAATTCCGGAATTTCGTGATATATTCCTGTTCATGGACATCCCTGGTGGACCTAAGAAGGTTAGTGTTACCCTTCTAGACTGTGTTATTCGGAAGGGACTACCAAATATCGTCGCGAAGGCTACAAAGGCAGCTTCAAGGGGTAGGCCAAAGAAAACTGCGCCGAAGGATAGCGTTGGAGATCATCCCTCCTCAGGGGACCCCCAAGGTGGAAAGTCTCAACCGGAACTTGCCGCACCAGCCAAGGCTCCAAGGCCGAGGGGGCGGCCTAGAAAGAGAGGTTTGATGAGCCTTGAAGAAAATAACAATCACAATCGCCCAGGCCCAAGCAATAACTCGAGGAGACCAGATGGCCTTGCCGAATTACCCAATGCGCCTGCTCGAGACATAGCGGCCTTGAAAAGGAGCCCGGTACTAGTCATCGATAATGAAGATGAAGAGAACAGGGACCTAAATGGAGGGCAAAACCGGTATAAACGGCAGAAAGTCGATGTGCCTCCTCTTACCGATATTGCGGTAGTTGATTTGACGGGAGAAGATTGACCTACAGCGTGGATGATTGTACATGGAACTATGGTCCGTTAACACCGGTCAGCCTGAGGATGTAGTTCATCTTGGTATTTTGAGTGGTGTTTCAAGCTAGACGCATTCTGCCATGACACAATGGTCGCACTTACGGAGGCAGATATATGTAGAGACGCCGCAAATATAGGCCGGAAAGATCTGGAAGCTACTGCTGAACGGGAAGGATCGGAACCATGTACGTATAGGTACCTAGGTCAAGTTCGCTGTCATCTCGAGCTATCGTTGGAGGGTTCTAGCGAATAATAAAGCTATCCTTTGATGACATCAAACCTACAAGCCCGCGAGATGTAATGCTCTTCGCTCAGTTGTATCTTAAGTAGGGGCCAAGGGCCTAAGTTTGGATATAAAGTAAAGGGGCAAAGGAGAGCTTTTATCATATGAGACAGCATGACTTTTCTCCCTCTTAAGTTTAGCATCAGAACTACAAAGTATGATCTACTGGCGTCTACGTTTTCATCTCATAGGATGCACCGTACTAAAACACACGATGTGAACAGAAAATGTAGAGATGGTTCTCATTCATGCAGTGAATTCGTATTCAGAAACTGCGCTGCAGAAATTCATCAAGTAACTGATCGCGGAAAGACTAGCATCCTTTGTCCCTAATGCTCACATAGAAAAGAAAGTGTAAAGACAATGCGTTTTCCTCGCGGTAGAATCCTCTCGTATTATGAAGATCTGTCGCATAGAGAGGAAATACGTAAGGCTTCCACAAGAACCTTTTGAATCATCGCGATGACCTAGCGTGAGCCAATGAATCTTTCCCGATCAAATGCCTCCTGGTTCATATACACTTCGTATGGTGCAAGGCTTGCCAAGCCATATCGTGTAAGTATAATGCAGTCGTTGATTTCGTCCATCTCGTTAATACCTAACCCCTAGACCTCTTCGCCTTGGGAGGGAAGGAGGCGACATTCCCAGTGCCAGACTAGTCGTTATGGGGGTAAAAGGCATCATCATCTTCAGAATCAAAGCCCTTGGCCCACGCATCCAGTTTCCTCTGACGCTCGTGTCTGTCAACCGGTGGGACAGGTGAACGACGATCCTCCTGGCGCAACACGGACGTAACCATAGGGCTCGAAATGGCCTCCTGATGGGGAGTCAGGTGAGCATTGCGCTGGTGCTGCTGCTGGTTGTGTCGCGCCTGGATCGGGGTGTAGAGCTCTGAGAACGTGGGGCTAGTGACTACGACCTGTCGCCGATCGGTGATGATTTGACGGCGGCTGGGTACGAAGTTGACGTCGCTTTGAACTGGGGGAGGAGTAAAGGGATCAGGCGACAGGTTTTGATTCTGATTCTGAAGGGGAAAGCCCGGCGGAGGGCGAATGTTGGTTCGGACCTGAGACTGGGGATCGAAACCAGGAGGACATGAGTCAGGTCGGTCTTGTGGCTGCGAAGCGAATCCCGGAGGTGTTGAGACGGTTCGATCCCAGGGCCGAGAGTGCAAGATGGGAGGGCTGGGACGAAAGAGGTTTGGGGCCTGCGATTGAGGCGAAGTACCAGGAAGGAAGCCGGGAGGGCGAGAGACACTTCGGTCCTGGTACTGGGGCAAGTAGCTGGCAAGACGGGGATGTCCCCGTGCCTGATCGTCGACAAGACTTTGGTCCATAAAGCGCTGCTGTCCCTGTGTGGGTGGCAGGACAACTTTAGGCTTCTTCGGGGAGATGGAGTCGTCGCTATCGTACGCTGAATTGGGAGAAGGGGGCGTATTAGTAGGCCTAGGTCGGGCGAAAGGATAAGTAGTCTCGCGCCAGGGAGAAGCGCTTCCATAGGCTGGGAAGTCTCGGGTGGCTGCTCAATCTCGTCAGTACTTCAGTCTGAGTGAGTTGAGGTGAATGTTGGATAGACTATTCACCTGGGTCTTGAAAGTCAGGGGCCCGATATGGTTCACCGAGCCGCGAGTCCTGTTTTCGCTCTAGACGAGGATCGGAATAGTCAACATCCCAGATTTTATCAATGGTATAGTACATCTCGGAAGCACGGCGCATCTCACCAGTGCCGGGAAAGACCAGAGGGAAGTGACGAGAGCTCTCCGGTCGCTTGCTCCTATCGTCCCCGTAGTAGGAGTCCATGATAGCGGTCTACGTTTTATACGTTTGGTGCAAATGGGCAAGAACAAGCTGGGTTGGCAACAAAGAGGCCGTAAATGATGAGAAGGCAAGTTGATGTGGTTAATTTTCTGGGACGGCGCTGCCTGATGAGACGATTGTTAGTTGGGATGATAAGGAGCTTAGTCAATTAGGATGGCAAGGTAGGTGAGAGCAAGATGACTTACGCGACAACAAGAAGAGTAGGGTGTATGATAGCACACCGCTAATTAAATCGAAACGATAATGAGAGACGCGCGCAGCGAGGAGAGAAGTGGGAGAAGATGGATTGGTGTCTATTGGTGTGGATAGGCTGCCTGGCAACGGAAGAATTGATTCCTGTGTGGGTGTGCGTGTGCGCACCGCAGAAATTTCAGGGTCGCCAATTTAGTAGTAGACGGAAAGTCTGGTGTTAGGACCTCAGCGGAGTCTAAATAAGGAAGAAATAGTAGGAAACAGCAACGGCGGTGTTGTGATGTCGCGTCGCGTCCTCAAATGACGTTTGTTCTTAGTCGAGGAAAGAACGTTGGGCCGCTCGTTGACGTTACCCAGGTAGCCACCAAACTTATGAAAGCGTAAAACAAGACCCAAGTGCCTCAGGTGGTTAGCTTTACCACGTAAAGAAAGTTAGATTCAACACATATACCAAATCATCATATGGATTATCTACGGAGTTGGCATTTATCGTATCCAATCCTGTCTTGCGACTTAGGGGTGATGAGTTGAGTAAACTCGCCCCTTTACTATTGGATTATTATTCACTTATATCTATTATATTAAATAACCTTAATTAAATCCCTGGACGGAAGTTAAGTGGCCTAGATATCTGTGTTGAACTCTATTTGGGAGCCAGAGCGTGTGGATTTCGTATGAGGGTATCCAATATATTAAGACCTAGCACTATTCCACCTATCCACGTCCAGGGATTACAGGTGGAGGTGCGATTCTCGTGTCAAACACCCGTCGGTCGATAGGCTTGAAGTCGAATAACTTGTCAAGCTCTGCCTTTACTACTAGAAGTTCCTCCATGGCTTTCTTAACCTTGTCGGGTTGGCTGTCGTCAAGAACATTAAGCTTCACGTTCAGCACCCACTTCTGTGCTGGATCTAGCGGTCGAAGGTCTGTAAAAGTTGGAAGACTGCTCACTGGTCCGCCTGGTGCATCCGGCAGATGATAGTACCTGCTGAAGACGAACTCGACGTTTTCCCTCACGAACGATCGGCTCTCTTGTATTATCTCATTTTTGTACCTAGCGGGACATGTTAGGAGCAGGCCTGTGGCTTATCAAGAGACCAGTCTTACCGGAAACCATTATCGTTCATCGCCACTGGTAACTGGGTTTGGTCTGGTATCTCGATCTTCTTCCTCGAAGTGACCGGGGTATCCCGCTGAGGATCCGGTAGGTCTGTCCACCGCAAGATACCAGGGAGCGCGTTAAAATCCATGGTATTTTCCTTTCCGAAATCTCTATCCGGGACGATCTCATATGCCACCTGAAGAACGTATGATGACCGTGCCAACTGATTGCTAAGCTCTTTCCAGAGCGGTAAGAGCCGCGATGTTTGGAAGGCGCGCGTGTTTTTGAGAGGTTTCGGCTGTGGCTGGCCGTGGAAGAACAGGATGCGGTGGACAGACTGGCGCGCTGTCATCCACGTCAGGCCTTGTAGCACCGCACATGCCATCTGTAAGTCAGCATCCTTGACGGACGCAGTCAGGAATAGCTCCCGCATTCTGGTGTAGAATTGACTGTGGCTTTCTTCACAGGAGAGGTCTCTGAGGTAGTGCGCGTTTCAGTGAGAAATCAAGAGCGAGACTTGCGCTTTCCCGAAAGTTCGACGAGGATTCGGGCTTTTAATTGAAATTGCACCTGGCTATATGAATGAAGGTGCAATAGAACATAAAGTATGATGTGGAATGAGAGGAAAGTGAGAGTTGCTGCCCAGGTGATGACTGAGGTTGAGTTGACGCCGGCTCCACCCGCACCTGCAGGCGGGATGGTGGTAGTAGGGCTGAGAGATTGCGATTACCCCACTAGCGCGCCCGCTGTTCCAAGGTTGTACAAGGTACCTAGGTACCGAGCTACAGTGTTGTGTAGCACCATTGGAACCTTCCCTGAAACAAACGTCCCTCTTCCATCCATCAGCGCACAATTAGCGCACTAGCATTTCGTTATCTCTTTGTTATTGATAGACCAGCTCACTCAATATATGCGGACTAGTATATAAGTGGCTTGTAAGGAGACAGTTTACTTCATGATATTTAAGTTCCATATCATCCTAGTTCCAATGGCACCCTCTTCGATCCTCTCCTGGCGTACCTAGTACACCTCTAGTGAGCAATCTGCTTGGGCTTGCACTCAAGATACTGGCCTGCCACATCCAGCACCGCGCTCTCGAGGCTCTTGAACTTCCTTCCCAGCAGCTTCTCCGTCTCACTAGAGTCCCACTCAACGGGCAAAGTCTGCACAGTGCCTCTTTCAAAAATCCCCTCTGCAACTTTTTCAGGAAACGCCTCCTTGACAATATCAAATATGTTATCGTAGTTCACCTTCTTGGCAACCCCAAAGTCCCTGGGCTCGCCCTCTTTTGGGTCCAAGAACAACACGCGCAAGTGGACCTCTGCGACATCGTCGATATGCGCGTAGACACCGTGGATCGGGAATAGAACCTCGCCCAGCATGCCCATCATCAGGAGGTTGTTCGAGCTGTTAAGCTTCGAGACCGCCTCAGCATCGAGCGCGAGCTCATTGCGGCCAAACACGTACCCCGGCACCACGTGAGAGATGCTGAAATGCGGCTTCTGTTCCTCGACAAACTCGTCCACGTATTTTAAGGCGAGTATCTTGGCCGTCACGTATGCCTCGTAGACGTTGTCGAATGAAGAAGGTACTGGGTCAGGTGGCGGCAATCGCGTAGAGGCAGATACGACGTGCGGAGGCGGTACTAGGCCAGTGTTCGCCACGATGGACGAGGTGATGACGATGCGCTGCACGCTGGGCGTCTTAAGCGCCGATGAGAGAAGCTCCTTTATCATCTGCCCTGTAGGCTGGAAGATTTCCGTATTAGGGTCGAAGTGCGGAAGGGGTACGGGCGAGCCTGTGTGGATGATGTGCGTGATGCCTTGTAGGGCATCGTCAAAGGCGCCCTCGACAGTACAATCAGGGATGATGACATGGGAGAGACGGTCACCAGGTTCGAGTGCCTGGACCTTGGGGTTCGAGGAGACTTTGATGGCTTTCTCTTCTGATCGCACCGCGTAGCGCACATTATGACCAGCGGCTAGGGCCTCGAGAAGAACGCGGAAGCCGATCAGGCCAGTAGCCCCTGTGAGGAAAATTGTTGCGGCCATAGTGTTCTACTGTCACCGGAACCTGGCGGAATGCCCATCCTCTCAGGCAAGACACCTAGAGCTTGGAAAATGTCCCATATAAATACTTGAAAGAACCATCCATGGATAGGAGGCATGCATCAGCTTACCAACAGCATAAACGATTGTTTCTTCAGCGGCAAGTTTGCATGAACGTAAGAGCCAGAAATGTATGTTGGAGCGCAGCACAACCGCCCTGACAATCAGCAAATCATCCATACAAAAGAACACTATCACTATGCCGCAAGCAAGGCCTGGAAGACATCCACACTATTCAATCAGTCAGAATGGCGTCAGAAAAAGTGTCCCATGTGCGGATAGCACTGTAACGCATAGTACGTCTAGCATAGGAGGCCTGTGGTTCTTACAGTGTTAATCGCACAAGTGGTGCGTTTTCTGACGCCATTCTGATCATTAATATGTAACCCGCTCATTCCACTAATAACCTTAATAACCTTAACAGACCATTTCATGCCACTCTACCAAAGAATCCTGTGGGTTCTGAGTAACACATTTCCACTAGGGGTCTAATGGGTAGAGTGGAGTTGCCGCTAACCCCGGCAGCAGGTTAAGACCAAGGTAAGCTGTATTCATGCAAAGGCCCTCCCCTTTTACTATGGGATACCATACCAACAGCGTCTTTGGCTCGGGCAACAGCCACCGGCTCATACGTAGCTGTTGGATTCAAAGAAAGAGGCTGTAACCAACAGAACTCACAGAGTGGAGACGCCCTAGACTGGATGTAGGAGGACCTATGTAGCCGCCAGTGGTCACATAATACTGACTGCTCCTCAATAAACCTCCAAAGAGTCTCGCTTTGCTGTCTTGCACCCTGTGTGCAATTTATGTGTCGAGTCCTGCTCCTTATCCATGAAACAGAGGCCACAGCTAGAGGAGCTTCTAGACCAATTAACGATTAGATATAACTCAACATTGCCACAATTAGCTATAGTAATCCACAATATTTAGTTTTGATAGCACTCTACTGAACCTTAGAACATCCAATAATAGTTAGGGAATCAAGACGTTATATAGGGGGGAGTAATATATCCTCGAAGTTTGTACCTAAGGCTTACAGAAATTCTGGTCAAACTAGATGCTACATCCTAATATGACGTCCTTTAGATAAACGATTGCCAATGCTGTATAGAAGTAGCGAATCTTCACCGTATTACTTACTAATGAAGACCTCCTATAGTAAAGATGGCTCTGAAGTAATTACATAAAAAAGGCTTGGGATCATAGGAGTAGGATATGTGGGATTACCTCGTTTAGACAAAAGATCTCAGAGGTTCAATATCACATTTAGTATTAGTCTAATATCAATAACTCCTGGTTGATGAACGGTTAGTTTAATAAATGGTTGTAATCTGTGGTTCCGTGTTTCTAGCATGTTTACTGCAACCTTGAAACCGAGTGTAGACGGCAGAGAAGGCAACGTATATCTCCTCGGAGGAACGCCTTAGACTTTCTAACTAGTAGGCTTCAGGCATATCCTATTCCAATACGGCAGTTATTATTACATCCGAAATTTTTTCTAGCACGAGATTGGCCGCCACATTATTGGAAGTAGTAGAGGAGGTAGTCCACAAAATCCTCCAAAGTCTCATAGATATCCTAGGAAACGGATGTGCTTCTAGGCAAAATTGTAACGGTATCAAGATAGTTATCCCTACAGTGGAAGCCAAAACCATAAATGTCAAAGTAATAAATCGAGATAATAAGCGTCTAAACGCCCAAATTGGCGACAAAAACATGATTTCCACCAATGAATCTAAGTATACTCGATAACTATAAGAAAAAAAGAAAATATGATGTTATAGTGACTCTCGATCGGGGAATCGAACCCCGGCCACCTGCGACTTCGACCTTAGATGAAAAGAACCCATCGAGACGGATGACAAGCAGGTATCCTGACCACTAGACCAATCGAGATTTTACTTAGTGAAAGATTGTCGTTTGCATGCTGTGGAGCTGCGATGAAATTTTGTCTCAACTAAAGGCACATATAACACTTGTGCTTGCTTGCTTGACCCATTTGGACACCGGCGCCGTGGGTCGGCTACTGTACGGTTAGTTAGTCGGGTGCGCGGAGTGGGACGTCAAGTGGGTTCTAATATGTGACAGCGCATGGGACGGGTAGGTAGTGTGACCAAAATAATCCCTCAGAGTAACAGGATGCGTAATCCCAAGTTTGAAATGGAAGAGGCCCGGCTCACTAAAGTAGGTGTCTCAGGTAGGATTATATCGTCTAGCACGAGATCGGCCCAACGGAAGAGAGATCGCCATTCTTGAAGACCAAATAGTATCATGGACGGCTGAGAGACGAGGAGGTAGCGATAAAATCGCGGGTGCGTAACGAGAATTTTCTGTATGGTTCTCAAATAACGAAATATGAAGAACTGTGCTTTCTATACTCTTGCCAACACAACTATAGACAACGAAGCGGATTTTTGAACATTATTAGATAAATTCTAATGAGCGTGATTCAGCGAACCAGCAGGTATCATAAGTCTATATCATCCTACACGTCAGACTCGTCTGCCCGTTTCCAATACACCCACCAATGGCATCTCCAAACCCCAATTATTCAACTCCCATCCAAAGTCCCCTTTTCTTTATTACCAGCAAGATATATGCTAGAATATGATATATATCGTAGATATGTTAGATTAGAACACGCGACCCTTGACCTGCTTCAAGTTCTTGACCTTGATGTCCCTCCAAGCAGCGACGGACACGAGACCCAGACCAGTAATAGCCGTAGCGGCAACGAACATCCATCTTAGGCCATCACCGTAGGCCTGGATGATAGCATTTCTGGTCGGTGAGCCCCAAGGGTAGGAGAGTTGAACAGGGAGCTGGCTGTAGATTTCGGTGAGGTTGGCTTGGGACTCCGGGGGGAGGTACTTGGCCAGGGCCTTGGGGAAGGTGCCGGTCCAGATGGCGGCCGAGATTGTTCCTCCGATGGCACCGCCTACACTGCTGAACATACCCTCCATGGCGAGGACAACGGCAACGTGCTGGTGGGCTGCGGCGGCCATGACGGCGATCTGCTCGGCAATAACGCAAGCGCCACCAGCGAAGGCGTAGAGGATCTCGCACATGATGATCCAGCCAAGGTGGGTACCAGGCTGTCGGAAGTGAATAAGCAGACCAATGCTGAGGATGGTGACCGGGACACCGAAGTACAACGCAACCCACTTGAAGCGACCGGTGTAGCGGATCGCAAAACCCACGATGAATGAGAAAAAGCACGACCCAAGACTGTAGATGTTGTTGATATAACCAGTCTGCGTGACGTTAAGGTTAAGGACAACCTGGAGGAATGACGAGAAGTAGGCAGTCCAAATGTAGTATTCGACGAAGAGAATGGCGGCGAGAATGCAGGCTCCGAGGACGGTTCGGTCCTTCAGAAGCTCCCAAGGCATGAATTTGACCGGCGCAAAGAATCTCTCCCAGATAACGGCTCCAATTAGGAGTAGACCACCGAAGATGATTAAGCAAATGGTCAAGGGGTCTCTCCAGCCGTAGTACTGGTAGGAGTAAATATTGAAAGGAAGGAGGAAGAGCGCAAAACCACCGGAGACCATAATAAGACAGACGACGTCGAACTCCCAGAAATAGTACTTGACGCTTTGCCAAGTGGTTCGACCGCTGGGGGTATAGACGATCAATCCAGCTTTCTTTGCCTTGTAATAATTCCAGGTGAACAGGAAGAATAAAGGCAGGCACATGATCGGCGTGATGATGGAGAAAATACCGAAMCCCCATCTCCAGCCGATACCGTAAAGGACGCTCTGGGCCATAGGGCTGGTGATCCAGACGGTAATGATGTAGGGCGACGCGATGAAGGCCAGCATTAGACCTCGGTTCTTCAAGTGCGATGTATCGGCGATGAACACGGACAAGGAGTAACTAATTCCGTTGTATCTGGAACAGGTCAGTAAACGGTCTAATGGTGAACCACAGAATCAGTGCTTACCCAACCCAGTAGAAGACTTGCGCGGCGGCATAAGTCTCTACGTTGTTACAGGCCGCCATCATGACAATACCAAGGGTCAGGAGGAGGACCACGACCAAGAAACCCTGAGGGCGACCCCAAATGTCGAGGATTTTCGCAAGAGTGAGCTTCGAAACACCACCGATGATGCCGGACATAACGCCGGTGGTGGCGGTTAGCGAGTGAAGGGCAAAAGCGCTAGTAACGTATGGGGTCAGAAGAGAGCTCATTCCCTGCTGCATAGAGTCGACGAAGTAGATGATCCAGATGCTATAGCTTTGTCAGTTTACGGACACTGAGACACGAAAGTCGTCGTTTGGAGTAGTGACTTACAAGATATATGCCATTATTAGATGGGACCTCGACCAGACCTTGGTTGTGGCCTCGATCTTCTGGACACCAGCCTGAGCATTGTGATCAATGGAATCGGGATCGGTGTCGGTTTCGCTGTTGCGAGGCTGATTATCGACAACCCCAGTCTCCTTGTCGGTTTCGCTGCGTTGTTTCTCCTCCACCGGCACCTCGGCAGGGTGGGTGAATCGACCGAGAGGTCCTCTCATTTTGACTTGTGCAGCTTGAACAATATCCTATCGATCAAGTTGTAGGTGATAAGGATGCAGCGCGTACTGTTGACCGACTGATACCGAGAAGGAATCAGTCCTGGCGTAGGGCGGGAGATGGCCAGCTATTTGAACAATTGCAGGACGCGCCTGAGATATTATTGTATACCTATATGCATACAATGATATCCTCGGCCGAGAACTGTAGGGATGGTGACAGGGTAAAGGAGCGGGAGAGAAGCTCAGGTGGTCTAGTCTGCCCTTTTATTTAAACGCATTGACTGGAAGTACCCGTCCCATAATGGAGGAAGGTGGAAAGAGAAAGGTATAACCTAACTTTGATCTCTGGGTCTGGCCATGACCTGAGAGTAGCTAAAAGAGTGGGGTTGCATCGCGACCGGAGTGGAGGGAACGGTCAATGACCAAAAGAGAGTTCCACGAGGCGCGAACGAAAAAATACATGTAGGATAGAATCAGCAACAGCCATACCGAGAAAGGGAATACCGGTCCTGGACGCTGCTTCGAAGCTAACATAAAATCATGCTCAGAAACTTTTACGATCCACTATATTCTGCTTCATGTTGAATAGACAATTACGTAAAACCCTCCTATGAACCACCAGATGCCTGTACATGAGCTGAGAGTGAATCCTGAAGAAAGCGTAGTTGGGAGAGTATTGGTTAGTCGTAAAAATTCAGCTCCAAACGGGGAAGGTTGTTCGGGCATTCCAGGCACGCTAGAGGACCCACATCCAAGGGACTTTGCCAAGGCTAGGCTCGATTAGGTGCACTAGCCGATCAGATATGCAAAAAAACGGGCGCCACGAAAATTATCTTATCAATCAGTATCCATCAGCCGAGGATCGAAGCGTGACCAAAACCAACTAATAAAACGACTAACAAGGGGGAGCATATCCTCGATCTTGCTCGCGAATTCCAATAGTCCGGACAACATTACGTCGAGACCGTAGTGGGTGGGGACGCGAGAGCAGTTTTTCGACGTTAAAATCCTCCTAGTCCTGCGCGACTTTTGTACGACTTGAAGAGAGACAGCTGGCTGTGCTGGATCTTGCAGCGGAAGGCGAGACATGCGAGACATACGAGTGGCCAGACGGAGAAACGTTGAGCGCGAGCTGAACATAGTTCATGACATCAAGAACCCTCAAGTCAGGCTGCATCAAGATCTATTTGGTGATCACTGTTCAATATAGGTATAGGCCATCTGGTATCGACATCAACCATGGTGCAAACTCACAGTAGACCATCTACTAAAGAGTTTTACTGACGACAAGCCGCCTAAGCTGAGCTTGGCATCTAGACTATTCTGTGAAGTCGTAGAAGTTGGCGATGAATCGTTCGATTCTTCGAGATCCTCAAGGGACTTGAGCAACGCGTAGTAGGGCCCTAAGGCGTCTAGTTTGACAGTTCGCTACTATTTCTGAGCAACCAACGGCGACAAACTCCCACAAAAGGACACGCCGATGTCGCGGCCAGAATCTCGGAGCAATCGATTTGGTGTAAGCAAGCTCGGACATGGTTACCTCCCTGTTCTCCCTGTCCTTGGTTTGTGTGCTATCGGAATGCAACAGACGAGGATTACGTGTACGACGTCGCATGCCAATCAGAGCATGCGCTTAACAGGCTTAGGAGACGGGTATGCCATGCACATGCAGCCCTTGCCATCACCCTTCTCATCTCCAGTGGTGTGGACCGTGACAAAATTATCAGATGCTAAGCTGGTAGCTGGTTGGGCAGTTCACATCGTATGTAGAATCCGACCCGGAAGTAAAAAATAAGCCTTAAGAACAAGCGTCTGGATGGGACCTTGGGAACGGTTCTAGATTGGGTTAGACTCCACACAGACGCGTTCCGCCGCACTGATCGCATCCTGCCAATCCAGCCCATATTACGGTAGCCCACCCCATTTAGCACGTGATCTTCCATTTTCCGTTAGATCCAACTTTTCTTTTTTCCGTCGCTGCGAAAAGCTTCACTTCGGCCCACGCGAAGTTCGACTGACGGCATTAATATACGATCGGGTACCGCATTCGATCCCTCAGATCAAGATGTCGGCCTCACAGAAGCCAATCCGGCTCCCTCCGTTGAAGGTCCTCCGAGTTCGCAACCCGAACGGACAGCGCGAGCGCCCTTGCTTGGCCATCATGTCCTCCGTCCTTGGTATGCGCAGATCATGCCCTACCTCCTACACCCTTTACAACGATGTCGATGATGTTGATGACGTCTTGTTACTTCGTACATGAGCTAACGTTTCCGATTGAATAGCGTGCTGGGCATCTGCAGGATATAGCACGACGGGATGTGCTCAGGTTGAGCAGGCTTTGCGAGCTTGTATGGATGGGCCGCAGCCCTCGAAACGGAAAGGCAGCGAGATCAACTACCATCTCTCGAGATTCAAGGACAAGCTCACGTACCAGCAGAGGAAGAAGAAATGATAGCCCCAAACCAAGACGACATAACATAAGGTGCCAGACGTCATTTATTGGTCATACGCTGGGAGAGCGACTGCATATAGCTAGATTTTGACACGCCCCGACCAAAGCTACCAGAAGAGAAATACGCTGCTCTGTACGATACGATGGAAGACAATAAGAACAGAGGAATGGACTTCTCTCAATAACGGAGCATGAGCCGGCGTTCTGGATTAACCTGCGAGGAAGCCAGGTCCAACTCAAGTCACTACCTATATACCGCTATGTATATTTGGACTGAATGCTGTTAGCAAAGTACGCAAACACATGGATGAATTAAGAATCAGTTAAAGAAACACCCTTTTGCAAAATGTGCTACCGGCCATACATGGTGGGCATTGATCATCTAAATGACTGTTTATCGCTTCTCATCTCCAGTAGCTTTGAACATTGAACATAATATCATTTGAATTTGTAACGAGAAGCTAGTTTGAATCAATTAGTTCAGAAATCCAGTGAGATACTGCCACCCGTATTCTTCCAACGCACCAACTCTAACTTTCTCATCTCAAGCTTCACAATCTCCCTTCCCTCCCCTCCTCCCTCCTATCTTCCCCTTCTCCCCCTCTCCCCCTTTMCCCCCTCTCCTCTCCTTCCCCATCTCACTCCTCTACCCTAGCCTAGCACAAGCAAGGCAAATGCAGACTCTGATAATTACTGCAAGTCTTTCCAGCCGGGGTGTCACTACCTGTCTGGAGATAGACCTGCCAATAATTGCCGCTCAACTGGCACACGAGAAAATTGAGCTGGCGGCCCCAGGTGCTGCCCTGGCCCGTGATGATGGTGTCGCCCTCGAGCGCCCAGGCGTCGGTGGCCGTCACGTCCGCGAACGCCAGCGTCTTGTACGACGTCGCGTCGTTGCCGATGTTCAGGTACTTGGACGTGTTGGCGCTCTGCAGCCACCCCCCGACGTTGAAGTACTCGCTTGTCGCCTCCGGGCCCATGACTGGGATCTTGGCTGTTCCTGATGTTAGTTTTTGCAAGTCCCGGGGTGTGCATAGAATTGGAGGGTAAGGAGGGAAGGGTAAGGGGAGAGGGGAAGAGAAGGAGGCCAACAGGAAGAAAGGAACATGGGGGGGGGGGGGGGG